>CM061559.1:254234017-254854693 GCA_030864225.1 Capsicum baccatum var. pendulum | reverse complement strand
TCTCTAAGTCTGATGTTACTGATACTAAAACTATAGTTGAGATCAGTCCTGTCTAATGGGTGATCTTAGAGTATAATGACAATTGATAAGAATTGACTGTGCCTAATAGTCCTGAGTCTGTACTACTAAGATGAGTTGACTGTATCTGACAAACCTGATTTCTATAACTAAAACTGTGGGATGTATTCATGTAACCGACATGCCCCATGCTAAGCTGACTGGGGTCCAATCTCTGCCCTGATTGGAAGGGTGTCAGTACCGTGGCACCAATAAAGGCAACTGCTGCGGAGTCATTCCTAATCTAGTGGGTGACTCCTGGGACCAGTCCTATACATATAAATGCGCTAACGGGTGATCCTTGAGTATGTCAGTCCTATCTAACAGGTGACATCTCATACCTACGCTGGCTACGTAGTTCTGGAATGAAAGGATGACTGCTAAAAATCACACCCTAATCTGACATGTGAGTTCCCATCCTTGGGTTCTCTCGGTGCTGAATCCTACTCCTATCTGAATGACACTAAACATGATTATCTGAGCTAAACTGACTAATTGAACTGAACTGATTTTGAGTTTACTGAGTTCCCTGGACTGACGGAACACTACTGTCATCTGATAGCTAACTGAGTCTTGAGATACTGATCTTACTGAGTACTGAGTTATGAGATTTCTGAGAGTACTGACTTATAGAGATTTCTGAAGTTATTGGGTACTGAGATTAACTTAGTATAACTGAGATTTCTGAACTACTAAATGGGGAATTGGACCTATGGATATTTATGGTTTGAAGCCCTTGACTAGAAGGCCGCAATTGTTCCTATTTCATACAAAGAAAACTTATGAGTTTAAAACAGGATGGTTGGCTTGTGGCTTTGGCATTTGAGGAGATTTCTCTTACACTTGTCCTATTTAGATCTTTCTTTCAATCATTAGCATTTTTCTTTTACTTATTGCACCGTTGGTCCAAACTCAGAACATTAAGAGTGACTCTTAAGCAAACACAGTATCTCTGCTTTGCTATGTTTCTCAGACAATCCCCTTTAAACCTTAGTATTTCCATGGATTCCCTAAATTTATGTGTTGGCAACAACCTTCTGCATGCCTTGTTCTAACTTACAATCTTGTTTCTTTCATGTGCTGGCCCTTTGTCTTACTTTGTGCAATTAATGAAGCTGGTAGCCAGTTTTGAAATCTTTTTTCACTTGTTTTGACATAGATTTGACTCAAAGAAAAGAGAAAAAATGACAATGATTTGTTTTTTACTTGGATAACTGACTCAAGAGAATAAAATAAAAATACAAATAAGAAAGAAAAGACAATAAACGTCCCCATTTGAAACAAAGAAACAAAAAATTGATCGAAAAATAACAGTCAACTCTAATGATTATGCCATGCATTTTAGATCAATTTGCCTGATCTTTTCATCCACACTTTCTATCAGTTGTCGTTAAGTTAATAGTCTTAAAACTAAGTTGCTTCCTTAGGTCAATTACATTCAATACCTCATTCGGCTAGTGACACCTTGAAGGATTTTTGCCAATAAGCCTCTCTCATTTTCTTTTTCTCATCTCATCTTTGACTTATGGTATCCGTGAGGGTTTTTACTGATAAGATTCTCTCATTTTTATCTCTCTAAACTTACCATCATCTTATGGTGCCCGAAAGGATTTTCACTAATAAGACTCTCTTATTTTATTTCTGACCTGATTCCTTTTGCCGAGAAAGACAAGTAGTACCCAAAATGCATCACCATATCCATTGCATGATTAGCCTTAACATTCTCAAAGATTGATCTAAAGGTCTTTCTTTGGTTGTAACTATGCTTTTGGATAAGGTTAAAAAGAAAGGATGGTTTGATGCCCAAACGACATGTGAAATGGGGTAGGACTTACAACTTTTGGAATCAACTTAAATAATGAGGATTAACTTATGCCCTAGTTTATTTTAACTGGATAATTCTAAATTATTTATTTGGTTGGACCGAGCACAGAGTAGGGAAACCTACGTATTTCACTCCCAAGAGAGGAGAATCAAGTCGCACGTAGTTCCGGCAACTTGTTATTTCTTGTGATATGATTTTTCTTTCTCTTTTTTTTATTGGCTCTTTTCTCTTTGGGATTATTTTTTTTTACTCCATTTTTCTTGGCACTTCTTTTCTTTCTTTTTGGACACATTTTTGTCTCTTTTTTGAAACTTTTCTGATTTTATTTTTTTACTCGACTTTTTACTTAGACGTTACTGAATCTATCCTGATTCCAAAAGAGGGGTATGAAAGAAAATAGAACTAAGGCTCAAATGAGGTAAACAAAGGATGACACAATGTTTGGATAGCAGAATAAACCGCCTTCATCATATCAATCCTTAAAAATGAAAGCATGTATCATGCAATATGAAATGAAAAATGAAGATCATTTGCGACACTTTAACAACACTAACTTTAACTGAGTATGTGTGCCACTTTTTATTCTATACTTGTCCAGCATACAACTCCACCTTTGTTATGCATCCCTCACATCGAATGACTCATGCTTTTGTGGAGCTGATTTTCTTTTTGTTCCTCTTGATATTGGATCACGCAACCACTATTTGACCTTATTGAGGTATGTATTTTAATTGATGGCCAAGTTATTCTTGTGATTCTCAAAGTAATTGTCTTAATTTTCAAAGAAGGCTTCAACTTGTCACTAAATGTCCCATCACTCTACCTATTTCTCAAATGCTTTTTCTAACTTTAGCCCTCTAATTCAACGTTTCATGGTTCAATTAGATTTTAAAATTTAGCTGAAAATTCCGCAGGTATGTCTACCACTAGAATTAACATAAAATCTACTGTATAAAGAAAACAAACAAACAACAAAGATGTAAAACATAAAGGGAAAAGGACACTTCATTTAGTTTAAATAAAAGATAGAAGGGTTTGAACATAAATGAAAAAAAACAAAACAAGATAGATCCTAAACTACAACCTTAACATAATTCGGATAGCAGAAAAAAATTAAAACAAACTATCAGACCTCTTCCCAATAGGAGAGGGGTGACTTCTCAATTGCTCAGCCTAACATATTAGCATCTATTTTGCATATCAACATGACTAGAGCTTCCACCACTGTCAGATACATTCCCTCCAACAAATAAGTTCTGGATCCCCATGCGTAACTCATTGCCTCCCACACATTGTGCAGTACCACGTCCTGGTGATGAACTCTGTGTGACGATTGAAGGGCCAATGTTTTGCACCACAATCAATTTTTCTTGAATCATCTTCTCTATTTTTCTTTAGAAAATATTACAATCTTCAGTAACTATGACCTTGCATATTAGAATGATAAGCACATCGTACAATAACATCAATAGTATTGATTAGGCATATACCCAGGGATAGGAGTAATCATGCCCCATTATCTCAATGTATAGATCAAACTGGTATAGGAATCCCCAATTGGCATAAAATTATCCTTTGTCTTCCTCCTCATTATGAAATTTGGCCTAGGATTAAATTTACATTTAGAGGTTCCTTGGTAAATTTGTGGGGGTCGAGGATGATGTTAAGGGATAGGTGCATGCCATTGTGGATAAAAAGGTGGATGAGTATACTGTTGTGTATTGTTCAAAGGATACTAAGGAATTATAATGGAATATCTTGGATTTTGGAGAAAGGAACCTTCTTGTAAGTAGTTATGTGGATCTAATATGTAAGATTGGGATTGAGGCTGACATTATTGGTGGGTTGGACCTATCAAACTCTGCTTTGGCCCTAGTATGACAATAGGTGCGTTTTCCTTCTCATTTTCTTAAGTTTCCCTTGATTGATTGCAGTGTAGTCCCAAATGTTCCACAGAATCCTTATGTCCATTAGGCTCCCTAAATTTTGATGTCTCAAAGCTTGGAGAAAGGTTAATACTTGAAAACAGGCCCCAGGTTTTATATGAAACATCTTCATGGACCACAAGTCCCATAAAACTTTTCATATCATTTTCTACACTCTTTACTTTCCCTACCATGTTTTTTTGGCTTTTCTGGCATGCTAGATTTCTTAGTAAGAAATTTTTGTGTTCCATTTAACTTAACTGTAGGCTCAAGGGTATAACAACGATCATCAGGAGTATTGAATGTGGATTCACTAGTGGACTAAGGAAGAACAATTATTGGATTGATAGCTAAAGTGGAAGCCCCAGTAGAAGATTGAGCAACAAAAGCACAGACAGTATGTGGTGCTATGAATGTGTTAGGCTTATACTGCGGAGCTAAAGAAGGGGTAGTGGAAGTATTGGGCTGAATTTGATGTAGAATGAATTCCGAGGCATGTCGTGGTGCATCAACAACAACAATAGAAAACTAACTTTGTGATTTTGGTGGAAGACTCAAGGTATTTGCTGGGCTAATAGTGGGGAACGGAAGAGGAGGCAGCCCACTGGCCCAAGGTCAATATATTTCCATCATTTGTTGCCTTAGTTTTAAATTCTCTTCCTTTAAACTCTCATTTTCTTGACTCTTTGTTTGATCCATGAGGTCACTCTTTATATCCTTATTGGACAAAACTAACCCTTTCTTGGATGTGGTGTGACGTGGAGAAACAACCGGAATACCATAAACCAACCACCTTAAATTAACTGAATAGAAATAACAAACGTGTTAGAGTTCAATACTTTCTCAAAACCTTTTCTTTCTCTTTTTTTTTTTGAAAAGATCACCGAACCTAAGAAGGAAGCCTACGTATCTCACTCTCGAAAGAGGAGAACCAAGTGTGCGTAGTTTGTGAAGTCTTACCAAAATGACCAATCAAATTCTTTTTCTCTTTTTTTTTCTTTGAAGCTTTGAGAAGAAAAAAAGAAAATAATAAATTGTCAAAAGAATTGATGAAAATCTTTTTTTTTTGAATTTTTTTTAGCTTTAAAATCCTACACAAAATAAAACCTATTATTACCAAAGAAAATCTTTTTGGGGTTTTCATTTTGACTTTCATACGAAAATGAAACTTGAATCTATTAAAGTAAAATCTTTTTTATAGTTTTCTTTTAGAGATGCATATGACACCTACTCTAAA
Source organism: Capsicum baccatum var. pendulum (assembly GCA_030864225.1). Lineage (NCBI taxonomy): Eukaryota > Viridiplantae > Streptophyta > Magnoliopsida > Solanales > Solanaceae > Capsicum > Capsicum baccatum. The sequence continues at coordinate 254,849,649 of CM061559.1, read as the reverse complement.
TGAAGAGTGAAGAAAATATTTTTTGAATTTTTCAGATTCTTATACAAAATAAAACCTATTATTACCAAAGAAAAAATCTTTTTGGATCTTCAATTTTGAATTTCATATGAAAATGAAACTTAAAACTATTAAAGGAATTGAAAATCTTTTCGTGGTTTTCTTTTAAAGATTTATATGGCACCTACTCTAAAAGAAGAGTAACGAAAATCTTTTTTGAATTTTTTCATATTCCTATACAAAATGAAACCTATGATTACCAAAGAAAATCTTTTTGAGTTATCAATTTTGAGTTACATATGAAAATGAAAATTGAAACTATTAAAGAATTTTTTTTTGCAATTTTGTTTTAAAGATGTATATGACACCTACCCGATAAAGAGTGAAGAAAATCCTTTTTGGATTTTTTTCAAATAAGATCTCTAAACCAACAATAGACTGCCTACGTATCTCACTCCTGAGAGCAGAGAATCAGGGGTGCGTAGTTTGTCCAGATTGGACAATTTAAGACTAAATAACAAAATGAACCCTGAATTGAGAGACACGGCGAAAGACAGACATAAAAAACGTCAATAAAATCTTTTTGTTGGGTTTTTTGATTTGACACTTCACATAAAACTAACACCAACACCTATGAAAGAAAATCTTTTTTGATATTTTCATTATATGAAATGTACAAAAACTTCTACCATTTTTTTTGAATTTTCCTTTATATAAAGCTACTATTGAAAAAATCTTTTGAGTTTTCTATCGTAAATGCTTATGAAAGAATTTTTTTTTCTTTGATATTTTGATTTTTGAAAAAATAGGTAGAAAAGGTAAAAAGAAATCCTTTTTTTATTTTTTGAATTGTGGAAAAGAAAGAAAAAAGAAAAAAAAACAAAAGTCATAAAGAACTCTAAAAACTACGAAATTCTCTCTTTTTTTTCTTTTCTTTTTTCGATTTTTCCCTGCCTACACACCTTTTTTAATTCTAGCACATGTGTTTTTCCCAAATCAATCTGTCAAATGATCTTATTACCCTAAAAAAATATAACAATTAGCATGTAAGGATGATTTATGGGTAAGTCTCTCATAAAGGATGAAATGGGTCCCGCTAGGTCAAAATATGATGCAAATAAGCATGATCTAAAGGCTGACCTACACTGGGGTCCACTAAAAGGCCATTTGGGGGAGCATATGGTCGATAGTGGCTGCTTTAATTTCCACCTACTCCATACAATCAACGGCTCCCTCTTCTAAAATAAAGGTGAATTAACTAGACTTCGTGTACACGACGTGTACTCTGGGATTTGTTGCAGAAAAATTAACTCGGGTTATGCAAATGATGCCAGATATAAAGCGGTAACACATAAAAGAATACTGTAAATATGTATCACGTAGGCACTCAACAATGATAAAACAATAAAATAAACACTAACACACACAAACAATGTTTATACACCCACAATGTCAAACTAAGATGATAAAACTCTAAAAAATAAGCTTGAATTCTGAAAAATCCCTAGCAGAGTCGCTAGAGCTGTTACACCCCTTTTTAGCCAAAAAAGAATCATTTTAAGGTTCAAAAAAGTTTTATTATTAAAGTGACAAAATGAAGATTTTTTTTTGAAAAAGGATTATTTTTACATTCAAAACTCAGAGTCGCCACTTGGCATAATCCGATATGCCAAGTCACCTTTGGAAAATCCTTTTCAAAATGATTTGACTCTTTAAAATTGGTTTGCAAATGGAGATTTCCGCTAAAGAATTCTGTTGACCAAAGGGAAGGTGTTAGGAGCCCCTCGATTCCGTGGTTCGACCACAGTCGCTTGGTAGTGTATCGGCTAGTAAGTAATTATGAATATATAAACCCACAAAATACATAAATAAGCAAACACACATCAAACAACAATCCAAAACCAAAATAATAATGTCTAGTCCAATTATACATTCCAAAATAGAAACATACGAAAAATACAAATCCTATTCTAAACTAGTCCTAGACTAAGCTCCACCCGATGCCTCGAGCCTTCGTTACGAATGTCTTCCAGGTACAAAATACTTTAGGTAATTCACCAGCACACAGATACCTCGAGGCATTCTCCATCCAAATAATACATTTGATCAATCGCGATAAACTAGAAACATTCAACACACATTCCATATCCAAACATTCAACAAAACACTTATTCTTAAGTTTTGCCTACTCGAACCTATATTTTCTTATCCATTTCAACATGTCATAATTCTATCACGTTCTAACAACATTCATGCTTAATCTGAATTAGAAAAAACAACAATAAATCAAAATCGATCTATATTGACCCCTTTTATCAATTTCTCAATTCCACCTCTTCTAACTTCACTTTTTATCAATCACACCATCAAAGCTACTCAAATTTGTTCCACATATCAATGAAATCACGCCGTTAAGCACATAATCATAACATCAACAAAACCCAACAATCATACTCACCCCATACATAAACACAACATCAATATACCAAATTAAAATGAAATAAGGAGTAAGAGTTGTAGAGATAGACCTTTCGATAATCAAATTTCATTGATAATAATAATTAAAGAAGCCCAAACTTGGAATCTTGAATAGAATACCTCGACAACGAACCCAAAATCCAATTTGGTATTTATAAACGCACTTTCGAATAGATACGAAACCCTAAAAAAACCTTAATACTAATAGAAACCTTAATCCAAACACCCAAATGACGTTTCCAAACCAGATTTTGCTAGAAAGAACCAAAAATATAAGGGGATTTTGGATTTCATGGGTCGTTCTCCGATGGGCCAGTTGTCGGGACTACTCGAATATCACCGAAATCAACTTCAACAGGCTGATTCCAGCTAACTTAGTGGCTAGTTTCAAAGCTTAAGGGGGAGGGACTATTTTTTTTGTGGTTTTTCGGTGGGTTTGTGCCATTGGACAGGTATTTTTCGGTGAATATTTTTATTTCCTATTTTTCGATCTCCTTCTGGCCAAACTCTGATTAACCCAACCCATCATCTTTCTTCTACTCACTGGTTTTCCCCCTCCATGATTGTATGAGTGTGTGTGAATTATGTGTGTTTTTTGTGTGAATGAGTATGTGATTCAGTGTGTCTATGTGATGGTCTGTGTTATGAAAAATTAAAAAAATGGTCAGATCCCTTCTGTGAATGGTGTTTGTCAAAGCAGAATGTGAGAGTGTGTGCGAATTGGTGTCGTGTGTATTTTAATGGCGAACGTCCTACTCTTTTGTGAATTCCAGTGGACCCCCCTATATTGTGCGTGATGTGTGTTGTGAGATTAGAGTGGGGTAGTGTAGGTGGGTGAATTGGTTAGGATAAAGTTTATTAGGATAAGAGAATATTAGAGATTTAATTTGTTAGGAATTTATTGAAATTTTGTTATTTTTGTATTTTTGTGGGGTATAATCACAAGGATGAGGGTGTATGATAACGTGAGGTAAAAATGGATGAATTGATTTTTTGGGAGGTACAAAATTCGGTGTCTACAGAACCAAATAAAGAGTATTAGGTATATTCCTATCCTAAATTAAAATCAAAACTTTATTCAATTGAAAGATTGCGATCCTTTTCCCTATATCCCGCATTCTATTCTATCGTTTCTCCATAATAGAAAATCAAGCATGTATTCTAAGTGTTGTAAATACTTAAAATAGTGATAAGAAGGATATAATAACAACTAACAATTATAAATAATCGAAACCAACTTAATTTATAACAAGAGTACTCATGTTCTTGGCCTTAACCCTAGAAAAGGGCATTTAGCTACTCATGGATATAAACGTAATCAAAATAGATTAGTTCCTATTATAATCCATAAATAAACTAAAGTAAAGGATGAAAACTCCTAATTTAATCCTTCCCCATCATATCTCCAATCCCCAAGGTCGTGCAAGGTTGTCCGAGGTGTTTAGATAAGAATTTAAGTGTCATATTTATAGTAGGACCAAGCCGCTGAGTTGATCTTAGACAATGTGTCACGACCTTATCACATGGATTAGGAGCCGTGAAACTCCAATATAGTGGAGGACTAATGGTTTGGCCAATTCACAAAGCAACTAAGGGTGTGCCATGTCAATATCGCGCCATCTAGGAAGCGTGGCATGCCAATATGTCCAAAATTTTTAGATTTTATTACAATGTACTTCATGTGTTTGTCCTTCAAGTCCAAACTTTCTAGTGGCTTTTCATCTTGTTTTCTAGCTTGTATATCATTCATTTATCATCTTGATCAACTCACCAAGCATGCTATACCATCAAAAACTGCAAATTAGAGATCAAAACAATATAGAATTTACCACGATAAACTAGAAAGAAACAGAGCTCAAGCTAAGAGTACCAATTTCCTCATTTGAACTTTAACTTAATGTTTTGACTACAAAAGCATTATTAAAACATCTTAACTATTACAATTACATTACTTAACACTATGATGGTCTTTTATACAAGGATTAACTCATTACGCATGAGAGAAATCCTCAAAGCTAAGTTAATTGAGGCCGAATAATAAGGCTTAGTTGCATAAATCCTCCTAAGATCAACCTTTATAATAATAGAAATTCCTGAATTAGGGGTTGATGTAATCTAAACAATGTCTTACATGCATGTTTATTCTAATGATGCCGAATTTGAGTTTGTAATCATGAATTATAGACATATTGAGTTGATTTCTTGGCTTATTGTTATATGTGTTGGATGGATTGATATCTTCATATCGAGTTGATTCTGAGAATTACATCCTCATTCCATACGTATACATTTCTGAGATATTGGTAGCATTGTGGAATTTGAAATAAAATAAGACATTGTTATAAAAATTCACTCTGTTAACACGAGCCGAAGAGATGAGTTGAGATATTGAAATATGAGCTATATTATACAAATTGCGAACCCCCCATGGGCCCTATCATCGAAGCTGCGCGCTCTGGAGGTGTATACAGAGAGTAATGCAATGACTTTCTTCATTTATCCCATGCTCTTTTCATTGCATTTTACATGAATTTCCTTAGTTACTCTTTACTTGTGTTTAGTTTCAGTATATTTATATTGTATATCTATGTTATTTTCATTTATATATATAAATTAGAGCTATTAGTGGAGATGGTGACATTTTGGATCTTTTTTCTTGCAGGTGACGTGTATGTATCTATCCTAACACAAGCCAAATGTTATATATATGAAAATAATAGATTTTACAAAAAATAAAATAGAAATCTTACCACATTTAACAAAATATAACTAAATGAAGGTGATTCATAATAAAAACAGAGCTATCTCGTGAGACTTCGAAAGTTAGTTCCAAGTATTTCGCCCAACTATGCCACGAGGAAAAGTCAGCATATTCCTCCTCACATAAAGTCTCAGTTGAATTCTGTGTTTGATATCCACAAAGGTTCATCAGGCCATTCTCATAAGTTCTTCCATTGCGAAAACTTCAAGCTCAATAACTATGGGCTTCTTTCTATCCATAAGATCCGTAATGGCACTCCTATGAAGGTCACCAACCCTGTACATTTCTCTAAGTAGAGAATGATGGAGGCCCAAAAGCAAGATCCAAAGAATGAGGTGCTTAGGGTGGAGGAAGTTGGTGAGGGAAGTTGAGTATTGGTTTTCCACCAATATACTTCGTAGCTAAGCTAGATATCCTGCAATCAATAGGACAAAAAACATTCATTATAAGTTTAGCCTTAATAATTTAATTGTGTTAAATAGTTTTAATTCCGTCAGGTCACCAAAAATGAATTTATTCATCCATTTAAATGTCATAAACAATAAGAAGTTGCAAAATTTCTTATCTATAAGAATATTTTTTTATTGACCACGAATCTAGTATGTATCTCCTTGCCAACTAATGCTCGTCCAATAACTCAAAAAGTCTACCTATTGTCCATTTCTTTTTAATAAAGATAATGTTCGAGTTAACATTGCACACCTCATTTACTCTATAGGTGTATCTTCTACCCATTATTAGATATTGGATGAATCGACCATTGTGTCAAAGAATGTAAAAGGCTCGTGCCTTTTGTTGTTGTTATGACAGTCGCCGATCCAGTAGAAATTACAGTATCTTAAACTTTGTTAAGATCAATCTCCAAAGTTCCACTACTAACATCTGCGAGAATTTTTTTTTGAGAAAAAACCTGATCAATATATAATTAGGTAGACTAAAAAACATCACCTAGCATTTTTTTTATCTACCATATTCTGATTGTGGAAAAAGGAAAAACACCACATGGAAAAGACAATATTAAGACAGTTACAAACACAATAATCAAATACAACAACAAATTAATGCCACGAAGAAGAAAAATCAACAACAAAGCGGTACACGCAATATTACATAGCATATTTTGACCAAGTAAAATTTTCCTCTCATTTAAAATTCAAATACCTTAAACTCATTTAAAATTTCTTGTTGAATGGTTGTGAAATAATGTAACGCCCCGAAAAATGTGTTCTGAGGCGTCACACGGTGCTCAAGACTATGAGTATCCTCAAGCTAATCCTGCAAGCCTTCTACTAAATCTGGATACTCATAAATAGAGAAATATAGATATATAATCAAATCTAAAATGTGGAATTCTGTCTGAGCTAAGTTGAAATTATCAAAACACAATGTCTGAAATTATTAGACTTAGAAATCTGAACAATCAACACTGGAAGTTTGAATTATATCTAGCAGTCTGACAAGCCTCTACCACTAAAAACTAGAGAACCACTGATACAAGTCCCCAGCTGACTCGAACTGACTGAAAAATACTGAATCAACTACTAGAAAATTTGAATGACTAGGTCCCCAAACTACGAGGATTCACCAACTATCTGGATGTAGATGGAGATGCTCGAAATCACTCATGCTGCTGAAATTGAGCACCTGAACCTACATTATGAGACAATGCAACACATAGACGTATATGTGGATCAGTAATTCCGGATTGTACTGAGTATGTAAGGGTGAATGCATAAGTAAAATAATATCTCAACATGAGTCTAAATTTGCAAAAGAATGCATGCTAAATGTAGATGACTCACAATAGCTTGAATAACTGAAAACTGAGAATAATGATCATGAGTAATAAAACATGCTATATAAATCTAGTGAGTCATAAAACTTAGTTCTAAAAGCTGTACTAGTATTCCATCTTTAAATCATGCGGTCTAAGTATAGAAAGGACTCACTTTTATATTTGTAAGCTGAAAGATGAAATCTAGTAGCTAATATCTTATGTAAAGTAATATCTGAATAAAACTGTGAGCCTTTACACTTAGTTTCTAAAAGCTTTTCCATTATTCTTTACTCTTTTCTGTAGGTTGTAGGGAGGTTCTTCTACCCGACATATACTATGTGAGCTATCATAGGTCCAAAGTCCAGTTCCCTTATGGGAAAGCCTCATGTTAGGGAGAGGTTTCATACACTTGCAGAGGAGTATAACCTAACCTAAGTGATTATATTTGTAACTATCATCCACATAAAAATAGGAATAATTTGATAATCTATATCTACGTTGGCTCATAGTTCTGGGGCATGAGAACATATCTAACTTGGTGGTAAATACTACTCCCTTTAATCTGTGTGTTCATTCTGTTGGCAATTCACTTTTAAAATTATTATAACGGTTTATAATACAACCCGCTTTTGAATCTGTTTACTGTAAACTGAAATCAAAACTATAAAGTGGATTCCATATCTAAGCTGAGATCAAAAGATTAAATCTTCATTCAAAATCTGAATATTACAACTCATGGATGCTTAAAAACATAATCTTCTTGAAATAACAACATTCAAACTAGAGCTAATGACCCATGCATCTATTTTATGTCACATCATCATAAATTTCATACTAAATAATGAGAATCTTGATAATTTAATTCTAAATCTGGGAATTAATGTCATACGCATATAAATACGAACGTAGACATGCAATTCAACATCTAAATCACTTGTAGGATCATAATCTTCAAATAACAATATTTGGGTATGAACCCTAATTTGAAACTCATGTAAATTCATATGAAATTAACTTCAAAAACTTATCTTGGACACAAGAATGAAAGAATTATCCTTGTTAAAAACTCTACATAACTTAATTGATGAAATTGATAAAGTAGCTTGAACCTGAATTCCTCTTTATGTTTTTGAAGATGATTTCTTGAATATCTTGAATTAGGAATCTAGAATTTTGGTTTATCTTGGAAAAGGAATGATGGAATTTGGATTTCTTGAGGTGGTGGAATTTGGATTTTTTGAGGTTTAAGTTTTGAGGTTCTAGTGTTTCTTGGAGAGTAATTTGATGAAAAGTGAACATATAATGCATAGAATAGGTTAAATCTTGTGTTTTACACAATTTAAGGGATTGGAAAATGACTAGGTTGCCCTTTGTAAAAATTAGCTTGGAATGAAAAGCTGAACTAAGTTGAACTTGGTTACCAAGACCCTTTTGAAAGGCTTTCCAAAACTGAGAGGTAAACTGAGTACCCCTACCCGAAATGATAGACAATGGAACTCCATGCAATCTAATCATAAATGTAGGACGTGTAGGACTGGTAAGAAATGAGCTGATTTGGTGAATCTATCTACAATAACCCAAATTGAATCATACTGACGATGCGAATGGGGTAATCCAGTCCCAAACTCCATATTCACCTCTTCCCACTCCCAAGTGGGAATACCAAACTCCTGTAAAGTTTCACTAGGTCTTTGGTGCTGTACATTAACCTGTTGATAAGTCGCAACTTGGCTACAAATTCTGTGATATCTTTCTTCAAATCACTCTACTAATAGACTTCCCCTAGATCGCGGTACATCTAGGTGTCTCCTGGGTGAATGGAATAACGTGCACTATGTGATTCTTCCATAATCCGTTGCCTTAAAAGTCAATACATGGCATATACTATCTACTCTGATATCTTAACACACCATCTCCCCCTTGGGAGAAAACCTCTATATTTTGGTCTTTAACTTACCCCTTTCATTTGACCAAACTAGGATCCTTATCCTGCTTCTCTTTTACTTCAGAAACTAGAGAAGATTCTGAATTACTCTAAACCCAAACATTTCCTTTAGCTGAGTCAATTAACCTCACACCCAATCTAGCTAACCGGTGAACTTCCCGAATTAACTCTTTCTTATCATTCTCCACATGAGCAACATTTCCCATAGACAATCTGCTAAGGGCATCTGCGACTACATTAGCATTTTTTGGATGATAAAACATACTCATATCATAATCCTTTAAATATTCTAACCACCTTCTCTGATGAAGATTTAACTCCCTCTGAGTAAACACATACTGCAAAATTTTTTGGTCCATAAACACATCAACATGCAACCCATAAAGATAGTGCCTCTAGATTTTCAATGCAAATACCATAATAGCTAGATCAAGGTCATGGGTAGGGTCGTTCTTTTGGTGAGGCTTAAGCTGTATAGAGGCATAGACTATAACCTTCAGGTAGCACTAAAACTAGGGCTGAAGTAAGTAGAGTCTTCAACTCTTGAAAACTCTTCTTACAGGAATCTAACCACTGAAACTTAACTTACTTTTGAGTTAATATAGGCACGAGGGATACAATAATAGAAAAACATTTAACAAAATATTTGTAATAGCCAGCTAAACCCAAGAAACTTCTAATGTCTGATGGAGAGATAAGTCTAGGCTGGTTTCTTACTTCTTCTGTCGTTTGGGGATCAACTCTAATGCCATTACTGGAAAAAGTATAACCAAGGAAAATAACTGATCTTGTCCAAAATTCATATTTACTGAATTTGGTGAACAACTGGTGATACCTAAGAGTTTTGCAACATAATTTTAAGGTGGTCTGCATAATCATCCTCACTACTAGAATAGACAAGAATATCATCGATAAAGACTATGAAAAATATGTCCAAATACTGTTTAAACACTCTATTCCTCAAGTCCATAAAGTCTAATGGGGCATTGGTAAAACCAAATGACATAATTAGAAACTCTAAGTGACTATATCGAGTTCTAAAAGCTATTTTTAGAATATCACATTCCTTACTCTAAGCTGATGATAGATGGATCTAAGGTCTATCTTGGAGAAGTAACTTGCAACTTGGAGCTGGTCGAATAATTCATCAATCCTAGGAAGAGGATATTTGTTTTTGACTGTGACTTTAATCTGCTGACGAAAGACAATGCACATTCTCAAAGAACCATCTTTCTTTCGCATAAATAGGATGAGAGCGCCCCATCGAGAGACACTAGGACTTATGAAACCTTTATCTACGAGGTATTTATGCTACTATTTTTACTCTCTAAGCTTGGATGGAGACATACGATATAGAGGAATGAAGATGGGCTGAGTATCTGGAAGAAGCTCAATATCGAATTCTATTTCCCCATCGGGAGGTATCCCTGACAAATCTTTGGGAAAAAAATTAGGAAACTCATTAACTACACGAACTGAATGAACTGCTAGAGTCTCAGACTTAGTGTTTTTGACTTGAACTAGATGATAGATACACCCTTTTGAGATCAGCTTTCTGCCTTTAATATAGGATATAAAATGACTCTTGGGAGACACTGAATTATCTTCCTACTCAAAGTCTGGCTGACCTAGTAACTGAAACTTCATGACTCGGGTGTGATAATCTATGGATGCATAACAGGAATGGAGCCAATCCATACCAAGAAAAAGGTCAAATTCGACTATATATGACTCTATTAAATCAGTTAACATGATTTTATGAAGGACATTGATAGGCTACTTTCTATAGATCAGTTTGGGAAAAATTGAATCACCCACTAGGTAGAAACTAATAAGGGCTCCGAGATCTTTTCACGACCTATTTTAAAATTTACTGCAACTAGTAGGGTCACATAAGAGAAATTAGACCCAGGGTCTAACAACACATAAACATTAAGATTAAAGACATGAATCATACCAGTGACAACATCTGGTGAGATCTTGTGCTTTTGATGGGATAGTGAAGCATAAAATTGATTTCGATGTTGACTTCCATTGGTACTGGATGAAGTGCCCTAAAGAGGGACTGGGTGACCTAGAGAAGTTGGTGTGCTAGTAGCCTGGGCCTGGTGATGAACATCCCTATTTCCCTGCCTAATATGAGGACACTCTTTGATTCCATGTCCTAATTTACCACAACCATAACAACCTTTCTGTGCCAAAAAACACTCAATAAGATGATTCTTTACTACACTTTGCACATGGAGGATAGCTAGTTTTTCCACTCACACTATTCTGAGATCTGGACATAGAAGTCTTATCTCACTGCTTCTTTCTAGATTTAGGGGTAAGAGAACCCACTGAATATGGCACTGGCATAGATGAATGATTCTAAAACCGAGAAATATTCCCCCCTCCAAACTTTGTCTGGTCATACTCAAACTGCCTCATTCTAGCCTTTTTATTTTCCCTCTCTTCCCTTTAACTTTTCTGCCTCAATCTGCTGGTCATAAATCACCAATCTAGTAAGATCCATGTCCCCAATATGCATGGAAGTCCTATACTCTTTGACTACCAAACCAGATACTACAGTAACAAACTTACTCATACTCTCCCTAGGGCCAGCCATCATATTAAGGGCATACTTAGACAATTGGTTAAACTTAAGAAAGTAGTCCTTAATTGTCATTGAGCCCTACCTTAGGTTCAAAAACTCCTCTACCTTAGCTTATCTCATTTCATGCGTAAAGAATCTATCTAGAAACGCATCTTAAAGCACCTGCCAACTCATAGAAGTACATTCTCACCTCTACCATTCTTCCACATAACCACTCAATCACACGCCAAATCCTTCTACCTATAGGATGCAAACTCCACGCTCTCTTCCTCAGTAATATGCATAATCTGGGTGATGTTTCTTATCTTATCTAAGTAAAGCTTTGGGTCCTCACCTATTTTTGAGCCAAAGAAATCAGGAGGATTCATTCTCATGAAATCACAAATTCTAGCCACTGCTAGATCCCCATTCTATTGAAGTGGGACTATTGCCTGATGATTGACCTGAGCATTAGCAGTCACAGTTTGGGCTAACGCCTGAAAGACAGCCCAAAATTCAATATGGGATACATTCTTATTCAGAGGGTCAGCAGGATAGGGTGGCCGATTATTATTTTTACGTGCATTAGCTCAGCGAGGAGGCATATTCAACTGTCCCGTAAAACCATAAGTTAAAAGTAGATAGAGACACTATAAGCACGATAGATCATGAAGGAAAGAGATGATTTCCTAAAAACATCCCATAGCCTCTTGCTCATAAATATGGCGCGCTTTACACCTATGATCAAGACTCTACGTAATGTAGCTTTTCTAACTCCTTAGAACTCTTATAACCTTAGGATCTCATATCAAGTTTGTAACACCACAAAAAATGAGTTTCGAGGCATCACACGGTGCTCAAGACTACGACTAGCCTCAAGCTTGCCCTGTAAGCCTTCTACTAAATCTGGATACTTATAAATAGAGAAATATAGATATATAATCAAAGTTAAAATATGAAATTTAATCTGATCTAAGCTAAAATTATCTGAACACAATGTATGAAAATATTAGATTTTGAATTCTAACCAACCAATACTAGAAGTTTGAATTATATCTAGCAGTCTGAGAAGCCTTTACTACTAAAAACTAGAGATCCACTAGGAAATGCCCCAACTTACTCGAACTGACTGAAAAATACTGAATCAAATACTACACATAAACAAAAAATTTGAATCACTGGTCCCCAAACTATGAGGACTCACCAATTCCTGGAATGTAGACGGAGATGCTCGAAATCCCTCACACTGCTGAAACTGAGCACCTGAACCTACATTATGAGAAAATGTAGCACATAGACGTATATGTGGATCAGAAGTATATGTCGATCAGTACTTCTGGATTGTACTAAGTATATGGGGTGAATGTATAAGTAAAACAATATCTCAATATTAGTGTAAATTTTCAAAAGAATGCATACTAAGTGTAGATGACTCACAATTGCTTGAATAACTGAAAACAGAGAATCATGATCATGAGTAATAAAGAATGTTGTGTAAATCTAGTGAGTCATAACACTTAGTTCTAAAAGTGATATTGGTATTCTATCTTTAAATTATGTGCTCTAAGTATAGAAAGGACTCACTTTTATATATGTAAACTGAAAGATGAAATCTAGTAGCTAATGTCTTATGTAAAATAATATTTGAATAAAACCGTGAGCCTTTACACTATGTTTTAAAAGCTTTTATGTTATTCTTTACTCTTTTTTGTAGGCTTTAGGGAGGTTCTTCTTACCGACATACACTATGTGAGCTATTATACTATCTAACATCGAGTTCCCTTATGAGAAAACCTCACGTTGGGAAGATGTGTCATACTCTTGCCAAGGAGTATAACCTAATCTAAGTGATCATATCTATAACTTACATCCATATAGAAATGGGAATAATCTGTACCCATGTTGGCTTGTAGTTCTGGGGCATAAGAACATACCCAAATCGGTGCTAAATACCACTCCCTTTAATCTATGTGCTCATTCTTTTGGAAATTCACTTTTAAAACTATTATAAGGATTTATAATACAACCCACTTGTGAATTTGTTTACTGTAAACTGATATTAAAACTGTAAAGTGGATTTCATATCTAAGATGAGATCAAAAGATCAAATCTTCATTCAAAAATCTGAATATAACAAATTATGGGATGCTTAAAAACGTAATCTTTTTGGAATAACAATATTCAAATTAGGGCTAATAACCCATGTATATATTTCATTTTAAATCATCATAAAGTTGATGTTAAATAATGATAATCTTGATAATTCAGTTCTAAATCTGGGATTTAATGTCATACGCAAAAAAATATGAAGGTAGACATACAATTCAACATCTAAATCACTTGCAGGATCATAATCTTCAAATAACAATATTTAGGTATGAACCCTAATTTGGAACTCATGTAAATTCCAATGAAATTAACTTCAAAATATAATTTTGGACACAAGGATGAAAGAATTATCTTTGATTGAAAACCCCACGTACCTTAATTGATGAAATTGGTAAAGAAGCTTGAACTTGAATTCCTATTTGTTCTTTTGAAGATAATTTCTTGAATATCTTGAATTGAAAACCTTGAATTTTGGGTTATCTTGAAAAAGGAATGGTGGAATTTGAATTTCTTGAGGTTTAAGTTTTGAGGTTCTAGGATTCCTTGGAGAGTAATTTGATGAAAAGTGAGCATATAATGCTTTGAATAGGTTAAATCTTGTGTTTTACACGATTTAGCTTGGAAAATGACTAGATTACTCTTTGTGAAAATTAGTTCGAAACTAAAAATCTCAATTTTGGGCCTTAGAGTGACACGCCACAATCACGGTGGCTTGCTTGAAAAAGGACAATTGCCATTTTGACCTCTAGCGCGACGCGACGTAATCGTGTTGTGTCACTGGAAAAGGAGGAGTGCCATTTTGCACTTCACCGTGACACAGTGTCTGTCCCGTTGAGATTTTTGACTCAATATTAGCAAATCACGGTGAGCTACTGGAAAGGGATGAATGGAAATTTGGGCTTCACCGAAACGCGGGCTAATCACTGTGCTTCACTAAAAATAGGGCAATTGCGATTCTTCTGCTCATCCCAACATGGGGTATTGCATTGCTCAACTGCTTTTTACTAAAATTGCCATAACTTCGCAACCAAGTATCGGATTAAGGAGAAATTGGTATCTTTGGAAAGATAATCCAATTATCTACCATTTGGTGAATCTATAACTGAAACATTCAACTCGTATCAAGTGTTATACTCTTTTGAAGTTGTTTCTTGACATACTAGGAGCTAAATTGAGCTAGCAAAAAGTACGGGGTATCACAAATACTATCTCTTATCTCTATTTGCTTACGTTGCATTATAAATATTGACAATAATGTTAGTTGACTAAACTTACACTAAATCCAATAAAACAATTAAATCAAATTGGAAAGGTCTTTTCAGGTATGAAAATTTTCAAGAAATTAAAGTGTTTTCAAGTGATAATTTATTGAATCTCTAAGCATAAATGAACACATCATCAAATAAAGGTAATAAAATAAAGAAAAAAGTATATGCACTTGATTATTCTTTGATTTGATTTTGAAGAATCATAGGGAGGATTCATATTGGAAATGAGATCCATTATTATTATCATCATCATCATCTTCCTTTCATTATTGTAAACTCCCTTTATCAGCGCCGCTCTATGTTTTATTTTGTTAAAAATAATATAAATCGGTAAAGCATTATTATATATATGTGGGGTAAGAGATGAGGTTTTTTTTAAAAATCTGTCACAAACTTATGTTGGTCCCAAAACTTGTCACAATGTAAGAAAATAAACAAAAACTTAATAAGAATTGAACGAATTAGACCATGCTATATTGTTTAGTCCATTTTAACCTCGTCTATTCTAACTCAAGTAACTAAATTATATTCCCTCCATGTCATTTTTCTTGAATCAAGTTGATTTGACACGTCCATTAAGAAAGTTTTAATTAGATGTGTATTTCTTATTAATGATTTTTTAAAACTCTAAATTTAACCACTTCTACTATATACAATTATTTAATATAAAAGATAATATGAGGAAGAAGTTCTCTCATGCTTTCAAAAATTAGACAAGTATATTAAAACAACTAATTTTTGTATGGGGGCCAAATAATTAAAACAAACCCGAGAAAATAATAACATATATCATTTTGATTTGTTCAATATCAAACCAATGGCTCGCTCGATGCCCCTAATTCTTATCCCATATGTAATAATTCTTATCCCATATGTAAATTCCAAGAAAGCTAAAGGTAATATAATAATATTGATGACTACATGACTATTTATTCCGGTGGTGCCAAGTGAAAACTAATATCATGAATTATTGATACATTGAGTTGATTTTGAGCTCACTTATATATGTGTTAAATGGGTTTTGATCTTTATACTGATTGATTGTGAGTATTACATCCTACATCTGATTTTTGTAAGAAAATTAGACAATTTAAAAAATTCTATACCCAGGGACGTGTCAATAAAGTTGATTTGTATCACAACCCAATTTATCAGATCATGATGGTGCCTACCAAAACTGTGACACCCTGAATTTTTGTGCTATAATTTGGAGCATTATTCTCATGTGTGTTGACTCTAGATCCATGAATTTCTTTTGAATAAATATGCCATGATCTTTATCCTAGTGTATGAAGTGATTATGAGGTGAGAAATGTTTCTAAAATCACTTGGATCAAGGTTGAGCTAAGAGTCATTCATTCATCCAAAATTGGATATTCGATTATACAAGGGTCTAATTTGAACGTGTATAACTTTCAATAAACATAGAATTTTTAAGATCATGACCCACCAAATTGTAGATAATTGAATTATCATTTATCGATACCAAATTCACCTAAAACAGACACTCGGTGAAGAAGTTAGGGCATTTTTAGTATCAATGTTCCTGATTAATAGGACACCACATCGCGGTGAGTCTCCAATCGATCATTTTCACCATCCAGTAGCTTACTACAATTTTCCCATCGTGGTTGGAATAGCGATGGTCACTCCATCACATCGCGATGAAAACTAAATCTGTAATGGTCAATTTCAGTAGCTCACCGTGATTCCACCGCGTCGCAGTAGGTATAGTGATGGGTAGTCCAGTGCTTAGCGGTGGAGCTTTTGTCGGTGTTCCAGTTCCAAATTCTAAATTCCAAGGGGTAACTTAGATATTTACTATGGCCCCAAATCCATTAAAACATGGGATTAAGCCCCATTTAAACAAAAATATACCCAATTCTCTCAAAAACTTCTCAAGAACAAGTTAGGGTTTTCAATTGGGGATCCAATTTCAAGAAAATGTCTTCGTCAATCTTTATAGAATCATGAACTAAGGTATGCATTGTGTTGATTTATGAATTTCTTTCATCCATAAAGCTCACAAACCCTATTTTAAATTATGAATCTTCTTATTATGTTGTGGGATGTTTAAGTTTATGTGATTGTTGTTGTATGATTCCCAAGTTGGGATCTTTATGTGAAATTCTAAAACTACATTATCACATGAATTGAAATCCATGAATTTGGTGGTCTATGATTTGTAAAATTTGATGATTTCACCTATGCCTTAAGTTGTATATGTAAGGTGTTTGATAAAATGCCTAAGAGATAGAAATTATGCCTTATAGCTAAATTGTGATCCAAATGACAAATGCATGCTTTACCTTTATTATCAAAATGACTTCTATGATATTGATATGTACTATGGATGCTTGAATAAATAATTATGGTACTAGTTGATGAAATATTGATATGTTGAGATGTATTCCCATTCATATACAAGATTATAATAACCATGTACTTCATGAAATCCCTAACTTATTGTATTATGGATTGTTGATATCGGTCATATATTCAAGAAAGCTATGCTTTGTCAGTTTCCTTTCATCGAGTCCTGGGGGTACTTGTACCTAAAAAATATAGTTGTATGTTTAGAGCCAGTGTCATGTTTTCACGATATCCTCTGTAGAGTCATGATCCATAGAACTTTGTCAGTCATGGAAATCAGGAAAGCTCAGCAATTTAGTAAATTCAGTACTATTCCGTCAGTCAACGAAACTCAGTTAACTTAGTCTAGTCTAGTTTAGTTAATCATGTTTAGAGTCTATTCAGTTAGGAGTAGGTATTAGAATTGAGTGAACCCAAGGATGGGAACACACACTGTCAGATGAGGGTGTGATTCTTAAATGCCATCTTTGTGTTCCAGAACTATGTAGCCAGCATAGGTTGAGTCATCAACACTATCAGATGAGGGTTGATGAGATGGATAAACACTGTTAGACGAGGGTCCCACTGCTCTTCTTTGGGGACACTATCATATGAGGGTCACCCACAACTTTTCTTTACCAATGGCGCGATGGTGACACCCTTCCAATTGACGTTACAGATTGGAACCCAGCTTAGCTATATTGCGTTATTTGGGGCATGTCAGTTAGATGACTACTTCCCACCGTTTTAGTATCAGTCTCAGTAAAAGAACTCAGATAGTTCTTCATATTTCAAGACTGTCAGATACTGTCAACTCAGAGAAGTAAGCAACTCAGCTAGTTCTATCAGAACATAGACTATTAGATACAGTTGCTTAGTATCAGTTATTTTAGTTATATCAATTATCAGTAACTCATGTTATCAGTACTCAAACTCAGTAATCATGTTCTCAAGAACTTAGTTATAGTTATTATATATTCAAGCATGTATTCACACGTTCATGTTATCTTGTCAGCTAGTATAGTTGATGTATGTGAACCATTTGCATTCAACCTACCCCACATGCATACCAGTACATTCAATCATACTAATGCATTCGCGCTATGGTTTTTTATTCTATACCAAATATTCAGAGACACGAGCTCCAGAGCATCAACAATATTCTAGTATTCAATAGTCAGAGTTTGCAGTGAGTCCTCAACCTTTGAGGACATAATTATTATCTTATCATTTTAGTATTTTAGTACTTAGTTATTTCAGTAGTTGGAGTTAGTTGGGGACATATCCCATCAACTCCTTATTCAGATAGCTAGAGGCTTTTCAGACTATCATATTTCAAACATTTTATTTCACTTATTTAAAGTATTTCATACGCCACCCAGATGTTAGTTTTTTTTAGATTTAAACCTTATGGGCTTTCAGCTGTTATTTCAGTATTTATTCAGTATATTATGTAGTGCACTGGTACAAATATTAGTCATGGGTCAGATTGTGGTCCATGAGCATCGTTTAGCATTTTGAGGTATGATGTTGGGCGTATTTATACGTCTAAGCACCATAATTTACCCATGTTTTAGCTTAGTTTTGAAGATTAAATATATAATTCTTGCACTTTTAGTCCATTTTCCTTTAAGTGAGCTAACCTATGTGATTAGCATGTTTTTCAGGGACTAATGATAAAGATTTCAGAACTTTGTGGACTTGTGGGCAGCAAACGAAAACTTCACATTAGAGGGAAGGCAGCCTTTGGACTGAAAGTGATGCATGGGAACTTTTTTTCGGGCATACCAGTATTTTTAAAGACTTAAGGATGCAGTAGCAACTTATTAGACAAGGATGCTATTAAAAACCTTATTGCTGAATTTTTCAGCATCATTATCATTATTCATTATTCAGTTTTCAGATTCGGTAATTTTGGGAGGACAGAGAAAAACGGCTTCGGCTACACGAATGGAGAGAGAGAAACACGTTTTCCTCTCTTATTGTCGCTAATCACTTCCATCGCCAAGATTGTTCTAGGTTTTGGTATGATGATTATGTCTACTTGGATTTCCGTTGAATCCATGAGTAGCTAAACTACTCTGTTAGGGTTATGAAAACCTTGTAAGATACTATCTATTAACTATGAGTTTGTCAATTCTTGATGTGTTATGCTACTTGTATCATTACTCTCTTCGTTTTAATTGAATTATCATGGTTGCAAACGTAGAGAACACGCCATTATAGCATTAACTTGTTCGAGAGAAAAGTTACATGTTTGGAAAAGAGAGTGTGACAAGGAAATAGGTCTTCCAACCTCTATTTACACGTTAATGCCTTAACCGGATTAACTTCTTGGAGAATTTGTACCATTTGTTATACACTTTAGGCTCGAGAGAGTTAAAGTGAAATAAATCCTTGATGGTTGAGAAACACTTGTATTTAGAATTAGAATACGATTCTCTATAAGTGCATGCTTGTCTAAATTCCGCATTACTCATAGTTAATAGAGAAGTAGAAACTACAAGGTGGACATAACCCTAACTTATTATTCTCTGTGATTAAATCTTACTACACATAACATTCCATCGTTACTTTGACAATATTAGTTCACGCCTAAACTAAACCCCCCTTTTTCTTGGAATTTTCAACCAACAGTCTACTAATAATCGCAACACTTAGTGACCAGAGTATTCCCTGTGGGATTTGACACCCAGCCTAGTTGGGTTCTATATTTGACAGCGACCGCTTACACTTTCTAACGAGAGTTGTAATTTGGGCGTATAAAATTTTGGCGCCATTGCCGGGGAATACAGTTGTCAACAAAGTTTGTGATATTTAATAGACCCTTTGGTCAAAGATTCTATAATTTTACTTTTTGTTTGTTGTTTTTGTTTTGTTTAGGTTTAGTGGAGTGCATGCCAAATACATGAAGTTCTGGTCAGCCATTACTACCTATAAATCCTAAACCACATCTTCTTGGCAGAATGGATGCACAACGAGACATTGAAAGAAGGGCTGCTCAACTGGAGCAGGCTAGATTAGCTGCACTGGCAGCCGCACAAGTAAATCAACAGAATGCTGATAACCCAGGTCGGGCAACAAATCTTGATGATGAGGATCTGGGTGATGATGAATTATTAAACCCAAGGCGTGCAGATGAGGTGGCTGCACCAGTGAATAGGAATGTCAACAGAGATTGTCAAGCTAGAATGAGACTTGAACGCCGAGCTGTGCAGGTTGCTTTTGATGATGATGATGACAATTTGGATGGGGCTGGTGCCACAGGGGCTATTATTCCTCCGCCCTTGGCACCTGGAGCCAAGTTCAATATCAATAGCACCATGATCCAGTTATTGCAACTCAAAGGGTTATTTGGTGGACTTGCAGGCGATGATTCGAATATGCATTTGATTAATTTTATCTCAACATGCAAGTCGTTTGACAATCCAGGGGTTGGACAGAATGCGATTTGGCTACTCTTATTTCCATTGTCTCTATCTGGAGAGGAAACTCTATGGTTGAATGGGCTAACTCCAGACTCTATTACTAATTGGAGGCAACTGAAAGACGCTTTCCTAGAAAGATTCTTTCTTCCATCCAAGAGAGCCCAATTAAGAAATGATATAAGCAATTTTCGACAGCTTCCAACTGAAGCTCTCCACGAAACATGGGAGAGGTTCAAAAAGAAGCTTATGCGGTGCCCAAATCATCAGATGACAAATATCCACTTGATGGAAATATTATATAAGGCTTTGAACTCGGTGACAAAGCTAGTGGTTGATAATGCTGCAGGTGGGTCATTCATGGACCTTACTTTTATTAAGGCAAGTGATATGCTGGATCGTATGACAAAGCAGAGTAGAGCTTGGCATACCAGGGATTCTGAGGTAGCAAGCTCTACTGTATCTACTGGCATGACAGCAGAACAGAGGCGAAGAGAAGAGGGACGTGACCAGGATATGGATCACATGAAAATACAGATGGACCTTCTTACCAAGCATTTATTATTAGGGAAGACAGAAAAGGTCAAGGCTGTTGTATCACAGGGAAGAGATGACTCCGATTCTGAGAAGAAAGCAAATTACTTGAATAATCAGGGGGGTTTCCGAGGAAATGCCCAAGGAAACCAAGGTCGGAACTATTATGAAAAATCCGGATACAAGGACCGAGACCAAGGGAGTTGGAAGAATAAGAATGACAAGAGAGGTTTGTATGTTCCTCTCGGAAATCGTGAAGCTGCTGCATTTAGCTCTGGGAAGATGTCCATGGAGGACATAATGGCTAATCTGTTGAAAGGAGTGGAGGCAACCAACACGGGAGTAGCTGAGGTAAAAAATGATTTGTCCTCAATGAATCAATTGGTTGACTCGCATTCCACTGTAAAAAAACAGCTGGAACAACAAATGAGTCAACTATCGGCGGCATTCAATCAATGAAAAGATGGCACTGTACCTAGTGACACTGTGCAAAATCCAAGGAAAGATAGATCATGTATGGCTATTTCCACCAGGAGTGGTAAGGTGTTAGAAAATCCATCCAAGGTCAAGTCGGTGGTTGATAATATAGAGGAGAATGTTGTTGAAGCAGATTGTGATGATTCTGTAGAAGTTGAAATTCAAGATGCGAGCATTCATGATACTACACCTAGATGTCAATAGTCTAAAAACATTGATGATGGGAAGCATAATAAAAAGGAAGTGGTGGAGAAAACTCTTCCAAATCCACCACCACCTTTTCCTCAGAGACTGAAGAAGAAGGCTGATGACACCAGGTGTAGTAAATTCATGACCATGCTAAAGCAGCTGACTATAAATGTGCCTTTGGTGGAGGCACTGGAGTAAATGCCCGGATACGCCAAATTCATGAAGGACCTTTTGACAAAGAAAAGGGAAGCGAGCTATGAACTAGCAGATAATTTTCATTATTGCAGTGCTATTGCCATGAGATCTTTGGTACAGAAGAAGGCAGATCCGGGTGCTTTCACTATTCCTTGCACGGTTGGATCTGTAGACTTTTCTAAGGCTTTATGTGATTTAGAGGCTAGCATTAATTTGATGCCACTAGCCATCTATAGACAGTTGGGGTTGGGCGATCCTACAACAACCAACATGTGGCTTGTAATGGCAGATAGGTCGGTAAAATGACCTGTTGGTATGTTGCATGATGTATTAGTGAAGGTTTCTACCTTTATTTTTTCTGCTGAATTTGTTATTCTGGACTGTGAGGTGGATTTTGAGGTGCCCATAATCTTGGGTCGACCTTTCCTCGCAACAGGAAGTGTGCTTATTGATTTACGAGCAAATGAGCTTTTATTTCGGATGAATGACGAAGTGGTACGTTTTGATATAAGCAAATCAATGAAGCAACCCAAAGATATGAATGTGTTCTCTATAGCTGATGTTTATTATGAGGATGAGAAGGAATTATTGTTAGAGAAGCAGCTTACTGTTGAGCCATTAGCTGCTGTGCTTTTGAACTTTGAGCGTGAGAATGTTGAAGAGTACGAAGAAACTATCTGTGCTTTGAAAGAAATGGGGTCGTATTTATATGCCCCCAAGAAGATGGACCTCGACCTTAAGAATAGACCTTCACCACCGGCGAAGCCACCAGATATCTGGATAACGTCTGAGTAATCGAGATAACTATGTCGTGCCGTGATAATAAATCAAGCGCTACATGGGAGGCAACCCATCATTAGGAGTTTGTTTCACTAGGATTTTGTTTTTGATAAATAAAAGTTCAAAAGTCGAGCCACGACCAAAACTAAGGCACTTGGTGGGAGGCAACCCATCCTTCTAATCATTTTTGTTGTTTTTGATTAAGTGTAGGTGCAGGACGTACAAAGGAGAAGATTAGTCCCAAATTTTGATTTGAAAGTGAGCCATACTAAAGGTAGTAATTTAAGAATGATGGAGCAAAGGCTATAGGCTAGGCGTTGCCTGTGCCAATGTAGGCAATGGACAAGGCAATGCCTATGCCATTGCCTATGCTCACTGCCTCACATAGGCAATGGACAAGGCAATGCCTATGCCAATGTAGGCAATGGACAAGGAAATTCCTATGCCAATGTAGGCAATACTATAGGCGCCGCCTATGCCATTGCCTATGCTCACTAACTCACATAGGCAATGGACAAGGCGCCGCCTATGCCAATCTAGGCAATAGGCAAGGCGCCGCCTATGCCAAACTAGGCATTGCTATAGGCGCCGCCTATGCTAGCATAGGCAAAGCAATAGGTGCCGCCTACTTATGCTTTTTTGCCTCCTAACCCATTTATATATGGAACAAACCCGACCCATGGCTTAGCTTTTAAATAGATCCTCAACCTTAGAACACAATGCAATTGTTTGCTCAACCTAGGCGCCGCCCAAGCTCCCCTATTCTCTCAAAGTTTTTCTTTTTGCTCATCTAATCTTGCAAGCTTATCTTCCGGATCCATCACCATGTAAGTTACTCTTTTATATTCCGTAGTTGTTGAAATGCTACGCTTATAATGGTTTATTAGATTTTGAAATGGTGTTTGGTGATAAGAATATGGTTGGTTTGTTATGATGCATCTAGTTGAGTGAATGGATTCGTATGGGTGTTCTTGAATTTATTCCAACTTGTATTTGATTGGTATACACTGTCATATTTTTATGGAGTCAAAATTGTAAAGTTAATGCATAATTTTGAAAGTCGTAAGCTTGAACGTTTGAACGACTACAAGCATAAGATAATGTGTTTATTTCTATGCAATAACCTGAGACGATTTCTATGTGGTAGTCTTGTTCAGAGATTGCATTAATCCAATGAAATAAAGTCGGAAAGGATAGTCAAGATTACATGATTAATAACGTTATGCAAACAAATTAAGTGTGGGGTGGTACCATCACGATTTTCTTTTCCAAATATAGTGAATCTTCCAAGATGAAACTAACAAGACTATATTGTGATCTCAGGTAGAATAGCCCCAAAAGGACGACAAGGAAAGAAAAAGTGTCCACTTCACAGAAAGGTCAAAAAAAGGGCAAGAAAAGACCAGGATGAGTCCTCTTCTCTGCAAGTTCCTCAACGCACTTTTGGAATCAAGTAGGTTCTAGAGGAGGAAGGGAAGGAGTGGTATAGGAACAACAAAGTAAAAAAATATGTTCACGTAGATTTGATGCAGAAGAAGAGTCTAGCAAAGAGAGACCCTCGCATTTTGGAAAAAATCATGGCACTAAATCTTGATTTCATTTTCCGAGATATGGGGGAATGCAATCTTGATTTGATGCAAGAATTTTATGCCAATTGGTCCCCAAATACTACCAGAAGTGAAGTAAAAATTCGGGGCCAAGTTTTGCAACTGAACGTGGAGTTCTTCAACTCTTTTTTGGGTACTCCATCTGTGGATCCATCACAGGAGCTTTATAACAGACCTCCCTACAGGGCCATCAGACACACACTGTGCGGAACAAGGTCCATGACCCGGTGGATTCGTCATAAGGAAAATGGTCATCACAAAACCTACCCGTATGCCTCTTTGAACAGAGAAGCTCATATATGGTTAAGGATAGTCAACTCTTGCTTAATTCCTGGGACACAATACACTAAGATCACATATGATCGAGTCTTCTTGGTGTACGCTCTGATGATGAATATTCCCATCAACATTGGTGCGGTTATACGATTGTCAATGCGCAAGGCTAGGCTGCACAAAAGGTCCCATTTCAGTTTCGACAATTTGTTGACTGCGATCTTAAGAAAGGAGCACATTAAAGAGGAACCCGCGGACCATAAGCTTCCACACAACCCGAAGAAGGTTGATCTCACAAAGATTAAAGAGCCTGAAACTGGTCAAGGCATCAACCTTACCACTGCTGAGAGACATGCTCGAGATGAAAGTTTTTTCCGCCATCTGTATGGCATGACTAGGTTTACTATAATGAATGGGGGTCGTGTTCTGACTGATACAGAGCTTCAGCAGCTGGACAATGACTACCCGCTTGATGAGCATGCGCGGGCCATATGTGGAGTGGGGGTACATTTTGAGGAACCTCTCGATGATGACGTACCGACTGACGATGATCGCTGACTGCCAGACTCAGATGTGGAGGACAACTCTGATGATGACGAATCTGATGATGATTCCGACGCAGGGGGTATGACCCCGAATATAGAAGAGGAGTCCGACTAATCAGGTTTTGCTTATTTATTTCCACTGAGGGCAGTGTGTCCCGTCTAAGTGTGGGGTGAGGGTATATGTCTGCTGTATTGTACTTCTTTGCCTACATTTATTCGTGTTTGTTTGTATTAGTTGTAGTTAGTTAGTTAGATTTAGTTTTTAAGATTTAGTTTTTAGATTTATTTTGCATGAAATTTTTCTAATAGACGGCATGGTATTATAACAAGAGTTTGTGCTGAATCATTTCTATTGAGACACTTAGGCTCTAAGTGGTGACTCACTGTGTGATAAATTGTTATTGTTTAATTCGTTCATCTGTTGGGTCAAGAATCTATAATGCTCCCAATGAAGTTGACCATGTTCCTTGTGTGTGTGAGGTTATTGTATATTCTTTGTTGTGACTGATGCTAGAACTTTCCTGGTGTGTGTGTGAAGCGAAATAAAGATTGTGAGTTTAGGAGATGATTTAGGCATTTTTTTAGCAGCCTGAAATTGTTTACCTTCTTTTTACCTACCTTTGTACATTGTCCTAGTGAACACCCTTTGAGCCTTTAGCTATTTTCTTTGGCAGCCTCATATGTAGCCTAATCCAATTTTTTTTAAGACCATAACTTGATCCAAATTCCTAAGCGCTTTAAATTGTAGAGTTATGTGGCAAAATAAGAGGAGAATGGTGAAAGTGATGCCTCAGAGTGTATTGGTACTTGAAAATGTTGTGAAAAAGAGTGGCTGTCATAGAGGTGCTTTATAGATTAAAAAAAAGAATAAATAAATAAAATATAATAAAAAAAGAAGAAGAGAGAAATAGAAAAATAAAAAGATAGTTGTGTTTATGATTGAATAACAAAATAGGTGAAAAGGGGTTGGTAGATGAAAGGAAGGTAGAGTGGTTGTTAAAAGATTGTGTAAATGGCATAATGTAGTGTATTAAAGCGCTTAGGGAACATAGTCAGTATTTCTGGCCAAAATAGTCCTACCTGTCCCTTAGCCTACATTACAACCCATAAAGACCTATTTGATCCTAAACTTAGCAGTCTGATATTAGTAGAGCATTACACTAAGGGCAAGCCTATGGTCATCAGTTGCAATATAAGAATTCTTTGTGAGAGTGAGAGCAAGGAAAGTCTTATACCCATGTTTCGAAAAATGCAAAAATATGAGTGATTATGGGTGATATCTTTTGTGAGCACACATGGTTGATGATTGTTGGGTAGTTTTATATGATTTTTGTAACTTAACTTGTGTATACAAATTGACCATCCTAATGAGTCTATGTTGGAGGTTGAGTTGTTTCTAGTAATGATCAAGAAACCCACTCTTTGTTAATAATTGTCGTGCATGTCTTGTTGAAAATTTTGTGTTGCTATTTTGAAATTCTAGTTAGGTGTTTGCATGGATTTAATATTTTGTTCGAGGACAAACAAAGGTTTAAGTGTGGGGTGGTGATGTTGGGCGTATTTATACGTCTAAGCACCATAATTGACCCATGTTTTAGCTTAGTTTTGAGGATTAAATATATAATTCCTGCACTTTTAGTCCATTTTCCTTTAAGTGAGCTAACCTATGTGATTAACATATTTTTTAGGGACTAGTGATGAAGATTTCAGCACTTTGTGGACTTGTGGGCAGCAAAGGAAAACTTCACATTAGAGGGAAGGCAACCTTTGGACTGAAAGTGATGCATGAGAACTTTTTCCCGGGCAAACCCAGTATTTTTAAAGACTTAAGGATGCAGTAGCAACTTATTAGACAAGGATGCTATTAAAAACCTTATTGCTGAATTTTTCAGCATCATTATCATTATTCATTATTCAGTTTTCAGATTCGGTAATTTTGGGAGGACAGAGAAAAACAGCTTTGGCTACACGAACGGAGAGAGAGAAACACGTTTTCCTCTCTTATTGTCGCTAATCACTTCCATCGCCAAGATTGTTCTAGGTTTTTGTATGATGATTACGTCTACTTGGATTTCCGTTGAATCCATGAGTAGCTAAACTACTCTGTTAGGGTTATGAAAACCTTGTAAGATACTATCTATTAACTATGAGTTTGTCAATTCTTGATGTGTTATGCTACTTATATCATTACTCTCTTCGTTTTAATTGAATTCTCATGGTTGCAAACATAGAGAACACGCCATTATAGCATTAACTTATTCGAGAGAAAAGTTACATGTTGGGAAAAGAGAGTGTGACAAGGAAATAGGGCTTCCAACCTCTATTTACATGTTAATGCCTTAACCGGATTAACTTCTTGGAGAATTTGTACCATTTGTTATACACTTTAGGCTCGAGAGAGTTAAAGTGAAATAAATCCTTGATGGTTGAGAAACACTTGGATTTAGAATTAGAATACGATTCTCTATAAGTGCATGTATGTCTAAATTTTGCGTTACTCATAGTTAATAGAGAAGTAGAAACTACAAGGTGGACATAACCCTAACTTATTATTCTCTGTGATTAAATCTTACTACACATAACATTCCATCATTACTTTGACAATATTAGTTCACGCCTAAACCAATCCCCCATTTTTATTGAAATTTTTGACCAACAGTCTACTAATAATCGCAACACTTAGTGACCAGAGTATTCCCTGTGGGATTCGACACCCAACCTAGTTGGGTTCTATATTTGACAGTGACCGCTTACACTTTCTAACGAGAGTTGTAATTGGGGCGTATCAAGGTACCAGTTTTGAGGAGTTACAAACTTGGTATCAGAGCCTAAGGTTAAACAACGTCCTAGGAAGTCTGAAAGCCAATACTAGTATAGTTTATACATGGGTGTGTTGCGCACCACATTTATGTACAGGTGGCTATGGGATGTTTTAGGAATAACTTACCTTTTTTCAGTATTCATGTCATGCCAGTGAGCATAATCTCAAGTTAAACTCTTAGTCTAATCTATTTCTTCTCTTCATTTACAGAATATGCCTCCCAAGAGAAGAAATCAGCCTATCTAAGTAGATCCCTTGGACGAACATATTTGTCATGTGGAGTTCAAATCCATATTCACTACTCTTGCTCAGTCATTTATTTCTCAAAATGGATGACCAGCTGTCGTTCCAGCCAACCCAGTGTCCAATTCAGCTACAGACAGGATTCAAGACTTCACTCGAATAAATCCTCCATCCCTTTTTGGGTCTAAGTCAGATAAGGAACCTCAAGAATATATTAATTAGGTTCAGAAGGTTATAGACATCATAGGAGTTACTGCTGTTGAGAGTGTTGGGCTAGCTACATATCAGTTGTAGGATGTTGCTCACACTTAGTTCAAGTGGTAGAAGTCAGAGAGGTCAGATGATGCAGATCCTATTAAGTGGCAGGAGTTTGTCACTGGATTCTTAGATAGATTCTTTCCCCAAGAGCTGAGAGGGTAAGGTTCTAGAATTTATCAATCACCGGCAGGGAAACATGATGGCGAAAGAGTATTCTCTTAAGTTTGCTCAATTAGCCAGATATGCTCCACATGTTGTTGCAGATAGAAGGGCCAAGATGATTAAGTTTATTTCTGGGGTGAATGATAGTATGGTCAATGAGTGGAGTTCCGCAATGTTGAATAGTGATATGACCATATCCAGGCTTATGACTCATGCTCAACAGCTAGAAGAGCAAAAGATTAAGATGAGGGAGAAGTAGAATAAGAGAGCAAGGACAGGTAGTTCCAACTTTGCCCAGCCTAAATCAAACGAAGAAAACCGTTCTCAGTTTGATCCTAAGTCATCAGTTCTATCTCTTAATTTTTCCAGTGCTCCAATGCCAAAATTTAGAGACAGAAATAGAGAGATAGTGCCAGGATCTAAATTCTAGGGAAGTGTTAGCAATGCTCGAACTAATCCCCCTTTTCAGACTTTTGGTAAGAACCACAAGGATGTTTGCAGTGCTGGTAGCGATATCTGTTTTGATTGTGGCAAGCCAGGCCGTATAGTCATAGATTGTCCCCAGTCAGGATATCAGGGTCAGCATAAACATTCCTCATCTCAGTCTGGTTACCCAAATCAGCAGGGTACCATTTCAAGTGCTATTAGTGGGAAATGCCCAAACAGACTTTATACTCTACAGTGCCGACAAGATCAAGAAAATTCTCTGGATGTAGTTACTAGTATGTTACGGATCTTTCATGTGCATGTTTACTCTTTGCTAGATCCAGGAGCTTCTTTGTCTTTTGTTACTCCTTACATAGTAGTTGATATTAGAGTTAGTTTGAAAATTCTAGCAGAGCCTTTTTCAGTATCTACCCTAGTGGATAAAACCATCATAGCTCGGTGGGTATACAGGAACTGCCCAGCAATGATATCTCCAAAAGTCACTTTAGCAGATTTAGTCGAATTAAAGATAACTGATTTTGATGTCATTCTCGACATAGATTAGCTTAACTCCTACTATGTCATAGTCGACAACAAAATTAGAATAGTCCAGTTTTAATTTTTGAATGAACCGATCCTAGAGTGGAGGGGTAGTACAGCTTTCAGAGATCAACTTTTTTCCTACCTTCGGGCATGGAAAATGATATTTAAGGAATGTGTCTATCATCTTATCCATGTTAAGTACACTAGTTTTGAAACTCCCAGCCTTGAATCAGTTCCAGTCATGCATGAATATTCAGATGTATTTCCAGAAGATCTTCCATGAATTTCTCTCGAAAGGGAAATAGACTTCGGCATTGATGTTCTTCCAGATACTCAGCCCATTTCTAATTCGCCATATAGAATACCACCAACAGAACTCAAAGAACTGAAATAACAATTGAAGGATCTCTTTTATAAGGGATTCATCAAATCCAGTATTTCCCCGTGGGGTACTCCAATCTTATTCATGTGCAAGAAAAATAATTCTTTCTAAATGTGTATTGATTATCATAAACTCAACAAGGTCGTAGTCAAGAACAAGTATCCTCTTCCCAAAATTGATGAGTTGCCAACCAACTTCTTCGTGTTAGTTATTTCTCTAATATAAACCTCTGATTAGGCTATCATCAACTCACAGTCAATGAATGTGATATTCTGAAGACAACCTTCAGAACTTAGTATGGTCGCTTTTAATTCTTAGTCATGTCCTTTGGTCTTACTAACACACTAGCAGCTTTATGGACTTGATGAACCGTGTGTTCAAGTAGTACTTGGACATGTTTGTCATTATCTTCATAGATGATATTCTGGTCTATTCCCGCCCTAAGCATGATCATACAGACCATCTCAGAATAGTACTTCAGACTCTCAGAAATCATTAGCTATTCTCTAAATTCAATAAGTGCGAGTTTTGTCTAAGGTTAGTAGCATTCATTTGTCATATAGTTTTCAGTGATGGCATTAGAGTAGATTATCAAAAGACCGAAGTAGTAAGAAAGTGGACCAGACCTGTGTCTCCATCAAATATTATAAGTTTCTTGGGTTTGGCTAGATATTATAGATGGTTTGTTGAAGGATTTTCATGTATTTCATCCCTTATGTCTAGATTGTCTCAGAAGAAAGTCAAGTTTTAGTGGTCACATCTTTGCGAGAAGTATTTTTCAGGAGTTGAAGACTCGACTTACTCAGCTCTAGGCTTAGCTCTTTCAGATGGTCTTGATGGGTTCGTAGTGTATTGTGATACATCCAGAGTAGGTTTGAGTTGTTTCCTCATGTAGAATGATAATTTCATAGCCTACGCCTCCATATAACTTAATCCCCATGAGAGAAATTATCTGACTCATGATCTTGAGTTAGCAGCCGTGGTATTTTTCTTAAATATTTGGAGGCACTATCTATACAGAATTTATGTAGATGTGTTCACAGATCATAAGAGCCTTCAGTATGTATTTTCTCAAAAAGATCTCAATCTTCGTCAGAGAAGGTAGCTAGAGCTCTTGAAAGATTATGACATGAGTGTCCTTTATCATCCGGGCAAGGCCAATGTAGTGGCTTATGCTCTCACTAGACTTTCCATGGGTAGTGTTGCTCATGTTGAGGACAGTAAGATGAAGTTAGCTTAGGAAGTCCATCATCTTACCAGACTAGCTGTTCACTTAGTGTATACAGCAGAGGGTGACGTATGGGTTCAGAGTATTTCAGAATCATCTCTAGTTTTTGAGGTGAAATAAAAGTAAGATAGAGATCCCGGCCTTGTCAAGTTGAAAAAATCATTCAAGTATTCAAAAGTAGAGGTTTTCTCCCAAGGGGAATATGGTGTACTGCATTTTAAGGGTCGTCTGTGTGTTCAAGGCGTAAATGAATTAAGGAAGGGAATTCTTGTAGAAGCACATGGTGCACGCTACTCTATTAATACAAGGGCCACAAATATGTAACGTGACTTACGGAGATCTATTGGTGGAGTGTGATGAAGAGAAATATTGTAGAGTTTGTGGCTAAGTGCTTTATATGTCATCAAGTTAAGATAGAGCATCAAAAGCCTAGTGGTTCCATGCAAGAGTTCACCATTCTTACTTCGAAGTAGGAAGAAGTGGACTTCGTGATGGGTTTGCCTCGAACCCATCATTAGCAAGATTCAGTTTGGGTCATCGTAGACAGTATGACCAAATAAACTCATATTCTTCCAGTCCATACCTCTCATTTAGTTGAGGATTATGCCAAACTCTACATCAGAGAGTTGGTCAGATTGCACAGTGTTTCGTTATCTATCATTTCAGACAGAGGTACCCAATTCACCTCTCACTTATAGAAAGTGTTCCAAAAGGGTCTTGGTACCCAAGTTCATCTCAGTACAACCTTTTATCCTTAGACATATGGTTAAGAATAAAGGACTATTTAGACTCTTAAAGATATGTGAAGGGCTTGTGTAATTGATTTCAAGGGTAGTTGGGATACCCAATTACCTGTGATTGAGTTTGTATACAATAATAACTATTATTCCAGTATTAAGATGGCTCCATTCAAACTCTCTATGGTAGTAGATGCAGATCTCCAGTTGGTTAGTTCGAAGTAAGTGAGGCCTCAGTCATACGGATTAACTTAGTATTCAATACCTTAGAGAAAGTCTAGTTGATCAGAGAAAGACTTCAGGCAGCTCAGAGTCGATAGAAGTCCTAGGTAGATATACGCAAAAAGGATATCAAGGTCGAGATTAGTGATTATGTCTACCCAGAGAACTCTCCCATGAAGGAAGCAAAGAAATTCGGTAGGAAGGGAAAGCTCAGTCCCCGATATATTGGTCTCTTTATGGTTCTCAGTCATTTCGGCAAGGTATCTTTTAAGATCGAGTTGCCTTTAGATCTTGCCTTAGTTTATCCAGTCTTCCATGTTTATTTTCTCAAGAAGTGCATAGGTGACCCAACAGTTGTAGTCCCTATTCAAAGAATACATGTTCAGAACAGCCTCTCTTATGAAAAGATTCCAATTGAAATCCTAGACTATCAGATTCTTACACTGAGGAACAAAGAAGTCCCTCTAGTCTAAGGTATTTGGAGAAATCAGTACGTTGAGGTAGCTACTTGGGAGGAAAAAGCAGACATGCATACCAAGTATCCTCACCTCTTCTCCGCTAACTCAGACTCAGCTTAAGGTAACAGTTTTCCTTAAGCTTTTTAGTTAATTTTCAAATTTTTGTTACCAACTCGGTATTCAGTTCATACTTAGATCACCATTATAATTTTGGTACTAAGTACCATTGCATCTTCAGTCATGCATTCATGTATCAGTCCAGTCTAATAATTATGCACCAGATATGCATTCTCCTTGTGAGAAACTCAGTTTATTAGAACAATCAGTCATGCATTCAAGAGTTAGTTACCCCAACATCAGATATGCATAAATTTCATCTTATCAGTCATGATAGTCATAAAATCATGTATTAGTTGTTCATGTTTAGTATGTACCTTAACTTATTATTTCCCCCATCTTAGTCAATCTCATTCGAGGACAAATGTTCCCAAGAGGGAGATGATGTGACACCCCATATTTTTTTGCTATACTTTGGAGCATTTTTCTCATATGTGTTGACTCTAGCTCCATGAATTTATTTTGAATAAATATGCCATGATCTTTATCCTAGTGCATGAAGTAATTATGAGGTGAGAAATTTTCCTAAAATCACTTGGATTAAGGTTGAGATAAGAGTCATTCATTCATCCAAAATTGGATATTCGATTCTACAAGGGTCTGATTTGAAAATTTATAACTCTCCATACATATATCATTTTTCATCTCATCACCCACCAAATTTTAGATAATTGAATTAGCTTTCGATCGATACCAAATTCACCTAAAACAAACACTCGGTGAAGAAGTTAGGGTAGTTTTAGTATCAATGTTCCTGATTGACAGGCCACCATGTCGCGGTGAGTATCCAATCGACAATTTTCACCATCCAGTAGCTCACCGCAATTTTCCCACATTGATGTTGGTATAGCGATGGTCACTCCATCACGTCTCTATGAAAAGTAAATCAGCAATAGTCAATTTTAGTAGCTCACTGCGATTCTACTGCATCGCGATGGGTATAGCGATGGGCCATCCAGCGCATCGCGGTGGAGCTTTTTCAGTATTCCAGTTCAAAATTCTTAATTCCAAGGGATTACTTAGACATTTATCATGGCACCAAATCCATCAAAACACGGGATTAAGCCCCATTACAACCAAAATATACCCAATTATCTCAAAATCTTCTCAAGAACAAGTTAGGGTTTTCAATTGGGGATCCAATTTCAAGAAAATTTCTCCGTCAAACTTCATAGAATCATGAACTAATGTATGCATTGTGTTGATTTATGGATTTCTTTCATCCATAAAGCTCAAGAACCCTATTTTAAATTATGAATCATCTTATTATGTTGTGGGATGTTTAAGTTTATGTGATTGTTGTTGAATGATTCCCAAGTTGGGACATTTATGTGAAATTATGAAACTACGTTAGCACATGAATTAAAATTCATGAATTTTGTCATGAATTAAAAGTCATTTGCTATCCAAATGAAAAATTCATTCTTTACCTTTATTATCAAAATGACTTCTATAATATTGTTGTGTACTATGGATTCTTGAATGAATAAATATTGATATGTTCAGATGTATTCCCATTCATGTACAAGATTATAATAATCATATACTTCATGAAATCCCCAAATTATTGTATTATGGATTGTTGATGTTGGTCATCTATTCACGAAAGTCATGCTTTGTCAGTTTCCTTCCGTCGAGTCCTAGGGGTACTTGCACCTAAAAATATAGCTGTTTGCCTTGAGCCAATGTCATATTTTCATGATATCCTCAGTCAAGTCATGATCCATTGAACTTTGTCTATCATGTTAATCAAGAAAGCTCAGCAATTCAGTAAATCCAGTACTATTTCTTCAGTCAATGGAACTCAGTTAACTCAGTCTAGTCTAGTTCAATTAATCATGTTTAGAGTCTATTCAGTTAGGAGTAGGTATTAGCATCGAGTGAATCCAAGGATGAGAACAAATACTGTCAGATGAGGGTGTGATTCTTAGAAGTCATCCTTGTGTTCCAGAACTATGTAACCAACATAGGTTAAGACATCAACACTGTCAGATGAGGGTTGATGAGGTGGATAAACACTGTCAGATGAGGGTCCCACTGTTCTCCTTTGGGGAAACTGTCAGATGAGGGTCACCCACAACTTCTCTTTACCAGTGGCGCAGTATTGACACCCTTTAAATTGGGGTTACAGATTGTACCCCATCTTAGATATATTGCATTATTTAGGGCATGTAGATTAGATGACTACTTCCCATAGTTTTAGTATCGATCTCAATAAAAGAACTCAGATAGTTCTTCAGATTTCAGGACTTTCAGATATGGTCAACTCAGAACAGTACGTAACTCAGCTAATTGTATCAGAACCTCGACTGTCAGATATAGTCACTCAGTATCAGTTATTTCAGTTACATCAATTATCAATAACTCATGTTATCAGTAATCAGAATCAGTAATAATCTTATCACGAACTCATTTATCGTTATTATTTATTCATGCATGTATTCTCATGTTCATGTTATCTAGTCAGCTAGTATTATTCATGCATGTGAACCCTTTGCATTCAGGCTACCTTACCTGCATACCAGTACATTTAATCATACTGACACATTTAAGCTATGGCATTTTATTCTATATCAAAGGTTCAGAGACACGATCTTCAAAGCATCAGTAGCATTCCAGTATTTAGTAGTCTGAGTTAGTAGTGAGTCCTCATATTTTTAGGACGTTATTATTATCTTATCATTTCAGTATTTAAGTACTTAGTTATTTTAATACTTGGAGTTAGATAGGGACATATCCTGTCAACTCCTTATTCAGACAACTAGAGGTTTTTCATACTATCGTGTTTTAGATAGTTTATTTCACTTGTTTTCGGTATTTTATACCCCACCCAGATGTTATATTTTATTAGATTTGAAACTTATTGTAACACCTTATATTCCGCGTGTACTAGTTCTACTTATGTGGCACTTGATATGGACTTATGGGGTAGGTAATAGGCTCGGATATCCTATGTGATTAGTGATGGTACGATAGGTTTGGAGGAGTTCCCACATGTACTGAAATGTGGTATGATTAAGTTACCTTCGATGAGAGAATATAAACTTGGGCCCTTAAATAGGTATTTGAATCTAAAGGATGAAGTGACCAAGTTTTAAGTTTAACTATAAGCATTTTGATCTTAAAATAGAACAAAATATTGAGGTGCTTGCTTAACGTATTTTAAGCTAGTAAGTGAATCACCTACTTTGACCTTTTGACCAACTTAAAAACGAAGTAGGTGAATCACCTATTAAGGATCCCTTGACCAGCTTATTGGGCCAAATACACTACCACCTACTTAAGTTAATTCTGGCCCAAATTAAATAAGAGAAAAAAGAGGAGAATGGGCAGCCAAAGCCCAATAGTTTTTAATCCACAAAGGCCCAATATAATGGGAAAGTAGGTGAACCACCTACTTGATAAATTATGGCCCAAAAATTACCAAGAAAGTCGGCCAAGAGCAGCTCTTTTTAAAGGGATTAAAACCAACCCTTATAGCTCATTTTAACTAGCCAAAAAAAAAATAGCTTTCAAGATTTTCTCTCTTGTTCTCTCTTAGCTATGCAGCAGCCCTAAAATTCCACTAGGGTTCTTTGGAAACCTTCCTTCCAAGTTAAAGGTAAGTGAAAAAATCATGAGCACATCTTAAGAATATTATAAGGATTATGTTCTCCATGATTAAACTAGAAGATATCCCTTTTTAAGTTTGGAAGTCCCATTATCCTTGATTATTAAGAGATTTTTCTCTTCACTTTTGGATTGTGAGTAAAGGGATTAAGTTATTGATACATTAAGGGAATAAACTACCACCGAAATTAACGTATGGCTACTGTCCATTTTTTTCCTTTTCCTATATACGTGTGTTGGTTGAGAATTATGTATATGTTGTTGTTAAGAACTTAAGGGATGGTGAGTTCAATTTCTGGTTGCCATATTAAGGGGTATTTGGGGCTGTTTTGGATCTATTTTATGTATGTATGTTGGGGGCTTCTTGGTTGACGATAGGGGAATGGTGTGAATAATTTCCATTGAAAGGTAGAAGAAAAGTATAATGGTACACCACCAAATTGAATGTCGCATAAGTTTACTGCCCACATCAATTGATATACTGTTTTGAGAGTACAATAATGATGAAACTGTTAAGGGGATCTTATAAAAAGTTACATCATATGTGAATGTAATTGGAGAAGAACGAGGTTGAGAGAAGACCCTTGGATTAGTTGATTGTGGATTACTGCCCGGTTACTATTTTAGTAAGTTTAAATGGCGTGAATATGTTAATTAGCTACTAATACTAGTCTTATACTATTGTAGATTAGTAATCTAAGAGGAAAGACGTTAAGTGAAAGTGTGATTAGTTGTGCAGCAAGGTATGTATGGTTCATCGATCCTAACTCTTTGGCATGAATCTAACTCCTTTGTTACAAAGTAAGCTTCCTAAGAGTTCTTCCTTTCAAGTTATACATAACTACAATGTACAACCCCTAAGGTGGTTAACAACCTTATTCTAACTTGTCAAGTTGTTAAAGTACCTAAAGATGTGTTTGTTACTAGATTTGTCCATTTCCTTTCTAAATACTAGTATGATATGGGTGCTTTCAGAAATAAGCCTTACGAGTTGTTCTCTTAGTTAACATGACCCATGATGTTAGCTAAGCTCCTATGTTTTATATTTCTATTATTGTTGTATTCAACCCTCATTGCTACAGCATCTAGTGCATATTTGCACACTTTTTGCTACTGGTCCAAAGTTCCAAATCTAATACATGACCACCAAAACAACTTTAAAGATGAAAAGAATGATCTGAAGTGAGTCTATATCTTTGGGTGGTATCCCAGTGGTGGAAGAAACACCTAGCATGGGTCGATCCCAATATTACGGGTGGTATCCCAGAGGAAAAATGAAAGCCAAGCATGGGTCGATCTCAATTTGTATACTTATGAGGAACGTATCCCAGGGGTTAAAATGCCTAGCATGGGTCATCCTTTTTTACCACTGATCATCTGGTCATTTGTATTATGCCTTATAATCTTACAAAGTAAAGAAGAATAAAGCAAAGTAAAGGATGTAATGTACATGATCCCATAAGAATAAGCAAACTTGGTATTCTATCCTTATCTTTATAGTTATATTTTGATAACTGATTTTGTTGAGATCTTGTCTTATTTATAGTCAGTACATACTCAGTACACTCTTTGTATTAACACCCTTCGTGTGGGACACTATTTTTCATGTTGTAGGTACAGGTACTCTAGCTAGTAGACCACCCCAGTAGGAGCACCGGACATCCAACTGCTATTGGTAATCTCCAAGTTGATTTTGAGCTTTCCGAGTCTGTTATATATTTTGGTATGATGTAGTAGTTATGAGCAAGGCGGGGGTTTTTCCCGACCTTAACTAAGTGTCCAGGTGTCTTTTAGAGGCTTTGCAGACTATGTGAAAAGTATGGTAGTATTGTGTTCTTTTAGCGTTGTGGCCTCAACGGCAAAGTCTTGTATATGTAGGTTTGGACTTACTTACGTGGTTTGTTTTATCAATGCATCTTATCCATACTAGCAGAAGCTTTCAATGCCATAATTATATGTATGAAAAGTACATCGTTAAGAGTTGGTTCTCCCAAAATGGGTTCCTGTCCACCCCAACGGAATTTGAGGCGTGTCACTTATGGCCTTTCAGCCGTTATTTTAGCATTTATTTAGTCTATTATGCAATGTACAGGAACAAATATTAGTCATGGGTTAGCTTGTGATCCTTCGGGATGATGAGCATCGTGTAGCATTTTGGATACCAGATTCGGGGAGTTACAAACTTGGTATCAGAGGCTATGGTTTAACAGCGTCCTAGGAAGTCTGAAAGATGCATCTAGTAGAGTCTTGTACATGGGTATTTTGCACACCATATTTATGTACAGAAGGCTATGGGATGTTTTAGGAATAGTTTAACTTCTTTTAATATTCATGTTGTGCCAGTGACCATAATCTCTAGTTAAATTCTTAGTCTAATCCGTTTGTCCTCTTCATTTACAAAACATGCCTCCCAAGAGATAAAATCAGCCTGTCCAAGCAGATCCCTTAGATTAACATATTTCTCATGCAGAGTTTAGAGATGCATTCACTACTCTTTCTCAGTCAGTTGCTGCTTAGAATGAATGACCATCTGTCATTCTGGCAAACCCAGTGGCCAGTTCAGCTGTAGCTAAGATTCTGGACTTTACTCGAATAAATCCTCCATCCCTTTTTTGTTCTAAGTCAGATGAGGACCCTCAGGAATTTATTAATCGGGTTTAGAAGGTTACATACATCATGGGAGTTACTACTATTGAGAGTGCTGAGCTAGCTGCATATCAGTTACAGGATGTTTCTCAAACTTAGTTCAAACAGTAGAAGTCATAGAGGTCAGAAGAGTGGGAGTAGTTTGTCACTATATTCTTGGACAAATTCTTTCCCTAAGAGCTACGAGAGGCTAAGGTGCTAGAATTTATCAACCTCCGATAGGGAAACATAGCAATGAAAGAGTATTCCCTTAAGTTTACTCAATTATCTAGATATGCTCCACATGTGGTTGCAGATAACAAAGCCAAGATGAGTAAGTTTGTTTCTTGGGTGAATGATAGTATGGCCAATGAGTGCAGATCCACAATGTTGAATAGTGACATGACCATAGATAGTATGACTCATGCTCTATAGATAGAACAACAAATGATTAATATGAGGGAGAATCAGCATAATTGAGCAAGGACAAATAGTTTCAACTTTGCTCAGCCTAAGTCAAAAGGAGGAAACCATTCTCATTTTTTTCCTAAGTTATCAGTTCCATCTCCTTATTTTGCCAGTGCTCCAATGCCAAGATTCAGAGACTGCAACAGAGAGAGGTCGCCAGGCTTTCAGTCCCAGGAAAGTGTTAGCAATGTCTGAACTAATCCCCTTGGTCAAACTTATGGTAAGATCCATAAGTATGCTTGCATAGCTGGTAGTGATGTGTATTTCGATTATAGAAAGATAGGCCACAGAGTCACAGATTGTCCCCAGTCAGGATGTCAGGGTCAGCATAACCGTTCCTTATCTCAGTTCGGTTGTCCAAATTAGTAGGGTGCCATTTCCAGTGCTATTAGTAGGCAACACCCAAACAGAATTTGTGCTTGTGAGTCCGCAAGATCAGGAAAATTCTTCGAATGTAGTTACTGGTACGTTACTAATCTTTTATATGCATTTTACGCTTTGCTAGATCCAGGAGCTTCTTTTTATTTTGCTACTTCTTACATAGAAGTTGATTTCGAAGTCAGTCTAGAAATCCTAGCAGAGCCTTTTTCAGTATCTACCCTAGTGGGTAAAACTATCATAGCCCTGCGAGCATACAGGAACTGCTCGGTTATGATATCTCAGAAAGTCATTTTAGTAGATTTAGTCAAATTAGAGATGACTAATTTTGATGTTATTTTCAGCATGGATTGGCTTAACTCTTGCTATGCCACAGTCTACTGTAGAGATAGAATAGTATAATTTCAGTTTTTGAATAAACCTATCCTAGAGTAGAGGGGTAGTGCATCATATTTTTGAGGTCATCTTGTTTCCTACATTCGAGCATGGAAAATAATATCTAAGGAATATTCCTATCATCTTGTTCATGTTAAGGACACTAGTTCTGAAACTCCCAGCCTTGAATCTATTCCACTTGTGCATGAATATTCAGTTATGTTTCTCGAAGATCTTCTAGGAATTTCTCCCGAAAGGGAAATAGACTTCGGCATTGATCTTCTTTCAGATACTCAGCACATATCTATTTCGCCATACAGAATGGCACCACAGAACTCAAAGAACTGAAAGAACAATTGAAGGATCTCCTAGATAAGGGATTCATCAGACCTAGTGTTTCCCCATGGGGAACTCTAGTCTTATTCGTGCTCAAGAAAGATGATTCTCTCTGAATGTATAGTTATTATGTCAACTCAATAAGGTCACAGTCAAGAACACGTATCCTCTTCCTAGAATTGATGAGTTGTTCGACAAACTTCAGGATGCTAGTTATTTCTCTAAGATAGACCTTAGATCAGGCTATCATCAACTTAGAGTCAGAGAAAGTTATATTTTGAAGACAACCTTCAGAACTCGGTATGGTCACTTTAAATTCTTAGTTATGTCCTTTGGTATTACTAACGCACCACCAGCTTTCATAGACTTGATTAACCATGTGTTCAAGCAGTACTTAGACATGTTTGTCATAGTATTCATAGATATTATTCTAGTCTATTCCCACACTGAGCATGATCATGCAGACCACATCATAACAGTATTTTAGACTCTCAAAAATCATCAACTATTTACCAAATTTGGTAAGTGCAACTTTTGGCTAAGTTATAAAGAATTCCTTGGTCATATAATTTTTGGTAATGACATTAGAGTAGATCCTCAAAAGACCAAAGTAGTAAGAAGATGGCTCTAACTTGTCTCTCCATCAAATATCAGGAGTTTCTTGGGTTTGGCTAGATATTAAAGAAGGTTTGTTGAAGAATTTTCATCTATTATATCCCCTATATCCTGATTGACTTAGAAGAAATTAAAGTTTTAGTAGTCAGATCCTTGCGAGAAGAGTTTTTAGGAGTTAAAGACTTAACCTACCTCAACTTTAATTTTAGCTCTTCCAGATGGTCCAGATGGGTTCGTAGTATGTTGTGATGCATCCAAAGTAGGTTTTGGTTGTATCTTCATGCAGCATGGTAAGGTCATATCCTACGCCTCCAGACAGCTTATGCCCCATATGTTGAGTTAGCAGCTGTGGTATTTGCCTTAAAGATTTGGAGGCACTATCTATACGAAGTTCATATAGATGTGTTCACATAGCATAAGAGCCTTCTGTACTCCATAATCTTAGTAAGTTAACACATCTCATATAGTATTTCGTTAGTCAATGAAACTCGGTGAACTCAGTTTAGTTTAGTTCATCATAATCTATTTAAATGGGAGTAGAATTCAGCACCGAGTGAGACCACGGATAGGAACTCACCTAATAGTAGAGGGTGTGATTCTTAGAAGCAATCCTTGTATTCCAAAACTTTATAGCCAACATAGGTTGAGACATCAAACCTTCTTGATGAGGGTTAATGAGGTGGATTAACCTATTAGATGAGGGTCCCTTCGTTCTCCTTAGAGTACCTATTAGATGAGTGTTACTCACAACTTTTCCTTACCAGTGGTCCGTTATTGAAACCTTTCTAATTAGGGTTACAAATTCGACCCCAACTTAGCTATATTAACTTATTTAGGGCATTTCAGTTAGATGACTACTTCCCACTATCACAGTCTCAGTTTTTTAAATAGAACTCAGATAGTTCTACAGATTTCAGGATTGTCAAATACAGTCACTCAGCTCAATACAAAACTCAGCTAGTTTTATCAGAATCAGAAATGTCAAACACAGTTACTCAGCTAACTATATATTTGTTATTAGAAATCCCTATTATCAGTATCGAGATTTAGTATTCAGTGTTATCACAATCTTAGTTACAATTCACGTATTCATGCATGTACTCTCATTTAGTTATGCTCATGTTATTTAGTTAGTATTGTTCATGCATATGAACCCATGCATTCAGCCTACCCCACTTTGCATGCCAATACATTCACACATACTTAAACATACTTTTCTTTTGCTCCATGGTGTTTTATACCATAGGTGCAAACACACGCGCTTCAGAGTACCCTTAGCAGTTCAGATCCAGTCAGTAAAAGTAGACTTATCAGTGAACCCTTATCATTCGAGGATGTTATATTATATTATTATTTTATTAGATTTAGTATTTCATGTCCCGACCTGACCTGAGGCCCTGGCCGCAACGGGAATATCGAACTACCAAGGCCCGAGAGACCCTTGTCTCTACCAAACCAAATAGT
The DNA here is from genome assembly GCA_030864225.1 of Capsicum baccatum var. pendulum. Classification (NCBI taxonomy): domain Eukaryota; kingdom Viridiplantae; phylum Streptophyta; class Magnoliopsida; order Solanales; family Solanaceae; genus Capsicum; species Capsicum baccatum. The sequence goes on along the minus strand of CM061559.1, from coordinate 254,806,895 downwards.
GATATTGTTTGCTCTAGGCCAGGCCCGCACGACTTTAAAATGCGTTACTAGTTAGTAAGGCTTTCTTGCTTATATACCCAGCATACCTCTTATGTTTTGTCAATGTGGGACTCCTTCCTAAGTTGGGGTATTATAGTTCAGTATATGGAGTTAGTTGGGGAATTGTCCCATCAACTCCACAATTCAAAAAGTTTGAGAGGTTTTTCAGACTATAGTATGTTGATACAGTTATCACAATTTTGGGTATTGATATACCTTATTCAGTATAATTTTAGTTGTGAACCTTATGGTAGATTGTTTCAAGATTTCTGCAATTATCTTTGTTATATTATTATTACAGTTTTTCTATTATGCAGTGCTCACAGCAGGTACCAATCATGGGTTGACTAGTGGTCCTTCAGGATCGTTAGCACTGTGTAGCATTCGGGGTTTAGAATTCGAGGTGTTACAAACTTGGTATTAGAATGTAAGGTTCAAGAGTGTCCTAGGAAGTCTAAAAGATGCATCTAGTAGAGTCTTGTGCATAGGTGTGTTGTACGCCAAACTTATGGACATGAGGCAATGAGATATTTTAGGAATAGTTTTCCTTCTTTTAGTATTCATGTCGTACAAGTGAGCATGAGCTCAAATTTTATTCTCAATCTGATCTATTTCTCCTTTTAAATTATAGAACATGACTCCCAAAAGGAAAAATAGGAATCAGTTAGCCCCTCAACCTATCCAAGTAGATCTCTTGGATGAACACGCCTCTCATATAGAGTTTAGAGCTGCATTTACTACTCTTGATAATTTAGTTTCTACTTATAATGAACAGACAATTGCCATTTTAGCTAATCCTGTGGCCAACACTGCAGTATCCAGGATTCAGTACTTCACCCCAATGAATTCTCCATCTTTTACTAGGTCTAAGACAGATGAGGATCCTCAGGAATTCCAAGATTAGGTACAAAAGGTTACAGGTATTATAGGGATAACTTCTTGTGAGATGATGAGCTAGCTTTATATTAGTTGTAGGATATGGCTCACGCATGGTTCAGGCAGTGGAAAGTAGAAAGGGATGTAGGTGCAGGGACCATTGAATGGAAGGAGTTTGCCACTGCATTTTTAGATAGATTCTTTCCCCTAGAGCTGAGAGAAGCTAAGGTATGGTAGTTTATTATCCTCGGGAAGGGAAACATGACAGTGAAAGAGTATTCTCTTAAGTTTACTCAACTAGCTAGATACGCTCCTCATGTTGTGGCAGACAACAGATCTAAATTGAGTAAGTTCGTACCTGGGGTAAATAATGGTGTAGTCAAGGAGTGTAGGACTACTATGTTGATTAGTGAGATGGACATAGCCAGGATTATGATCCATGCTCAACAAATAGAAAAATAGAAGAATAAGGAAACGAAAAAAGTAGAATAAGAAAGCTAGAATAGGTAGCTTCAATTTTAATCATCCTAAGTCAGAGGGTGGGAATCATTCTCAATTCTACCTGAAATATTTAGTTCCATCTCCTTCCTCAACTAGTGCTCCAGTGCCAAAATTCAGAGGCAGTAATAAGTATAGGGTGTCAGGCTCTAAATCTCAGGGTAGTGTTAGCAGTGCCCAAACCCTTCCCCTTTGTCAGAATTATGGCAAGAACTATCAGGGTATTTGCAGAGTTGAAAGTGATGTTTGCTTCAGATATGGCAAGCCAGGCCATACAAAATCAAAGATTTTCCTCAGTCAGGTTGCCCTAATCAATAGGTTGCCTCTTCTAGTGCCACCACTAGGCAATACCCAAACATAATTAATGCTCTTCAGTCCTGACTAGATCAGGAAAAATCTCCTAATATGGTCACTGGTACATTACAGATCTTTCATTTTCATGTTTACGCTTTACTAGATCCGAGAGCTTTTTTGTATTTTGTTACTCCTTATATAGCAGTTGATTTCAGAGTCAGTCCTGAAATTCTAGCAGAGCCCTTCTTAGTATCTACTCCAGTGGATAAAACTATCATAGCTCGACAGGTATACAGGAATTGTCCAGTTATGGTATCTCAAAAAGTCACTTCAGCAGACATAGTCAAATTAGAGATGACTGATTTAGATGTCATTATCATCATGAGTTAGCTTCATTCTTGCTATGCCACAGTCAACTGTAGAAATAGAATTATCCAGTTTCAGTTTCCAAATAAACCTTCCCTAAAGTGAAGGGGTAGCACTTCAGCATTTAGAGGTCAGCTTATTTCCTACCTAAGGGCAAGGAAAATGATATCTAAGGGATGTGTTTATCATCTTGTTTGAGTTAAGGACTCTAGTTCCAAAACTCCCAGTCTTGAATCAGTCCTAGTAGTGAATGAATACTCAGATGTCTTTCTCGAAGATCTTTTTGGAATTCCTCCATAAAGAGAAATAGACTTCGGCATTGACCTTCTTCCAAATATTCAACCCATATCTATTCTTCCATACTGATGGAACTAACAGAACTTAGAGAATTGAAAGATCAGTTAAAGGATCTCTTAGATAAGGGATTCATCAGACCTAGAATGTCCCCATACGATGCGCCTGTGTTATTCATGTTCAAGAAAGATGGTTCTCTAAGAATGTGTATAGACTACCACCAGCTAAATAAATTCACAGTCAAGAACAAGTATCCAATTCCCCGAATTGATGACTTATTCGATCAACTTTAGGGTGCCAATTGCTTCTCTAAGATAGACCTCAAGTTAGGCTATCATCATCTTAGAGTTAGAGAAAGTGACATTCCGAAAGTAGCTTTTAGAACTCGGTATGGTCACTTCAAATTCTTAGTCATGTCCTTTGGTCATACTAATGCACCAGTAGCTTTCATGGACTTAATGAATCATGTGTTTAAGCAGTGTTTAGACATATTTGTTATAGTCTTCATAGATGACATTTTTGTCTATTCCTGCAATGAGTATGATTATGCAGACCATCTAAGAGTAGTATTGCAGACTCTCAGAAATCATTAGCTGTTTGCCAAATTTAGTAAGTACTAATTTTGGCTAAGGTTAGTAGCATTCTTTGGTCATATCATTTTTGGTGATGGAATTAGAGTCGATCCCAAAAAGATTGAAGCAGTGGGAAAATGGCCCAGACCCATCTCTCCATTGGATATCAGGAGTTTCTTAAGTTTAGTTAGCTATTACCATCGGTATGTTGAAGGATTTTCTTCCATCATATTTGTATGTCCATATTGACTTAGAAGAAAGCCCAGTTTGAGTGGTCAGATTCATGCGATAAGATTTTGCAGGAATTGAAGACTTTACTCACCTTAACCCAGTTTTGACTCTTTTGGATGGTTCAAATAGGTTTTTTATGTATTGTGATGCATCCAGATTGGGTTTGGGTTGTGTCCTCATTCAGCATGGTAAGGTAATAGCCAACGCCTTTAGACAACTTAAACCCCATGAGAAAAACTATCTGACTCATGATCTTGAGTTAGTAGCCATAGTTTTAGACTTAAAGATTTGGAGGCACTACCTTTATAGGGTGCATGTAAATATGTTTACAGATCACAAAATCCTCCAGTAAGTATTCTCACAGAAATATCTTAACCTTCGTCAGAAAAGGTAGTTAGAGCTCTTGAAATATTATGACATGAGTACCCTTTATCATCTGGGCAAGGCCAATGTAGTGGTCGACGCTCTTAGTAGACTGTCTATAGGTAGTGTTTCTCATGTTAAGGACAGTAAGAAGAAGTTAGCCTAGGAAGTTCATTAGCTTTCCTGATTAGGTGTCTACCTAGTTGATTCAACAGAGGGTAGTGTGTGGGTTCAGAACAGTTCAAAGTCATCTCTAGTTTCTGAAGTAAAAGAAAAACAGGATAGAGAGAGATCCCAGTTTAGTCAAGTTGAAAGACTAAGTCAGAGATTAGAAAGTAGAGGTTTTCTCCCAAGGGGGAGATATTTTGTTGTGTTGTTAGGGTCATTTATGCATTCTAGGTATAGATTACTTGAGGCAACAAATTCTGGCAGAAGTGCATGGTGCACGTTACTCTATTCATCCAAGGGACACTAAGATATACCATGATTTATGGGTGATCTATTAGTGGAGTGGGATGAAGAGAGATATTGCAGAATTTATGGATAAATGCTCAATATATCAGCAGGTTAAGATTGAGGGTTAGTATTCCCACTTAGAAGTGGGAAGAAGTGAACATGGACTTTGTGATGGATTTGCCTCATATTCGTCATCAGCATAACTCAGTTTGGGTCATTCTAGATAAAATGACCAAATCAGCTCATTTCCTTCCAGTCAATACCTCTTATTAAGTTAAGGATTACACCAAACTCTAAATCAGGGATTTGGTCAAATCACATGGTGTTCCATTGTCCTTTCTATCAGATCGACGTACCTAGTTCACCTCTTATTTCTGGAAAGCATTCCAAAAGTGTCTTGGTTCCCGAGTCCATCTCATTACAGCCTTCCATCTTCAGGCAGATAGTCAAGACAAAAATACTATTCAGACCTTAGAAGATATGCTAAGGGTGTGTGCAATTGATTTCAAGGGTAGTTGGGATGACCACTTGCCTTTGATTGAGTTTTCATACAACAATAGCTATTATTCCAGTATTCAGATATCTCCATTTGAAGCTCTCTATGGTAGGAGATGCATATCTCAAATAGGTTAGTTTGAAGTCATTGAGGCCACAATTGTATAGCCTAACTTGATGTTTGATACCTTAGAAAAGGTTGAGTTGATCAGAGAAAGGCTCAAGACAGCTCAGAGCCATCAAAAATTGTACATAGATATGTGTAGAAAGGATCTCAAGTTTGATATGGGTGACTATATGTACTTGAAGCCTCTCCCATGTAGGTAGTGAAGATGTTCATCAAGAAGGGAAAGCTCAGTCCCTTTAGATCTTAGTCGCTTCGACAAGATAGCTTATGATCTTGAATTGCCTTTAGATCTAGCCTCAGTGCATCCAGTATTCTATGTCTCCTTGCTAATGAAGTGCATAGGTGATCCACCAGTTGTAGTCCCTATAGAGGGCATAGATGTTCAGAATAGTCTCTCCTATGTAGAAATCTCAATCAAAATCCTTGACTACCAGATTTGCAGACTAAGGAACAAAGAAGTTCCTCTAGTCAAAGTTCTTTGGCGAAATCAATATGTTGAGGGAGCTACTTGGGAAGAAAAAGCAGACATGCAAACCAAGTATCCTCACCTCTTCTCCACAAACATAGACTCAGCTCAAGGTAATAATTTTCCTTAAGCTTATTCAGTTTTATGTTAATATTTCAGTTACAAATTTGGTATTAAATACCATTACATGTTCAGTTGAATGTTCATGAGTTAGTTCAGTCATGTATTCATGCATCAGGTATGCATGCTCAGTATAAGAAACTCAGCTTATCAGTAATCCCAGTCATGCATTCATGTGTTCTTCATGCATCAGATATGCATGTTGTAGTTGTGAATGTACAATATGTACTTCAGTTTATCTTTTCTCGCATCACAATCAGTATTATTCGAGGAAGAATGTTACCAAGGGGGAGATATTGTAAGATCCCGTAAAAGTCTAAGTCAAAGTTCAGCCCCTACAGCTTGCTAAGGGATCCAACACTTAGAAAATTTTAGTTAAGGACTTAGTATCATTTTAAGACTCCAAACTTTGAAGTTTTTTTTCATGACCTTACTGACCTTCATTTTTCAATTTTTAAGTTGATTCACGATGGGGAAAGTCAATAGTACTTATCTGATGAGTTTTGGGAATTTTGGAATTGCATAAGCATATGTTTGGATGTCAAAAATAGTATCTTAAGGCGATTTCCCCACACCACCTAGCTCATCCCAGTGCTCCAGGTAGGGTGCCACCTAGCTTATTCTGGTGCTCTAGCTAGGATGATGCCCTAGCTAGTCCGGCTGGGCCAAATTTCTGCATTCCAGCCTCAAAATTTTAAGGGCAGAAGGGTTATTTCTTGTAATACCCCGTAAAATCCTAAATAAAAAATTCAGCTATTAAAGCTTTTCATGCTTTAAGACTTAGAAAATTTCGCTAATTTTTCAATACTTAGTCTTATTTTAGGCTCCAAAACTTTGGGTATTTATTTGAAGACCCTTCTGACCTCCATTTTTGGATTTTTAAGTTGCGTTGCGATGGGGCAAGGTCGCAGTACATTCCGGGTAAGTTTTGGAATTTTTTGGAAAGCGTAAGGGCACTTTTGGATTCACAAAATAGTAGATCCACGTGATAAGCCCACATTGCTTGGACTAGGGCACCGCTCTAAGGCAGGCGACGCCTGCTAAAAGCGGTGGACTAGACCCGGTGGCGCCGGCTAAGTCTGGTGCTTGCCCAGTTTTTCTGCACTCAACCCGCGTGCCCTTAAAGCCATTTTAGTCCTTTTGCCAACATATATATACTCTATAACACAGGATTTGAGCTCGCTAACACCAAAATACATCTCTTTTGTTGATTTTCTCTCAAGAACAACCAAGAACAAGCCTAGGGTTTAATTGGGAACTTCAAGAATCAAGCCATATTCACCGTTGACTTCACGAATTCTTAATCTCAGGTATGTGTAGTGTTTATCCACGGATCCTTTTCATCTGTGGAGTTCAAAAATCATGCTTTTAAATGTATATTGTGATTTTATGGGTGTGATATGATTATGTTCATGGTTTATGTTGATTATGGTATTACAAAAATGTTATTTTGATTAATATCCATGAAGTGTGTGATTGTGTAGGTTGACACCCATGAAATTGGGGGTAGTAGATGATGTAAAATGAGGAACAAACCTATGCTTTTCAAAGTGCATACAAGGTGTTTGGTAAAGTTCCTAAGAAACTAGAAATCATGCTATGTAGCTAAATTGTGACTAAGTGAAGGATTCATCATATGCCCCTATGTTCCAATGATTTCCATGTTGATAATGTGTCTTGTAAATGTTGTTGGATTGTTCATGAACTAGTCTCCTGACATTATACTATGCTTATTTGTATATCCTACTTATGTACAAGATGTATGAAAACCATGTACTTTATGAAATCCCCCAAGTGATGATACTATGGATTAGTGATGTTATTCATGTATTCAAGTTAGTCATGTGTGTTAGTTTCCTTCCATCGAGTACTAGGGGTACTTGTACCCAAAAACTATAGCTGTGTGCGTAGAGCCACTGCCATCTTTCACGATGCTCTCAGTTGAGCCATGTTCAGTGGACTTCAGTTAGTCTCATGACTCAGGAAAACTCATGTAAACTCAGTATCATTCCAGTCTGACTTAGTATTCAGTAATCCAGTAAATCTCAGAAATATCATGATCTTAGTTCAGTATCAGTTTTCAGCTATATTCTGTCAGTCAATGAAACTTCAGAAAAAGTCAGTTCACATATAATTAAACTAATCATGTTCAGTCTCTTCAGTTGGGAGTAGAAGTTAGCACCGAGTGAACCCAAGGAAGGGAACACACATAGTCAGATGAGGGTGGGATTCTTAGAAACCATCCTTGTGTTCCAAAACTATGTAGCCAGCATAGGTTTAGACATAAACACTATCAGATGAGGGTTGATGAGGTGGAAACACACTGTCAGATAAGGTCCCCACCATTCTCTTTTGGGGACACTATCAGATAGGGTCTCCTACAACTTTTTTATCAGTGACGTGGTATTGACACCCTTCCATTCAGGGCAGCGACTGGACCACAACTTAGCTATATTAGTGTACATGGGGCATGTCGGGTAAATAAATACTTCCCACAGTCTCAGTCTCAACTCAAGAACTCAGATAGTTCTTCAGATTTAAGAAAATCAGGACTGTCAGATATAGTCAACTCAGATACAGTACAAAACTCATATTGTTCCATTAGATGCAGTACTGTCAGATACAGTCACTTATGTTACCAATTATCAGAATTCAGTTATCAGTCATGCTATGTATATCGGAAAACCATGTTATCAATATAGAGATTCAGTCTTCATGTTATCACGATCTTAGTTTCTATATTTTCATGCTTTCACTATCATATCCATATCAGTATGCATGTTCATTAATATACGCCTTTGCATTTAGCCTACCTTACTCGTATACTTAGTACTCTAGTTGTAATGATGCATTCGTGCTATGGTGCTTTATTTTATGTTACACCATAGGTTCAGAGACATGAGTCCCAGATCAGCAGTAGCAGTAGCAATGGTACTTTAGTGCTAAATTTGCAGTGAGTCCTCTTCATTCGAGGACATTATGACATTACTTCCTTATTTCTTTCAGTCAGTTTTTATTTTTCAGAGATAGTTGGAGACATGTTTCTTCAACTCCTTATTCAGATAGTATTTAAAGGCTTTTAGATTTATAACTTATGATTTAGATTTATGTTTCAGACTTCAGTTATTTCCAGTCATTTTGGGTATTCACTACCCCTATTGTTTTTATGACCCTTTAGACATTACATTCAGTTGAAACCTATGGACTTTTACATGTTTTTCACATTTCATGATATGTATTATCCAGTCTACAGGTATAAATATCAGTCATGGGTTAGCTTGTGGTCCTTTGGGGTCATGAGCACCGTGTAACATTTCGATTCAGAAAAATCATGGCGTTACAAACTTGGTATCAGAGACTAAGGTTCAATAGTGTCCTAGGAAGTCTGAAAGATGCATCTAGTAGATTTTTGTGCATGGGTATGTTGCATGCCACATTTATGTACAAGAGGCTATAAGATGTTTAAGAAAAATTTCTCTTCTTTCAGTGTTCATGTCATGCTAGTGAGCATAATCTCGATTTAAAACTCTTAGTCTAATCTGTCTCTTCTTTTCAATTACAAACCATGCCTTCAAAGAGAAGAAACCAGCCAGCTCCCCAGCCCGAAGATCCTTTGGGCGATCATGTTTCCCATGCAGAGTTCAGAGCCACATTCACCACTCTTGTGCAGTCTGTTACCGCCCAAAATGAATGGACAATAGCCGCTATGACCAACCCAGTGGCCAATTCAGCAGCAGCAAGGATTAGGGACTTCACCCGGATGAATCCTCTTTATTTCTCAGGGTTTAAGTCTGACGAGGACCCACAGGAGTTTATTTACAAAGTCCAGAAGGTCATAGATATCATGGGAGTCACTTCTTGTTAGAGTGCCGAGTTAGCCGCATACTAGTTACAGGATGTCGCTCATGCTTGGTACAAGCAGTGGAAGTCTGGGAGGTTAGAGGATGCAGATCCTATTGAGTGGGAGGAGTTTGTCATAACTTTCTTAGACAGATTCTTTCCCCAAGAGCCGAGGGACGCAAAAGTTCTTGAGTTCATCAACCTCAGGTAGGGAAATATAACGATTAAGGAGTACTCTATTAGATTTACTCAGTTAGCCAGATATGCCCGTTATGTGGCTTTAGACAATCAGGCTAAGATGAGCAAGTTCATGTTTGGGGTCAATGATAGCGTGGTAAATGAGTGTAGGTCTGCGATGCTGATAGTGATATGACCTTAGCCAGACTCATGACCCATGCCCAGCAAGTAGAGAAACAGAAGATTAGGATTAGGGAGAGGTAGAATAAGAGAGCAAGGTCAGGTAACTTCGACTTTTCTCAGCCCAAGTCCGATGGAGGAAATCGTTAATATTTTTACTCTAAGTTAGCAGTTCTAGCCCCTTCCTCTACCAGTGCTCCAGTACTGAAATTCAGAGATGGCAACAGAAATAGATCACTAGACACTCAGTCTCTGGGCAGTGTTGGCTGTGCCCGAACGAATCCCCTATGCCAGACATGTGGTAAGAACCATAAGGGCACATGCAAAGCAGGTAGTGACATTTGTTTCGGATATGGCAAACCAGGCCATAAGGTCAGAGATTGTCCCCAGGTAGGTCATCAGCGTTCCCAGAATCATTCTTCTTCTCAGTCCAGTCGCTCGAACAAGCAGGGGGCCACTTTCAATGCCACTAGTGGGAAACACCCAAACATTCTCTATACTCTTAAGACCCGACAGGATCAGGAAAATTCTCCTAACATCATCACTGGTACGTTGTATATTTTCCATGTTCATGTTTATGCTTTGCTAGATCCAAGTACATCCTTGTCTTTTGTTACTCTATTTATAGTAGGCAATTTTTGAATAAGTCCTGAAATTCTAGCAGAGCCCTTTTAAGTTTCTACCCTAGCGGGTAAAACCATCAGAGTTCGGCGGGTATACAGGAACTACTCGGTTATGATATTTTAGATAGTTACCTCAGCAGACTTAGTCAAATTAGAGATGACTGATTTTGATGTCATTCTTAGCATGGATTGTCTTCATTCCTACTATGCCACAGTCGCCTGTAGAAACAGAATAGTTCAGTTTCAGTTTTCGAATGAACCTATCTTAGAGTGGCAGTGTAGTACTTCATCTTTCAAGGGTCAAATTGTTTCCTACCTTCGGGAAAGGAAAATGATATCTATCGGTTGTGTTTATCACTTTATGCATGTTAAAGATTCCAGTTCCAAATCTCCCAGCCTTGAATCATTCCCAGTGGTTAGTGAATATTTAGACATCTTTCTCAAAGAACTTCTAGGCATTCCTCCTAAAAGGGAAATAGACTTCGGCATAGACCTTCTTCCAGATACATAACCTATCTCTATTACGCCATATAGAATGGGACCTCTAGAACTCAAGGAACTGAAAGAACAATTGAAGGATATCTTAGATAAGGGATTCATCAGACCCATCGTTTCCCCTTAGGGTGTACCAGTCTTATTCATGCGCAAGAAAGACAGTTCTCTCAGGATGTGTATTGATTACCATCATCTCAACAAGGTTACGGTCAAGAACAGGTATCCTCTTCCCAGGATTGATGATCTATTTGATCAACTTTAGGGTGCCAGTTACTTTTCTAAGATAGATCTCAGATCAAGCTATCATCATCTCTGAGTCAAGGAATGTGATATCCCGAAGAAAGACTCTCATACTCGGTATGGTCACTTCAAGTTTCTAGTTATGTCCTTTTTTCTTATTAATGACTCTGCAACTTTCATAGACTTGATGAACCGTGTGTTCAATCACTACTTAGATATGTTAGTCATAGTTTTTATCAATGATATTCAGGTCTATGACAGCATAGAGTGAGATCATGCAGACCATCTCAGAACAGTTCTTTAGACCCTCAGAGATCACCAGCTATTCTGTAAGTTCAATAGGCACGAGTTTTGGCTAAGATAAGTTGCATTCCTTGGCTATATTGTTTCTGGCGATGTTGTTAGAGTAGAACCTCTAAAGACCAAAGCAGTAAGAAATTGGCCACGCCCTATCACTCCATCATATATTAGGAGTTTCTTGGAATTGGCTAGCTATTACAGATAGTTTTTTAAGGGATTTTATTCTATTGCATCCCCTATTTCCAGGTTGAATTAGAAGAAGGTTACGTTTTAGTGGTCATACCATTGCGAGAAGAGTTTTTAGGAGTTGAAGACTTGACTCACATCAGCTTTAGTTTTAACCCTTCCAGATGGTTTTGATAGGTTCGTAGTTTATTATGATGCATCTAGAGTAGGTTTGGGTTGTTTCCTCATGCAGCATGGTATGGTTATATCCTATGCCTCCAAATAGTTAAAACCCCATAAGAAGAATTATCCTACTCATGATCTTGAGTTAGCAGCCGTAGTATTTGCCTTAAAGATTTGGAGGCACTACCTCTATGGGGTTCATGTAGATGTCTTCATAGATCATAAGAGCCTTCAGTATGTATTTTCTCAGAGAGATCTAAATATTTGCTAAAGAAGGTGGTTAGAGCTCTTGAAGGATTATGACATGAGTTTCCTTTATTATCCGAGCAAGGCCAACGTAGTGGCCGACGCTCTCAGAAGACTATCCATGGTTAGTATTGCTCACGTTGAGGATGGTAAGAAGAAGTTAGCTAAGGAAGTCCATTATCTTACCAGACTAGGCATTCACTTAGTCAATTCCTCAGAGAGTGGTGTATGTGTTCAGAGTAGTTTCGAATCATCCCTACTTTCCAAGGTGAAAGAGAAGCAAGACAGGGATCCTAACATTGTCAAGCTCAAGGAGTCTGCCAAAGATCAGAAAGTTAAGGTTTTCTCCCATAGGGGAGATGGTGTCCTCCGTTGTCAGAGTTATCTGTATGTTCCAGGTCTAGATCAATTGAGGTAGCAAATTCTTACAGAAGCGCATGGTGCACGATACTCGATTCATCTAGGGGCTACTAAAATGTACCATGATTTGCGAGAGATCTATTGGTGGAGTGTGATGAAGAGAGATGTTGCACAATTTGTGGCTAAGTGCTCTACATGTTAGCAGGTTAAGATAGATCATCAAAAACCTAGTGGTTCCATGTAGGAGTTTACCATTCCTACTTGGAAGTGGGAAGAAGTAAACATTGACTTCGTGATAGGTTTGCCTCGAACTCATCGTCAGCACGATTTAGTTGGGGTCATTGTAGACAAAATGACCAAGTCAGCTTATTTCTTTCAATCCATACCTCTCATTTACCCAAGGATTATGCCAAAATCTACATCAGGGAGTTAGTCAGATTGCACAGTATTCCTTTATCCATCATCTCAGATAGAGGTACTTAGTTTACCTCTCACTTCTGGAAGGAATTCCAAAAGGGTCTTGGTACCCAAGTTCACCTCAGTACGACATTTCATCCTTAGAGAGATGGTCAAGCAGAAAGGGCCATTCAGACTCTTAAAGATATGCTAAGGGCATATGAAATTGATTTCAAGGGATGTTGGGATGACCACTTGCCTTTATTTGAGTTTGCATACAACAATAGCTATCACTCCAGCATTCAGATGGCTCTATTCAAAGCTCTTTATGGTCGGAGATGTAGATCTTCAGTTGGTTGGTTTGAGATCAGTGATGCTGCAGTCATAGGTCCCGACTTAGTCTTTAATACCTTAGAAAAGGTTCAATTGATCTGAGAGAGGCTTCGAGCTGCTCAGAGCCAATAGGAGCCCTACTCAGATATTCATAGAAAAGATCTTGAGTTTGAGATTAGTGATTTTATTTATCTCAAGATCTCTCCCATGAAGGGGGTAGAGAGATTCAGCAAGAAGGGAAAGCTCAGTCCCCGATATGTTGGTCCCTTCAGGATTTTCAGTCATTTTGGTAAGGTAGCTTACAAGCTAGAGTTGCCTTCATACCTAGCTTCAGTTTTTCCAGTTTTCTATGTATCACTGCTCAAGAAGTGTATAGGTGATGAAATAGTTGTAGTACCTATTCAGAGCGTTGATGTCCAGAACAGCCTTTCCTATGAGAAAATTCCAGTTGAAATTCTTGAGTACGAAACTCGTGGACTGAGGAACAAAGAAGTCCCTCTAATCAAGGTACTTTGGACAAATCAGTCGGTTAAGGGATCTACTTCTGAAGAAGAAATAGATATGCGTACCAAGTATCCTTACCTCTTCCCCGTCAATCCAGATCAAGCTCAAGGTAACAGTTCTCCTTAAGCATTTTCAGCTTTATGTTCAGCATTCATCACGAACTTAGCATTCAGTTTCATGATCATGTTCCCAGTATAAACTTGGTATCAAGTACCATCACTCATTCATTCATGCATTCATGTATCAGTTTAGTTTTATAATCACGCATCAGCTATGCATATTCAGTTATACATGCATCAGAAATGCATTTCCAGCATTACATGTTCAGTTATTAGACAAGCAATCATGAGATGATGTTCCAGTTATTCATGTTCAGTTCATGCACGGTGTATTGTTTTCCCCTCCTAGTCAGTTCCATTCGAGGATGAATGTTCTCAATGGGGAGATATTGTAATACCCTATAAAATCCTAAGTCAAAAATTCAGCTATTAAAGCTTTTCATGCTTCAAGACTTAGAAAATTTTGCTAAGCGTTCAACACTTAGTCTTATTTTAGGATCTCAAACTTTGAGGATATATTTGACGAACCTCCCGACCTTTATTTTTAGATTTTCAAGTTGGTTGCGATGGGGCAAGGTCATAATACATCCCGGGTATGTTTTGGAATTTTTTGGATAGCGTAAGGGAATGTTTGGATTTGCAAAACAGTTGCTCCACACGATAAGCCAGAATCTCCTGGACTAAAACACCGCTCTAAGGCAGGCGACGCATGCTAAAAGCAGTGGACTAGACCAAGCGGCTCCTGCTAAGTCTGGTGGTTGCCCAGTTTTTTTGCACTCAACCCCCGTGTCCTTAAGGGCATTTTGGTCCTTTTTCCACCATATATATACTCTATTACAGGGATTTGAGCTTGATAACACCAAAATACATCCCCTTTTGTTGATTTTCTCTCAAGAACAACCAAGAACAGGCCTAGGGTTTAATTGGGAACTTCAAGAATCAAGTCGTATTCACCGTAGACTTCATGAATTCTTAATCTTAGGTATGCATAGTGTTCATCCATGGATCCCTTTCATCCGTAGAGTTCAAAAATCATGCATTTAAATGTATATTGTGATTTTACGGGTGTGATATGATTATGTTCATGGTTTATGTTGATTATGGTATTACAAAAATGTTATTTTGATGAATATCTATGAAGTGTGTGATTATGTTGGTTGAAACCCATGAAATTGGGGGTAGTAGCTGATGAAAAATGATGAACACACCTATGCTTTACCTAGTGCATGCAAGGTGTTTGGTAAAATGCCTAAGAAACTAGAAATCATGCTATGTAGCAAAATTGTGACTAAGTGAAGGATTCATGATATGCCCCTATGTTCCAATGATTTCCATGTTGATAATGTGTCTTGTAAATGTTGTTTGATTGTTCATGAACTAGTCTCATGAGATTATACTATGCTTACTTGCATATCCTATTTATGTACAAGATGTATGATAACCATATACTTCATGAAATCCCCCAAGTTATGATACTATGGATTAGTGATGTTGTTGATGTATTCAAGTCAGTCATGTGTGTCAGTTTCCTTCCATCGAGTCTTGGAGGTACTTGTACTCGAAAACTATAGCTGTGTGCCTAGAGCCAGTGTCATGTTTCAAGATGCTCTCAGTCGAGCCATGTTCAGTAGACATCAGTTAGTCTCATGACTCAGGAAAACTCATGTAAACTCAGTATCATTCCAGTCTGACTTAGTACTCAGTAATCTAGTAAATCTCAGAAATCTCATGATCTCAGTTCATTATCATCTATAAGTTATATTTTTTCTATCAACGGAACTTCAGAAAAAGTTAGTTCACATACAGTTAAACTAATCATGTTCAGTCTCTTCAGTTGGGAGTAGAAGTTAGCACCGATCAAACCTAAGGATGGGAACACACACTATCAGATGAGGGTGTGATTCTTAGAAATCATCCTTGTGTTCCAGAACTATGTAGCTAGCATAGGTTGAGACATCAACACTGTCGAATAAGCATTAATGAGGTGGAAACGCACTGTCAGATTAGGTCCCCACTGTTCTCTTTTGGGGAAACTATCAGATGAGAGTCACCCATAACTTATCTTTACCACTGGCATGATATTGACACCCTTCTAGTCAAGGCAACGACTGGACCCCAGCTTAGCTACATTAGCGTACATGGGGCATGTCGATTAAATAGCTACTTCCCACAGTCTTAGTCTCAGTCTTAGTCTCACCTTAAGGACTTTGTTTTTTAGATTTCAAAACACCTGCACTGTAAAATACCGTCAACTCAGATACAGTACGGAACTCAAATAGTTCTATCAGATACAGAACTATCAGATACAGTCACTCATATTACCAGTTATCAGAATTCAGCTATAAGTCATGTTATGTATATCAGAAAACCATGTTATCAGTATAGAGATTCAGTCTTCATGTTATCACGATCTAAGTTTCTATGTTTGCATATTTGCTCTCTGACGTCCATATCAGTTAGCATGTTCATGTATATACCCCTTTGCATTTAGCCTACCTCACTTATATACTCAGTACTCCAGTTGTACTAACACATTCGTGCTATGGTGCTTTCTTTTATGTTACACCATAGGTTCAGAGACACAAGTCCCAGATCAGCAGCAGCAGTAGCAGTGGTACTTCAGTGCCCAGATTTGCAGTGAGTCCTCTTCATTTGAGGACATTATGACATTACTTACTTATTACATTCAGTCAGTTTTCAGTTTTTGGAGTTAGTTGGAGACATGTTCCTTTAAATCCTTATTCAGACAGTATTTAGAGGCTTTCAGATTTATGACATATGATTCATATTTATATTTTAGACTTTAGTTATTTCCAGTCATTTTGGGTATTCACTGCCCCTATTGTTGTTATGACCGTTCAGATATTACATTCAGTTGAACCTTATGGCTTTTTACATGTTTTCCGCATTTCATGATATGTATTATGAATCTACAGGTACAGATATCAGTCATGTGTTAGTTTGTGGTCCTTCAGGGTCATGAGCACCGTGTAGCATTTCGGTTTAGAAAAATTGAGGCGTTACATTTCTCTACCCGTATATAGCCCTAAAACATGATATTCAGCTCTCCTTAAGAAAATTATACTTGTTTTCTCTCAAATTCCTTCAAGAACAAGCCTTAGGGTTTTAATTGAAGATCCAAATCCAAGAGATTTAACCATTAATATTCAAGAAACTATTAACCAAGGTATTTAAAGTGTTCATCCAAGGGTCCTTTTCGAGCTCAAAAAACCAATTTTAAATCATGAATTGTGATTTCCATGGTGTGGATTGTATTTCATCCAAGTTAATGTTAATGTATGGTTTCCAAGTTGAAATCTTTATTGTATTTCATGATACTATGATAGTATGTATGTTGAATTTGAATTCACTTATGTTGATATTTTGAATTATGAACTAAAAATGATAGTCATCATGCTTTACCATGTTGTCCATGCCTAAGCGCAAGATTATTCCATCTAGGTGTTTGACGAAATGTTTAAGTAAATGAATTGTGCAATTGTGACTCATTTGTGATCTAAATGATGACCCCATACTATATCCATGTGTTTAAGTTGACTCCTATGCTAAAGCTATGCCTTGTAATTGATTGATGGAATGCTCATGAGATTTTATTTGTCAAATTATGATATGTTAGAATGCATTCCCTACTTATGTACAAGATTATGATTACTAAGTGCTTCATGAAATCCCTCAATGATTGTATTATGAATTTTTGTATAATGTTCATGTGTTCAAGAGGTGTCATGTCCTATTTATATTCATATTATCGAGTCCTGGGTGTATTTAATACCCAAAAGTTTAGTTGTGTGCCTAGGGCTAGTGCCAGTTTTAAAGATACTCTTAGTCAAGCCATGATCAGTAGAATTCAGTCAGTTACATAACTTAGGAAAACTCAGTAAATTCAGTATCAGTCCAGTCCTATTCTGTACTTCGTAATCTCAGTAAACTCAGTCAGTTAATAGATCTCAGTAGTATTATGTCAGTTAAGGGAACTCAGTGAACTCAGTTCAATTTTGTTCAGCATAATCATTTCAGTGTCTATTCAGATGGGAGTAGGATTCAGCACCGAGTGAGACCAAGGATAGGAACTCACCTGCTAGTAGAGGGTGTGATTCTTAGAAGCAATCCTTGCATTTTAGAACTACGTAGCTAGCATAGGTTAAGACATCAAACCTACTAGATGTGGGTTAATGAGGTGTCTTAACTTGTTAGATGAGGATTCCACCATTCTCCTTAGAGTACCTATTAGATGAGGGTTACTCACAACTTGTCCTTACCAGTGGCTCGGTATTGATACCCTTCCAGTTGGGGTTATAGATTGGACCCCAACTTAGCTATATTAACTTATTTGGGGCATGTGGGTTATATGAATACTTCCCACAATCTCAATATCAGTCTTCAGAATAGAACTTGGATAGTTCTACAGATTTTAGGACTGTCAGATACAGTCACTTAGCTCAGTACAGAACTTAGCTAGTTCCATCAAAATTAGGACTGTTAGTCTCAGTCACCTAGTAATTAGTATATCAGTTATATTAGTTATCCAAAATCCAGGTTATCAATATTCACATTTAGAATTTACTGTTATCACAATATTAGTTATAATTCATGTATTCATGCATGTACTCTCATTCAGTTATACGCATTTTATTAAGTTAGTATTATTAATGCATATGAACCCATACATTCAGACTACCCAACTTTGTATACTATCACATTCATATGTATTGATGCATACTTTTCTTTTGCGCTATGGTGTTTTATTCCATAGGTTCAGACGCATGGGCCTTAGAACACCCTTAGCAGTTCAAATCCAATCAGCAGTAGTAGACTTAGCAGTGAGTCCTCATCATTCAAGGATGTTCTATTATTTTATTATTTCATTAGATACAGTATTTTAGTAGATGGGGTTAGTTGGGGGATTTTCCCATCAACTCCACAGTTTAGACAATTTTAGAGGCTTTTTAGACTATAGTATGTTCAGATAGTTATCTCAGTTTTGGGTATTGATATACGTTATTTAGAATTATTTCAGTTTTGAACCTTATGACACATTTCTGTCAAAATTCCTCATTTATCTTAGTTATATTGTTCTTACAGTATTTCTATTATGCAGTGCTCACAGTAGGTAATAGTCATGGGTTAGCTAGTGGTCCTTCGGGATTGTTAGCATCGTGTAGTGTCTGGGGTTCAGAATTCGGGGTGTTACATAGCTAGATACATATATACATATATGTATACATGATGTCATCTCAAAGAGTAGTATAGATCATCATATCCTCGTTTTAAGACCTCATCATGATATTATCAGGATTCAATAATATCATACTCAGGGTTTCTAATCCACCTGGGTAAACATGATATAATCGTGTACAATAATACCATCATAAGATAGAAGAGGCAAAAGACATACCTCAATTCTTGATACTGGATCAATGTCCATTCGTTCATAATTTAACTATAATAAATATCATAATAACTATAATAGCTATATCAATAGCGACACAAATAACTGGCTACTCCATACAACCATATACCTAGCCAAGCCTATGAGTACCCCTACCAACCCAAACTTAGAAGGTTCAACTAACATATAACAACACAAGGAACATTTTTCACCCATTTTTATGCAACCGCCCCGTATCGACTGATAGACATAGGTGCATACTGGTGATAGGCAATGCACATGCAGGAATGAATATAAGGTATACAATCAATATCACAACTCATGATAACTGTCATCATCATTATAATCAACCTCCAACCTTGTCGTGTATAAACATATCATCATAATATTTTCCGGCCTTTTCGGGTATCAACATCATCACCAATAGCATCCTCCGACCTTAGAGGGTATCAATATCACATTAGTATCTTCTGGCCTTTTCGGGTATCAATATCACAATAGTATCCTCCGGCTTTACCGGGTATCAATATCACAGTAGTATCCTCCGGCCTTGTCGGGTATCAATATCATAATAGTATTCTTCGACCTTGCCGAGTATCAATATCACAATAGTCACTACAGAATAACATATACTAATATACTTAGGAACATAATCATGTCACCAGTAATTATCTAACCAACGCTTATTATAATGAAACCACTAGTTCACTACTTATCATATGACCTCTAGTTATTAGCCTAAACAATAACCTTATTCATGGGCTATAAACTAACCACTATTAATCAAATAGCCAATAGCTAATATCTGGCTAAGGTTTATCACTAGACCATAATCGTCATTTATCAACTATTCAATATTATCAACTAAACAATATTTATCCATTAACCATTATTACACAACACATAACCACTTATCATCCAACCATCCTTTATTAACTGGCATCAGTCATTAACTAACCATTGTTAACCAACTAATCCTCATTTAACTATTCATTAATCAAGCATTAGGAACTATTCACCATTATTAACTAGCCACCTCTTATTACCAACATTACTTATTTATCTAGCCTCGTTAATACACAAATCCTCATTTTTAAAACTAGTCGACATTATAAACTTAGCCATCAATATCACTAATCTTTACCTAAGATAAACCCAACATCATCATTAGCCACGTATGAATCATCGATAGCTACCATGTTTCAATTAAGCAAGACACATTAACTAATACATTTAATTCCTAGCCACTAAGTACCATAGTCTCCTAATAGACAAATAAATACCTCATATCTTAACCCATAATTAAGAAGAATAGTCATAGGATCATATTTCATCTAGAATCACATAAGTTCTCAATACAATTACCATGAAATTACCAAAGCTAATAAAATAATTCGTAAGCAACATACCACATCTTCCTACGTCCTATGTCATAGTATATAAAACATGTATATGAATCCATAAACTTTATCGTATCTTTTACAATGACATCTCAACTAGGCCTACTATCCATAACTAAGCCCACAAGGGCTAACAAGAGTCATGGACTAAGTGGGTCAGATGATCCCACTTCTAATCCTCAATCTCTAGTTAGGCAAACTACGCCCAAAATAAGGCTAAGGTGTCTAGTTAAACTTTTAGATGTTAAGTAAGCCATAACCAATCCTAAAATAGGAAATTCATCTAGAAACATGGGTAATTATGTCAATAGTTCTTTGGGTTCAAAAATGACACCAAAAACCCCAAGTGGATTCAACGTACAAAATTGAATTTTCGAGGTCAACCCAATGCTCACGCATCACCAAGGAATCATAAACCTAATATAATGGGTGCAAACAAACCAAAATTCAGGCTAAATTAGAGTTTTGGATCAAGAACAAAGAAATTCACCAATACAGTGATGAAATCTTACCTTAATTCGGATGATACTCATGATAAAAGATTTTCACCAAGCTCCCTAGATACCCACAAGACTTAATTTTGAGTTATAATACCTATTTAGGGTTTTAGGCTCTCAAAGATGAAGGAAAATGACCAAATTTGCGACATTGGGGTCTATTTATATACCCTTTAATGAAGAGATGTGGTATCCTCGTGACAGCAAAGTCAAATACATGTTCTTGACCGTCGGAACTTATTCAGAACCAAAAATATATGATCCAATCATGAAATTTGAGTGTAAACCATATTTAAATCCATTGAAATTATCAAAACTTTCATTTGAGATTGTTTTGGCAAAACATAGGGCCCACACCTTTAGTTTTAATTTTCCAACTTTTTAACTAATAGTTGAAAGGAGCTAGAGTTCATTGGAACACAAACCAAAGATCTAACTAGGCTAAAATCAATATTTAGGATCTATTGGCACAGTCAAAAATTTGCATCCGAGATCGTTTCACCAAAGTTTTTGCCCGATGGCCATTTGGAACTAACGAAGACTTTAAAATAGAAAATTGACTCTAATAATCAAATAAACTACCCAGTGACTGACCGTTGGTCCCACCAAGTCATAAATGACTTAGGGAAGCTATGGAGAAACTCAAACGGCAAAAATAAGCATAAATATGAAAAATGACTTTAAGGTCATTACAATTTAAGATAAAATTAAGCTTATAAAGAGTATATGGGTTCCGAACCCCCCATAGGTCCTACTTGGAAGTGAAGGATCAGTGGGTGCATACTAAAAGTTATGGATAACTTTAAAAACATTCATAATCATCCTATCGTTATCACTATATTACATTGCATCATTTACATTGCATTGATATGATTTAATATTATCATTGAGTGCTTACTTTTATAGTTAGTTATTATAGTCTAAACCTTATTTGTGATATTGTGTTTGAGCATATATTTCACTTCATTACATTATCTTATTTCATCTTATATTGATTGAGAGGTTGAGGTATTATAAGAAGTGGGGTATGACGGTGGCTTGATCGAAGAGATAGTAATGTAACACCTTATGGTAGCATGGGATACACCTTTATATATATGCACACTCTTCCCGTCTTTATCCCATAATACTAGTTAGTTGTAATTGATTAAGCCTTATATATTAAATTGGTGAGTTATCTTTATAAATGACTTCTCTTATTGTTGAATATAAATGAAATAGTTTTGACTTATCTGAATTTATGTGGCTACCCTATATTTGATATAACTATTAACTATTATATTTGGTTACTTAATAGGATAAAGTATTATGATTTCACAGGTTATAGGTTATTTGGAATACCTTGGGTAGTTAGGTAGGTAGTTCTCTCCATCACTTTGGATTAAGGTTGATTATCGATAATGCTTGCTAAATACATATGATTTCATACTCACCTTTATGTTTCTTTTCTTTTTCTTAGTTTCGACATCCTATGTATGTACCGGTTTGATCAGAAGCTTATTAATCCCACTACTTTCAGTATTGGCATTACAAATATAGAGGTAGTGGTTGATAGACCTTTAGGTACTCTAGAATCTCTATACTTTTATCTTACGCATTTATCGCATTTAAGATACTTTATAAGATTAATTATATTCTTAACCTATATTAGAGGTTTTTATTAATGACAATAGGATGTATTTTGGAGACATGGATCTCTTTCATTTCTTTTCCTTAAATTGCCTTCTTTGGTATGAGTTACATTTACTTGTCTAAAGGTTGTGACAAGTGCCATCACATGCCTATTTATTATCGTGCCAAATTGAAATTGGAGTGCTAAATTTATTAGTCTCATTTATATAAGCAAAGTCTCGTAGAGTCTTTAGGATTGATGCGGAGATATTTGTTATCTATCTTCGAGAGTCTACATGACTATAGAAGGATTTTGTTCCTTCATTCTATTTTAGGCATTAATAGCTTTATATAACTCAGAAAATTTTTATTCACTTCATCACAGATGGTGAGCACGTGTTATTCTGCAGCTAGAGATTTAATGTTCGTACATTTAGAGTGAAAGAAATAGAGTTTGAGGTAGAGGTTGGATTGGGATCTCCAAACCAAGTAGAGGTTAGGCTAGGGTTACGTATTTAGTTTACATGGTTATTAATGTTGGTAGATCTAGTGAGTTGGAGGGGGCTTGTACAGACACCACCTATGACCATACCTATGATTGATGATTGTTTATTTTGAGTGTTGGGTTTCCTTTAGAGGGTAGCTCCTATTTTGATTCAGTATGCTAATTTAGCACTTCATACTATAGATGTACATATGGCTACTATTGGTTCTCCTAGTGTTGTTGGAGTATTATTGTAGATTGGTCCATATTCAGTAACTTTACCCTTTTTGTCCATGAAAGGATAGATTAGATATATAGAGTTTATGAGGTCAGGTCCACCTCATTTCAATAGAAACCCTAGGTTTGACGATTATATATTATTCTTAATTGTTATGAGAGGCTGAACAGGTTAGGTTTAGTGAATCCTAATGGAGTCGACTTCACTTTATTTTAACTTTTTGGGGTAGCTAGATAGTGGTGAAGGATATTTTATAGGGTAGATCAGTTGGAGCACCTTCTCTTTTATTGGATTAGTTTTCTTAAGTGTTTTTATGGGAATTCATAAAGAGATATGAGAGGCTTATAATACAGAGGACCCAATGATTCAATGATCATCACGATATTCATTGTAGAGGTCAAGATCTTCATGGATATACTTATAGAGGGTTAGATCAGGATGGTCCTTTAGATCTTTTAGGATTGGTTCAGCGGGATCCTACTTCTTTGGGTTGCTTTCGGTGTGGAGGTCTAGGTCACTATAGGAGGGGTTTCCCACAACTTAGATAAAAAGATGCTTTATCATTTTCTTTGAGAGATGACAAGTTTTAGTATCAAGTTCCACAAGATGGAAATAAGGCAGGAGTTTCTGGTATAGTAGCCACAAGTATAATTTCTATTTGCCTTTGATTTATCTTGGTAGTATTTGATTTAGGTTTAATTCCTTCTATATGTTTGTGCCTTTGAAATTGAGTCTTGATATGATTCTTGGCTTTTTCTTGGATCTACTAACATTGGTACCCCATAGATGATTCCTAACGAGTAATCAAATTTGTAGATCCTATATTGTGAATCACTTTGAGTGCATAGTAGGATTAATCTTGATTTCTTAAGTTTTATAGATTTTGGTATATTTATGCATGATCTCTTTGATGGCTATGTTATAGAATAGTGGTGGGTTGATGGCAGGTTTTGGCATATATTTAAGCTATAAAAGGTGATCCAGAGGTTCTCTAGAAAGTCATGGGCCAGTTAGGTATCAAGGAGGTGTTTTGATAATTGGGATGGCGAGTCATGAATAAACAAAGTTACAACAGGTTTCATGTTGGGGGACTTAGAGAAATGTAAGAAGTGTCGTGAATTTGGATATGGTAGGCGTTTTGAGGTTGAGGAAATCAAAGGGGATATTTGCAGGATGCGACGGGGGAGGGAGACGGGACTAGACGAGATTCAAGTAGAGTTTTAAAAGGGCACTAGTGGGGCAGGTTTGGAGTAGTTAATAAGGTTGTTTAACATCAATTTTAGGACTACAAATATGCCAAAATCTTGGAGGTGGAGTACGATGGTTCCTTTATATAAGAACAAGATAGACATTCAGAGTTGTAACAACTCTAGAGGTATTAAGTTGTTGAGTCATACTCTGAAGGTTTGGGAAAGTGTTAAACTCCGCTAAGTTCCTTCATCGTTAAAGCTTTCAAAAAGAGTCACAAGAAGCTTTACACTTAGAGTTTTAGCTAAGTGTTCAACACATAGTTTATTTTTTCAGCGTTCAAACTTTGATGAATTATTTCACAGCCTTCTCTACCTCCGTTTCTTGAATTTTTTTGTTGCGTTGTGATGGTACAAGTCAAGGGTACCTCTCGGGTGAGTTTTGAAATTTTTAGATGAGCTTAGGGGTGTGTTTGAGTTGTAGAAATAGTAGCTCAGGGCGATAGGACCGTGTCTCCCTAGGTATCGCACTACACTAAGTGGGGCGACACCTCGCAAGTTCGGCGGACTAAGCAGATGACGCCTTGCTAAGTCTGGTAGACTAGGTAGGATGACACCTTGGATGCTCTACCTGGCATAATTTTTAGCTAACTTCTCCGACCCATTATGCTTAAACTTGGTATTTTCAATTCCTTTATCATCTCTAACATGAGATTTAATCCTAAATACACCAAAAATCCATCATATTTCATCAAAATTAATCAAGAACATTCACTAGGGCTTCAACCTAAAGATC
This sequence comes from Capsicum baccatum var. pendulum, assembly GCA_030864225.1. Lineage (NCBI taxonomy): Eukaryota > Viridiplantae > Streptophyta > Magnoliopsida > Solanales > Solanaceae > Capsicum > Capsicum baccatum. The sequence goes on along the minus strand of CM061559.1, from coordinate 254,781,974 downwards.
AACATATCTCAAGATTTCACCGTGGGTTTTCTAAAATTCTTCAAGATTTTAAAACCCTGTTGCAAGGGCTACAAGAAGAACCCATTAATTTCATGAATAGCAGCCCAAAGTTAAGAGGTCATTCAAAGCTTCAAATTCATGGTATGTGGGTTTTGAACAAGAACACATCTTTAGTTCTTGTGCCCAAAGTTTTAGTTTTTCTTAAAGAATTTCGTATTTTAAGATGAATTCACGCCTGGTTAGCTATATTTCAAATTTATAAGACTATAAATTGTTCAAGCCTTGAATTGCATGATTATTTTGGTTAATTACAATTTGAATTGATGATTTATGCTATAAATTCCACATTTCTATAGTGATGTGACATTTTTCTAGTTTTTCTACAGTAATTGTCATGAACTAAGCCTAATTGTGAAATTGTGATCCTTTTAAGAATGAATTGTTCACATTTTTCTAAAGTGTTTCAAGCGGTATACTTATATCTCCATGCTATTTAAATTTTAAAGTTTATTGATGTTAAGTTTATCAAAGTTTCAAGAAAAGAGTTGATTTTGATCCAAAGTTAAGAAAGGAATCCACACCATTCTGATTTAAGTTAAACGGAACATAGTTGGCTTCCATTACATACTTTTGAACTGTTTAAGGTGGATTTTTCTAAAGTTCAAAGCTTAAGTAAGGGAGTAGTACTTAGCACCGAGTTGGGTTTGATTCAGTGGTTTCATTCCTTAAAACTACGAACCACCGTAGGATTTGATATACCTCATGAGGGTTAAGTTAGTGATCACTAAAAAGTAAAGGTTCTACTCCGATGATAAGGATAGAGTAGCTCTCCCCAATGTGGGTAAGACGTTGAAATCCATGTATCTCACATGGTTTATGTCGGTTAGAAGAAATTCCCAAAGTTATATAATCCCAAGTGTCCTGAATCCCAAAGTAGTCCCCCACTCTGTTTAAGATAAAAGTACTTGTATTTCAAAAGCTATGATATTAAGATTCCTAAGGTTCTCAAGTGTCATAATCTTGAAGTTTCAAAGAAATTTCTTATTTTATAAGATTAAAGTGTATCTTCTAAAAGTTGTTGTTTAGGACTTTATCTAGTTTACAAGTTTGATAACAAAGAGAGATTACCAATTTAGAATAAATTGTAGTGACTCACATGATTTATATTACATGTTTCCCTATTCATGATTATAAGAGTTTCATTCAATCTATGTGAGTCATTGACAATTGCATGCATGTTCTTCATAAAGATTTCATACACACACACATATATATATACATAAATATATATATATATATTATTTAAATTGCCTGCACCCCTATATGCTCAGTATATTCTTAAAGTACTGATCCACATATACACCTGTGTGCTACATTGTCTTATAATGTAGCTTCAGGTGCTCAGTCCCAGCCTTGTCAGTGATTCCCGAGTACTTTTATCTACATCCCCACAGTGGTGAGTCCTCATGGTTTGAGGACCTATCTTCAAACATTTTAATATTTTTAGTAGTTGTGTTATTACTTTTAGTTTAGTTCGAGTCAGTCGAGGATTTGTCCCAATGGCTCTCTAGTTTATTGAGTAGTAGAGGCTTTGTTAGACTAGATTATCAGTATGTTTAGACTTTTAGTATTTCAATTGTTTAGATGAGTTTACTTCATATTTCTTATGATCATGATATGACAGTAATATTAATTTGTGTTATTCATCTCTAAGTAAGCTTCATATGAAGTAGCAGGCTTGAAGAGTTAGCTTGGGGCTACTTGTATCCTTAAGCACCGTGTGACATTTCGGGGTAAGATTTTGGGGCGTTACAGAAATAGTGGTAGAGTTGAGGCTAAGAAGGATCGTGAGTATCTCTGAGAATCATTTTGGTTTCATGTCAGGTCGCTCGACCACTAAGGCTATTTACCTCGTGAGGAGATTAGTGGAGCAGTTTTGGGAGAGAAAGAAGAACTTGTACATGGTGTTTATTGATCGAGATAAGGCGTATGATTGAGCTCTAAGAGTGATTCTGTAGAGGTGCTTAGAGGCTAGAGGAGATCTAGAAAATGTATAATGGGGCGAAGACTCATGTGAGGATGCTAGGTGGGAATTCATAGCATTTTCTAGTTCTGATAGGGATGCACCAGGGATCAAATCTTAGCCCATTATTATTTGCCTTTGTGATAGATCTTTTGATGTAATATATTCAAGGGCAGTTCCTTGGTGTATGTTCTTTTCAGATAATGTGGTGCTGATTGATAAAACTTAGAGAGAAGTTAATGATAAATAAGAGATTTGGAGATATACAGTTGAGTCTAAAGGATTTTGGTTGAGTAGAACCAAGATAGAGTACCCAGAGTTTAAGTTTAGTGAGGTATCGTAGGAGGATGGAGTGGAGGTAAAACAGGACTCGCAGGACATTCAGAAGAGGAAGAGTTTTAAGTATTTGGGGTCTATGATTAAGGGTAATTATGAGATTAATGAGGACGTCACGCATCATATTGATGCAGGGTGGTTGAAATGAAGGTTTACTTTGGGAGTCTTATGTGATAAGAAGGTGTCCCCAAAGCTTAAATGTAAGTTCTATAGCGTAGCAATCCGATAGGCTATGTTGTATAGAGCAGAATATTGGCTAGTTAAGAACTCCTACATCTAAAAGCTGAAGGAGGAGAGATGCAAATGTTGTGATAGATGTATGGACATACCAGGAAAGATTGGGTAAGGAATAAGATTATTCTAGAGAAAGTGAGGGTTGTATTGGTAGAGGATAAGATGATAGAAGTGAGGTTACATTGGTTCAGGCACGTGATAAGAAGGGGCTTGGATGCTCTAGTATGGAGGTATGAGACCCTAGCTATGGATGGTTTTAGGTGGGGTAAAGGTAGACTAAAGAAATATTAGAGGGAGGTGATTAGGCATGATATGGTTCAGTTAAAACTTACGAAGAACATGACCCTTGATAGAAAGGTATGGAGGACATAGATTATTGTAGAGGGTTAGGGGGTGGGAGTACATTGTTAATAATAAGGGAGCGTTCTTATGTGTTTGTAGTTTGTTTGTGTGATGTTGTCTGATGTCTATGATTTATGTTACATAGTTCTTATTATTATCTTGTAGTGGTAGTATTATCTTGTTGCTAGCAGTGTTAGTTTATTTTGCACTTATCTTCTGTGTTTGTTCTACTATTATCCTGTTTAAGCGGGGGTCTATCGGAAACAATCTCTCTACTTCACGTGAGGTAGTGGTATAGTCTACGTACACTGTACCCTTCCTAGACCCCAATATGTGAGAATAAACTGGGTATGTTATTGTTGTTGCTATTGTTGTTGTACAAGAGGAAGGCTTATGTAAAATTGGTTGCAAGTGTTATTAACGATATTGTGCATGAGTTGGTTATTGTAGGTTGTTCACTTAGATGTATTTATGGATTGTGTGAATATCATATTGACAATATTGACTCTGTAGGATGATTAGTTATTCTTAATAAATTTATCAAGGAGATCCTTATGGTGGATCGAATATGGTACAACTAAATTAGAAGGACTGTCATTAAAAAATTCTAGTTGAATAAGGAAAGATTTTCAGGCGTCCATACCTTGTGATTGTTGCTTTCTTAGTGTTTGTCCTATATTGCATGATGGAATTTGATGGTATCGAGTCACTCCTTGGTTAGATTTGAAGGATTTCAACTTGTAGCAAATGTTACTTCTATAGCTAAGCAACCTAATGGAATATTTTTTATCATGAGTTCTATTTTATAGTATGTGTTATTATTCTATAGTTTTTGTGTTGAAGAATTACTAAATGGAAAATTAAGCTTAGGAAAGGATAAAGAACATATACATTAGGAGTTCTGACATATTCAGAGTTTAGCTATGGGTTTAAGTTGGAAAATTGAAGTCCTGAAAGTATATTTCATCTGTAGCTTATGCAGAGTCTAGCAGTGATTCTTTCACATTTGATCCATGATTGGGGTTTCCATCATCATGATATAGTGATGGCTGTACTCCTTTTATGGTTTGTTTTCTACCTTTTGGATTTTTAAGGGCTTCACGTGTTACTGTGATGAGTATCTTGAGTGTTTGATGTCATTTAGAGATTTCATGCCTTTGATTTATAGAGTGTTATGGTGATTCTAAATTGCCTCAAAGAACTGAGTTGTAGGTATTTATAATTGGGTGGTGATCTAGTGTACTAAATGTGACTTTTGAGGTTTTGTGTAGCTTTGATACTGGTTTATGGCCTTGTAGTTTTAGCCTAGGGCTGTGGAATGATTCGGTTTAATAGTAATAGTATCTTCCTTTGGTAGGTTGATTCAGCATTTTGGTAGATAGTGATGTAATTTATGTTTCCTTTGTTTTTGATGGATCCGAGGATAATTTTTGTGTTGTGGTTGTAGTTAGTCTTGTGGTGTCTTAGTCAGGTTTAGGTTACCCGGGTATATTCAGAATTTCTATTTTATTTGACTTAGTTTTTTGGTTATAGAGGAGGTTTGAAAATATAGAAATACGGCTTTATTGATAGTTTGGTTTTAGATTCTAGTGTTGTGACCTAGTACATCCTTATGTGATATAGTTTTGGTTCTACGATAAGACTGGTAGTTTTATAATTGTGACTCCATGTTGGAGTGCTTTCTTGATATCTCTTATGGGTGTTTCCTATCCTACAACTATTTTGGCGTTTTCATGACTGTACATTTGAGGATGAATGTGAATTTTAGTTGTGGATACTATAATTACCCTCATTGGTTTTTAAATTTTTATATTTTGGCTATTTTGCCCTTCTCATAGTTTCTTTATCTCATTTATGAGTTGGCACAATTTTGAATGAATTTGAGAGTATTTTAAACAAATATGCGGCTTTGAACATCCCCAGATGATGATTCTGATAGTTCCATTAGCTATAAAATGTCAATTTTGGGTTAGCATCATAGTTAATTTGAGTCCTAAGTCTTTATTTTACATTTCGGCCTTCTATTTGTAAATTAGTTAAATTTTTCTTTAAAGGTAATTTGTTGAAAATAATTCTTTTGCAAAAATCTGATACTACCATAATGTTTGGAACGTTGAACTTGGCCTAGTAGTTGGTTTATTTCTATGGGGTCAAAAACAAATCTCGAGGGTCAATTCGGAGAGTCCTGATTAGTGTATTTGCTAGTTTTCAACTATTTTCTGGTGCTATTTCCTTTCTTCTTCGCATTCGTGAAGCTCTATTATCCCTACCTTGGCGTTCAAGAAAGGATGAGTAATTCCTCTTCACATTCGCAGCTCTAGGTCTCGCGTTTGTTAAGGTCTGGGTTAGGCAACCTTGTGACATTGACCAAGGGCTCGTATTTGAAAAGGCCAACATACATGGACAAAATAATAAATCCATGATTGACTCCAAGAAGTTTTTTCTTCTTGGACTACTAGAGCTCAAATTTAGGCAATTTCAAATGGGTTTTGATGATTTCTTCCGTGGGTAAGATCATAAACCCTTATTCTATCAGTTTCTATTAATTTCATCTTCAAAATAAATTCAAAACCTAGATAATAAATATGATTTTGAGATAATCTCATGTCATAAATATGATTTTGGGGATTACCTAGTAAAGTAAATTAGTTTTCTTTCATTTGAGTTCAATTTTTTTTCATTTTTTCTAAAGTTTTCAACATAGACTTATCTTGACATGAGAAACATCATTATTGAATAAAAATTTTAATTTTTCTCTTTTATTTTTTACTCCTTTTATCAAATCCGTTTTGTACCCATCTTAAGTAGGGTCGATACAAGTATCATTAGCTTCTTTTTGACTTACAGATGACTTATTTGATTAGATTGAACACATTTGGTGTTGATTTGAGAGAGTTGAGCTTCTAGCTTAGTCTTTGGACTATGCTTAGGCTTGTGGAACTTATGTAAAGGAAAGAGTTGAGATATACCTTGATTTTTTTATGGTAACTAGATTTTATTACCTCATATAGCAATCTGATAAAAGTTCAAGCTTATGTTGGACATCGTCCCAACCTCAGGCTATACAACACATACAAATTACTTTAGTAGCATTACACATTTAAGGATAAAAGTTATATTTAATCATGTTGTCTGCTATTTTTGGATACAAGATTGCTCTACAGTGTATTTTCTAGATGATTATCCTCTCTAGTACCTCAGTGCCTTCTTCTTTCGCTGAAAGTTTCTTTGATTCCTCTCTAGCCATATATGATACATAGTGGCTGCCAGACTTATTCTTAAAATATCACTTGTTGTACTCTTGCCTTTTGCATGAATTGTAGCCCATCTTAGATCCTCCTTCCACCCTATGTTACCTCTGGGAATTTCTTGCTATTGTAGCACATTTTTCTATATACCTGCAGATACATGGAAGATGAAGAATAGGTGATTATGGTCCTTAGGTTCCTCTTTACATAGGCCACACACTCGATTTGTATGGATGCCCCACTTATCCAATCTATGTTTTGTATAGAGTCTCTCATTGATTGTAAGATAACAGATGAAATTCCATTTGTTGTTGCAGATAAGCTTCCTCGACTTGACTTTGGAGTATTGACCCCTTATTTTGGTATATATTCCTTTGATTGAGAAAGACTTGACTGTCACGATGTCCTCAATATCCATTCCGTTCCTTTATGCCACCTATATGCTGTCATTATTTTTTTGACTATCCAAGGTGCCTGTTTAGTTTCTATGTCCAATGGTTTCCTACCCTTTAAGTAATATGCATCCACCCATCTTATCCACAATCTATCCTTCTTTGAGCTTAGATTCCATAAATGTTTTAGAATTGCTGATTTATTGCACAAGTTAATATCAGTTAAGATAGGGCCTCCTATTGATTTAGGACAACATAGCACATCCCAAGCAATGATATACCTTGACTTTTTCCAAAGTGCTTATGTGTTGTATGCTTATTTATTGTATTTGGTATACCGCTGTCACACCCCTAGGCATAGAAAAAGCATACAAGAACTGTATAAGTATGTGCTATAAAATTGAATGTGCTATAAAATTGACATACATTCTAAGAAAAAGAGTTGCTAATCCTCAATAATCATGAAGGTCTATGTAAATGCACAATTCTATCTCGTTGAATCTAACTGATATAGATAAGTGAAAGTATGACCATAATAACAACTAAATACGGTCTACGAAGCCTCTAAGGGAAATTATAACTATAACAGGGAAGATGATTGAGGTAGGGTCCCAGCATACCCAAACTATAACCAAAAACATGATTAAATAGTACTAGACAGTTATTAACTCCAGCTAAGAGAGAAGCTCACCGACTGCTTTGTTGAATACGGACAAGTGCCTAGTATAGAAGTTTGCGCATTAATAGATCTGATCCTATATTTATAGTAATGCAGTTCCCCCAAACATTGGGACATTAGTACATATATATTATGTACTAGTATTTAATGCAGACAAAATAACAAGTAAACATATAAGAATGCTCAATGAGTCAAAAATAGAATGAGCAAGTACGGACGGCTGAATACTAAAACCTATTTTATGAAGCTATAACTTATGAAAGAAGGGGTGACACATACATTGTATAAAACTATTATCTATGTATTTACCTTATTAACTTATCATAAAACTTCTTATGAATACATTATCGTTATTAAGGTCCTAGTAATTTGTCTAAGTGATGTCCTGTGCCTATGTTAAATAAAAATAATCATATGATGGCTCACCAAGGGAATTCTATGTCAAGTGTACCATATGTGTTACACAAATACTCCTGACTATGATTTTATATGTATAACTGGAATTGCAATCTAATACAGGGTACACCCCTCCTTGGAACTCACTATAAGGGTCTTCCCGCAGGTCATATGTGCCATATATTGGCTCGAGCCAGGGGCAACCCAGCTGAATCCAAATGCAAATGATTCCACAAGGCTAGGTACACCTTAATGCTTGGGCTCACCATAGTGGTCTGATCTTGATCCTGTGCGCAGTATCACGTCGAGTGATATGCCAAGCCAAACCTATGTACCCTCCCATTGATAACTTTTATCAAGTAGTGCTAGATAGGCCTATGCAAGTGATAAATACTATTCAGACATTAAAGTAATGCTTCTTATATTCCACTAACTTCTCTACTACTGTCGAGGTATTCAGACGTTAGTTCTTATTTTATTCTATCACTATATTACTATGTGATCTAATATGCAAATGTGATTACGACCATTTATTCTAAACTTATTGCATGTGATAGACCTAATATATGAATTCTAAGAATTTTCAGCACACATGAATACATGTGTCACTCAATAGATACTTAACTTGACAAGGGTAAGAATGAATACTGCACTCCAATAAATGGACACATGAAGGATGGAGACAAGTGATTAAAAATGAGAAAGGAACATGTATATTGTGGTGATATTAAGCATATGGTCACGTGTTAGATGCATAGAAGGTGAAAATTTTGTTCCTGTATATCAAGTAAACAATATCAATTCTTCTAGGATAAATAAATGACTATGAGTTATGCCTTCACGGCGAAGGAGGGTTTAGCTTTACATACCTCAATTTGGGTTTCGTAATATACAATGGCCTGTCTCTTTATCTTATGATAAAAAATCTTGAGGACTTCATAGGTAGATTTGCGGGTTTCAAACCACTCCAAAGATTAAATCTACATAGTCATAATTCATTCACGTCATACTTGACTATGAAATTAAATAATTGAATCACTGCGACATTTTATTGAACATCTACTGGACATAGAGCTCTACAAACCTTATTGATAGTGCTTAAATAATAACTAACTCTTATCCTTAATAAAGAAATTTCCACAAACATGCTTACATATAGAACAATTTACTTTATCAGCAATGAATTAACAGTTCACCCAATACATAATTCCATCAATTCTATCCAATTTCAACTTTTCCTTTTTATTCAAGAACCTCAAATAAAATAACCCACCTCAAGGTATAATATAAAGATTTTTTTAACAAACTTTAGGGGCTGAGCATCACCCCCAGGCCTTATCATTAATCTCAAAAACTATACGTAGAGGGGGAATAACCTGACCTCCAATATGTATTTACAGAGTAATTGCATCTACAGTTAGTGAATACAATGAATTGTGATCTATAACTATGAAATGTTAATCTAGCTCTAAGGTGGTTCATGTATCTTAGTCATTTTTTATCTCCTGAAGCTTGGCATGACCAGTTTATCAAGGTGGAAGTAGTTGACTACTGTTGAGGGAGTTGAATGTTGTGAAAGTAGTTTTGTGGTTGATCATATTGATGAATGACTTTTGACAATGAATCTGCTATAAAATTAGCTTCTTGAACATATGTCTACAAATACACAACAGAAGTTGTGAGCTAAGCAGTAGTAAAGAGTCTACCAAGGGCTGCAAGTTCCAAGGTACTAGTAACTGTTTCCTAATCCAATTGATCAAGAGTTCAGATTCCACTTCCATCACAACCTGTTGGATACCGTTACTCAAACACCAAGATATCCCCCGTATAGCAGCTTCCACCTCAGCCTGATTATTAGTTCCTTGTCCCAGGGGAGCAGCATATGCATAAATGAGATCACCTTTATGGTCTCTAATCACACCCCCTACACCAATTTTACTAGGGTTTGTGATAGCACTGCCATCAGAGTTCAACTAAACCATTAGAACAGGTGGTTTGGACCAGTATATAATTGTAACTTTAGTCTCTTGGTAACATTTCTCAACATAAGCTGCTAGATTAGTCCATCCGAAAGCTCGGGAGATATAGGGGAAGGCACTGTATAGCAAAAGTGAAATGTCATCAGGAACTTGACTCGGGCTAATTGAGGCTTCTTTTCTCCATATTTAATAGCACACCTGTTCTTCCACAAGTTCCAGCATATGATAACTGGAAGCACCTGTAATACCAACCTATGTGCTCTATTGAGAGCTCTAGTTTTCCACCATTTCAACAACAGGTTCTTGATGGTTCAAGACATGGATAATCCCCATATTTGAGGATAAATACCACCATATTTGTATTGAAAATATACCCTCAACAAAGGTATGAGGGATAGTGTCCCAGCCAGAATTAGAGCAACATCCACACTTGATAGGAGCTATGCCAAATTGACTTATTATTTCATTTATTGGTAACTTCCTTCTCAGCTCTCTCCATGTAAGGAAGTAACATTTGAATGGAATTTATCTATTCCAGATATGACTGTGCAGTAGTGATACATATCAACGCTCTCTAATCACTCTATTTACCATTTGGAGTTGTAGTCCACAATGGGAGGTCTAGAGATCCTTCCTGAAACTGGACATGAACTCTGAGGATAAACTGTAGCTGTGGAGAGGTAAGTATAGTAGCTAATTTCTGCATATTCCATTCACTTTAATTTATGAATTGATCTACTTTAATATTACTGGACCTTACACCATCAATTCTGTGATTCTGAAAAATGCTCCCAGGCCAGACCAGTTATCCCACCAGAAGTAACAAGTGCCTCATCTGATCCTCCAGAAGATATGCTGCCCAGCTGCCTTCTTGTTATTCATCATTGCTGTCCATATCAGGGATTGCCCTAAACACTTTTTCCTGGCTAGTAAGAAATCCCTCCAAATAGTGTGGCTTCTTCTGAAAATCCACCAGTGCTTTATCTGCAGAGTCTTACGTGTATCTGCAACATGTCTTATTCCAATGCCACCTTCTGTAATTGGGAAACCAAGCTGTTTCCAAGAGGCCCAATGATATTTCTTCTTATTATGCTTCCATCCCTAAAAGAAATCAGCAAACAAACTTACAAGATATTTAATAATAGTCCTTGGGGGAATGCAAGTAGAGAGGATATGGATAGGTATAGATTACAAGACATCTTTAATCACTACCATTCGATCACCATAGCTTGGTAATTTAAAATGCCATCCTGCAATTCTGGAAGATACATTGCTAATCAGACCAACATAGTGACTGATTCTTTGTCATTCTACATAAATGGGGCATCTAAGGTAAGTAATAGGGCTGTGTTTTTGCTGAAAATCTATTTCTTCTTTGATACTTAAGACTGTAGAGGGAAAAGCTTGATCTGGCAACAAGAAATGACTCTTGTTCTTGTTGATCAGTTGGCCAAAAATTGTTTCATAAGAAGCCAAAGTCTGCATCACTAATCTAAGGGTTTTCCTTCTTCTAATAGTAAAGATGATGATATCATCTACAAAACTAAGATGACTAATTTGAGGACCAGTCCAATCCATATGAAAGCCATAATAGTGAAGGTGATGGTTTAAGTTGTTGAGGGATCTTGACAATACTTCAACCCCTAGAATGAATAAAGCAGGTGACAGTGGGTCACCCTGCTTTAGACCCTTTGTAGAGTGGAAAAACCCATGTGTAGTACCATTAACCAAAACGGAGTACCAATTGTTTGACAAAGTCCTCTAAATCATATCAATAATGGTTTCACTAAATCCAAATCTTCTTAATACCAGGCAAGTGTATGACCAACACACCCTATTATATGCCTTGGCCATGTCTAATTTAATTACAATATTTCCACCAAAAACTAGTTTCTTGATGCCACAAATGATCTCCTAAGAAAGCATTATGTTTACAGCAATGCTCCTTCCTCTCATAAAACCTAATTGGTTGCTTGAGATAAGTTTGGGAAGAATTGGAGCCAATCTGAGGTAGATAAGTTTAGAAATGATTTTTTTGGTAAAGTTCCTCAAACTAATTGGACTATACTCAGATAGTTTTATGGGATGAGATATTTTTGGTAGAAGAATCAAGCAAGTATAAGTAAAGTACTTTGGCATATCATGACCGCAAAAGAAGGAAATCACCACTTGGAGAAGGTCCATAACAATAATACTCCAACAGGATTGAAAGAATTTACCATTCATACCATCTGGAACTGCTGTTGAGTGAGGGATTTGGAGAAAACCACCTTCTTTACTTCTCCCAAAGTAGGAATAGCCTGTAATCTCTAATTTTGTTCATCAAAAATCAATTTAGGGATATTGGCTAGCATCTCCTCAGGTATATACTCTGCTATCCCAGTAAAGATACCCTTGAAATATGTAATTGTAGCTGCAGCTATGTCATCATCACCTTGGAACCATACCCCTCCTCATTCTTTACTTTGTGTATGAATATCCTTCTTCTTCTTCCTCTGGTGAAGGCATGGAATAGTTTGAATTAGCATCACCATATTTAAACCATTGTAGTTGATATTTCTTCCATAATATAGCATCCTCCACCTTAAGATATCTGACATATTCAACCTGTGTTTTATGAAATTCTATCCTATTTTCATTAGTACTATCAGGATCAATTTTTCCTCAGCTACCTTGACCTTTTCTTCATGGATTTGAACATTGGCATAAATATCCCCATATACTTCTTTAGACCATTGACTAAGAGTGGAAGTTAATCTCTTTAGTTTCCGTTGAAATCTCCACATAGGAGTTCCTGCACAATACCTTTGCCAGCAGGTCTCCACAGTGTTAAGGAATGTGGGATGCTCTACCCAACAATCTAGAAATTTGAAATATTTGACATGTGCCTCCACCTTTTAATGCATCTCCAGAAGCAAACGACAATTATCAGATCCCATAGAAGACAAGTGAGTGATAGTGGTCAATGGCATATCTTTCAACCAAGCATCTAGACCCATTGCTCTATCCAATCTTTTCCATATTCTAAACTGCACACCTCTCAAGTTAGATCAAGTGAACTTGGGTCCATGAAACCCCAAATTAGTTAGCCCACAAGCCTCAATCACTCTCAGAAACTCAAAACTTTTCCTCATGTCATAAGGGATGCTCCCTAACTTCTCACATACTTTATTAATAACATTGAAGTCTCGAACTGTACACTAAGGTAGAGTTGAAGCTGACAATTGTAACATCTTATTCCATAACGGTCTTCTTAATGTGCCTTTATTATTGGCATAAACAAAGGTCAAAAGATATGTTTAAGAGAAAGAAAAGTGTGAGATTGTGCAAGAAATCTGTTGTTCTTCATTAGTATTGATATCACAAGAGATATCTAGTGACTAGAAGAGCCAAATCTTTCCATTAGAATTACAGCAAGCATGTTCCATCTTAAGTTTCCTTTTTGCTACTTCAAGATGTATATTGTTGGAGAAAGGTTCCAGTATAGCAATCAAAGAGATGTGATGAATATTTATAAGTTTTTAAAGTCTTTCCAGAACACCTTGGGTAGATATACCCCTTGAATTCCAAACAAGATGACTAATCATTGGACTATTTTATGGGAGTGAGAGCTGGTGAAAGGTCTAGCTGTGTTCCCATGTGGGTTAGGTATAGTGTAGTTACCTCCTTTCCTCTATTTAATTAAGGACCCCCAGGAGATAATCCATGCTTGCTAGCAATGTGATTTACATCTTTCACAAACTCCTCTTGATCTTCTAGATTAAATACATCAATCCCATTTTTAACTCTATTCCCCAGCTGACCCCAGTTACCATCATTTGTATACTCCTCTGAGTGTATCACGTTGTATTCATCATCAAGTTCCTGAGAGAAACTCTGGGCTCACATTTTAGTGACTTGCTCTTTCTCATGTTCAAGGTCCACTTTCTCTTGCAAGCTAGGGGAAACCTCTTGTAGTGCTTCTATGGGTTCCACACCAAAATTCAATCCTTCATCCTGCATCCCAGTATTTGGTAGTTGGTCAATATCCATAGGCTCATTCATTGTCACCTCTGTAGAAATCATCCTATCTATTCTATGCTGCTCAGTATCCTCTGTTTTGTTCACCTGATCAGATAAAGGGTTAGATATATTAATCATTTGATTATCCTCATGTTTTCCACTATAAGACTCCTCTATCTGCCTTGGACTTGGCTTGGGGTCCCTTTCAGTATTGCCTGGGTAAACATGGTGTTCTCACTCTCCAGCTGCAGGGCTGTAAAATCCTTTAATGTGGATGGTGCAGAAGTATCTGTCTGACCACCTTTGTACTTATTTGGAGACCTTGGTTTGAATACAAGTCTTTGGAGGTCTCTACTATTTAACTTTTGGTTCATCCATTCATTGATAGGTGCATTGCCTTTATTTGTATTTTATTATTGCACTATGCAAAATGGATTCCGCATCCCTAGGCTTGTTGAAGTTTCTTCCTTAGGTCCATCTCCGTGATTATCTTTAAATAGATTTTTCCTTTCCTCCTCATCTTTGCTTTTGATAGCACAAGAGCTTCTAGCATGACCTTGGTGCTTGCAATAAAAGCAATATTCAGGACTCTCATCATACAAAATGGTTTGCCACCTGCCTTCGCCATGCTTATCGTCATCATAGCCCAGCTAAACATGCTAGGGTCTAGGATTGATGAGGTTAATTTGCAACTTGACCTTAGCCACACTACCCCTAGTTATCTTGTAAGTCGCCAAATCTAGAAACAATACCTTGCCATTAGGAGATAAAAGAGGTGCCACTACCTCCATATAGTAGCAATGCCAGGGTAGCCCAGGTAGGCTAACCCATACAGTAACCAAGGGAGTTTCTTCATTAGGATTAAAGGTAGGGGTCTACAATTGAATTCTTATCAGCTGTCCATGGACAAATATCTTTTCTTTAGACAAAACTGTTGAGTGATCATACTCATTGTCCAAGTCAATTTGTAGATGCCTGGAATTGAAATGTGTAAGTTTAACCTTCACTTTTAGTTTTGTTTGAAGAATTAATTGTCTCCAAATCACCTCCATTTTTGGCATGTTGTTATCAAATTTCCCAATCAATGTAAATTGACATCTCTTTGCTAGTTTTATTTTGAAGTCCTCAGACCTAAATACAACCGCTGGAAGGCCTTTTTTGGTTGTTATTCTTGGTGGTTCAATTTGGATACACTCAACTTTCATCGCCTCTTGTGCCCTCAGTTTTATGGCCAAGGAATACGTGACCATAGGCATATGGGGTCCTTTTCCATGACCAGGTTTGGTCTATATACCAGCAGTGCTTTAAGTTCCAATAGGTATAGGGGCTTCATTCCCTGGATTAGACACCGAAATAGCCCCGCCATTCTCCCCCATTGGGCGAAACCAGGGTTTCTACCATAGTAGGTATCTCGCTAGATGATTGGTCAATAGGAAGCTTACCTCTATCATTAGATACTGGTTGATTCAGAATAGAGTATGAATTTACAGTAGTCGATTATATAGGAATCGTATATAACTTCGGCGTTGGTGCTACCTCTGGTTGATTATGTTTCAGATAGATCGCCGGTGTAGAATTCATTATCGCCTCCCCTATCTTACCTTGTATTTCCGATTGAGCTTGGTTTATGATCGCCTGAGACCATCGTAATTGACTTTCCAAAATTAGAGCTGAGGACCATCCAACTGAAGTATAGGCTGAAAGGCGTGTGTCATTTGAGCGGGTGAAGATTTCTGTGGGGACCGAATACATATATACCTGTCTTGTGAGAAACAATCTGGCGGTGAAAGAAGCTCTGTCGGCGGCTGAGAAGACATGGTATCAGGTGTAGAGGTTGGAACTACTAGTTGTAACTGCCTAGAGAGAGAATTTTTAGAGAGAGAATTTTAGAAAAAGACTTGTATACTTTTTTTAATTAAATATCCGAAATGCGTATTTATGGCCATATTCAAAAGTAGGATGAAAAATGTAACTCTTGGAGTTCAAAGTTCAACTATACATACTATAAAATAATTCTTTAAATCCTTTGAGCTTTTCATAAAATCAGTTAGCTTATGATCTGTAGGACGTAGATATCCCTTCTCCATTTATAATCCCTTCTTGATAAGTTAGATTAATTTTCTTGTGGAAAGGAGAGAAAAAGAAGAATGAAATGCAGGAATATCATTTTTCTTGTTTTCTGGAAAATTCAGTGAATAGCAATGAGTACTCTCCTCCTTTTTCACTTAATACTAATTAGGCAAATAATTAAAAGATGGCCCCTCACATTTTCCCAATATTAATAACAAATATATAGAAAGAAAATATATAGAGGAATTACTTACTATTTTATTCCAATAGGCATCAAATTGAGATAAATAATTATACTTACAATATTCTTCATAAACATAATGTTAGAATCTTCTACATTACCTTAGATTTATTTTTTTAGAGATGCTACAATATAATTCTCCTTGAACTTTATGTACCACATCACTCTCTATAGACTAGAAGTTATACTTACTCGAAGTATCAAAATAAATTCAATTTTTCCTAAGGTGTTACAACCGCATAGGACTGGGGTCCCTCTTAGTTGAAATGATGAGCATCTCTGTCAATATCAGAGTCTTTGATGGATTGTAGTTAGATTATTATCTTGATCAATTAGTAGTACTGCTTGTAAATATCATTTGACTAGAATATAGATATATAACCTAGTGATTGTCGAATAATTGATATTGAATTCATATTGTAAAGCCCGAATCATATTATCTTTATTGTGATGATTGTTGTTTAGAGCCACGCTACGATGGGGTAATTATGTTATTATTTTCATTATTAATGAATTTACTGAGGTTCTAGAGGATACTTAGAGTATGAATAGACTTGTAATAGTTGAAAAGGCTTAATGAATGGAACAAGCTAGGTTTGGATAGTTTCATGATTAATTGTTCCCCGAATTATGGTTTGTTTTGTGTTTCCCATGTTGGGCTTATGTGCGTATAATTAAGGATATGATTAATTATTTATGATCATGGGACTGAGTGGGGCTTATATTTATATTTCTTTTGATTTGAGAAGATACATTATTGTGACAAGTGCATGAGGGCTTGACGTGATGTTATTGATTATTTTTTTGCATTAAACTCCCTATTAGGTATTGTGTTGTCTGAATGAGGGCTTGACTTTACATTATAGTTCTTTATTTGTAACTCCCCGAAAATGGGTCTCGAGATATCTCACGGTGGTCAGGACTATAAGTAGCCTCAAGCTAACCCTGTAAGCCTTCTACTAGATCTGGATATTCATAAATAGAGAAATATGAACATAATATCAAAGCTAAAATGTGAAACTCTATCTATTCTAAGCTAAAATAATCTAAACATAATATTTGAAAGTATTTGTCTCAAAAATCTGGACAATTAATATTGAAAATCTAAATTAAATCTAGCAGTCTGCAAAGCCTCTACTACTAATAAATAGAGAGTCACTGGGACAACCCCCCAGCTGACTTGAACTATCTGAAAATATTGAATCATCTGTACTAATAAGCTGAAAAATTGAAGGACTAGGTCCCTGAACTATAAGGACTCACAAACTATCAAGATGCAGATAGAGATGCTCGAAATCATCCACACTGTTGAAATTGAGAAGCTGCACCTACATAATGAGACAATGTAGCACATAGACGTATATGTGGATCAGTAATTCTGTATTGTAATGAGTATATGGGGTTGAATGCACAAGTAAAACAATATCTCAATATAAACATAATTTGTAAAATAATGCATGCTAAATGTAAATGACTCATACTAGCTTGATTAAATGTAAACTAAAAAGCATAATCATGACTAGAAAAACATGTCGTGTAAATCTAGTGAGTCATAATATTTAGTTTCTAGAAATCTACACTGGTATTCTGTCTTTAAATCATGTTGTCTAAGTATACAAAGGACTCACCTTTATATCTATAAATTGAAAGATGAAATCTCATAGCTAGTAGCTTTCTGTAAAGTAATATATGAATAAAGTTGTGAGTCTTTACACATAGTTTCTAAAAGTTGTTCTGTTATTCTTTTTTGTAGTTTCTAAGAGCTGTTTTGTTATTCTTTTCTGTAGTCTTTTCTATTAGGGAATTCTTTTAAAAAATATCCTTCAAAGGAGGTTCTTTTAACCGATATACATTATGTGAGCTATCATAGTGTCCAGCATCTAGTTCCCTTATGGGAGAAGATCACGTTGGGGAGAGGTGTCATACTTTTTCCAAGGAGTATAACCTAATCTAAGTGATCATATTTGTATCTTTCATCCATATAGATATGGGAATAATTTGATATTCTAAACCTATATTGACTCATAGTTCTGGTGCATGTGAACATACTCAACTCGGTGATAAATACTACTCCCTTTAATCTGTATGCTCATTCTTTAGGAAATCCACTTTAAAACTAGTATAATGGTTTAAAGATGAAAACCCACTATATATCTATTAATTTAAAATATAACTAAAACTATAAAGTGGATTCCATGTCTAAGCTGAGATCAAAAGATCAAATTTTAGTAAAATTTGAAAATAACTAGTCATGGGATGCTTAAAACAGTCATTCTTGAAATATGAACATTCAAATAAGGGCTTGGTAACTGATGTATCAATTTCATGTCTAATCATACTAAAGTTTATGCTTAATAATGAAAGCGTTGAAATTCAATTCTAAATCTAAAAATTTATATCATACACATGAAAATACAAAAATAGAAGTGGAATTCATCATTTAAATCACTTAAAAACTCATAATCTTCAAACAACAATATTTGGGTATGAACCCTAAATTGAAATTCATGGGTAATCATACAAAATCATGTAACTTGTAATTAAAAACTAGTTTTGGGCACAAGAATGAAAGAATTATCCTTGTTGAACGCACCACACACCTTAAATGATGACTAGATGAAGAAGCTTGAGCTTTAGGTTCCTAATTGTGATCTTGAAGATTGATTCTTGAATTGGGAATCCTTAATTTTGGGTTATCTTGAAAAAAGAATTGTGGAATTTGGATTTCTTGGGGATTAACATTTGAATCTATACGGTTTCTTGGAGTAAAATTTGATGAGAAGTGAGCATATTAGACTTAGAATAGATTTAATTCTGTATTATTCACGATTTGGGGTCTTGGAAAAAGACTAAATTGCCCTATAAAAATTTAACTCAAAATTGAAATCCAATTTTGGGCCCCACCGCGATGCGGTACAATCGTGGTGGCTCGCTGGAAACCAGACGAATGCTATTCTATCCTTTGGCGCGGCACGGCATTATGGCGTTGCGTCACCGAAAAAGAACAAGTGCCAATTTGCACTCAACCATGACCCAGTGTCTGTCTAATTGAGAATTTTGATGCGATACAGGCAAATTGCATTGAGCTACTGGAAAGGGACGAACGGAAACTAAAAATTCTCCGCGATGCGAGCTAATTGTGGTGCTTCACTGGAATTGGACAATTGAATATTTTTCCTTTACTGTGACGCGGTGCTTATCGCGGTGTTATATTGTTTTAACTAAAATTGCCATAACCTTTTCTCATGACCTGAATCGAGGCCCTGGACATGATGAGCACCACAAACCAAGAAGGCCCGGACGCCCTTCTGTATCTGGTAACAATGCACAATATTCATACTATAAAAGAAGATGTGGAAATACATAGCTAAAATAAAACATGGTCATAAATCTGAAATCTCTTTAACAATACTAGAATAGCTTTTTCAACACAAAACATCGTTATTCGTCTGTGAAATCTCTACTACATAATACATCAAAACTTGTCTGAATTTGGGATAAGGCCCCAAGTATACCAAAATCATAATAAATGATAAATTTCTAAAAGTAAATAGGCCTTCTAAAATATAGAAGGCTCACCAACTAGTAATCTTCACTCCTGCCTGAAGAAATTTACTGCTTATCAGGACCCCTAGACTGTACCTCAGAACCTGGAGGGAGGGGGGTCAATACAGTTGTACTGGTATGTGAAGAAATCTAAAATAATGAATTTGTAATATAAAATACTTGTTACCTAGTCATAAAACATTATAAAAGATATATATTCAAAACACATGGGCATTTTGATAATCATAAAACCTTTTTATCATTGCAGTTCCGATCTTTGTATTACTTCTGAGTTGTGGAACTCCCTTACAAGTCTAATAATCCACAGGCTATATGGAATCCTCTATTGACTCAGCGGGGAAGCCCCTAATCCAAGTGTGCCGCAAGGGTTGGAGTGTCTAAGTCTGACATGCCACAGGGCACTAGGGCAACGTAAAATAATATACCCAGATCGGCAAATCACAATTTTGGACAATGAGTTGTTTGAACTCATGCCATATTCGGGGAACCACCTAACATCTATTTATGCACAATTTTAACCATTTCTATACATGCATCATTTTGAGTCTCAAAAACTGAAAGTTTAATTTTAAACATGCATTCTATTCTATTCTGAATTACCATGACATAATCTGAGTTGGTTTCATCACACCAAGACTTGCAAGTCCTATTTTCTGATCCATAATGTATCATGCATGATTTTTTCATTAAAACACAGTTCAGACCACCCAAATATACAAATAGTATAATGGATTTCATGTTCTGAAACACAAGTCAAAACTATGCAGAGATTCTTCAAACATATGGTGGTCATGTGTTTTTAGCAAACCCTACTACTCTTTATTATATGCATATTCAACAAGTATCAATATGCACAACCCTCTCTTTTGAATTCAAAAATTATGCTCAAGGCATACCATAAATCAAGACATTTCTTATCTTGCTTCTCAAGATGCATTTCAAAATAATTCATGTAATACAGAAGATGGAAAACATCATAACCAGAGAGGGATTCTTTATTATTTGTTCTCTCAATTGAATATTCATCCTTAAACACATGCGTACATATATATAGAAGTTCAAATCAATTTGGGGGAAGGCCTAAAGACCAAAACATTATCATTAAGGCTTCTAAAACATGAATGTATTCCTAAATCGAAAGACCTTTTCTTAAAATCATGATTTCTACGCCGATGAGATTTTAGGAAAACACCGCATACCTTAAATTAGAAGATTTTGAATGAACTATAGCTTTTGGAATGCTATATGTACGATTTATGGGTGACTCTTGTAGCCCTCGCAATGTGGATTCCAAATCTTAAAGAATTAAGGAAAACCCACGGTTAAATCTTGAGATATTTGGGTTTTTAGTTTGAAACCCTAGGGTGAGTTCTTGATGAATTTGAGAGAAAAGAATCATATTTTGGTGTTTTGGGAGTTTAATCTCGTGTTATGGCTGGATAAGGGATGGAAGATACCCATTTTTCCCTTAAAAATGTGGAAAAAGAACCTGAAATTTTTGTGCCTGCGATAGGGCGTGTGTCCCATGCTTATCGCATGATGCTACTCTCTCAGTAACTAAAATGTCCATAATTTTTCCCTCTAGTATCAGATTTTGGCAAAATTGGTATCGTCGAAAAGTTAA
Source organism: Capsicum baccatum var. pendulum (assembly GCA_030864225.1). Classification (NCBI taxonomy): domain Eukaryota; kingdom Viridiplantae; phylum Streptophyta; class Magnoliopsida; order Solanales; family Solanaceae; genus Capsicum; species Capsicum baccatum. Next base: position 254,760,841 of record CM061559.1, on the reverse strand, counting down.
TTCGAAGATCTTTCATTTGATAGTCTGCCCTACAATTCATTATGTACAAAGATTTATGGTCGATTGAAGTTGACCTAAGTTTCGATGCTTACTAAAACTCGAATAATAGGAAAGTTTTCAACTCATCCTTGAGTTAGGGTACCTCTATGATCTCAATTCATGCTTAAATAGTTTCACACACTACATAATTGATTAACATGCAAAATTTGCATATGATTTATGGCTTTTGGATCATCTACGCATAGAAATGACGGTTTTCTTTCTAGCTCAAAATACGGGGTGTTACACATCTTAACCGAGTATCGGTTTGAGGAAAAATTAGTATCATTGAAAAGCTGATTCAATTATCTGCATATTGGTGGCTCTAGAGATGGAAAATTTTATATGCATCAAGAGTTATATGGTTTTGAAGGTAACCCTTGACACACTAGGAGCTAAACTGATCTAAGAAAAGTATGAGGTATTACAATATTTCCCCCTTAGGAACATTCATCCTAAAATGAGACAAATTTAACAGAAAATACCGAGAAACTAAAGCTATATGCTGGCATACACAGCTGAAGCAAACTGCGTGAATGAATCTAAAACAAACTGAGCGACTGAACTAATCTGCGAGTGCATAAATTTACAAGAAGATTAATATATTGCTAAGTCTGAGACTGGAAAAGAACTGAATTAATGAGAAGTGTTAATTTCGACAGAGTCTGAGTTTGCGGAGAATAGGTGAGGATACTTGGTAAGATATGTGCTTCTACTTCCCAAGTAGCACCCTCAACGTACTGATTTCGGCACAAAATTTTGACGAAGGGAACTTTTTGTTCCTTAGTCTACGGATATAATGATAAAAAATCTTTAATAGAAATTCTTCATATGAAAGGCTATTCTCAATATCTGTTCTTTCTAGAGGGACTACAATAGTTGAATCGTCCATGCTTTCTTCAATAAGGACACATGGAATGAATGGCTCCTAGATGAATGGAGTAACGCATACCATGCGCTTCTTCCATAATTCGTTGTCTCAAATCATCAATACATGGCACACATAATCTACTCTGGTATCTCAACACACCATCTCCCCCTTGGGAGAAAACCTCTACCTCTTGATCTTTAGCTGACCCCTTCAGTTTGAGAAATATAGGATCCCTATCCTTCTTCTATTTCACTTCTAAAACCAGAGAAGATTCTTGTAACACTTCGAAAATGGGTCTCGGAGCGTCACACGGTGCTTAAGACTACAAGTAACCCCAATCTAACCCTTTGATCCATTTACTACCATAAAACACTTACTTCATGATTATAAGGAAAAAATATCTGAACATCATCAATCAGGTCCAACCGAAATACAAAACGACACTGAGAGGTAACAAAATTAGAATATCTGACAACTCTGACCATCTAGTCTGACAAGCCTCTACTACTCAATAATTCAGAGATCCATCGGGACATTCCCCTACTGACCCATACTCAAAGCAATAAAGAAAATGAACAACTCATAAGAAAATTAAAAGTTTGAATAACACGTCCTTGGATCATGAGGACTCACCACCGGAGAATATGCGGATCAATATGCTCAGAAATCACTATCGAGTCTGGGATTGAGCACCTGAATCTACATTATCGAGAAAAATATAGCCCACATACGAATATATGGGTTAGTAACATGGAATATGTACCGAGTATATGAGGGTGTATGCAATTTCAATAATCGAATATCACAAGCTTATAAAAGACATGCATGCTAATATGAATGACTCACTTAGCTTGAATTAATTCATCAGAATCATGAATGAATGATATATGTAAAATAAAATACGTGATTCATACATAAGTTCTCAATTCATTTTCTTCACAGTATCAAAACTTGTGGAACATTCAAATCTAAAAAACATCTTTCTCACTTCAAAACACAACATTTCAATCTTAAATAGAATAGAGACACACTTTAGGAGTATCTCATAACCGACATAAACCATCTGAGATACACGGAGTCCAACGTCCAACCCACGTTGGGGAGAGCATTCCTATACTTTCCACCGGAGTAGGACCTTAGTCATTAATTCAAACAATAGTGATCACTTTATCCGCCTCAGGATCACATCCTATGGGGGCACGTAGTTCTGGGGAAGTACCACACTTCCCACTTAGTGCTAAATACTACTCCTGGACTTAGCTCAGAAATTTAAAAGATAATCCACCTTAAACAAGTCAAATCTTTACAATGGGAGCCAATATGCTTCCCCTTTATCATAAATCAATCACATGTGGATTGCTTATCTCAAATAGGCTTCAAAGTTAACTCTCTCACGACCAAAGGGTCAAATCGTTCCACATTATTCGAATCATTCAAAAATCAAGATGGTTATGACAATAAATTTCTCAAAATAACAATTCCCAATAGGGTTCAAAGACCCATATATCAATATCATTATAAAACTTCTCAAGATTCATGCTTTATGTCATAAACACACACACACATGTATATGTATATATATATATATATCACCATAAAATGTGAAAATTCAGCTTTATGTTCAACAATATCAACATTCTCATGAAAACAGCATACCGAGTAAATTCATATTTCAAACTCATAAGCAATCATGTAAAACTATGTATCTTCGTAAAAGAAAATCACTTTGGGCACAAGAATGAAAGCATGTTCTTGTTGAAAACCCCCACATACCTCGAAATTTAAAGCCTTAGAATGAACTCTCTACTCCGAAAGTCTATTCGTGAAATTGTGATATGCCTCTCGTAGCCCTTTGAATGGGGATTTTGAATACCCCAAAATTGTTGAAATGCTACGGTCGATTTTTTAATTATTTGGGTTCTTAAGTTGAAACCCTAATGGAGTTTCTTGGGGATTTTTGATGAAAATTGATGAATTTTGCTCTTCTTGGGGTTAAATCCCATGTTACAGAAAATAGGGGTTGCAAAAATTACCAAAATGCCATTAATAAAATGAATGGAAACTGAAAATTTTGGCCGGGCCTATCGGATACTTGGGGCGGCGCCTATCAGATAGCCCCGTGATATCTTGGGCGATGCGGGCCAATCGCCCGAGACTACTGGAATTGAAATCCAAAAATGGTCTTTGGATCGTCTAGAAATTCCGAAACTCACCCAGAACATACTACGACCTTGCCCCATCGTAACGCAACAAAAATTTTGAGAAACGAAAGCCGGAAAGGCCGTGAATTAATTCAACAAATATTCAAGGCTCAAATATGACTAAGTGCTGGAACACTTAGCAAAATTTCTAAGTGTTAAGATCAATATAACACGTTTCAAAGGCTTTAACGATGAGGAAAATTTATGGGGTCTTACATTAACTCCCCCTTGGGAACATTAATCCTTGAATGATTCAGGATGTACTAAGAGTAAAGAGAAAATGAAGGTTGTACAGCTGAAGCATCTTGCTAAACTTGACTCTACTTCATTCTAAGCTTTCGGATATAACATAAAGTGCATAAACTTATGAAATAAAAAACTACAAGTTGCATCTTTGAATAGAAAAAGGCTAATTTAAAGAAAAAGGTACCTTTAGCTTGATCTGAGCTAGAATACTTGGAAAACAAAGGTCGTTCACTGAATGCTTATGAACTGAATCACGACTAATTATCTGAATCAGAAACTGAGGCCTGATGCATGGACCATGCTGAGTTCTCAATTTGGACCGGTGCAAGCATCTTACCCCATAGAATGGATTTACTTACAAAACATTGGGATAGTACGACTAGATGGAAAATTGGAAATCTATAGGGGCTTATTTTCTTAATTGTTAAACTAGACTGCAGATTACATGGACTAGATCATACAGACTGCTCGCATCAAATGTAGTATTTCTTCAAGACTCCTTCTAAGAAATTTGAATAACATTGGGGCACAAATAAATCACAACATCGATACAACTCTATCGCTTGGAATAAAGATATATATGACATAAGCTAGGAAAAAATTACTAGGCTTTATGAAATAGAACTTCCTACTTTCAAGCTTAGCAACACTCCTCAAATACTCCCTCAACTATACTATTTCCCTTACCATAGTAGTTAATTCAACTTATTATTCTCACATGGGCATTCATAAATACATCTACTAATGTCTAAGCTAGACTAAATCCTCTCACCATGTTCAAGCCTCACTCAAAGTACCCATAAGATATGCCATATAACACTATAATACTAGTCTGAATCATGAATCCAACAAACAGTGCATTTCACAACTCCTCACCTCATGCATAATTCTCATTACCACTCTAACAACCACATTCAACCTTGTGCTGACATCCACTAACTTGCAGTGCATTCATTCAGATATACAAACATAATGTTCAAGCCTATATTTATAACCACATATGCGTTTCCAATCAAACACTCTTAAGGCATCTTTCTCGTATCTTCTAATAACCCCATCAATTACATTAGTACACATACTACTCAATTCTTCGAGAAACACATGAATCACTCTCAACCAACCCAGTCATACACAAAACTCCACCTCATTCTTCTTTTATTTGTAGACCTACATGAAACAAGGCACAATAATATTCCTAAACATAATCACGTAAAACTTCAACTAACCATGACATGTACCAAAGACTTGGCCTCAATCCTTACTTCATCCTTATAGTCTTAGCTATAATGAGCATACACAATCTTCATCAGTAAGGACCGCTTACTCTCCTCCCGTCATAACTGTTCGTCCCCACTATCTTGACTAAGGAAAGGAAATTAAAAGATTAGGACATGAGGATCTGAAAATGAAGAAATTCTATGAACAACTTTACACTCGACTGAGACTTAAGGAATAGAGTATTTAATATCATAGTCTCATCAAAGAGGTTTAGTCTGAGGACACGCACGATACAAATCTGAATTTCCCTGATTATAGAGGTATTGCTTGAGCACTTGGACTGAACATACCATAAAACTTAAGTACATGAGTCATGAGTTGTATGTACAGAATTTGGACTTCATAACTTATGGAATGTGATTCCAACTGCTAAACGAACTGGAACTCTTTATCTTGGGAACTAGGAGAGTACATATTCTTTATGATATGCATGAACATAAATTATGATCATGGGACTGAAATGTAAGGCATGAGTAGGTATTGGGATTACTCAAAATACTGAAATAAGGATGGGTCGATCTTAATTCATTCTCACAGCTATCTACAACTTACTGGTAAATCTATTAGAATCTTAAAGTTCGATTTGGTTACTTGCTCTATCATCTCACCCTTAAGATTAAGCCATCACTCTAGGCTGTGAGCTAGTATATAACTCTTAGTTTAACTGCAATCACTTACTCTAAGGTCCTGGATATAGCAACACTGATGAATAATATAACTTATCCCGAATGACTACACCTGAAGGAATAAAACCAACTCCGAATACTACCTTCTGAGTTACATCCTATCTTTCTCTAGCCTCAAAAATCATTATATAATACTCAAACACTTATTAAATTGAAAATAATACAAACCCACAACACCTTGGGAGAACCTCCTTATTATACATACAACTTCATACTCAATTACAAGCCAAATAAACCTATGCCCTTGCATACACTGTTCAAGCCTACAAGATCACCTCGAGCATTACAAAGAAATCACTCAATATATCCATCTCACTCTCCATCTATTATTCAAACTTAGTGTCTAGTCCTATCTATAATTAACTACAACTTTACACTATGTCTTTACATGACAAACGTCTGAAAACACTAGTCCGCCAAAACCTGATAACAATAATGATCAATCACAATTCTATGGTCTATCTTATTATGACTTTCTAGTGCCTCCTTCCTCTACATTTCATCACTAATTACCTTTTCTATACATCTAAACTCCTTTCATAGCTCTATAAGTTTCAACTAAACTCCCCTTTGAAATCTAAATTAACATCTCTCAAGCATCAAGTACTTTCATTAATAATATATATTTTTCTAGCCCAACAAACGTCATCAACAACCCTTTAAACACTTTAAGAAAATAACACACAATGCCATATCACTTCATTACAAACGCAATCACATGCAAAAAAAAGACTCGACTATACATACCTTCCATAAATCACTTTTACCACCCTTCTTGATGCTACACCTCTAAGCCCAAACTTTCAACCGACACAAGGAAAGCAAGATGAACAACAAGTTGCTAGTGAATTGAAATAGGCCTCACATGGCTTCACTAGACTACTATTTTTGTGTTTTTGAATAGGGAAATGTGATGAATAACAAAGCAACTATGCTAGTGAATCAAAAGAGCCCTACACGGCTTCACTAGACTTTGATTTTTCAATAACTCAATGATAACAAAATTTAATAAGATAAAAGATTGACACACAATACTCAAAGATCTGAGAATACACATCTTACCTTATGAAGGACCGTAACAGGATAACTTTTATACACTTTCTTGGCGAGAAATGACTCGCCCAAATGGGGCAGAAACTAGGATAGGATCAGGAATCTCTTCACAGCTCACCTCACAATTCTAAGCAACTAAGGGGTCACATAAGAAACTGGACCTACTATCCAACAATGCATAAAAATCAAGCTAAAATACATGGAGCATACCAGTAACGACATCTGGAGTGTCCTCCTGCTCCTGGCGAGATGGCAAGATATATGATCTATTTTGGTACTTACCGCCAGTAGTGCTAGAAGAAACGTCCTCAGTAGGGTCTAGACAGACTGTGGGAGCTAGGGCACTAGTAGTTTGAGGTGCATAAAGCTTGTTCTGACGCTGACCACTATTGGTACTAGAAGTGGCACCCTACTGACACAAATCTTTACCCTTCTGAGATATGATCCTACACTCCCGCAGCCAGTGGCCTGGATTACCACATCCATAACATACGTCACTACCTGATCTACACATTTCTTTATGGCTCTTACCATATTTTACGCAACACGGATAAGTGAGAACACCTTTCTTACAACCTTGCAACTTAGAGCTTGATGCTCTACCTCGACTAACATTCTTATTTTTAAATACTGGGGCCTGGAATGATAGCAAACCAGGTGTTGAGTATCTCTGATGGAATTAGGAGTAGTTATTACCCCTTGATCCTGATTTGGAGTTATTGGTTCTAGCTTTATGATTCATCCTACGCTCTCTTCTCTTATTTTGCCAAGTGCGAGTTAAAAGCTTAGACAGGACAACATTCTGAAAATTGTTTTGAGAAACTATTGCATTAGCTAAGGCAGTGAAAATAGCTCTAAACTCTGCGTGAGAGACATGCCCGCCCAAGGGATCTGCCTGAACGGACTGAGGAGTTGGCTAATTTTCATCACTTCGCTCATTAGCTTCGCTAGAAGACATGTTCTATAAATAAAAGAAGGATGCAGATTAGACTGAAATTTTAACTTGAGTGTTTTCCCACTGACACGATATGAGTACTGAAAGAAGGGATAAATTTTTCCTAAAATGTCTTGTAGCCACTTGCTCATAGATGTGGCACTCCACACACCGATGATCAAGACTCTACTTGACGCGGCTTGTCAGACTCCCTAGGACTCCTTAAACCTGTCTCTGATACCAAGTTTGTAAAGCCCCAAAAATGGGTCTCGAAACGTCGCACGATGCTTAAGAGTACAAGTAGCCCCAAGCTAACACTTTGAGCCATTTACTACCATAAAACACTTACTTTAAGATAATAGGGACAAAATATCTGAACATCATCATTCAGATCTAACTGAAATATAAATAGATGCTCAGAGGTAACAAAATATAGAATATTTGACAACTCTGACCATCTAGCTTGACAAGCCTCTACTACTCTATAATTCAGAGAGCCATTGGTGCATACCCCAACTGACCCATATTCAAAGCAATAAAACAAATGAATAACTCATAAGAAAACTAAAAGTCTGAATAACACGTCCTCGGATCATGAGGACTGACCACTATAGAATATGTGGATCAATATGCTCGAAAATAACTGTCGAGTCTAGGATTGAGCACCTGAACCAACATTACAGGGACAAATGTAGCCCACATATGAATATGTGGGTCAGTACTATGGAATATGTACCGAGTATATAGGGGTGTATGCAATTTAAATAATCGAATATCACAAGCTTATAAAAAACATGCATGCTAATAAAAATGACTCACTTAGATTGAATTAAATCATCAGAATCATGAATGAATGATAGATGTAAAATAAAATACGTGAGTCATTACATAAGTTATCAATTCATTTTCTTTACAGTATCAAAACATGTGGAACATTCAAATCTCAAAAACATCTTTCTCACTTCAAAACACAACATCTCAATCTTAGATAGAATAGAGACATACTTTGGGAGTTTCTCATAACCGACATAAACCATGTGAGCTACATGGAGTCCAACATCCAACCCACGTTGGGGAGAGCTGTCTTATTCTTGCCATCAGAGTAGGACCTTAGTCATTAATTTAAACACTATTGATCACTATATCAACCTCAGGAACATCCTACTGGTACACGTAGTTCTGGGGAAGTACCACACTTCCCACTTGGTGCTAAATACTACTCCCGGACTTAGCTTAGAAATTTAAAAGACAATCCACCTTAAACAATTCAAATCTTTACATTAGGAGCCAATATGTTTCCCCTTTATCATAAATCAATCAAATGTGGATTGCTTTACTCAATTAGGCTTCAAAGTCAACTCGTTCACGACCAAAGGGTCAAATCGTTCCACATTATTCGAATCCTTTAAAACTTAAGAACATCATAACACTAAATTTCTCAAAATAACAATTCCAAATAGGGTTCAAAGACCAATATATCAATATCACCATAAAAATTCTCAAGATTCATGCTTTATGTCATAAACATATATATATATATATATATATGTTTAACAATATCAACATTCTCATGAAAACAACATACCGAGTAAATTCATATTTCAAACTCATAAGCAATTATGTAAAACCATGTATCTTCGTAAAAGAAAATCACTTTGGGCACAAGAACGAAAGTGTGTTCTTGTTGAAAAATCCCACATACCTCAAAATTTTAAGCCTTAGAATGAACTCTCTACTCCGAAAATCTATTCACGAAAAGCCTCTGAATGGGAATTTTGACTATACAAAAATTATTGAAAATCTACGGTCGATTCTTTAATTATTTGGGTTCTTAAGTTAAAACCCTAATGGAGTTTCTTGGGGATTTTTGATGAAAATAGATGAATTTTGCTCTTCTTGGGGTTAAATCCCGTGTTAAAGAAGATAGGGGTTGCTAAAATTACCAAAATGCCATTAATAAAATTGATGGAAACTTAAAATTTTGGTTGGGCACAATTAGCCAGGCGTTGCCTATCCTATAGCAGTGCACTATCCCAGGCGACGCCTAGGCTATAGCCCGCGATACCTGGGGTGGCGCCTTTTGGATAGCCCTGCGATATCTGGGGCGATGCGGGCTAATCGCTCGAGACTACTGAAATTTAAATCCAAACATGGTCTTTAGATCATCTAGAAATTCTAAAACTCACCCAGAACATACTACGAACTTGCCCTATATCAACGCAACAAAAATTTGAAGAAATAGAGGTTGGGAAGGCCCCAAATTAATTCAATGAAGATTCAAGGCTAAAAAATGATTATGTGTTGGAACACTTAGCAAAATTTGTAAGTGTTGAGCTCAATATAACTCGTTTTGAAGGCTTTAAAGATGACGAAAATATACGGGGTCTTATAATTCTAAACTACTATGAACCCAAACATTCCCTTCAGCTGAGTCAACAAACCTCACATCCAACCTAGCTAACCGGTGAACTTCCCAAAAAAACTCTCTTTTATCATTCTCCACAAGAGCAACACTCCCCATAGAAAATTTACTAAGGGTGTCTACCACAGCATTGGCCTTGACCGGATTATACAACACACTCATATCATAATCCTTCAATAATTCTAACCACCTTCTCTGATGAAGATTTAACTCCGTCTGAGTAAAAACATATTGCAAGCTTTTGTCATCTGTAAACACATCAACATGCACCCCATAATGATAGTTCTTCCATATCTTTAAAGCAAACACAACATCTGCTAGCTCAAGGTCATGGGAAGGGTAGTTCTTTTAATGAGGCTTAAGATGTCCAGAGGCATAGTTTATAACTTTACCTCTCTGCATCAAAACACATCCCAGACCAATTCTAAAGGAATTATAACAGATAATGATCCCATATGTTCCATCAGGTAGTGCTAAAATTGGGGCTAAGGTGAGTAGAGTCTTCAACTCCTGGAAACTCTTCTCATAGGAATTTACCACTAAAACTTAACTTTCTTCTGAATTAGTCTAGACATAGGGGATGCAATGGAAGAAAAACCCTCAACAAAGCATCTATAATAGCCAACTAAACCCGATAAACTTTAGATATTTGATGGAGAGATAGGTAGAGGCCATTTTCTTACTGCTTTTACCTTTTTGGGATCAACTCTAATGCCATCACTGGAAATAATATGACCAAGGAAAGCTACTGATCTTAGCCAAAATTTGCATTTACTGAATTTGATGAACAACTAGTGATTCCTAAGAGTTTACAACACAATTCTATGGTTGTCTGATGATAGGCGTATTTACACGCCTAAAGTGCTATAATTTACCCATATTTTAGCTAAGTTTTGACGACAAAATATATAATTCATGCACTTTTAGTCCTCTTTACTGTAAGTGAGCTAAAAAACGTGATTAGCAAGTTTTCAGGTATAAATGATGTAGATTTCAGCATTTTATGGATAACTTAACGTCAAAGGAAGCTTCACGAAAGAAGGAGAGCTGAGCTTGGACGCCTAGTACTAAAAGTGACGCATGGGAAACCTGTCCCGGGCTAAAACAGCATTTCTCAAGACTTTGGGGATCAGCAGTAACTTATTAGGATTAGGATAATGATGCAGTAATTTATTAGGATTAGGATAAGTACGCAGTAGCCTAGTAGGAATAGGATATGGATATTATAAATATCCTATTTTGCTGAAGCTTTTATTCATTCTGATTATTCTCATTATTCTCATCATTCACATTCTAATTCATTCATCTACAACTCTAAAAAATTTGCTTTCAATTAATTCTTATTTACTTTCTCTTCATCTATTCGACTTTTAATTTTCACAACAAGAGAAACACTACTTTGACAGGAAATCACGCCACAAGCCCTACCAACATATACTACACGTTCTATCCTTATATTGGTATGATGACAATGACTTCTGTGATTTCCATTGCACTCATGAGTAGCTAAACTTCTCTGTTGGGTTTATGGAAGCCTTATGAGATACTATCTATTGCTATGAGATTGTGAATTCTTGACACGTATGCTGCTTATATTGTTATTCTCTTCATCTTAATGCAAATTCTTGTGGTTGCAAACATATAGAATACGCCAGTATAGCATTAACTTGTTCGAAAGAAAAGTTACATGTCTGGAAAAGAGATAATGTCAACGTAATAGGGCACCAACCCCTGTTAAAAAGTTAGTGCCGTAACTGGATTAACCTCTTGGAGAATTTGTACCATTAGATATGCTTTAAGCTCGAAAGAGTTAAAGTGAAATAGTCTTTGATGGTCGTAAGACGCCTGGATTTACCATAGAATACAATTCTCTATAAGCACATGCATGTCTGAATTCCGCATAACTCATAGCCAATAGAGACGTATAACTCATAAAGTGGACATAACCCCAACTTCCAATTTTCATTGATTAAAAATCTTACTAAACATTCTTTCTTTTTACTTTGCTATCTTCCGTTTTTACTTTGTTATTTTGTTACATTATTGCATGCTACAAAATCCCCCCTTTTACGAAACTTTCACCAAAATTCTAATAATCGTTGCTTACTTAGTGACCAAGTATTCTCTGTGGGATTCGACACCCAACCCAGTTGGGTTCTATATTTGACAACGACCGCTTATACTCTTACGAGAGCTGTAGTTTGAGCGTTATCATTGTCTGCATGATCATCCTCACTACAAGAATATAAAAGAATATTATCAATAACGACTATGAAAAGTATGTCCAAATACTGTTTGAACACTCTATTCATCAAGTCCATGAAGTTGTTGGGGAATTGGTAAGAACAAATAACATGACTAGAAACTCAAAATGACTATAACGAGTTCTGAAAGATGTCTTTGGAATATCACATTCCCTTACTCTAAGATGATGATAACCGAATCTAAGGTCTATCTAGGAGAAATAGTCAATGCACATTCACAAATAATCATCTTTCTTTCACACAAATAGGACAAGACCGCCCCATAAAGAGAAACTAGGCCTTATGAAATCTTTATCTAAGAGGTCCTTAAGCTTCTCTTGTAACTCTTTAAGCTCAACTAGAGCCATACTATATAAAGGAATGGAGATGGTTTTAGTATCTGGAAGAAGGTCATACCGAATTCTATATCCCTATTGAGAGGTACCCCTGGAAAATATTTGGGGAAAATATTAGGAAATTCATTGACCAAATGAACTGAATGAACAGTTGGGGTCTCACACTTAGTTTCTTTGACTCGAACTAAATGATAGATACACCCTTTTGAGATTACCTTTATATCTTTAATATAGGATATGATATGACTCTTGGGATACACTGAATTACTTTTCTACTAAAAAATTGGCTCATCTGGAAATTGAAACTTCACCACTCGGGTGCAATAATCTATGGATGTTTAAAAGGAATGGATCCAACTGCTAACATAATTTTATGAAGGACAGTAATAGTAAACTTTCTATAGATCTATTTGGTAACAACTGACTCACCCACTGGGGTAGAAACTAAGAAGGCCCCAAGGATCTTTTCAAGACGTATTTCAAAATTTACTGCAACTAATAGGGTCCCAAAAGATAAATTTGACCCAGGTTCTAACAACACAACCATCAAGATGAAATACACAAAGCATATAAGTAACAACATCTGGTAAACTCTCCTACTCCTGATGAGATGGTAAAGAATAAAATTGATTCTGACATTGACCATCATTAGTACTGGATGATGCACTTTAAAAAGGGACTGGGTAACCTAGAGGAGCTGGTGCGCTAGTAACCTGAGTTTGGGGACGAATATCCCTGTTTCCTTTCTTAGCATGAGGACACTGTTTGATTTTATGACCGAAATTACCATGTCCATAACAAACTTTCTTTCGCAACAAACACTTACCAAGATGATTCTTAACACACATAGCATATAGAGGATAACTGGGTTTTCTACTCATACAATTCTGAGATCTGGACAAAGAATTCTTACCCCACTGCTCTTGTCTAGATCTGTGAATAGGAAAGCTAGCTGAAGATGGCACTGACATTGATGAATGAATCTGAAATTGAGAACGGTTCCCTCTCCAAACTTTGTCTAGCCATACTCAAAATACCCTATTCTAGCCATTTTATTTCCCCTCTTTCTTCCCTTTAACTTTTCTGCCTCAATCTACTGGGCATGAATCATCAATCTAGCAAGATACATGTCTTTAATAAGTATGGCAGTCCTACACTCCTTGTCTACCAAACCACATACTCTAGTAACAAACTTACTCATACTCTCCCTAGGTTCAGCCATCGTAATAGGGTCATACTTAGAAAAATGATTAACCTTAAGGTAGTAATTCTTCACTATCATCGAATCCTGCCTCAAGTTCACAAACTCCTCTACTGTAATACCTCGTATTTCCTTAGCATAATTTAAGTACCATTGCATGATTTTTCATATATAAAATTTTTGAAACAATTATTATTTTTTAGTTTAGAGCATTCCATTGCGTAGAAAATAGAATTAGATTTCCAATGATATAAAATTTGCCGAAATTCGATAACTGTGTAAGAAGTTAGGGAAATCTTAAGTTTCGGTCATTAAACATCGTCATTTTGACCCTAAGCATATCGCGGAGCCAATGTAAATAGCAATTGTCATTTTCCAGATAAGGTGCGTGATATTAGCACATCGAGCCAAAGGCTAATTTGGCATTTGGCAATGCAGTGTCTCTCTTGGATTCCACGACATTGCGGTGATCTTCCAGGTCACAAACAAGGTGGAAATGCGATACCACCACATCGCGCCACCACATAATTTCCCAGATGTTAATTTCTAGTTACATGGTGGAATAGTGCTGCATCTTGCTATGGAAGGAATTGGAAAAATTTTGAAGAAGAATTTATATATCGCCAAGGTCAAAATAGTCCCTTTCCCTAATTTTAATCTATCAGGTGTGCTTTTTAGCCCTAAAAATGTTTTTAACTCATTATTTTGTATTTCTTCCCTGAAAATTAAAGAATATCCTCTCTCAATCAAGAATGCTAGCTCTCAAATTCAAGGCCAATCCTCAAGAATTCACCAAGAACTTGAGGAAATTCATCCATTAAGGTATGTTAGATGTTCATCCAAGGGTTCCTTACACCCATTTAGTCCAAGTACCCAATTTAATTTCAAAGTTATCATCTATTTCAAGTTTTATGATATCAAATTAAGGTTTCACCCATGAATCTCTATGAATTATGATTTATTACCATGTTTTCATGAAATTATTATTATTATTTGGTTCTCTATGTTTTTAATAGTATTATTTATTTAACTAAACCATGATTTAATACTAGTATGTTGAATTCATGCTATTTCTATGAACTCCGTGATATTCCTATGATTTTTTCAAACCATGAACTATAAGTGTTTGATAAAATACCTACAAGAGTGATTGATATAATATAAGCCTTCATGATTTGTCCTTCAAGTTTCAGAGTCATTTTACTATCGTTGTTTTTGCGTCCTAGGAGTATTGAATACCCAAAACCATAGCTGCTTATTCTACTTTATTTCAGTATATTAGAGAATATCCTTTAGATTATACTATGAGCATTATCAGAATAGTCAAATATCAGTCAGTTAAATGCAGAACAGCCTAGTGCTTCAGTGTCTTTCAGTTGGGAGTAGGATTTAGCACCGAGCAAGTATGGGGATAACAGTTTCCATGTAAGATAGGCAAAGTCGTTAGTAGTAGTCCCTATCCTCCAAAACTACATAGCCAGCGTAGGATATAAGTAGTCACCCATTACATTAGACTTAACGATCTCGTAAGGGTCACCTATCAGCTCATTCTTGACAAACTTTGTCCTTTGGACATTATATTAGTATAGTGGATCGACACAACCAGTGATAGTACTTGTGGCACAGTATTAATACCCTTCCAATTGTGGTTACAAGTTGGACCCCATTTATCTCAGATTGGAGCATGTCGGTTAGATGATACGTCCCTCAATCTCAATCATAGTCTCAGTTACAATATTAGTTCAGTTATTCAGTCATAGAGGTATTTGAAAAATGCATACAAATTTTAGTTATTCCAATATTTTAGTCTACAGATTTTGTACAGTCATGTTATATGATTGGTCATCCATCCTTGGTATCTATAGATTTCCACGTATTTCTAGTATTGACAGACTTTCATGCATATACAGTATTTACATGCTCTATATGTCTCCAGTGTTTTCAAACTCTCATGATCTCTATTCAATATTCCTTACCTTATATGTATATTCTGACAGTTTATTATTTCTATTCATGAAACCTTGCATACCATCTTACCTCATTTAGTATACTATTACATTCAAAGTACTGATCGCATACTTTTCTTTTGTGCTATGATGTATCATACCATAGGTGCTGATGCTCAATTTCTGAATTGTACATAGACTTTACTTCTCAGGATATTAACAGTATAGTAGCAGTGGTGAGTCATTATCATTCAAGGATAGTTTATTTTACTTCATATATCTATTTCAGTAGTTAGTAGAGTTAGTTGGGTCCTGTCCCATCAACTCATATTCAGTCAGTCAGTTTTAGAGGCTTTTCAGAGATTGAGTTAGTCATTTAGTGTTCAGATTCTCAGTTGACATGTTAGTTTTTCATTATTTTAATAGAGTTAGTCAGTTATTTATATATCTCTATATTCTAGTTGTGATTCATTTATTAAAACCTTATGGCAATATCAATTATTTTTCTACAATTATGATATTATTGTTCAGTGCTCACAGTAGGTACTAGCTCATGGTTAGCTTGTGGTCCCTCGGGATTGTAAGCATTGTGTGATGACTAAGGGGTAGTCCAGGTCATTACAAACTTGGTATTAGAGCCTAAGGTTTTAAAGTGTCCTAGGAAGTTTGAAAGCCGCGTTAAGTAGAGCCTTGTGCACGGGTGTGTAGCGCACCACACTTATGGATGAGAGGCTATAAGGTGTTTGGGAAAAGTTTCCCTTCTTTCAAAATTCATGTCATTCAGGTGAGCATGAGGTTATGTTAAACTTCCAGTCTAATACTTTTCTTTCTTCCGTTTACAGAACATACCTCCTAAGATGAACGAAAGAAGAATAGGAAATCAACCAGCCCCTCAGCCCATCCAAGTGGATCCTTTGGCCCAGCATGTCTCTTACACAGAATTCATGGTTGTGTTCACCACTCTAGCCAACCCTATGGCAGCTCAGAATGAACGGCTAGTTATTGTTCCAGCAAATCCAGTGGCCAATACTACTTCTACTAGAATTTGGGATTTCACCTGAATAAATCCTCTTTATTTCATGGCATCTATATCTGACGAGGATCCATGAGAATTATTACATATGGTTCAAAAGGTAATGGATGCTATGGGGGAGACATCTAGTCAGAGTGTTGAGTTGGCTGCATATAAGTTATAGGATGTATCTTATACTTAGTTTAAGCAATGGAAGGTAAATACGGGTATTGATGAAGGGCCTATAGAATGGGAAGAGTTTGCCACAACTTTCTTAGTCAGATTCTTCCCATTAGAGTTAAGAGAGGCCAAGGTGTTAGAATTTTTTAACTTTAGGCAGGGAAGCATGAGTGTGGGGGAGTATTCCCTCAAGTTCAATTAGTTATCTAGATATGATCCTCATGTGGTGGTTGATAACAGGTCTAAGATGAGCACATTTATGTTTGGAGTGTATGATAGCATAGTCAAGGAGTGTAGGATTTCAATGCTAATTAGTGAGATGGACTTGTCTAGGCTGATGGTCCTTGCTCAACATATAGAGGAGCAGAAAATTAAGGGGAGAGAGAGAAGAAACAAGAGAGCTAGAATAGGCATCTTTAACTTTAGTCATCCAAAGTTAGAGGGTGGTAACCGTTCTTAGTTTTAATAAAGATATTCAGCCCTAGCACCTCCTTCATCCAGTCTTCCCATACCCAAATACAGGAGCGACAATATGGATGGGGAACTAGGCTCTAAATCCCAGGTCAGTGTTAGCACTACTCGTACCAATCCTCTATGTCATAAATATGGTAGACACCATCAGGGTGAGTGTAGAGTGGGTAGTGATGTATGTTTTAGGTGTGGCAGGCTAAATCATCAAATTTGGAAGTATTTCATGGTTGGTCATAAAGGTAAGGATGTACTCCATCACGGCCAGTCCCATCCAGATGCCCAAATCAGTAGGGTGCAGCTTTCAGTGCTATCAGTGGTAAGCAGCCAAATAGGTTATATGCTTTTCAGTCCTACCAAGATTAATAAAATTCTCCTGACGTAGTTACTGGTACGTTGCAGGTCTTTTACTTACACATTTATGCTTTACTAAACCCTGGAGCTTCTATTTCTTTTGTAACTTCACATATAGCCGTCAATTTCGAAGTTAGTACCAAAACTCTTGCAGAGCCCTTTTCAGTGTCTACCATAGTAGGTGTTTCCATTGTAGCAAGGTAGGTGTACAAGGACTGTCCAGTCATAATATTTAAGAGATTTACCTCAATTGATCTCATGGAGTTAGATATGATGGACTTTGACATCATTCTAAAAATGGATTGGCTCCACTCATGCTATGCCTTTGTTGATTGTCGAAACACAATAGTTCATTTTTAGTTTCCAAATGAACCAGTCCTTGAATAGAGGGGTAGTGCCACAGCTTTTAGGGGTCAGTTGATTTCGTATCATTGATAACGCTCAAACTACAGCTCTCGTAAGAGTGTAAGCGATCGTCGTCAAATATAGAACCCAACTGGGTTGGGTGTCGAATCCCACAGGGAATACTTGGTCACTAAGTAAGCAACAATTAGTAGACTGTTGATCGAAAATTCTATGAAAAGTGGGTATCTAATTGTAGCGTGAATTAAAAGTATCAAAGTAACAAAGAAAATCAGAATGTTTAGTATATTTTAATCAATGAGAATTTTAAGTTAGGGTTATGTCCACCTTATGAGTTCTACGTATCTATTGGCTATGAGTTATGTGGAATTCCAACATGCATGCGCTTATAGAGATTCGTATTCTATGGTAAATCCTAGCGTCTTTCGACCATCACAGATTATCTCACTTTAACTCTTTCGAGCTTAAAGCGTATCTAATAGTACGAAGTCTCCAAGAGGTTAATCTAGTTACGGCACTAACTTTTAAACAGGGGTTGGTAGCCCTATTTCCTTGTCATTCTCTCTTTTCCAGACATGTAACTTTTCTTTCGAACAAGTTAATGCTATACTGGCGTATTCTATATGTTTGCAACCACAAGAATTCAATTAAGATGAAGAGAGTAATGATATAAGCAGCATACGTATCAAGAATTCACAAACTCATAGCAACAGATAGTATCTCAGAAGGCTTCCATAACCCTAACAGAGAAGTTTAGCTACTCATAATTGTGAAGGAAAACACAATAGACATTATCATCATACCAAAATAATAACAATCTCACGTGAAGTATGTTTTGGTGTCACTTGTGGCGTGATTTCCTTGCTAGTAGCATTTCTCTTGTCGTGAAAATTAAAAGTCGAATAGATGAAGAATAATTTCAACAACGAATTAATGAAGAAGGGAAAGAATAGAAAGGGGGATAAGAAGAGAATGCTGAAAAGTTTCAGCAAAATAGGGTTTATATAACATCCATATCCTAGTCCTATTGAAATAGGGTTTTTATCCTTGTCCTAGTCCTACTGGGTTACTGCATACTTGTCCTAATCCTACTAAGTTACTGCTGATCCCCCAAGTCTTTAGAAATGCTGTTTTTGCCCGGGACAAGTTCTCCATGCATCACTTTTAGTCCATAGGCTTCCAAAAGCTGCCTTCCTTCTTACGTGAGGTTTCCTTTGGCGTCAAATAGTCCATAAAATGCTGAAATATTCATCATTTATACCTGAAAACTTGCTAATCACGTTGGTTAGCTCACTTACAGGAAAAAAGACTAAAAGTGCAGGAATTATATATTTTGTCCTTAAAACTTAGCTAAAATATGGGTGAATTAAGGTGCTTTAGGAGTGTAAATACGCCTAACATCAACACCCCACACTTAAAGCTTTGTTCATCGTCGAAAAAAATATCATGTCCATATAAACATCTACTTAGGGTTTCACAGTAACAGCATAAAATATTCATCAAGACAGGCACGACAATTATTAACAAAATTAGTTTTCTTGATCAATACTAGAAACAATTCCACCTCCAACCTAGACTCGTGATGATGGTTAATTCGTATTCAAAATTTAAGGCACAAAGAATAATACACAACTACCCAAAACTCATCAACCATGTGTGTCTCACAATCTATCACCCATACTCACTCACAAGTATTCCATTTTTCGAAACATGGGTATAAGATTTTCCTTGCTCTCACTCTCACAAAGAATTCATATGTTGCAACTGCTGACCATAGGCTTGCCCTTAGTGTAATGCTCTACTAATATCAGAATGCTAAGCTTAGGATCAAATAGGTCTTTTAAAGGTTGTAATGTAGGCTAAGGGACGGGTAGGACTATTTTGGCCAGAAATAGTGACTATGTTCCTAAGCGCTTTAATACATCACATTATGCCATTAACACTCTCTTTTAATCAACCCTGCTACCTTTCTTTCATCTATCACCCCTTTTCACCTATTTTGCCATTCAAACATAACTATCTTTTCTATTTCTTTTTCTTTTCTTCTCTTTTTTTTATAACACACCTCAGTGATAGCCACTCTTTTTTTCATAACAAATTCAAGTACCAATACCTTCTAAGGCATCACTCTCACCCAATTTCCTCTTATTTTGTCACATGACTTTACAATTTAAAGCACTTAGGAATTTGGATCAAATTATGGTCTAAAAAAATGGATTAGGCTTACATATGAGGCTGTCAAAGAAAATGGCTTAAAGGCTCAAAAAGGGGTTATCTAGGATAATGTCCATGGGTAGATAAAAAGAAGGTAAACAATAATAGGCTGCCAAAGAAATGCCTAAATCATCTCCTAAACTCACACTCTTTATTTTGCTTTACATACACACCGGACAAGTTCTAGCATCAGTCACAAACACAGAATATAGTATAATCTCACACACACAAGGCACATGGTCAACTTTATTGGGAGCAGTATAGACCCTTGACCCAACAGATGGATGAATTAAACCACATAATTATCACACAGTGAGTCATACTTGGATCCTAAGCATCTCAATAGTAATGATTTTAACACAAGCTCTTGTCATAATACCATGCAGCCTATCAGAACAATTTCATGCAAAATCTAAAAAAAAAATCTACGACTAATGAAAACAAACAAAACATAAATAAATGTAGGTAGGCAAAGAAATACAGCATACAAATACCAGCATCCCATACTTAGACGGGACACACTGCCCTCAGTGGAAAATAAATAAGAAGAACCTGATTAGTCAGACTCATCCTCTATGTCTGGGGTCACACCCCCTGCATCAGAATCATCATCAGAGTCGTCATCCTCAGAGTTTCCTCAAATTGTACCCCACTTGATGCCAAAAGTGCGTCGAGGTATTTGTAGTGAGGAGGATTCATCTTGCTCTTTTCTTCCTTTTTTTTGACCTTTTTGTGAGGTGGACACTTTTTGTTTTCCTTGTCGTCCTTTTTGAGGCCATTCTACTTGGTGTTGAACTCAGAAGATGATCACCTTTAACATTGCTCACTTTCAAATAAAAATTTGAGACCAAGCTCCTCGTTTATACGTCCTGCACCTACACTTACTCAAAAACAACAAAAACGATTAGAACGATGGGTTGCCTCCCATCAAACGCCTTAGTTTTGGTCGTGGCTCACAAAATCCTAGGAAAACAAAAACAACAAAAACAATTAAAAACGATGGGTTGCCTCCCATCAAGCGCTTGATTTATTATCGCGGCACGACATAGCTATCTTGATTACTTAGACTTCATCAAGATAGATGGTGGATCGTTTTCTGAATGGATTCAGACGACAATGAGGCTTACTTGTAGGCATGCAATCTTCTTCGAGATGACCCTTGTGCATACATATCCCAGGAGGGATACCAATTATATCATCAATAGTCCAACCCATAGCTCTCTTGTATCTCTTCAGAGCAGAGATGAGAGCCACTACGTGCTGTTCACTTAAATCATCAGCAACACTCACCGGAAGTGTATTTTCACTTCCCAAGAATGCATACCTGGGGAGTGCTTTCAATTCAAGCACTGGTGGCTCTTCAATGGAAGTCTTCGCTGTTGGTGAAGATTAATTCTTAAGATCAAGGTCCGGCTGCTTAGGAGTATGAGAATAGGACCCTATTTCTGTTAGAGGACACATAGTTTCTTCATAATCTTCATCATCCTAATGCTCAACATTCAGCAGTGTGGCAGACAATGGCTCAACAGTAAGCTGTTTCTCTACAGATAATGCTTTCTCATCCTCATAATAAGCATCATCTACAGAGAACACATTCATATCACTGGGCTGCTTCATTGCTTTGCATACATCAAAATGGACCACTTCATCATTCAACCGAAATAAAAGCTCATTAGCTCTCAAATCAATAAGCACACTTCCGGTTGTGAGAAAAGGGCATCCCAAGATTATGGGAACTTCAGAATCCACCTCGCAATCCAAAATAACAAAGTCTGCAGGAAAGATAAAGGTGGAAACCTTCACCAACACATCATTCAAGATACCCACAGGTCACTTTACCGACCTATCTACCATCACGAGCCACATATTGGTTGGTGTAGGTCACCCAACCCCAACTTCCTGTAGACAGATAGTGGCATCAAATTAATGCTAGCTCCCAAATCGCACAATGCCTTGGCAAAATTCATCGATCCAACCATGCAAGGAATAGTGAAAGCACCAGGATCTGCCTTCTTCTGTACTAGCGATATCGTTGCAATTGCACTGCAATGATGAACATTGTCTGCCAACTCATAACTTGCTGCCCACTTCTTTGTCAAAAGGTCCTTCATGAATTTCGCGTACCCAGGCATCTGTTCTAGCGCCTCCACCAAAGGAACATTAATAGTCAGCTGCTTCAACATAGTCATAAATTTACTGAACCTGGTGTCATCATATTTCTTCTTCGGTCTCTGCGAAAAAGGTGGTGGTGGAAGGGGAATCGTTTTCTCTACCACTTCCTCTTTATCTTGCTTCCGATTATCAACCTTTTCAGGAGTGTCGTCAGCCTTCTTCTTCGGTCTCTGAGGAAAAGGTGGTGGTGGAAGGGGAATAGTTTTCTCCACCACTTTCTTTTTATCTTGCTTCCAACTATCAATCTTTTCAGGCTGCAGACGTCTAGGGGTGACTTCATGAACACACTCTTCAGCTTCTTTGGTCTCTTCACATTCTGCATCAATAACATTATCCGCTATATCATTAACTACCTGCTTGCCTTTGGAAGGATTTTCTAACACTTTACCACTTCGGGTAGTAATAGCCATACACGATCCATCATTCCTCGGATTTTGTACTATGTTGCTAGGTAGCGTTCCAGCCTTTCTTTGGTTGAATGTCGCTGATAGTTGACTCAATTGTTGTTCCAACTATTTTATTGCAGTGGAATGTGAGTCAACCAATTGCTTCATTTAGGACAATTCATTTACTACCTCAGTTACTCCCGTGTTGGTTGCTTCCACTCCTTTCAACAGCTTGGCCATCATATCTTCCATGGACATCTTCCCAGAGCCAGATGCAGCGACGTCACGCCTTCCAGGAGGAACATACAAACCACTCATGTCCGTCTTATTCTTCCAACTACCTTGATCACGGTCCTTGTTTCCAGAGTTATCATAATAGTTCCGACCTTAGTTTCCTTGGGCATTGCCTCAGAAACCCCCCTGATTATTCAAGTAGTTAGCTTCTTCCTCAGAATCAGATTCATCTCTTGCCTGTGACATAACAACTTTGACTTTTTTGGTCTTTCCTGATAATAAATGCTTGGTAAGAAGATCCATCTGCATTTTCATGTGCGCCATATCTTGGTCACGTTCCTCTTCTCTTCGCCTCTATTCTGCAGTCATGCCAATAGATATAGTAGAGCTTGCTACCTCAGAATCCTTGGTATGCCAAGCTCTACTCTGCTTTGTCATCCGATCTAGCATACCACTTGCCTCATTAAAAGTAAGGTCCATGAATGACCCACCCGCAGCATTATCAACCACTGGCTTAGTCACCGAATTCAAAGCCCTGTATAATATATCCATCAAGTGGACATTGGTCATATGATGGTTTGGGCATCTCATAAGCTTCTTCTTGAACCTCTCCCATGTTTCGCGAAGAGCTTCAGTTGGAAGCTATCGAAAATTGCTTATCTCATCTCTTAATTATGCTCTCTTGGATGGCAGATAGAATCTTTCTAGGAAAGCGTCTTTCAGTTTCCTCCAATTAGTAATAGAGTCAGGAGTTATCCCGTTCAACCTTAGAGTTGCCTCCCCAGATAGAGACAATGGAAGTAAGCGCAGCCGGATCGCATTCTGTCCAACCCCTGGATTATCAAACGCCTTGCATATTGAGATAAAGTTAATCAGATACATAATAAGATCGTCTCCTGCAAGTCCACCAAATAAGCCCTTTAGCTGCAATAACTGAATTATGGTGCTGGTGATATTGAACTTGGCTCCAGGTGCCAAGGGCGGAGGAATAATAGCTCCTGTGGCACCAGCTCCGTCCAGGTCGTCATCATCATCATTGAAAGGCATCTGCATAGTGCGGCATTCAGGCCTAAATCTGGCTTGACGATCTCTTCTATTTTCAGGTGTCGCCACCTTAGTATCACGCCTAGGGTTTAGTAGCTCATCATCACCTAGGTCCTCATCGTCAGGATTTGTTGCCCGCCTACGGTTATCAATATTCTGTTGATGTACTTGTACAGCGGCCAACGCAGCTAGTCTAGCCTGCTCCTGTTGAGCAGCCCTTCTCTCAATGTCACGTTGTGCATTCATCCTTCCAATAAGTTGCGGTTCAGGGTTTATGGGTAATAATGGTTGTCCCGAACTTCGAGTATTTGGCATACACTGAACAAAAACCTGCAGAAAACAAAAACAACAACTAAAAGTAAAGTACGAGAATCTTTGACCAAAGGGTCTAGTAATTATCACAAACTTAGTTGACAACCGTATTCCCCGGCAACGGCGCCAAAATTTGATAACGCTCACACTACAACTCTCGTAAGAGTGTAAGCGGTCGTCGTCAAATATAGAACCTAACTGGGTTGGGTGTCGAATCCCATAGGGAATACTTGGTCACTAAGTAAGCAACGATTAGTAGACTGTTGATCAAAAATTCTATGAAAAGGGGGGATTTAATTGTAGCGTGAATTAAAAGTATCAAAGTAACAAAGAAAATCAGAATGTTTAGTAGGTTTTAATCAATGAGAATTTTAAGTTAGGGTTATGTCCACTTTATGAGTTCTACGTATCTATTGGCTATGAGTTATGCGGAATTCCGACATGCATGCGCTTATAGAGATTCGTATTCTATGGTAAATCCTAGCGTCTTTCGACCATCACAGATTATCTCACTTTAACTCTTTCGAGCTTAAAGCGTATCTAATAGTACGAAGTCTCCAAGAGGTTAATCCAGTTACGGCACTAACTTTTAAACAGGGGTTGGTAGCCCTATTTCCTTGTCATTCTCTCTTTTCCAGACATGTAACTTTTCTTTCGAACAAGTTAATGCTATACTGGCGTATTCTATATGTTTGCAACCACAAGAATTCAATTAAGATGAAGAGAGTAATGATATAAGCAGCATACGTATCAAGAATTCACAAACTCATAGCAACAAATAGTATCTCATAAGGCTTCCACAACCCTAACAGAGAAGTTTAGCTACTCATAATTGTGAAGGAAAACACAATAGACATTATCATCATACCAAAATAATAACAATCTCACGTGAAGTATGTTTTGGTGTCACTTGTGGCGTGATTTCCTTGCTAGTAGCGTTTCTCTTGTCGTGAAAATTAAAAGTCGAATATATGAAGAATAATGTCAACAATGAATTAATGAAGAAGGGAAAGAATAGAAAGGGGGATAAGAAGAGAATGCTAAAAAGTTTCAGCAAAATAGGGTTTATATAACATCCATATCCTAGTCCTATTGAAATAGGGTTTTTATCCTTGTCCTAGTCCTACTGGGTTACCGCATACTTGTCCTAATCCTACTAAGTTACTGCTGATCCCCCAAGTCTTTAGAAATGTTGTTTTTGCCCGGGACAAGTTCTCCATGCATCACTTTTAGTCCATAGGCTTCCAAAAGCTGCCTTCCTTCTTACGTGAGGTTTCCTTTGGCGTCAAACAGTCCATAAAATGCTGAAATCTTCATTATTTATACTTGAAAACTTGCTAATCACGTTGGTTAGCTCACTTATAGGAAAAAGGACTAAAAGTGCAGGAATTATATATTTTGTCCTTAAAACTTAGCTAAAATATGGGTGAATTAAGGTGTTTTAGGCGTGTAAATACGCCTAACATCAACCATATAGTGAGAAAGATGATATTAAAGGGGTGTATTTACCATCTTGTACGAGTCAAAGACTCAAATTTAGAGACTCCAACTCTTGAGTCAGTTCCAGTAGTAAATGAATTCTTAGACGTATTTCCTGAAGATCTTCCTGAAGTTTCTACCACTTCGAAATAGACCTTCTTCTAGATACTCAACCCATATCTATTCTTTCATATAGAATGGCCCCAGCTCAACTCAAAGAGTTTAAAGAATAGTTAAAGGATCTTCTATATAAGGGTTTTATCAGACCCAGTGTCTTCTTGTAGGGCGCACCTATTCTATTCGTTTGTAAGAAAGACGGTTCTCTCAGAATGTATTGACTACCATCAGTTGAACAAGGTCACACCCAATAATAAATATCCACTTCCAAGAATCGATGACTTGTTTGGCCAACTTCATGGTTCCAGTTATTTTTCTAAGGTAGACCTCAGATCAAGCTATCATCATCTCAGGGTCAGGGAATGTGACATTTCAAAAATACCTTTCCGAACCTGGTATGGTCACTTTGAATTTCTAGTCATGTCCTTTGGTCTCATGAATTCCCCAATAGCCTTCATGGAGTTGATGAATCTAGTTTTCAAGAAGTACTTGTATATGTTCATCATAGTCTTTATTGATCATATTCTTGTTTACTCTCGTAGTGAAAATAATCATATATACCACCTCATAATAGTGCTTCAAACTCTTAGAACTTATTAGTTATTTGCTAAATTCAGTAAGTATGAATTTTGGCTAAGATCAGTAGCTTTCCTTAGCCATATTGTTTCTGGTAATGGTATTAGAGTTGATCCTCAAAAGACCAAGGTAGTGAGATCCTAGACCCATCTCTCCATTAGAAATCAGGAGTTTCTTGGGTTTAGATGGCTATTATGTTTTCCTGGTGTAGATAATTTTAGAAAATGAATTCTTGTCGAAGCGTATGGTATGCGTTACTCTATTCATCCAGTGGCCACAAATATGTAACTCAATTTGTGGGAGCTCTATTGGTGGGGTGGGATAATGTAAGATATTGCACAATTAGTACTTAAGTGCTCTATATGCCATCAGGTTAAGATTGATCACTAGAATCCCAGTGGGTCCATGAAGGAGTTCAGTATTCCCAAATGGAAATGGGAAGAAGTGAACATGGATTTTGTGACGGGTTTACCTCGTACTCATCATCAACTTGATTCTATTTGGGTTATCATAGATAGGTTGAAAAAATCAGCTCATTTCTTGACAATCCCCACCTTTTATTAGGCCGAGGACTATACTAAGCTCTATCTTAGAGAGTTGGTTAAGTTGCACGGTGTTTGCTTGTCTATCATCTCAAATAGAGGCACACAGTTTACCTTGCACTTCTGTAAATCTTTCCAAAAGGGTCCTAGTACCCAAGTTCATCTCAATACAACTTTCCATCCACAAATAGAAGGTCAAGCAGAAAGGACCATTCAGACTCTTAAGCATGTGCTGAGAGCATGCATGGTTGATTTCAAGGGTAGTTGGAATGACCACTTGCCTTTGATTGAATTTGCATATAATAACAACTATCATTCTAGTATCCATATGGCTCCATTTGAAGCTCTCTATAGGAGGAGATGTAGATCTTTGATTGGTTTGTTTGAAGTAGGTGAGGTTGCAGTAGTAGGGCCTGACTTGGTGTTTGATACCTTGGAAAAGGTTCAGTTAATCAGAGATAGGCTTAAGACTACCCAGAGACAACAAAAGTCATACACAGATATGAGAAGAAAGGATATATAGTTTGTGGTCGATGATTTTATGTACCTTAAAAGCTCTCCCATGAAGGGAGTGAAGAGGTTCGGCAAGAAAGAAAACTCAGTCCCTGCTATGTCGGTCCCTTCAAAATTCTCTGTCTTTTTGGAAAGTTACATTACGAGCTTAAGTTGCCTTTAAATCTAGCCTCAGTAAACCAAGTGTTACATCTCTCATTGTTAAAGAAGTCTATTGGTGATCCATCTATAGTTGTTCCTTTAGAAAGCATAGATGTTCAAAAAAAATTTTCCTATAAGAAAGTTCCAGTCAAAATTCTTAATCATCAAGTTCGTAGACTAAAGAACAAAGAGGTTCCACTAGTCAAAGTCCTTTGGAGGAGCCAGTCTATTGAGGGAGCCACTTGGGAAGCAGAAGCAGATATTCAGACCAAGAACCCTCATCTTTGATCTGTGAATAGAGACACTACGTATGGTACTAATCTTCTTAAGTTTTCTATCTATCATGCTCAATTTTAGTTTCACGTCATTTTCATGTCAGTCGTGCATTTCAGTCATGCATTCTATGCACCAGATATGCGTGTTCATTGTGTAAGCTTAGTTCATCAGTCTTCCTCAGCTTAACCAGTTTTATTAGAGGATGAATGATCTCAAGGGCGAGATATTGTAATGCCCCACATTTCCTTAGCATAATATATGTCCCATTGCATAAGTGTCCATATATATAATTTTTTTAAACACTCATTATTTTTTAGTTTAGATCCTGCCATTGCGTAGGAAATTGAATTAGCTTTCCAATGATATAAAATTTCCCCAAATCCTATAACCGGGTAAGAAGTTATGGAAATTTTAAGTTTTAGTCTTTAAACATCGTTATTTTGACCCTTAGCGCATCGCAGAGCTAGTGTAAATAGCAATTTTCATTTTCCATTGAAGGTGCACGATCTTGGCGCATCGCGCCAAAGGCCAATTTGGCAGTTTCCAATGTCTCTCCATGATTCCACTGCATCGCGGTGATCTTCCAAGTCATAAATAAGGTGGAAATGCAATACCACCACGTTTCCCCACCATGCAATTTCCCAGATGTTAATTTTTAGTGACAGAGCGCGATAGTGTCGCATCGCAACAGGGGAGGAATTTGGAAAATTTTGACGAAGAATTTATATTTCATCCAGGTTAAAACTGTCATTTTCCCTAATTTTAGTCTTCCCAGGTGTTTTTTGAAGCCCTAATAACATTTTTTAACTCTTTTTTTTTAATTCTTCCCCCAAATATTAAAGAATATCCTCTCTTGATCTAGAACTCTTGCTCTCAAATTCAAGGCCAATCCTCAAGAATTCACCAAGAACTTCAAGAAATTCATCCATTAAGGTATGTTAGATATTCATCCATGGGTTCCTTTCACCCATGGAGTCCAAGTACCCAATTTAATTTCGAAGTTATCATCTTTTTCAAGGTTTATGATATCATATTAAGATCTCACCCATGAATCTCTATGAATTATGATTTATTACCATGTTTCCTTGAAATTATTATTATTATTTGATTCTCCATGTTTTTAATAGTATTATTTATTGAACTAAACCATGATTTACTACAAGTATGTTGAATTTATACTATTTCTATAAACTACATGATATTCCTATGATTGTTTTAAACCATGAACTATAAGTGTTTGATAAAATGCCCACAAAGCCTTCGTGATTTGTCCTTCACGTTTTAAAGTCATTTTTCTATTGTTATTTTTGAGTCCTGGGGGTATTGAATACCCGAAAACAATAGCTGATTAATCAGTATAGTTTTAGTATATTACAGAATAGCCTTCAAAAAATACTATGAGCATTATCAGAATTGAGAAATATTAGTTAGTTAAACTCAGAATAGTCTAGTGCTTCGGTGTCTTTTAGTTGGGACTAGGATTTAGCACTTAGAGAGTGTAGGAATGATGGCTTCCCTTTTAAATAGGAAGAGTACTCAGTAGCAATCCCTATACTCCAAAACTACATATCCAGCGTAGGTATAAGTAGTCACCCGTCAGTTTAGGCTTGACTAGCTCGCATCGGTCACCCGTCAGTTCAGGCTTGGCACACTTAGTCCTTAGGACATTATATTAGTATAGTGGATCCACATAGCCAGTTTTAGTATTCGTGGCACGGTATTAACATCCTTCTAACTGGGTTATAGGTTGGACCCTGATTAGCTCAGATTGGGGCAAGTCTGTTAGATGATACCTCCATCAGTCTCAGTCATAGTCTCAGTTGCAGTATCAGTTCAGTTATTCAATCATAGATTTGTTTGAACAAAATATACAAATTTTTGTTATTCCAATAGTTTAGTCTATAGATTTTGTACAGACATGTTATATGCTTAGTCGTGCATCCTCGTTATCTACATATTTCCATGCGTTTCTAGTATTTACGGACTTTCATGCATATATAGTATTACATGCTCCATGTGTCTCTAGTATTTATAGACTCTCATGACATCTATTCAGTATTCCATGCCTTGTATGTATATTCAAATATTTCAGTATTTCTATTCATAATACCTTCCATACCAGCCTTCCTCATTTAGCATACCAGTTCATTCAAAGTACTGATCGCATTCTTTTTTGTGCTATGATGTATCATATCATAGGCACTAACTCTCAGTTCTCAGATCATACTTAGAGTTCACTTCTCAGGATATCAGCAGTACAATAGCAGTGGTGAGTCCTCATCATTCTAGGATAGTTTATTTTACTTCATATCTCTATTTCAGTAGTTAGCAGAGTTAGTTAGGGATTGTCCCATTAACTCATATTTAGTCAGTCAGTTTTAGAGGCTTTTCAGACATTGAGTTAATCATTCATTATTTAGATTCTTAGTTGACATGTCATTTTATCAATATTTTAATAGATTCAGTCAGTTATTTATATATATATATATATATATATATATATATATATATATATCCATATTTATGGTATGATTCAGTCATTAAAACCTTAGGGCAATATCAATTAATTTTCTGTAATTATGATATTATTGTTCAGTGCTCACAAGAGGTACCGGCTACTTGGTTAGCTTGTGGTCCCTCGAGATTATAAGCACTGTCTATCGACTATGGGTATTCTCGGGTCATTAAATCTACCTTAGCTTCTCTCATTTCACACGGAAAGACCCTGACTAAAACTACATCCTGAAATACCTGCTTTTTACTCAAAGAATCAGGAGAATTCATTCTCTTGAAGTCTCTAATTTTGGTTGCTTCTTAATCCCTATTCTGCTGAAGTGGGACTGTCCCATGATGGTTTCCCTGAACATTAGCAGTCACTACTTAGGCTAATGCCTAAAAGACATTCCACAATTTAGAATGGGATACATTCTAATTTAGATGGTCAGCGGGATGAGGTGGCTGGTTATTATTTCTATGAGCATTAGCTCAGCGAGGAGGCATATTCAACTATCATACAATAGCATGAGTTAAAAGAAGATAGAGACACTGTAAGCACGACATATCGTGAAAGAAAGATATGATTTCCTGCAAATGTCCCGTAGCCTCTTGCTCATAAATGTGGTATGCTTCACACCCATGATAAAGTCTCTATGTAAAGTTAACTTGTCTGACTTTCCAGGACTCTTATGAACCTTAGGCTCTGATACCAAGTTTATAACACCCCAAAAATGCATCTCGATATGTCACACGATGCTTAAGACTACGAGTAGCCTCAAGCTAACCCTGTAAGCCTTCTACTAGATCTGTTACTCATAAATAGAGAAATATGAACATAATATCAAAGATAAAATGTAGAACTCTATCTGTTCTAAGATGAAATTATCTAAACATAATATCTTAAAGTATTTTACTCAAAATTTTGGATAATTAATATTGATAATTGAATTAAATCTAGTAGTCTGATAAACCCTACTAATAATAACTAGAGAGTCACTGGATAAACCTCCAGCTGAGTTGAAATATATGAAAATACTAAATAGTCTATACTAATATGCAGAGAAATAGAATGACTTGGTCCCCAAACTATGACGACTCACCAACTATCGGGATGCAGATAGATATGCTCGAAATCACTCATGATGCTGAAACTGAGCACCTAAACCTACATTATGAGCCAATGTAGAACATAGACGTATATATAGATCAGTACTTCTGCTTTGTACTGAGTATATGGGGGTGAATGCAATATCGCAACATTAGTGTAAATTTGTAAAAGAATGCATGCTAAGTGTAGATGACTCACAATATCTTGAATAACTGAAAACTGAGAATCATGATCATGAGTAATAAAGCATGATGTATAAATCTAGTGAGACATAACATCTAGTTTCTAAAAAGCTACATTGGTATTCTTTCTTTAAATTATGTTGTCTAAGTGTATAAAGTACTCACTTTTATATCTGAAACTAAAAGCTAAGATCTCATAGCTGGTATATTTCTATAAAGCAATATTTGAATAAAGTTGTAACCCTTTACACTTGGTTTCTAAAAACTATCCTGTTATTCCTTTATGTAGTGTTTTCTATTACGGAATTCTTTTAAAAACAATTTTGCAAGGGTGGTTCTTCTAACCGACAAATACTATTTAAGCTATCATAGTGTTCAGTGTCTACTTCCCTTATGGGAAAACCTCATAATGGGGAGAGGTGTCATACTCTTGCCAAGGAGTATAACCTAATGTAAATGATCACATTTGTATTGATCATCCATTTAGAAATCAGAATAATTTGATAATCTCAACCTACGTTGACTCTTAGTTTTGAGGCATGTGAACATCCCCAACTCGGTGCTAAATACTATTCCCTTTAATCTATATGCTTATTCTTTCGGAAATCCACTTTAAAACTAGTATAATGGTTTAAAAATAAAAACCAATTGTACATCTCTTAATTTAAATTGTAACTAAAACTGTAAAGTGGATTCCATGTCTAAGCTGAGATCAAAAGTTCAAATCTTTAT
Organism: Capsicum baccatum var. pendulum; assembly: GCA_030864225.1. Classification (NCBI taxonomy): domain Eukaryota; kingdom Viridiplantae; phylum Streptophyta; class Magnoliopsida; order Solanales; family Solanaceae; genus Capsicum; species Capsicum baccatum. The sequence goes on along the minus strand of CM061559.1, from coordinate 254,728,464 downwards.
TAAAATCTGAAAATAACTAGTCAGAGGATGCTAAACGCATAGTTATTCTTGAAATATCAACATTCAAACTAGGGCTTAGTAACTCATGCATCAAATTCATGCCTAATCATAATAAAGTTCATGCTTTGTAATGAAAGCATTGAAATTCAATTCTAAATCTAGAAATTTATATCATACACATGAAAATATGAAAATAGTCATGCAATTCATAATCTAAATCACTTAAAATCTCATAATCTTCAAATAGAAATATTTGGGTATGAACCCTAAATTGAAATTCATGCGTAATCATACAAAATTATGTAACTTGTAATTAAAAACTAGTTTTGGGAACAAACATGAAAGAATTATCCTTGTTGAAAAATCCACACATGTAACGCCCCGGAAAACGGGTCCAAGAGCGTCATACGGTGCTTGAGGCTACGAGTAGCCCCAAGCTAACCCTTTGAGCCATTTTCATTTAGTTCAACACAAATCAACGGGGTTTCCATAAATAACCCTCAAATGTCAACAGAGTAATCATCATCCAAGAATAAAAGAATTTCAAAAAGATAACAAAATACGACTTATTAGTCAACTCCCAACATCTATACTAGTCTGAAAAGCCTCTAAGAAAATCAATAAAATAAGCGAGCCATTGAGACATGCCCCAATTGACTCATACTCAGTTATCAAATGTAAACAATTTCGTGAAACAAACATCAGACATCACGTTCTCAGAATATGAGGACTCACCACAACAGAGGATGTAGAACAGTGTGCTCGAAGAATCATTGTCGAACCTGGAACTGAGCACCTGAACGTACATTGCGAGAAAATGCATCCCACATCCGAAGATGTGGGTCAGTACCATAGAAAGGAACCGAGTATATGGGGGTGTATGCAGTTGTATAAACATCATCATCATAAATATTTATAAGAAATATGCAGGATGTATGAAAGACTCACATAGCCTGAAGAAAATCATCATAATCATGAGAGGATGAAATAAGAACAATAACACATGTGAGTCATCATATAATTTGTCAATCACTTTCAGTTCATCAAGAATATCATTTCTCATAATGTAACTATCATTTAAATCTTTCGAAAGAATAACTTTCATAATTTCACTTTCAAATCACTTCACCATTCACCATATACACAAGGAAACACACACACACTAGGAGATCCTATAACCGACATAAACCATGTGAGCTACATGGAGTCCAACGTACAACCCACGCTGGGGAGAGCCGTCCTATCCTTACCATCAGAGTAGGACTATCGATATCAAATCCACACAAACTAGTGATCACTATATAAATCAGCTTTAGGCTCACTCCTATGGGGGCACGTAGTTCTAGGGAAGTAAGGTCGCTTTATACCTCCCACTCGGTGCTAAAGATTTTTCCCGGACTTAGCTCAGATCATTTCAAAGATAATCCATAATAAAACAATTTTAGTAATATATAAATATACATCAGGATCTATCATGTTTCCCATCTATCAAAATCAACCACGTTGTGGATTTTTTTCACACTCGAGTTCAAAAAAGCTCCATTAAGACCAAAAGGTCAAATCATTCAAAATATCTCAAATATTCAACATCAATGTGTTTATAACACACACTTTCTAAAAAAATACAATTTCCAATGGGGATTCATGACCCAAATATCAAAATCATGATAAATATCATTCAAGATTCATGCTTTATATCTCCACACATGTAAATTCATCTTTCAAAATCATAAATATCAAGATTTCATAATAATCATCATAAGATATGGGTTCATGCTTCAAATTCATAAAAATCAAATAAAAATCATGCCTTTGTAAAGAAAATTACTTTTGGGCACAAGAACGAAAGAGAGTTCTTGTTAAAAAACCCCACATACCTTGAATGATGAACTTTAGATCGATACTCATTTTTGAGATGTTAATCGTGCCTTTGAATGATGGTTCTTGGAGTTCTTGAACTAGAAACTTGAAATCATGAATAAATTTGCAGAATTAATGGTGAACTTTGGAGGTTCTTGAAGTTGGATGTAGGAGCTTAGGCTTTTCTTTTTGAGGAAATTTGATGAAATATAACATATAATACTTCTAATAAGCTTTAATATAGGGTTTGGACGGTTTTTGGGTGAGGGGTAATGACCAAAACGCCCCTAAAAATCAAATAATTCTCGAATATGTCCTTTGATGGATTGTTTTGATAGTTTGAAGTAGATCAACCATAACATTTTACTCCGATATTCAAATTAGATGAAACCAATTTCATTAGAAAGAGAACTCTCATATCTTTCCTTTGATATATAGTATCTCACCCAGATCATTGTGTACGAAGAGTTATGATCATTTGAAGTTGACTCAAAAATTCGCTTTTGATAGGCTGAAGTAGATCGACCATAAATTTTTGCTCCGATAGACAAATTGGATGAAACCAATTTCATTGGAAAGAGGACTCGTAGAGATTTCCGTTGAAATATAGTAGATCACCCAGATTATTATTTACAAGGAGTTATAATTGTTTAAAGTTGGAGCAAAAATACGCCAGGCCTCAGTACTTTTTCCTGCACGTTTTACTGTTCACTACTATTCATGGTTCGATCGGAATGTTCATAACTCGTCACTCGGGTTTACATTTTGGATTATCCACATATCTCTGGAAATATTATTCGATACTCTACGCAATGGTGGATCATAATCTTAGAAATTCCACACAGAAAATTTATAATTTATTCTAGAAGATAGAACCCAACATGTTTATGCACAAAATTTCAACAAAAAAGTTCCTGGGGTATTACAACATACCTTAATTGATGACTAGATAAAGAAGCTTGAACTTTACATTCCTATTTGTGCTCTTGAAGATTGATTCTTGAATATTATTGAATTGGGAATATTGAATTTTGGGTTATCTTGGAAAAAGAATGGTGGAATTGGAATTTCTTGGGGATTAAGATTTGAAGCTCTAGGGTTTTCTAAGAGCAATTTTATAAGAAGTGAGTAGATAAGGCTTATAATAGGTTTAATTCTCTTTTATTCATGATTTGGGGGCTTGGGAAAAGACTAAATTGCCCTTTAAAATTTAACTCAAAATTGGAATTCCAATTTTGGGCCCTACTGTGATTCAGTACAATCGTGATGGCTCACTAGAAATTGGATGAACGCTATTTGGGCCTTTGGCACAACACAACATAATCACATTGTATCACTGGAAAAAGACGAGTCTATTTTGCACTATACCATAACACAGTGGCTATCCAATTGGGAATTTTGATAAGATACAGGTAAAATTCATTGAGCTACTGGAAAGGGACGAATGGAAACTAGAACTTCTCCACGATGCAGGCTAATTGTGGTACTTTACTAGAATCGTACAACTGCAAATTTGGTCTTCACTGCAATGCGGTGCTTGTTATGCTGTTCTACTATTTTTATTAAAATTACCATAACTTCTAAATCGAGTATCATATCGAGGAAAACTTGGTATCATTGGAAAGCAAATTCCATTATCTACACATTGGTGGGTATAGAGCAAGAAAATTCTATACACATCAAGAGTTATACACTTTTGAAGTTAATCCTTGACACAGTAGGAGCTAACTGAGCTAAGAAAAGTATGGGGTATTACATTATTACATGTTCACTATAGTGATACCTGAGTGAGGGGTTGAAAGTGATACTATTGATGACTACATGACTATTTATTCTGGTGTTGCAAAGTGGAAACTGATATCACAAATTATTGTTATATTGAGTTGATTCTGAACTCACTTATACATGTATTGAATAGATATTGATCTTCATACTAATAGGTTGTGAGTATTACTTCCTCATATCACCCATGCATATTCATGAGATATTGGTACCACTGAAACATTCTGAATTTTGTAAGAAAATAAGATACCTTATAAAATGCCTATATCAAGAAATGTGTTGATAAGGTTGATTTGAGACATGATATTGAGATTATAATCACTATATGGTTTGTGAAATTCTCATGAATCGTACTTGAAAGCAGTGAGGCTTGGTCGGTTTACATAGAAAGTTATGTGAAAAATTTCAAAACATTCATCATCATCCCATCATCATTACTACATTACATTGCATTGACATTTCTTAATATAGTTTGATATTGTCATTGAGTTCTTACTTTTATAAGTATCATGATTGAACCTTGTTTGTGATATTGTGTTTGAGCATTTATTTTATTTTATTACATTAAGTTATTTCATCCTATATTGGTTTGGAGGTCAAGGTATTATGAGATGTGGGATATGACGGTGGCTTGATCAAAGAAATAGTTGGGTAGTACCTTATGGTAGTATGGGATAAACCCTTATATATGCACACTTTCCCTATATTTATCCTATATTAATTATTGGTTTAATTGATTAAAAAGGATATATTACATTTGTAAGTTCTTTTTATCAGTGACTTCTCTTATTATTGAATATTAATAGAATAACGTTGACTCCCATGGATTACTTTTGTGTTAGGTTAAATAATAGGATAAAGTATTATGATTTTGAGGGTTATAGGTTGTTTGAAATACCATGGGTAGCTGGGTTGGTAGTTTTCATGATCAGTTTGAATTAGAGTCTGTTATCGATGATACTTGCTAAGTACACATGATTTGGTATTCACCCTTGCTTCTTTATTTTTCTTATTTTTTCATCCTTTACAGGTACTGGTTTGAGTAGTAGATCGTATATTGCATTACTTTCAATATTAACATGGGGTAGAAAGAGGTAGTGGATGATGGATTGGACCTTCAGGACTTCTTGAATCTCTCTAATTTTATCTTATGCATTTATCATATTTACTATACCTTAGATTGTTTGTTATACTCGTAATCTGTATTAGAGGATTGTAATAATGACAATCAGACCAGAGATGTATTTTTGAGACTTGAGTCTCGTTATATAAATTTAGACTAATCTACTGCTTCTGCTTTCATTTCTTTTTCTTAAAGTGTGTTCTTTGAAATGGGTTAAGCTTACTTATCCGAAAGGTGTGATACGTGCCATCACATGCCTATTTTTTGGTCATGATGTAAGATCATAAACGTTGGTGATGAGACTTTAGGTACTTAATAATTAGAAGGAGAGAATAATGTAGGACATCTGAACACACCCTTAAATTAAAAGTTTAAAGAAAAATAAGCTAAATATAAGATATAGTAATAATCTCAATGATATGATGCTTTTTGGCAAAATCATAAACACTAATTATCTTAAAATAGACAACACCCTAAAAAGAATTTTAGAGAAAGTTCAAGAAATTAGAGTCAGGAACAACAATATCTAAGTGGCATGTTTCCAGAAAAGAAACATATTTTTGATTCATTGGTTAAAAAGCTACTAAACATGATCATAATGCTATAGATTGTAATAGTGCCTATCTCTGATCTGCCCCATTAAGAAAGAGGTTTTCTTAGGATAGATCAACCTGGTTTATTATCATTGAACCAAAGCTTCTAAAATTCCTGGACTATATGTTTTCAAGGCATACATAAGCACTGGCATGAACTTAATCCCTGCTCATCCTCGATCAAGATATACCCAGTTTTAGAATCTACAACTCCACTAATTGAAATCAAATTACTCAAGCAAAGACTACAACAAATGACAAATTTGTATGGCATCTTCTTTCTTCATTCAACATATTTACATTACTAGCTTCACATCACCAGCACAAAAGCTCATCACCTGTAATACCCAACAAGATCATAGAAAATTATTCAACTATTCATCATACATTAAAATATCCAAATCAATTATGTCAAATTATAATTAAGTTTATGAAAATTCACCCTATGTGTACAGTTTCTTTAATGTGATTATCGCCATAGGAAGCACTTAGAGCAAGGTTGAGTTAAGAGCATTTGTATTGATTGAGTTTTAGCATTTGATCCTTTAAGTTTCAACTTCAAACGAGTGTAAATTCTAAAATAAATAGAGTTTTGGAGTTCAAGATGCATCAAATGACAGATCATCTAGTGTTCTTTTCAACGCATCTAATTTCAACTTAATCTGATATCAGAGTAGAAAGTAATACTTATTTTACATAGGGGTTTCTGTCTGCTAAAGGTTAACGACTTGAGTCGATGGGCAATCAACTTAATCATTAACCTTCATTAGAAAAGACATTAAATAATTTGGATATTGATAACTAAGTTGATGATCTATCAACTAGTTGACAAGCTATCAACTGATTCGTCAACCTTAATAAAAAATATCCTTATCTAGCTAGAGATTGAAAACTGTGTTGATGAGCTGTCAACAAGATGACGGGAGATATCCACTTAGTTGTCAACTGAGAAATTCCTGCAAATATTTGTAAGTTTCCTTAGTGGTAGTTTGGTCTTTCCTCACCACAAATTCCTCCCACACAACTTAAGTCATTCCATAAGCATTTTTACCCATTATTAGTCAGTTTTCAATGGATATTTTCTCTTTACTCTCAAGAGAAAAGAAGTAGGGTTTCTTCCCAAAGTTTAACTCCCAGGGCTCCAATTCAAGTTTCCTTCAAGACATTTACTAAATTCAGGTATGTTGAGTTTGAACAAGGATAATCTTTCATTCTTGTGATCAAAATCTTTGATTTTTATAACTGAATATATTAGATTTAAATTAGGTATAACACCCAATTTTCATATTTTAAATTATGACACTATCCTGTGATTTAAAGTTTAGTTAGCACAAGAATTTACTTTTACTCATGTTATTACGTACATGATTGTTATTATGAGATGAATATCAGTATTTTGACATGAATTTCCATGAGATGATAAATGCCTATGATTTTTAGTATGATTCTTTCAGTTTACAAATAAAAGCATATGATTTTATCACGATTCTCTCAATTTACATGAAGTTTAAATTTACTATTTCAGATTACTACAGGATGATGTTGATTTCCGTTTTGATCTTATGATCTCAGACATGATATAAAATTCACATAGTTATTCATGAGTATGATTTATTGATAAAAGCATGATTGACCTTCAGATTTATAAATCCATGTTCTTATTTTAAGGCGAATTTCATTGGTATGAGTATACTATATATATATATATATATATATATATATATATATATATATATATATATATATATATATATATATATATATATATATATTGAAAGTAGTATTTATTACCAAGAGAGGAATATGGGTTCATCACACATCCTATTTCTCAGAAACTACGTGCCACCATAAGTTTAAGGACCCTGCTAGAGAGTGTCCTCCTTTCCTATTATAGGCTTAATTAGTGATCAATCCAGTTCAATACTAGCTCTATTCTAATGGCAAGGGTAGAAAATCTCTCCTCAACATGGGTATATATTATACTTCATGCTAGCTCACATGGTTTATGTCGATTATGAGAATCTCCCATAGAAAATATAGTTTTCAAAAGCTAAGTGTCGTAAATCACCCAACTTATTAGACTATGCTTGTTGTTTATATTTTATCATATCTTGGTCTTTAATTTATTTTAGATTCTTAGTGAGTCTACTTATACTTAGCATGCATGTTGTAAGATTATGTATTGATCAAGTTTTACCTATGCATCCACCCTTATATATTTCGTACATTCTAAAAGTAATGACCATATATATGTCTATGTGGTACATTGTTTCATAATGTAGGTTTTGGTGTTCGTCCTTAGCAGCACGATTAAGCACGACACTATTTCCTAGATTCAGATAGCTGGTGAGTCCTCATAGTTTGAGGGACAAGTTATGATGATTTTAGTTATTTAATATAGTTATTTTAGTTACTTAGATTTTGTTTTGGGACATTGGGGTATTTCCAAGTATGTACTCTTATTCAGTTATTCCATATCAGTCAGTAAGTTACTATTCATGCATATGAACCCTTGCATTCAACCTTACCTTTTCTAGCACAATAGTACATTCCATGTGCTGCTGCATACTTTCTCTTTGTGCTATGATGTCTCATATCATAGGTTCAAATGATTAGGTTCCTAATTGTACTTAGACAGATTCAGTTAGCAGCAACAGATTTAGTAGTGAATCTTCATCTATCGAGGATATGATTGTATTTCAGTATTTTAGTAGCTTCAGTATTTTAGTAGTAGGAGTTAGTTGGGGGCTTGCTAAATCAACTCCACTTTTAGACAGATCAGTTAAAGGCTCTTTAGACTAGACTAGTTTGGACAGTATTTCAGTTTTTAGATGATATTGCAATTTTTATTCTTTATCAGTATTCAGATTATAAACTTTATGGCATTTTAGCCTATTTTCTACATTATTTTAGTATTATTAATTAGTTCTCACAGAAGGTACCAGTCATGGGTAAGCTTGTGGTCCTTCGGGGTCGTAACCACCGTGTGGCGTTCGGGTTACAGGCTTGGGGCATTACAAAAGTAGAGGAGTTCATGAACATGAGGCAGGGCTCTATGATAGTGAAAGAGTACTGCCTTAAGTTCACCCAGTTAGCTAAATATGCCCTAGAGTTGTTATCTGACCCTAGAGATCATATGAGTAACTTTGTTACTAGTGTTTGATTTTATGGTCAAGGTATGTAGGAATACCATACTTATTGGATATATAGATATATATATTGCTTTGCTGCTAACTCATGGTCAGTAGATTGGGTCAAAAAAGTTAAAGGAAAAGGGAGAAGAGAAATAAAATGGCTAGGACTAGCCAGTTTGAGTATGGTCTGCCAAGTTTTGGAGGAGGAAACTATTCACAGTTTCAGGGTCATTCATCAGTACCTACGCTATCTTTAGCCAGTGTCTCTACAACTAGTACTAGGCAGGATAGTGGGGTAGGACTTTGAATACTAGATCTCAAAATAGTATAGTCGGGAGACGCAGTTATCTAACCTGTGCAAAGTATGGTAGAGCTCATCCTGGTGAGTATATGATGGGCAAAAGGGGTTGATATTTTTGTGGAAAGCTGGGACACAATATCAAGGAGTGTTTGTATGCTAAGCATGAAGGTGGAGATTCTCATCCTCTAACTCAAGTTACTAATCCATCAGTCCATCCAGCTAGCTCAGTTCCTCCACAGCGCGCATCATCCAGTACCAGTATTGGTCAGTGCTAGAATCAATTTTATGCTTTACCATCCCATCAGAATCAAGAGAGCTCTTCAGATGTTGTCACTTGTACGCTTTGTGCTTTCACCTTGATGTATATGTGTTATTGTACACGGGATCAAACTTCTCTTATGTAACTCCACTGATTACTGTAAATATTAGGGTGGGTCCTGAAAATCTCCCTAATCCCTTCTTAGTTTCTACCCCTGTGGGTGAGTTAGTTGTTGCTAGGAGAATTTATAGGGAGTGTCCTATTACCATCATCCATAATATCATGTTAGCAGACCTAATAGAGTTAGAGATGATAGATTTTAATGTTATTGTATGCATGAATTGGATCCTTTCATGCTATGTACCCTGACTTACGAGAAATTTATTAATGGAATGGTATTAAGTGAGACATAGCAAAGTTCGTGGCCAAGCGTCCAAATTGCCAGCAAGTTAAAGCTGAACACCAAAGACCAGGTGGTATAATTCAAGAAATCAGCATCCCTACCTGGAAGTGGGAAGTAGCGAATATGGATTTCATCAAAGGGTTTCCTCGTATAAGATGCCATAATGATTCAGTTGGGTTCATAGTAGATTAAATGACTAAATCATCTCATTTCCTACCTGTTAAGACTTCAGATTGAGTAATGGGCCTAGGCTAGTGGTTTATTGCATTCGACTTCTGAGGATCTACATGAATCCCAACCACCGAAATAATATCCCCCAAAAATGTAACAGACCCTGACCAAAATTTATACATACAAAACATTGCATAAAGTTGGCGATCCTAAAGGTTCTACAATACTGTTCTCAAATGATCTGCATGCTTCTCCTCACTCTAAGAATATTCAAGTATGTCATCTATGAAAATAATGACAAACATGTCCAAGTACTACTTGAAGACCTTGTTCATTAAAACCATAAAGGTTGTCGGAGCACTTGTTAGTCCAAAAGACATAACCATAAACTCAAAAGTGAACATACCAGGTTCTAAAGGTAGTCTTCGGAATGTCACACTCCCCAAACTTTAACTAGTAATACCCCAAAGATCAATCTTTGAGAACCAATGGGTGCCCTGAAGCTGATCAAATAAATCACTAATTCTGAGAGTGTCATCCTTTTTGCGCACGAATAGAACTAGAGAATCCCATAGGGAAGCACTAGGTTTGATGAACCCCATATCTAAGAAGTCCATGAGCACTTCTTTAAATTCTTTAAGATTGGCCGAAACCATACGGTAGGGAGGAATGAAGATAGGCTAGGTATCGAGAATGAGTTCAATTCCAAAATCTATTTCTCTATTGGGAGGTACCCCAAGTATATCCTTTGGGAAGATCTCTAGAAATCCATTGACTACATAAATTGACTGGGAGGTACCCCAATTATATCCTTTGGGAAGATCTCTAGAAGTCCATTGACTACATAAATTGACTGGATGATGGGGCTTCATACTTAGTATCTATAACTCGAGCTAGTGGTAGATACACCCTTTTGATATTAAATTTTTGGCTGTAATATAAGAGATAAAATGATCTTTAAGAGATACTGAACTACCCTTCTACTCAAAGATTGACTCATTCGGAACTTGAAACTTCACCACTCATGTGCGACAATCAACTGATACATGGCATGAATGGAGTCAATCCATGCCCAAAATAACATCAAAATCTATCATATCTAGCTTTATTAAATCTGCTAAAGTAACCCTATGGAGGTTTATAATAGGGAATTTTTTGTATACTCATCTAGAGATACTGACTCACCCACTCTAAAATTTACAACAAGAAGTGGGGTCATAAAAGTAAGGTTTGACCTTCAATATAATAACACATAAACATCAAAGTGAAAGCCATAAAGTATACCAGTGATAAAATCTTAGGAGATCTCCTACTCCTGATGGGATGGTATAGCATAAAACTAATTCTTATCCTGAACGCCATTGGTACTAGATAATGTGCCCTGTTGTAGAGTTGATGCCTTACTGAACTGATGAATTTATGGCCTGAGTCTGAGGATGATCATCTCTACTTCCTTTCTTAGAATAAGGGCCTTCTTTTATCTTATGGCCCATCTTACCACAATGATAGAAACCATATCTACTCATCAAGCACTCGCCTAAATGATTTTTACCATACTTAGTGCACGTTGTTTTAGTCATTTCCTAAAAAACACTACCCTGAGATCTAGTATTCGGTCTCATCCCCCCTGTTCCTGCATAGTTCTAGGCATCGGGGTATGATGGAGTATGGTGAAAGCACTGACGAACGTCCTTGAAACTGAGAATGATTTCCCCTTCTAATTTATACTGACTATACTCAAACTATCTTGTCCAAGCCTTTTTATTCCTTCTCTCTCATTGTTTTAACTTTTCTGTCTCAATTTATTGAGTATGAGCCATCAAATAAGCAATATACATATCCCCGATCAACAAGGAAGTCATATACTCATTGACTACAAAATCATACACTCTAGTGACAAACTTACTCATAAGAGCTCCAACATCTGACAACAACTATAAGGCATACTTAGCTAGATGGGTAATCTTAAGGAAATATTCCTTTACCAACATAGAGCCCTGCCTCAAGTTTATGAACTCCTCTACCTTAGCCTTCCTTATGTCGCAAGGAAAGAACCTGTCTAAAAATATAGTTTGAAATATGTCCCAACTCATAGGAGCTACATTCTCACCTCTACCTTCATTCCACATGGTAACCTAATCATAAGCTACATCCTTTAGGTAATAAGAAGTCATTTTCACACTTGCCTCTTCTATAACATGGATAGCCTGATTAATTTTCTTTACCTCATCAATGAAAAATTATAGGTCAATTATGGGTCCTCATGCACCTTCGATCTAAACAACTCAGGTGAGTTCATCCTCATAAAATCTCAAATTCTAGCTGCAACTAATTTACCATTCTATTAAAATGGAACTGTTTCCGATTGATTTCCCTAAATATTTGTATTCAAAATTAGAGCTAATACTTAGAAAACAACCTGAAACTCAATATAGAGACATTTTTATTCAAAAGGTTTGCAAGTAGTGGTGGTTTTGGGGCTAGTTGATCCTCATTCTTATGTGTGAAAGCTCTACAAGCAGGAATTCTCTATCACATGAAAGAATGAATTAGAGTAGATAAGAATAACCTCAAAATAGGATAGAGATCATAAAAGAATAGATAGTTTCTAATACGTTCCATAGATCTTGCCCAAAAGTGTGACCTGCTTCACACCCATGATCATGACTCTACGCAACGCGGCTTGTCAGACTCTCTAGGACTCTTTAAAACCTTAGCCTCTGATACAAATTTTTTGACGCATCGAAGATCCTCTTAGACTTCACATAGTGCTTGGGACTACTAGTAGCCCCAAGCTAACCCCAGATATCTACTCAATGTTGAACTTTCAAAAATATGAACGTAAATATGTATGAACACTGAAGAACTTTTATAAATTGAGTTCATAAAGATAGAAAATCTCAACCAATACACTATAACTCAATAACTCTCAAAACTATGAAATACGAAAAGAATATCTAGTCTAACTAGTCTTGACAAGCCTCTAAACTAATGACTAAAGAGCCAAGATAACTAAAACTACTATAAAATACTGAGTACGCAACACTTTACATATACATATATACTGTATCTGAGCTTTTAATGAATTTGAGTACTAATTTATGATACTAAGTAACTGATATCTGGGATTACTGATAACTGAATTACTGATAATAAGTGACTGTGTTTGACAGTCCTGATTCTATAGAACTGAGTTCTATATTGAGACTGAAACTGAAACTGTAGGAGGTAATCATCTAATTAACATACCCCAAATAAGATAATTGGAGTCCAACCAGTAAGCCCATTTAGACGGGTGTCGGTACCGTGCCCCGAGTAAAGACAATTGAAGAGTCACCCTCATCTGGTAAGTTCCCTGAATGAGACCGGCGGTACCCTCGACTGGCAGGTTAAAACACCTCATCAACCCTTAACTGGTAGGTTCATGTCTCAATCTACGCTGGCTACATAGTTCTGGAATGCAAGGACTACTTCTAAGGATCACACCTTCGACTGGCAGGTGAGTCCCCATCCTTGGGTTTACTAAGTGTTGAATCCTACTCCCAACTAAAGACATTGATTATTATACTGAGCTGAACTAGACTGATATTGAGTTTCACTGAGTTCTGTAACTGACTGAGTACTACTGATCATGATATTATCAAGACTATCCAGTAACTACTGCAGCTCTAGGTAAACGACTAGATTTTTGGGTATTGAATACCCCCAGGACTCTATAGTACAAAAAGTAAAGCATAAAATGATCTTGAAAAGCATAACAATGTCCATTTGTTCATAATTCATTTATAGAGACATTTTATCAAACACTTGTAGGGCATAAACGTGTACATATGCTAGCATTCCATGATTTCACCATTTAATTTACATGGACACTCTATCAAACACTTGGGGAGCACAACTTAATGCATATAATCATGGACAACATATAAACATTGTAACTACAATGCTCAAACTTGCATTATCAAGGGTTATAACATGGGAATTACACAATTTGACATACATGCTATTTCAATTTCATGGAGCTTACAATTAATCATGGATTGAATCTCAATTAATGGCATGAACATGAATACAATCCCATTTAAGCATATAAATCATGAATCAATAAGCTTGTAGTTTTAAAAAGGGGTTCTAGGACTCTATGGGTAAAAAAACCCATAGATAAACACCTAATATACCTAAGAAGATTAATTCTTGAGGGTTCTTGAAGGATTTATTGGTATTTGTTCTTTATTCTTGAGGCTAGGGTTTTGCCCTTTTTAGAGAGAATGATTTTAATCTTAAAAGAAAGTGAGTAAATAATGATATAATAGGTTATTTAGGGCATTAATCTCGTGTTTAGGCTGACTAGATCTGTAGAAAAATACCAAATTACCTTTACGAATAATTAAACATTATCATAGGATGCCCGTTTTTAGCCTTCAATGCGATACGGTGGCATCGAGGTGAGCCACTGGAATATGGTTGACACTTTGTAAAAATGGACGACTGGGAAATTTGCTCTTGGCGTGACATGACACCATTGAAGAGCCTCACTGAATTTGACAATTAGGAAAATGACCCTTGGTGCGGTGCTATGGGATCGCAATGAATACTAGAAAATGACAATTGTCATTTGAGCCCTTAGCGTGATGCAGTAAAGTACCAAGTGGCACACTGTTTTACTAAAAATGCTATAACTCTTCACTCGGGTATCGTATTTGGGCAAATTTTATATCATTGGAAAGCTGACTGAATTTCCTACGCAACGGTAAGATCTAAAATAAAACAATTCTAAGTATTTGAAAAATTTTATATAGGAATACTAGAATTAAACTGAGCTAGGGAAATATGAGGTATTACAACTTTAGCCTTCCTCATCTCATGAGGAAAGAACCTATCTAGAAAAATACTCTGAAACACCTATCAACTCATAGGAGTTGTACCTCACCCCTACCATCCTTCCACATAGTTTCCCAAACATAAGCAACATCCTTCAACCTATAGGATTTTATCTCTACACTTTTGTAATGCCCCGAGCCTAGTGCCCTGGACGCTACACGATGCTAATAATCCCGAAGAACCAATAGCTAACCCAAAACTGGTACCTTCTCCAATAACTCTATAATAATACTGAATAATGCAAAACCAATGGGCTGAAATGGCATAACGTTCAATACTAAAATAATAACTAATAAACAATGTTGAATGAGGTATAAAAATACCCAAAACAGAAATAAACCGTCTAAATATAATATAGTATGAAAGCCTCTAACACTAAACAGTCTAAATAAGGTGTTGATGGGACATGTCCCCAACTAACTCCAAACCACTGAAATAATAAAATAATGAACTAATCATATCCTCAAAATATGATGACTCACCACTGACTTTGACTCCTGATGTCTAAATTGCTAAGTGCGATCATGAACCTGAGCATCCAAACCTATGGTATAAAATACCATAGCGCAAGAGAAAAGTATGCACCAGTACGTAAGAATGTAACGGTATGCAAAGTGAGGTATACTGAATTCAAGGGTTCATATGCATGAACTATAACTGACTAAGTGAAATAAACATGACTACATGAGAATACATGCATGAATACATAAACTGTAACTAAGATCGTGATAACACGGAATAATGAATCTGAATTCTGCTAAGATGGATTTTCGATAACTGATATAACTGATATACTGATTACTGGGTGGCTAAGTCTGACAGTCCTAATTCTGATAGAACTAGATGAGTTCTGTACTAAGTTGGGTGACTATATCTGACAATCTTAAAATTTGTAGAGCTGTCTGAGTTCTATTACTGAGACTGAGACTGAGACTGTGTCAATACTGCGCCACTGGTAAGGATAAGCTGTGAGTGACCCTCATCTGGCAGTGTCTCCACATGAGAATGATGGGACCCTCATCTGACAGTGTTAATCCACCTCATCAACCCTCAATTTCTAGTGTTTATGTCTCAACCTATACTGACTACATAGTTCTAGAACGCAAGGATTGCTTCTAAGAATCACACCCCCTGCCGGCAGTGTATGTTCCTATTCTTGGGTTCACTCGATGCTAAATCCTACTCCCATCTGAATAGACGCTGAACAAAATTGGACTAAGTTCACTGAGTTCCATTGACTGATGGAATACTATTAAGACCTGATAACTGACTGAGACTACTGATATTACTGAGTACTAAATAAAACTGGATTGATACTGAATTTACTAAGTTTTTCAGAGTCATATGACTGACTGAGTTCTACTGATCATGGATTGAATGATATTAAAACTGATAGTGGCACTAGGCACATAGCTAAATTATCAGGTACAAGTACCCTCAGGACTCTATAGCATGAAACTGACAAGACATTACACTTCTTGAAACACATGACCATAGTCAACAACTTATAATACAATCACTGGGGAATTTCATGAGACACTTGATAATCATAATCTTCTACATGAATAGGAATGCATATAAACATGTCATAATTTCATACTTCTAATCTCATCAGTATTCCATCAAACAATTACAATGCATAACTATAGCATGGGAGTCTTTTTGAACATAAGGGTAAAGCATGGATTCATCAATTTGGTCACAATTGAGTCGCAAGGCATAATTCTTATTCTCTTAGGCATTTTATCAAATACATTGCATGCATAAATATAGGTTTAGGCATATACACTAAATCGATACATCATGGTTACTTTAATCAACTCAATTTCATAGTTTTCAACCCCCATACTAGCATAATTTCATGAAAAACACATAAAGATTCAAACTTGGGATTCATACAACAACATCAACATGATTAAAATCAACTCACAACACGAAAATCACAATTTATGAGTTTAAAATTGGATTCTTGAGCTCCAAGGATGAAAGTGGTCCTTGGATGAACACTTTACATACCTTGGATGAAGTTTCTTGAAGATTAACTGTGAAATCTCTTGGAAATTAATTCTTGAATTGATGGCCCAAGGGTTTTTATCTTTAGAATTTTGTGAATAATGAATATAATTAGTTAAAAGAGGGCTAAATTTTGTGTTTTGAGGGCTTAAGGTCGGAGAAAAATGACCTAATTACCCTTAAGGACGCGGTTATTTAATGACTGAAAATTGGGCACCGACACGATACTTGAAGCATCGCCCCATGATCACACTGTGTCTCAGGAATTTGACTCTGGCAACCTGCAATAATATTAACCAACGCAATAGGTGATGAGGCGCGCTAAGATCGTGTTGGTCGACTATTTTGAGCTACCGAACGTGGTCTAAATGCGGTTCAAAAAATCCAAAACTTATCTGGGAACACCTATTGACCTTCCTTATCATGAATTAACAAAAATGCAAACCATTAAAAGATATTAAGGTCTCGAAATGAGATTGCAAACTTTCAAAGGCTAGAAATAAACTAAGTCTGAAATATCAGCTAGAATTTTCTAAGTGTGGGACCCCTTAACAAGCATTAATTGACTAAATTAGCTTAGGATTTTGTGGGGTCATACAACTCTCTTCCTTAGTAACATGCATGATCAGAGTAATATTTCTCATCTCATCAATAAAGAGTTGAGGATCCTATCCAACTTTGACCCATGGAACTCAGGTGGATTCATCCTTATAAAGTCCTGAATTTGGGCAACAGCTAATTTACCATTTTTCTGAAGTGGGACCGCTTCCTGTTGATTTCCCTGAACATTAGCGTTCATAGCTTAGCCCAATACTTGAAAGGATGCCCAAAATTTAGCATGAGACACATTCTCATTTAGAGGGTCGGCATACAGGGTGGCCGATCACCATTTCTATGTGTAGCAGCTCGACAAGGAGGCATGTTCTATCACATAAAAGTATAAGTTAAGGCAGATAGAGACAATTGTAAGTACGATAGATTATGAAAGATATGATGATTACTAAATAGATTTGTGGTCTTCTTTTCATAAATGTGGATCTCTTTCTATTCATGATCATGACTCTACGTAATGCAACTTGTCTGACTTTTTAGGACTCGTTAAACCTTAGGCTCTGATACTAAATTTGTAATGCCCAAAAAGTACCCCATGTATGTCACACGGTGCTAAAGACTATGAATTGCCCTAATCTAATCCATGATATCTATTCTGCTTACAACTAGCCTGAACGGTGAACTATTATACAAATATGGACTGAAAATAAATAATTCCCCAGTATAACAAGCCTCCACTACTGACTAGAGAGCTACTGGGACAGACCCTAACTGATCCGACCATAAATAGAAAATTCAAAGATCTAGAACAACTTTCAATCTTAAGAATGAGTCTTATAAATTGGGTCCTCGGACTATGAAGACTTACTTAAAGTTGGGATGCAGGGGATGATGCCCGTAATTAGTCACGCTGCTAGAAACGAGCACCAGAACCTATATTATAAGACAATGTAGCACATAGACATATATGTGGGTTAGTACTTCTGGAATGTACTGAGTATGAGGGAGTGAATGCATAATAAAACAAGAACTTCATATATATATATACAAGCTTTCAATAGCGCCCAATGTCAAATCGATCAAAACTGCACAAAACATGTGGTGGCTTGTTGTGACTCTCGGGTTTTGAAAATTCATTTTTGAGTCGCCACCTAACTTTTTAGGAAACTTAGGAAAAATAATTTTTGTAAAACTCTATTTTACTCTATCAAAATAATTTTGAGATTCTGAGTAAGGGTTTTGATTACTCAAGAGAAATGTGTTAGGCATCCCTCAGAGCCTATTCGAAGATAGTCCTCAAACTCAGTTTTAAAAAATATTTAGAAAAATTATTGTTCGTTATTTCTAAGATAGTGATAGAAACTCTTTAGTTGTTTTGGAAAAAAGAAAAAATTGAAGTATAAGAAAAATACGCTACTACAATATACAAGGAAATAATCTATTGCAAGATACGTATGCTTGAAAATAGAAGAAATGAAATGGTATTTTGTAAAATGGGAATGTAAAGTTTATTAACACTTAAGGGTAGATATATCAATGAATTATAATTTTAAGGGAACGTGAAATTTTTTTCTTATAAGTATTATTATGCATGCCTAAATATATGAAAAGTAATTTATGTTCCAGAGTAAATTCATTTACGAAGTAGAAATATATATAGAATCAAGATGAATTAGTTATTCATTAAAATAGACTGTTGTGTGTAAAACACATGGTAATATTCATGTATATAGGATAAATGGAAATAAGGTGTAAATAGGATAAATGATGATTAACAATTAGAAATATCTTGTATATTATAGCGTGTATATATAAATATACCTCGTATTCAATCTTTTGGAATTGGAAAAAAATAACCCAAACAAGCATTGAAAATTAAGAATGTTAGGATTATTCAACTTGTGAAGATAAATTGAAATTAACGGATAAGCTCTTTCAAAAATGAGTTTTTAGCGATTTTCTTTCCTATTAAATTAGCTTTGAAACTTTATGCTTTATTTCAAGAGAGACATGAAGATTACTATATTAATTTCATAAAAAAACATATTTTGAGGCAAAAGTTAATTTTAAAAGAACTAGCCAAGTATTGAAATGGTAAAATTTATATTTTTTATAGAACCATTAGCTGTGTTTTATTCGCGAAAGGGTGAGAATATTTGCCCATCTTAAGAATGTTCACAAATGAAAAACAATATACATATAATAAACAACTAATGTACATCAAGTGCAACAATAATAAATTAATTTGAGTTTCTAGGGAACATGACAATAATAAAGTAAAAGAATAAGAATAAGAAATACTAGACTCATAAAGGAGTTCAAATTTTTATTTTTCGCGACTCCGAGGCTCTTGCAATCCTAGTTATGATTGACCCGAAGCTTGGGTCAAAAATGAAGTTATGAATGAAATTTCAATTCACCGATTTACATGAAACAAAAAGAAAAAAAAAAAGAAAAGGATTAGAGACAAAATAATTTTAATATAAATCAAGGGAAGCAAACATCGCATAAGCATTGAAAATATCATACTTAATCTCTAGTGGTGAATATGTGGACACATAACCTTGAGGGTCATACTCTTTAGCCAATTGTAAGAAGAGAATACCCAAGATCCGTAACAACTTACGGGTATGACAATAGTAAAATGGCAACAATTGAGACCTATTATCTCCATTTACTAACTAAAACATCACCGAACTCAAATGTACGTGAATAATATTACTCACAAAGTCACGCATTTTGTCTATCTAAAGAAATATTTATTTTTTACTCTTAACTGTGCCAAGAAGGCTTCAAAGAACACTCGCACACTTGTCAATACACGCACGTATTAAACACTAGTGAAAAATATTTCAAACATGAATTCCTATTTATAAAGCTAGTTTTGACTCAAAAGGACAAGAAAACAATTAATTGATTTAATTTATCAGCATTCCGATGCCCCTGTATACGTTATAACTCTAAAACAAGAAGGATAAAAGGAAGGAAAAGATAGAAAATTAAGACTGTCATATTCAAGTTAACCTGAACAAAGGGATGATTTTCTACTCATTAATGTATGACAAAGAGGGAATCAAAATTATAGAATAATAAATCAACAATCTCAAACTTTACAAAATAGAAGACATATATTACGGTATTGATATAGACATATTGTGTAAGGAGCGACATGCAGTAGACAATTTTTCTGCTTGACAGAGGTACTTAACATTCCTTTGGAACTTATTAATAATCATTATTAGTGACAAGAAAACAGTTAACGAATTTAAATAAGCTATTACAGTATACTCCCTTGTAAATACAAAATGAGATATGCAAGCTAAGGCCGACTTTTCTCATCCTTTTCCGGATATGCTCCAAAAGAGGTTATTACATATTATAATCATATGACAAATACTTATGTGAAAAGAGTGTTCAAGTTATACCAAAAGAGTGAAGCACCTTCACAAAATGAATTATATTATTTCCATTTTCGAACCATGTGCAGAAACGAAACAAAATTGAGTTGAGGCTATTCCCAGCTCACTTTAGTTCAAGTGATGTAGTGTGCAAAAATGGTAGCGAGGGGGGTGCGGATAACTAAGCTGATAAAGAGATTTATAAATAGATTTATTATAGTTGATGAATCTATTCTTTTTTGTGCGTGGTTATTTCTTAGATTTTGTTTTAATAAGTTATTCTTTAATAAATTGATATTTTATAGCTATTTGTTTTAGACTTAGTAGTTTTTGCATATTTTTATTAAGAGATTTTATATATTTTTTATTTTCCATGCATTTGTCTATATTTATTTTTATCTGTTTTTCTAGTAACTGTATTTTTTGCGTATCTTTAAAAGTCCAACGTAATTTTAACATAATAAATATTTATAAGAGTAGTTAGGTATGTGTGGTATATAATTTATTCTATCCGTATAATTTTTTCCATATGCTTTTTCTAATATAACTTTTCTTATATCTGCAACATCTATGTCTCTAATTGAATACAAAATAAGTATCTTAAATTTATCTACCATGACATCAGATATATTATCATTCATTATCATAAAATTGCTTTTTCAAAATATTCCCTGCAATCATATACATAATAAAATATAGTCATCTCAGATTACTATATACTAGATTATTCTTAAATAACATGTTCTTCGGTCACTACTAGCATGGTAATTTGGATACTTTTCCCTTAAACAGCGCCTCGACTTTGGTTACTCCCCGCCACGGCTTCTTGCCTCATTGGTTTCACCTTTAGGATGGCATAGTTCCTTGGAATTTTTCTCCGTTTCCACTTTGCTAATAAACTTCTTAACATATTATTTTTCGAATAATTCTACTATAAAGTAACTAATATGAATTTATTTTATCATATCATGATTGTCGGGAATTATGAATTTAGCTATTCATAATCGTAAATAGATATACCTGTTCCGGTAGTTTTGATATTTCTGAGGTTTGTTGTTCCATAGCTTTTTCCATTGCGGTGTATATATTTAATTAACTAGGCTAAATATTTTTGAATTGGAATGGAGAGAGTATTTTTGCTGAATGTAGGAAAGCTTGCCTTTGCAATGCTTCCTCAGTTCTTATTTATAGAATGAGAAATGTACATAAAGTCTTTACATCCGTAAAAAATTAAAACTTAAAACTAAAGAAAAAAGAAACTAAAAGACTTGAAAAAGTCTTTCTTACCTAACCTACTTTGAAATTTTTTCTCTACATTAATTGTACAATAAATGCTACAAAGCTAATGGTATCTTTTACGTAACAACTTTGTAAATAAGTCTTCCGTCTATCTGTCATATCTGCAAATAAGTCTTCCGTCTATTTTGTCATATCTGCTATATCTCCATTATTGCTCTGTTCTTATCTTTCCAGCTGTCGTCCTTATCTTCTTTTATTCTAACTGTACTGCTGGGACGTCATTATCTCCTCCATTACATTTTGAACATCTGTGGTCTGGGTATTTGTGTCCAATAGTTTTGCAATATCTGGTCAATAATTCTTCTGAAATAATTTTTTCTTTAATAGCTCTGGCGATAGGTTCTGTCTCCGGTTTAAGCAACGTCATAATCCATTGCCTAATTGTTTCCATATCTGTTTCTCGTAGTTCTTTTGAATTTGAATATATTAATACATGGTTTCTTGAATAATAACTCCATATAGGATTTTGATTACAATATGTATTTGCTAGTTCTTGTAAAATCGTAGATAGTCCGATAACTCTTTTATTCGCATAAAATTTTGGTATCTCGATTCTGGGTATCTCTGGCTGTGTACCAATATCTTGCGGTATAATCATATCTCTTGTCATTCCTATTTTTACAACTTGTATAGGTTTCTTAACTTCGTCAAATAATATCTCTGCTGGTGCCGTGTATATTTTTATAAAAAATAAAGTACCTTTAGTTATTCTTTTAAATGTAGTAAATGCTTCATATATCTCGGGTATGGTGGATATCTCAGTTCCGTCTGTGGTATATACGGTACTAAGTAATCCATATTCGTAGCAAGTTTTTACTAAGCTGGGTCTAGTTTTGGGTAAGGCAATTAGCTTGTTGTATCCGGTTAATTTCTGGGTTATATAGTTCGTATCTGGTTCTTGGATATTTGTAGCTTTTGGGTTGCTATTTAAGAAAGTTTGTACGTTGTAGATATTTTCTATATATGTACGGGTTGTGTAGTTGTATGTCTTTTTATCTTGGTTTAGGCTTTCTCGGTATGTAGTAACTTGTGGGGGTGTAAACATAGGGTCTTTTGGTATATTTGGTGTATATGGCTTGTCAAATAGCTTATTTAAGTTCATATTTTTTCTAACTCCTTTGCTTGTACCTGCAGAAGTAGATTGATAAGCGTTATGGGTTTTATGGAGTATCCCAACATCTCCTTCTAGCTCTGGAATTTTATTGTCTTCCGATCGACATAGCTCTGCACATTGCTGAGTTGGCTGATTCATAGCTATAGACTTCAGATTATCTTCACTAGTCTTTAGCTTTAGCTTTTCTATCTCAGTACCCATACTGTCTACTTTCAATGAAAGCATAGTCAGGGCGTTGAGTATCTTTTCATGTATATTTTCTTCTATCATTTCAGTTTGCTTAGCTTTGTCTTGATATGTAATCTGCAATAACATTTTTGTTAGTACTGATTACTTCTATTATAAATGTAAAATTTAATATATTTAGAACTAGTCTCTGAATCTCTTTTGTTGTAACTGAATTTTGTATTTTCTTTGTTAGCCACCAGCGTACCTGTGTATTATCTGTCCGCACAATAAATTTGTTATATACAATATATGGCTCAAATGCTAATAAACATTTATATAATGAACATCGTTCTTTTCTATTTATTTCCCACTTTATTTCTGTCTCGTTGAACGTACCTGAGTAGTATCTACAATGGTGTTCTATTTTTTCTGCTTCATATCTATATTTAAGTACTCCTCCGTAACTATATTCACTGGCATCTGCTTCTACTATATATGTAAATTTTCTATTTTCATCCGGAAATTGTAATTTTGGTAAATCCTTGCAAAGTAATTTTATTTTTTGAACTTGTTTTTTATCTTCTTCATTATAATTATATTCTATATCCTTTTTTAATTTTTTCTGTAGGGGTTTTAGGTTTTCTGCTAATTTTGGAATATATTCTCTTACTTGGTTTACTAATCCTAAAAATGATTGTAATTTCTTTTTTGTATCTAATTCTTCTTTCGAATTTATTATTTTTTGTACTATATGTTGTTGCATTTTTACTCCACTTTTATCTATTTGTATTCCTAAAAATTCTATCTGGTTTTTCATAATTTCGGCTTTCTTTTTACTTAGACTTATTCCTGAATTTTCTATTATATCTGTAAATTGTTCTAATAATTTTATATGTTCTTCTTTAGTCTTTGTATATAATAATATATCATCTATGTATACTATGCAATTAGGTAATTGTTTAAAATAATTATCCATAAAATGTTGATATCTACCTGGTGCATTTTTATATCCAAATGGTAATACATTCCATTCGTAAAATCCTTGTGGTACCGTAAATGCGATTAATTCCTTAGATTCTTCTTCTAACTTTAGATGGTAAAATCCTGATTTACAATCGAATTTACTAAAATAATTATATCCTTGGATTTGTCTTATTTTTAATATCTTATTTGGTATTGGATAATTATATGTTATAGTTTTTGCATTTAAATATCTATAATCAATAACCATTCTACTTTTTCCTCTTTTTTGTTCACTATGCTTATTTACTATAAATGCTGGACTATTATGTTTGCTATTACTTTTTTGTATATATTGTTTTTCTAATAATTCATCTATATGCATTTTAAATTCTTTTAAATCATCAAAATTATATGTTAATGGTTTTTGGGTTATTATACTGTTTTTATCGATTAATTCAATTTTTATCGTAGTTTTATGTTTTTCCCATCCTTTTAACGGATCTTCGCTATATAATTGTTCTAGTTTTTTCTTAACTATTTCTATCTTATTTATTGAAAATATTGTTATTTCTGTTTTATTTATCGAGAATACTACTAATTCTACTGTATCTTCAGTGGTTTTTATATTTTCTAACTTTTGTGTAATTTTTTCACTTCCTTTTATCCAGTCAGTTTTCTTTCTTATTTTATTATTAACTCTTTTTGCTCTTACTTTTTGTTTACATGGTGTTGTGAACCACCAATCGTTTCTAGTTATTATATGTGGGTATAATTTATCTAAAAATGGCATCCCTAAAAGTATATCTTTTGATGTTAGTTCATAATTATAAATTTCTTCTATTGTCAATATCTTATCCCATATTTGTGCTTTTACATTCCTAGCTTTATAAGTAATTAAGCTTCCTTCATTATTAAATCCTTTAACTACTATTGGTATTTTTAATTTATCCCATTTACTTTCTGGTAAGCAATTATATCTACTTAAATTAGCTTCTGCTCCTGTATCTATCATAGGCGTATAATATCTACTGTAATATCCTTCCACTACTATCTTCATTAATACATATATTTTCATTTTATGTTAAGGCTCTTCTTAAGAATAATCTTTCCCTATTATATGTTATGGCTAATTGTGTATGTTCTATATTATATGGTTTTACTTGTTCTAACCATTTTATTCCTAATATTATATCTGGTTTTTGCATTTCCTCTTTTACCTCAAATTCTATTTTTATTTTTCTAATTCCTCCTATTATTATTTCTTTTTCTACTGTATCTTTATTATTTATTAAACTTCTTGGTAGATCTGGGCATATATTATTATCAGTTTTTATTTCTTCATTTTTTACTAGATATTTTGCTATATAATTTTCTTCCTGTCCTGTGTTTAATAGTATTAAATGTTCTTTTTCATTTATTTTTCCTGTTATGTAATATTGGTTTAAATTACTTATTGAATTTCTTTCATAACTCATTCTTTTTGATGAGCTCGATGACTCTGGTTTTTCATTAGTTATTCTTTTCGTTGTGCTTATTCTATCATTTACTATTTCTAAATTTTCTTCTATATCTATGTCTCTATAGCTATAGTCATTATAATCTATTGTTTTTACAATTTGTTCAAATGGGCTATCTATTTGTATTTTATTAATCTTATTTTTCCCTGTTATTTTATGTTTTGTTGTTAATACATATAAATTTTTACATCTCGCTGTAAATATTTTGCTTCCTGGGGTTAATTCTATTCCTGATATCTTCCAATATAATACTAATGATTTATCTATATTTCTATCTGTTACTGCTACTGAATAATTTGCACTTATTATGAATTTAAATTTTTGGTATATCAAATTTCCTTTTACGGCAGTTATTATACTTTTTTCTATAGGTTTTATAATTCTATCATCTGCTAAATATAATTCTATCGGTGTATCTATTCCTTCTCTAAAACATGCTTTTATTAATATCTCTGTACCTCCGAGGTGTACGTATTTTATTGGATCTCCTTTACTTTTTATATCATTTATTTCTT
Source organism: Capsicum baccatum var. pendulum (assembly GCA_030864225.1). Taxonomy (NCBI): domain Eukaryota; kingdom Viridiplantae; phylum Streptophyta; class Magnoliopsida; order Solanales; family Solanaceae; genus Capsicum; species Capsicum baccatum. The sequence continues at coordinate 254,702,418 of CM061559.1, read as the reverse complement.
TATTAATTATCCTTTTTGTTACTAGTGGTATACTAGCTTTTCCTTTTGCATATCTACAGTCTATTACATGTTCTTTTTGACATACTACATAATATTCATCTACTAAAAATATTTTTTATTGTTGATATTTTAAATATTTTTTCTACACTTAAATCTAACTCTTTTCCTTTTATTTCATCAAATATATTACTGTCAAATATTATCTTTTGTTCTGTTCCTTCATCATTTAAATATTCTTCCTTTGTTATTATTTTTATATCTTCTTCAGTCATTTGATTCATCTATCTCACTATCTATTTCAGTATCTGTGTCGTTTTCTGAAATTTCATATATACTATCTTCACTTTCTAGTTCATAATCTATATAATCTATTTGCATATATTCTGTATTTTCTATTTTTATTTCGGATATTTGTTTATTTTTTGGATTTTTAGGTAATTTACAATCTCTAGCTAAATGTCCTAACTTTCCACAATTATAACATGTACATTATTTTATAGATTTTTTCTTTCTATATGGTCTTTTGTTTTTGTAATTTTTAACATAATATCTTTTTCTTGGTTTCTTATATTTATATTTTGATTTTTTATATTTCTTATATTTCTTATGTCTTTTTCTTTTCTTATAATATCTTTCTTCGCATCCAAATTGGGGTGCTATTTTATTTTTGCAACATGCTAAATTTCTTATTAATGTTTTTTCCATTTTTAATTCTTCTCTATATTTTTCACATAACTTTCTATACCATTGTTGTAAAAATTTTATTCTAGCTCCTAATGTATCTACTATTTTTGCTTCTTCCCAACTTTTTATTATTTTTGAACTAAATGGTTCGGGTAATTTATTAAAATATAATTTTCTTATTTCTTTACTTTCTTCTATACTATATGCTCCTTTATAATAATATTCTTTAAATGCGCAAGTATATTCATCTATATAACACATATTACATATTGTTAATTTTATCATTAAATTCCTATTTGTATCTTTTTCTTCATCTTGTTCTTCTTCTAATGTTGTCATACTACCAAATTCATCTTTTATAGCTGTTTCATATTTTTTCAATAATTCTATAGGTGTTAATTTTGTTGTTGTTGATGCTGCTCCTTCCATAGGTTTATTAGCTCTTAATACTTTCTTACTATTTTCAGTTAAATTTGTAAACCATAATTTTACTGATCCTATTAGTGTTTTTTCTATGTATTCTGGTGCATCTGTTATGTTTATATTATTATCTAATAATTGTTTTGTCATATATCCTATCCATAATTGTATTGTTTTTTCTGTATCTATTACACAGTCTAGATCTAAAAAGTTATAATTTTTATTAACTATTTGTTTTGGTGTCCATTTGTCATATTCATTATATCTTTTAAATTTACTTTTGTAATATATAGGTTTTCTTATTTCTGTTGTTTTGGGTATTAGATTTTCATCTTCTTTTTTATCAAGAGTATTTATTTCTGTATTATTATTTCCTAAGTTTTCTTGATTAATTCTTTCTTGATTAATTCTTTCTTGTTTTTCGTTAATTTCTAAATCTTTTATATTTGTTAATATTTCCGTATACGTTTCACTATCTTCTGAATCATAATTATCCGTTTCTTCTACCTCTATATTATTTATTTCTAATTTTTCCTTAAATTGATTTATCTCGTTTATTAATTTTTGTTCTTTATCTATTTCTTCTTTTTCTTTTTGTCTTTGTTCGTATAAATCTTTTAACATTTGTAATTCTTTTTCTAATTCAGCAATTCTACTATTTTTAGTTTCTTCTATTTTTCGTATTTCTTTCGTAGATTGTTGTTTAATTTTTTCTATTTCCTTTTTTCTATCTATTTCTTCATTTTCTTTTTCTATCCTTACCATTGCTGTTAATTTATCTTCTAATTTTAATTCTTCTTTTTCTAACATTAAATATAAATGTTCTCCTATTTTCTTATACCTTCTTCCTAGATTAGAAAATACTATTTTTATTTTTGATCCTTCGTGATTTTCATATATTTTTTCATCTATTATAAATTCTTCTTTATTCATTTTATTGTGAATAGTTCATGTTGATATATATATTCTAAACTATCTATTTGTGATTCTAATTTGGATATTTCATCTTTTTGTATATTTATTGAATTTTTACTAACTCCGGCAAATATATTATAATATAATCTTTCTTTTCTTATTTTTAATGCTTTACGTTTTTCAGATATAAATTGTTTTAATTCTTTGTATTTTTGCTCTTTATTCATTTGAATTATATTTATAATATTTTGGTGGATATCTAAATCTAATTTTATCATAATTAGGTGGTATATGTTTCATTCTTCTAGATTTTAAATGGATTATTAATTTTGCTTCAATACTAGATATTAATGTAATTAAATAGGTTAATCTTTGTGGATTTTCTTTTGTTTTATTTAAACTTATATATTCTGAATAATTACTAACTAACGATTCTTTAATTTTTCTAAAAGCTTCTCTATTTTTAAATGGTCTTCTCATAATTAATTTAATAAATAACTAAATTTAAATCTAACTTAACTAAATTTTCTAATTCCAACATAGCTATTTTAACTAACTCTAACACGTATATCACTACCATATCTTTTAAATTACTGTGCTCTGATACCATTTGTAGGGGGGTGCGGATAACTAAGCTGATAAAGAGATTTATAAATAGATTCATTATAGTTGTTTCAACAGCTTAGGCTAGTTGTTTTTTGATGCCTCTTTCGACAATAAGTTAAAAATGCGGCAATTTCCCTTACAAATATACCAATAAAACAAATTTGAGCAGATTCTACGGACGAATTACTCGGGATGCCAAAGACATTATTTACGAACACAATAGAGCCTATTCACTATGTGAAATCTGAGGGGGCAGGGTGACCAAGAACTAACAGCATGAAGTTAGAGAATAAAGCTACACTTTCACAAACAATCTTTGATAAATTTCACCTAAGGACATGCTAGTCACACAAACTCATGAACATGGGGATAGGGATGCGGAAAAAGTTCCCTTGCTTAAACGTTTAACGTACTTTCCTTTATTTGACTAAATCATTATCAAAGTTGGAAATTAGAAAGACCCACAATGATTCGAACGTTTATACGTCTACTTCTGTGAAATGGGAGAGGGACGAGCAATGTACTGATTAACGATATTACTCGGTAACAATGAGTGCAGGATTACAACAAAAGAACTTGAAAAACAACATACTTAATTTACCTAAAGGTAATTATATAAAACGGTGCCCTGACAAAACCAAACCGCAAAAATAAACAAAAAAGGTGGTAAACAACGCAAGTTATTCCCCATGTCTCACATTCTAAGAACACCAAACAAATGCACATTTACTCAATTTCACTAAGAACGAAATATCATATATGCTAAAATTGAGACAACAATACTCTGAAAAAGAAATTTATTAGGACGAAACCAAGTACATGAATGGATAATGAACACAACATAACCGAAACATTTTTCAAAATCTAGATGCATTTTTATCCACAAAATTAAATGAAACAGCAAGGAGGTGAGTTTGAAATTCACACAAAATCATATGTTTCTGGAAATCAAAAATAGATGAAGTCAAGGAAACATGAAAATGAGGTGAGGGTTCACACCTTTTGTTGGGCAGCAAACTAAGGCTCTAGCATCCAAGAGTTTTACGGTGAGAAATTTGATTTTGGGACCTTTTTAGAACCTTCTTGGAGCTTTTTGACTTGTTGAAGCCTTTTCACTCGATTTCTTGCCCTTCAACTCTCCTTTTTTCACAATTTTTTGAAAACACTAAAAATTCGTAATTTTGGATCCCCTGTTTCACTGTTTCTCAACTTGTTTATGTGCTTTGTTTTTATCCCTTGCTTTCTTCCTTGTCCCTCAAAGGAGTGGGAATCCGGACTTCAATGTCCCAATTTTAGACAACAAATAAGTAAAACATGGGAGAAACAGAGAATTTGAATTTTGAATTCAAACTTCTAAAGTAAATCCACCGATCTTAGCCTTTCCAGTTGTCATGACCCGAGTCGAGATCCTGGCAGCGACGAGCATCTCGAACCATGGAGGCTCGAGCACCCCATTCTATCTGAAAACCATGCACAACATTCATACAATATAAAGAAATGCAGAAAATTATCATACGGAAACATAGTCAATGTCATAACTCGACAATTCAAAAGGAAATCCTTAATGTTCAAAACGCATGACACTCATCTACGAAATCTCTAACATTACAAGATTCAACATATGTCTAAAAAAACTAGGACAAGGCCCCTAGTCAGACCATGATTTAAATAAATAATAATGTTCTATAAACCCGCCCTTTAGGAATAAAGAAGGTTCACCAACTAAAAATCTCAACACATCAATCCACTGCTTAGCAGTCCCCCCGGCTGAGCCTCAGATCCTAAAATATAGGGGTTCAATACAAATGTACTAGTACGCAGAGTAATCCAAAATAGTATAGTTTTATACAACATAAGTGAGAGCAATTCGTAAAAACATATTACATACAATATAGGAAAATACATGGGCATACTTTAAAGACTTTGAAACAATTCTTTGAAATCATAATTCACACTTTATCTTACATTTGAGCTAGATGTTACAACCTACAAGTCTAGTACCCACGAGCTATATAGGTCTGCCATTAACTCATCATCGAAGCCCCCACATCCAAGTTTACCTTAAGGATAGGGGTCCTACATACTTGTCTAGTATACTAGTATCTCAATGAAAAGTATACATTATCCTTAGCCAATCATATCACCCGAATCGGTAAAACTCGATTTCCAGTGACGAGTCATTACACTTGTAAGACCCCATAAAAGTCTAAGTCAAAATTCATCCCCTACATCTTGACAAGGGATCGAACACTTAGAAGATTTTCGCTAAGTATTAAGTACTTCGTCCCATTTTAGGCCTTTTAGGATTTATTTCATGACTTTTTCGACCTTTATTTGTCGATTTTTAAGTTGATTCATGATGGGGCAAGTCAGTAGTACATCTCGAGTAAGTTTCGGGATTTTTGGAATAGTGTAAGGGCATATTTGAATTCCTAAACTAGTAGCTTAAAGAAATTATCCCGCGCCACCCAGCTCATCCCGACACTCTAGCAAAGACATTGCCCCAGCTAGTCCAGCTGGGCCAAATTTCTGCACTCCAGCCCTAAAATTTTAAGGGTAAATGGGTCATTTATCCACCCCTATATAGGCCTAAAATATGAGATTCAGCTCTCCTTAAGAAAATTATACTTGTTTTCTCTCAAATTTCCTCAAGAACAAGCCTTAGGGTTTTAATTAAAGATCCAAATCCAAGAGATTTCACTGTTAATTTAAAGAAACTATTAACCAAGGTATGTAAAGTGTTTATCCTAGGATCCCTTTCATCCTTAGAGATCAAGAAACCAATTTTAAATCATGAATTACGATTTCCATATTGTGGATTGTATTTCATCTATGTTAATGTATAATTTTCCAAGTTGAAATTTTTGTTGTATTTTATGATATTATGATAGCATGTACTTTGAAGTTGAATTCTCTTATGTCGATCTCCTGAATTATGAACTAACTAGGATAGTCATAATGCTTTACCACGTTGTCCATTCCCAAGTACAAGATTATGCCATCTAGGTATTTGACAAAATATTTAAGTGAATGAATTGTGCAATTGTGACTTGTTTGTGATCTATATGATGACCCCATCCTATATCCATGTGTTTAAGTTGACTCCCATGCTAAAGCTATGCCTTCTAGTGGTTTGATGGAATGCTCATGAGATTTGATTTGTGAAATTATGATATATTAGAATCTATTCATGTATAAGATTACGAATATCAAGTTCTTCATGAAATCCCCCAATGATTGTATTATGAATTGTTGATCATGGTCATGTGTTCAAGAGGTGTAATGTCCTATTTAAATTCATGTTATTGAGTCCTGGGGGAATTTAATACCTGACAAATTAGCTGTATGCCTAGAGCCAGTGTCGGTTCCCAAGATACTCTTAGTCAAGCAATAATTAATAGAATTCAGTCAGTTACATCACTCAAGAAATCTCAGTAAATTTAGTATCAGTTAAGTCCTATTCAGTACTCAGTGATCTCAGTAAACTCAGTTAGTTATCATATCTTAATAGTATTCCATCAATCAACAAAACTCATTGAACTAAGTCCAGTTCAGTTTCCATTCAGATGGGAGCAAGATTCAGCACCGAGTGAGCCCGAGGATGGAAACTCACATGCTAGTAGCGGTTGTGATTCTTAGAAGAAAAACTTGCATTCCAAAACAACGTAGCCCGCGTTGGTTGAGATATCAAACCTACTAGATGAGGGTTAATGAGGTGGATTAGCTTTTTAGATAAGGGTCTCTCCGTTCTCCTTAGAGTACCTATTAGACGAGGGTCACTCATATCTTGTCCTTTCCAGTGGCGCGGTATTGACATTCTTCCAATTATAGTTGTAGATTGGAACATAACTTAGCTATATTATCTTATTTGGGGCATGTCAGGTATATGACTACTTCCCTCAGTCTCAGTCTTTAGAATAGAACTAAGATAGTGCAATATATTTTAGGACTGTCAGATGCAGTCACTCAACTCAGTGTGAAACTCAGCTGGTTCCATATGAATCAGGACTATTAGACATAGTCATTCAGTAAATAGTATATCAGTTATCAGTTACATTAGTTATTATTAATACATATTATCAGTAGACTCAATATTCAAAATCTTTATGACTCCAGTTATAGTTATGTATTCATACATGTATTCTCACGTAGTCATGTTCATGTTATTCAGTCAGTTATAGTTCATGCATATGAACCCTTGCCTTCATACTACCTCACTTTGCAAACCAGTACATTCATAACTACTAAAGCATACTTTTGTCTTGTGCTATGGTGTCTTATACCAAAGGTTCAGACGTATGGGATTTAGAGCACCCTTAGCTGTTAAAATCTAGTAAGAAGGCATAGACTTAGCAGTGAGTCCTCATCATTTGACGATGTTCAATTATTTTATTATTTCATTAGATTTATTATTTTAGTAGATGGAGTTAGTTGGGGGATTTTCCTATCAACTCCACTGTTCAGATAGTCTTAGAGGCTTTTCAGACTATAGCATGTTCAGATAGTTATTTTAGTTTTCTTTTGGAATTGATATATCTTATTCAATATTATTTCAATTGTGAACCTTAAGGAAAATTTTTGTTCGATTTCCACATGTATCTCAGTTATATTATTATTATAGTATTTCTATTATGCAGTGCTCACGATAGGTACCAGCCATGGGTTAGCTAGTGGTCTTTAGGGATCGTTAGCACCATGCAGCGTCCGGTTACAAACTTGGTATCAGAGCCTAAGGCTCAACAATATCCTAGAAAGTCTGAAAGTCACATCTAGTAGAGTCTTATACATGGGTGTGTTGCGCCCCACACTTATGGACAGGAGGCTATAAGATGTTTTAGGAATAGTTTCCCTTCTTTCAGTATTTATGTCGTTCAAGTAAGCATGATCTTTAGTAAAACCCTCAATCTAGTCTACTTCTTTCTTTCATTTACAGAGTATGTCTTTCAAAGAAACTGACGAAAAAAGCAACAAAAATTAGCCAGTTCCTCAGCCTATTCAGGTAAATTCCCAGGATAAGCATGTCTCTCATGTAGAATTCAGAGCTTCTCTCACTACCTTAGCTTATTCAGTAGTTGCTCAGAATAATTTATAGCTTATTCAGTAGTTGCTCAGAATAAATTGTAGACTGTTTTCCTATCTAGGCTTTTGAATTGCACTCAGCAAAATAAGGGAGGGAATGTAGGATGAATAAGAGGGCTAGAACAAATAACTCTATGACAAGATCAAGGGATAGTAACCACTCCCAGTACCATCAGATATTCTCAAAACCAATTCTGCTATCAGTCTGAGCACCATTATCTAAGTCTAAGAATATCAGTCGAGATGGAGCACAAGGCTCTAAGTCATAAGTTCATGGGAAGGGTGTTCATACTAATCTGCTTTGTAGAGAATATGGTAAGAACCATAAGGGAGTGTGTATAGTAGGTAATGATGTGTGTTTTGGATGTGGTGAGTCAAGTCATAGAGTCTAAAAATGTTATAAGGCTGGTCTACGAAGTTGGCACAATTGTCCTTTAGTTCAGTATCATAGCTCGAATCAGTAGGGTGCCACTTCCAATACCACTAATGGGTAATGTCCATATAGACTTGATGTACCATAATACAAACAAGATCAGGAAGGCTCTCCTGATATATTTATAGGTACGTATGAGTCTCACATCTTTATGTTTATGCTTAGTTAGATCGCAAGGCTTCTCTTAACCTTTCAGTGAACCCTTTTTAGTGATGGGCAATTTCTTAGATGGGAGAGGGTAAATGTTTCATGTTATGAATTGATTGTTTCATGCTTGTTTTACATGATTCTTTTGTCATAAAGATATCCTTGGATGTTATGTTGATGTGTAAGTGGCTAGATACATTTTGGATATTTGAGTATCTTGAACTTAGCGGGAGAAATTAGTGCATATCAGACCTCAGTAGGTAGAGTTATCAGCACCCATACTACAAAATTCTATGTATGTTGTGGTTTCCTATTCAGATGTCTTATTCAGACCATTCCCAAATCCCCTTTCTCCCATAAGTCCTTAGGACTTTATAGAAGGAATGTAAAAAAAGGCCCCAATTGAGCTGAAGTTTAGTATAAGTTAGTCAGTAAAGCCAACAATTCAGTTTAGCTGTCAGACAGGCTAGTTCATTTGTTTTCCTATTTTTTCCATCTAGTAATACTATTAGAAATCTTAGGAATGTAACTATTCCAAGAAAGAACATCCTAGCAGTTGTTTAGCTTAGTTAATGAATCATGCATTAGTTTCAGATCCCAGATGTTCCGTTATGAACAAAATCATAGGTGCCTTATGCATCGCCTCAATTTTCCCTAGCAACTTAGTAAAGTAAGCATTCTTAGAGGGACTTAGTGTCCCAAGGGGGGAGATACCCTATATAATTCCTCGATGCATTTATGTCCTTAAACCCATTCAGTTTTATGCCTAGATTTTTCCTTGCAAACTTGATATCAGCTAGAGTCAGAGAAAGAGACATTTTGAAAATAACTTTTAGAACTCGGTATGATCACTTTGAATTCTTATCATGTCCTTTGATCTTATCAATGCCTCAGCAGCTTTCATGGACTTGATGAACCATGCCTTCAAGAAGTACTTGGACATATTCGTCATAGTGTTCATAGATGACATTCTTATCTATTCCTACAATAAGTATGATCATACAGACCGTATCAAAATAGTATTACAGACTCTCAAAAATCATTAGTTGTTCACCATATTTAGTAAGTGCAAATTTTGGCTTAGGTCAGTAGTATTTCTTGGTCATATCATTTCTAGTGATGGAATTAGAGTGGATTCCTAAAAGACTAAAGCAGTGAGAAACTGGCCTAAACCCATCTCTCTATTAGATATCAGGAGTTTCTTGGGTGTGGCTGCCTATGACCATCGGTTTATTGAAGGATTTTATTCTATCGTATCCCTTATGTCCAGATTAACTCAAAATAAAGTCAAGTTTCAGTGGTCAGATTCATGTGAGAAGATTTTTCAGGAGTTGAAGACTAGACTCACATCAACCCCAGTTTTGACTCTTTCGGATGGTTAAGATGGGTTTGTTGTGTATTGTGATGCATCCAGAGTAGGGTTGGGTTGTGTCCTCAGGCATAATGGTAAGGTCATAGCCAACACCTCTAGATATCTTAAGCCCCATGAGAATAACAATCCAACTCATGATCTTGAATTAATAGTCATAGTATTTGCCTTGAAGATTTGGAGTCATTACTTATATGGGGTGCATGTGGACATGTTCATAGATCATAACATCCTGTAGTATGTATTTTCTCAAAAATAACTTAACCTCCATCCGAGAATATGGTTATATCTCTTGAAAGATTATGACATGAGTGTCCTTTATCATCCAGGAAAAGACAATGTAGTGGTTGATGCTCTCAGTAGACTGTCTATAGGTAGTGTTTCTTATGTTGAGGACACTAAGAAGAAGTTAGCTTAGGAAGCTTATCAGCTAGCCTAACTAGTTGTCCGCTTAGTCAATTCAACAGAAGGTAGTGTGTTGGTTCAGAAAAGTTGAGAATCATCTCTAGTTTTTGAAGTAAAGGAAAAGAAGGATAGAGATCCCAGTTTAGTCAAGTTAAAGGAGTCAGTCAGGGATCAGAAGATAGAGGTTTTCGCCTAATGAGGAGATGTAGTGTTTCGTTGTCAAGGTCTTCTATGCGTTCTAGGTATAGATGACTTGAGGTAATGAATTCTAGCAAAAACACATGGTCACATTACTCTATTCATCCAAGGGCCACTAAGATGTACCACAATTTGTGGGAGATCTATTAGTGAAGTAGGATGAAGAGAGACATTTTAGAGTTTGTGGCTAAGTGCTCAATGTGTCAGAACATTAAGATTGAGAATTAGAAGCCTAGTGGGTCTATGCAAGAGTTCAGTATTCCCACTTGGAAGTAGGAAGAAGAGATCATGAACTTTGTGATGGGTTTTCCTCATACTCATCGTCAACATGATTTAGTTTGGGTCATTATAGATAGGATGACCAAGTCATATTATTTTCTTCCATTCCTTGCCTCTTATTCAGCTAAGGATTACGACAAACTCAATATTAGGGAGTTGGTTAGATTACACGGTGTTCCATTGTCCATTGTCTCAGATAAAGGTACCCAGTTCACCTGTTATTTCTAGAAAGCATTCCAAAAGGGTCTTGGTACCCGAGTCCACCTCAGTACAACCTTCCATCCTCTGACAGATGGTCAAGTAGAAAGGACCATTCAAACTTTGAAAGATATGCTAAGGGCATGAGCAATTAATTTTAAGGGTAGTTTGGATGACCACTTGCTTTTGATTGAGTTGCATACAACAACAGCTATCATTCCAGTATTCATATGGCTCCATTTGAAGCTCTCAATAGTAGGAGACGCATATATCCAATAGGTTGGTTAGAAGTAGGTGAGGCCGTAATTGTAAGGCCTAACTTGGTGTTTGATACCTTAAAAAGGTTCAATTGATCAGACAAAGGCTCAAGACTACTCAGAGCCATCAGAATTCGTATGCAGATGTGTTTAAAAAGGATCTCAAGTCTGATATTGGTGATTATGTGTATCAAAAAAATATCTCCTATAAAGGGAGTGAAGAGGTTCGGCAAGAAGGGAAAACTCAGTCCTTGATATACCGGTCACTTCAAAAGCCTAAGTCACTTTAGCAAAATAGGTTATGAGCTTGAATTGCCTTCAGATATATCCACATTGCATCCAGTATTCCATATCTCCTTACTAAAGAAGTGCATATGTGACCCAGCAGTTGTAGTCCCTATAAAGAAAATAGATGTTCAGAACTGTCTCTCCTGTGAGAAAATCCCAGTTGAAATCTTTGACTATCAGAGTCGTAGACTAAGGAACAAAGAAGTTCCTCTAGTCAAAGTTCTTTTGCAAAAGCAGTACGTTGAGGGAGCTAGTTAGGAAGAAGAAGTAGATATGCGGACCAATATTCATCACCTCTTCTCTGAAAATTCAGACTCAACCCAAGGTAATAATTTTCCTTAAGCTTATTCAGTTTTATATTAAGATTTCAGTTACAAACTTGGTATCAACTACCAATACATGTTCATTCATATGTTCATGAGTTAGTTCAGTCATGTATTCATGCATCAGATATGCATGCTCAGTATGAGAAACTCAGCTTATCAATAATCCAGTCACGCATTCATGAGTTAGTTTTTCATGCATCAGATATGTACGTTTAGTATAATAGACTCAGCTTAATAGTTATATCAGCCACAAAATCATGTTTCAGTTGTGCATGTCCTGTATGTACTTAAGTTTATCATTTATCCCCTCTCAGTCAGTCTCATTTAAGGATGAATGTTCCCAAGGGGTAGATATTGTAAGACCCCATAAAAGTCTAAGTCAAAATTCAACCCTTATAGCTTGACAAGGGATCCAACAGTTAGAAAATTTTAGCCAAGTGTTAAGGACTTAGTCTCATTTTAAGCCTACAAACTTTGAGGTTTTATTTCATGACCTTTATAACCTTCGATTGTCAATTTTTATATTGATTAACAATGGGGCAAGTCAATAGTACATCATGGGTGAGTTTTGAGATTTTTGGAATAGCGTAAGGGCATGTTTGGATTCCCAAACAAGTAGATTTAGGCGATTAACCTGCGCCGCCTAGCTCATCCCAGTACTCAAGGCAAGGCACCACCCAGCTTAGCCTGGTGCTCCAGCCAGGGCGCCGCCTCGGCTAGTTTGGTTGGGCCAAATTTATGCACTCCAACCCCAAAGTTTTAAGGGCAAAAGGGTCATTTCTTCATCCTTAAATTGCCCTAAAACACTAGATTCATCTCTCCTTAAGAAAATTATACTTGTTTTCTCTCAAATTTCCTTAAGAACAAGCATTAGGGTTTTAATTAAAGATCAAAATCCAAGAGATTTCACCTTTAATCTTCAATAAACTATTAATCAATGTATGTAAAGTGTTAATTCAAAGATCCCTTTCATCCCTGGACCTTAAGAAACCAATTTTAAATCACAGATTGTGATTTCCATGGTGTGGATTTTATTTCATCCATGTTAATGTGAATGCATAGATTTCTAAGTTGAAATCTTTTCTGTATTTCATGATATTGTGATAGCATGTATGTTAAATTTGAATTCTCTTATGTCGATCTCTTGAATTATGAACTAAATAGGATAGTCATGATGCTTTACCATGTTGTCTATGCCCAAGTACAAGATTATGCCATCATGTGTTTGAAGAAATATTTAAGTGAATGAATTGTGCAATTGTGACACATATGTGATCTATATAAAGACCCCATGCTATATCCATGTGTTTAAGTTGACTCCCATGCTAAAGCTATGAATTGCAATGGTTTGATGGAATCCTCATGAGATTTTATTTGTGAAATTATGATATGTTAGAATACATTCCTATCCATATACAAGATTACGAATATAAAGTGCTTCATGAAATCCCCCAATGATTGTATTATGAATTGTTGATTATGGTCATGTGTTCAAGAGGTGTCATGTCCTATTTATATTCATGTAATCGAGTTGTGAAGGTATTTAATACCCAATAAATTGGCAGTGTTCCTGGAGCTAGTGTCGGTTACCAAGATACTCTCAGTCAATTCATGATCAGTAGAATTCAGTCAGTTACATAACTCAGGAAAACTCAGTAAATTCATTATTAGTTCAGTCCCATTCAGTACTCTGTGATCTCACTAAACTCAGTCAGTTAACAAATCTTAATAGTACTGCACCAGTCAATGGAACTCAGTGAACTCAGTACAGTTCAGTTCAGCATACTCAGTTCAGTGTCTATTTAAATGGGAGTAGGATTAAGCACCGAGTGAGCCCAAGGATGGGAACTCACTTGATAATAGAGGGTGTGATTCTTAGAAGCAATCCTTTTATTCCAAAACTACATAACCAGGATAGGTTGAGACATCAAACCTATTGGGGTTTATGAGGTGTCTTAACCTGTTAGATCAAGGTCCTTCCGTTCTCCTTAGAGTACCTATTAGATGAGGGTGATTCATAGCTTATCCTTACCAGTGGTGCGGTATTGACACCCTTCTAATTGGGGTTACAGATTGTACCCCAACTTAACTATATTATCTAATTTAGGGCATGTTGGCTAGATAACTACTTCTCACAGTCTCAGTCTCAGTCTTTAGAATAGAACTCAGATAGTGCTACAGATATCAAGACTGTCAGATGCAGTCGTTCAACTCAGGATAAAACTTCGCTGGTTCCATCTGAATCAGGATTGTTAGACACAGTCATTCAGTGAATAATATATCAGCTATCAATTATCAGTTATCCATTTTATCAGTAGACTTAATATTCAAAATCCTTATGACTCTAGTTACAGTGTATTTATGCATGTATTCTCACACAATCATATTCATGTTATTTAGTCAGTTATAATTCATACATATGAACCCTTGCATTCAGCTTACCTCACTTTGTATACCAATGCATTCACACGTACTAATGCATACGTTTCTCTTGCGCTATGGTGTCATATACCATAGGTTCAGACGTATGGACTTCAGAGAACCCTTAGCAGTTCAGATCTAGTAACAACAGTAGACTTAGCACTGATTCCTCAACATTCGAGGATGTTCTATTATTTTATTATTTCATTAGATTTAGTATTTCAATAGAAGGAGTTAGTTGGGGGATTGTCCCATCAAATTCGAAGTTCAGACAGTTTAGAGGCTTCTCAGTTTTGAACCTTATGGCATATTTTTGCCAGATTTTCGCACTTATCTCAGTTATATTATTATTACAGTATTTCTATTATGCAGTACTCACGGTAGGTAATAGTCATGGGTTAGCTAGTAGTCCTTTGGAATCGTTAACACTATGTATCATTCGAGGTTCAGAATTCGAGGCGTTACAACACTATACAGCTTCTTCGGGTAACCATCTAACTCTCTTTAAGCCCATTTTTAACATTATAAATCATGCATCTTTCTGAAAATTGGTCTTATTTTTGAAAACTTTCTGTAATAAAGTCTAGTCGGAGTCTATTATGGCATTGGTTTGATTTTGTATTGTCATATCAAGACTTGTAAGTCATATAAGCCATACAATATAATTTTATAGACTTTACATTCAAAACATAATTTTTGGACCACCTAATCATTCAAATAATTGAAGAGAATTAGTGTTTCAAAATACAAGGAAACTTATGCAAAAATTCTCCTTTTCAATTCTTAAACTTGTGGTGGTCACTTATTTTGTAGTAAACCATGAAATTCTTTCAATAAACATATTTAAAATTAACAAAAAAGTAAAACACGTTCTCTTCAATTCATAATCAATCTCAAATCATTTAACCATACCCAAGAAACATTTATACCATGCTTCAAAAGGTAAAATTTATCAATTCATTACATGCAAAAATCAAAAGGGTCCATAAATAGAGAGAGAATACAAATATTCATGTTCTCAATTCAACTTTCAAACCCCAAATGCATACACACATATATATGAACGAAAATCAAATTTAGGGGAAGGCCTCAAGACCAAAACATTATCATCAAAAGGGTTCACAATGCATATTTGTTATTGTAAATTCAAAACCATTTATAATTAATTGATTCCATAACTTTAAAACTTACTTAAAATGTTTTAAATAAGTCCATGTAGTTTAGGAAAACCTCACATACCTTATATGACTAAATTCGAAGGATAGAACCAGAATCTTGATTTATTTCTTGGAAACCTTGACTTAAGAGTTTGATTCTTGATCTTTTGGGGAGGAGTTAGGGTTTTGTTCTTGTTGGATTTAAATAATTTTGGGCATATAATGTGCTAATAATATTTTAAGTAGCTGTTAACACGACCTGGGATTGTGGGGAAAGTCTAAACTGCCCTATGAATTAAATTTTTTGGTAGAATCCTATTTTTGGAGCTCATTATGATGCGCCACTATCTCGGTGGCTTACTGGTTCTGACGAAAATGATCATAACTTTTTTCTAGGGTATCAAAGTAAGGAAAAATTGATATTGTTGGAAATCTGACTCAATTACCTACAAGTTGTTAGGTCTTGAGCAGAAAAATTCCACATATATCAAAAGTTATACATGTTCAAACTTGACCCTTCTAGAATGAAATATCAAACTTTGGACGATTCTTAGGATCACTTAACACACTAGGATAAAGATCATAGTGCATCAATATAAATATGATCCATGGGATTAGAGCTTACACACATAGAAATGACAGTCCGAGTTCTAGCTCAAAAATATGTGGTGCTACATTATAATGCACCAAAATTTGATCCCAAGATGTCACACAGTGCTCAAGACTATGAGTAGGCTTAGGCTAACTCTATTTGCCTTCTACAAATCTGAGTCTCATAATAATGGAAATATAGATGCATAACCATACTAAAATTCAGAAAACTATCTAAGATAGCTGAGAATAATCTGAATGTAATGTATGAAAACTCAATACTAAAAATTTAAATCAAATCTAGCAGTCTGACTAGCCTCTACTAGAAATAACTAGAGAGTCACTTGAACAAACCCCAAGTTAACTCGAACTATTTGAAAAGAATGTTGAATCATATAAACTAATAAGCTGCAAAATTTGAATGAATAAGTCCCCAAACTATGAGGACTCACCAACTATCGGATGTAGATGGAGATGCTCGAACTATTTACGTTGCTGATATGAGTACCTGAACCTATAATATGAGATAATGTATCATATATACTTATATGTAGATCAGTACTTTGAGGATGTATCGAGAATATGGGGGTGAAATGCATAAGTAAAACATTATCTCATCATCATAGTTTGTAAAACAATGCATGATAAATGTAAATGACTCACACAAGATGGACAATCTGAAACACTAAAATCTAAAATCATGAATAGCAAAGCATACTTTATAAATCTAGTGAGTCATAACATTTAGTTCTAAAAGCTGTACTAGTGCTCTATTTTAAAATCATACTGTTTAAGTGTAAAAAGGACTCCCTTCTATATCTGAAATCTAAAAACTGAAATCTGTAACTGTTATCTTTCTGTAAAGCATAAACTGAATAAAGTTGTGAGCCTTTACACTTAGTTTTATAAAAGCCTTTTTGTTAAGACCATTCTGTTCTAAAATCTGTAATTTGTAGGGAGGTTCTTCTAACCAACATAAACCATGTGAGTTGTAATTCCCTGTACTTCTACCTAGATTGAAGTCGTCCCAAGAATGTTAGGAAATTACTTTGAAAGATGAATCCACTTTTATATATATTTAATTTTTAAGCTTGTCATGTGGGAAATCGAATAAGCTTTCCATCGACACCCATTTCTTCAAAATTCAACATCAAAAATGAAAGTTACGGCTGAAATACAGAAAGCAGTCAAAACTGTCCAGGTGCAATGGTTAGAGCCGACAGACCATTGAGCTAGTGATGGACCATTTCCTAAGACATCAGAGCGAGGCAGTGAGACCATAATCTTTCTAAGAGCAACGTCCCGGGTAGACGGATCATTAAGCTAGTGACAATCCAACGCCTAAGCCATCACAGCAGGGGCAATGGACTCTTATTCTGCCCAGGTGTGTCGGTCAGGACCGACGGACCGTTGACCTAGCGATGAACCATCACATAGTTCGGTAAGATAGTTTAAGTAGTTCTTTTAAAGGGTATTTGGGTCTTTTCTACCCATTTTAACCCCTAAATATATCAGACCAAGGCTCATAAGTTCCTTATCCATGTACAACATCAAATTAGGTTTCTCCCTAAAAAATAATCTCCAAGAACATGATCCAAATCCTTCTTTAAGAAACTAAGAGATTCAAGTTCTTCATGTCTAAGAACTTCAAGAGACTCACAACCTAGGTATGTCATGTGTTGATTCATGGGTCTCTTTCACCCATGAAGCTCAAGAGTCTTTTTCCAAAATACAAGATTTGTGTATTTATGAATCTTCATGATTTAAATAGAATTGAAATTTATATTTATGATGTTCTGAAGTTTTGATTCATGTTTTAAAAGTTTATATTCCAATGATTGATCCTAGTATATGATGATTTACATAATAATAATAATGATAAACCCTCTTCAAATTACAAGTTGATTGATCTATCCATGATTTTTAATGGTTTTGACAACTGTATAACCAAAATATGCTCCCCATGTGTTTGATTAAATGCCTATGTGAAGGAAAAGTTCCATACTAGTATAATAATATGAAATCCCCATTCATGTACAAGACCTTGCACGCCAAGTGTTTGATGAAACATCTTAGTCAATGAATTATGGATATATGTGTGTGGCCATTGTGATTCTTTAGAACTTGTACTTAATGAATTCTCCAAATTATTACATTATGGATTGTTGATCTAGCCATGTATTCAAAAAAGTCATGTTTTTTCAGTTTCTTTCCATCGAGTCCTAGGGGTACTTGTACCCAAAAAATATAGTTGTATGCATTGAGGCTGTGTTATATTTTCATGATATCCTTAGTGGAGCCATGATCCATAGAACTCAGTCAGTCATGAGACTCAGGAAAGCTTAGTAATTCAGTAAACTCAGTAATCTCATAAACTCAGTCAGTGATCAGATATCAGTAGTATTCCATCAGTCAATGAAAATTCAGTAAACTCAGTCCATGTTTAGTGTCTATTCAGATGGGAGTAGGAGTTAGCATCGAGAGAGGCCAAGGATAGGAACTCACTTGTTATTTATTGGGTGTGATTCTTAAAAGCAATCTTTCTATTCCAGAACTACGTAGCCAGCGTAGATTGAGACATCATAGCCTGTTATATAAGGATATATGAGGTGGCTTAGCCTGTTATATGAGTGTTCTCACCGTTATCATTAGAGTAATCTATTATATAAGGGTCATTCACAGTTCTCCTTACCAGTGGTGTGATATTGACACCCTTTTATTCAGGGCACAAATTGGACCCAAACGTAGCTATAATGCATTTTTGGGGCATGTCGGTTAGATGACTACTTTCCACAGTATCAGTCTCAATAAAAGAACTTAGATAGTTCTTTAGATTTTAGGTCTTTCAGATACAGTCACTCATGTTATCAGTTATATCAGTTGTCAGAACCTAGTAATCATCTTATCACGATCATAGTTATAGTTACTATGTATTCATACATGCATTCTCACATTTATCTTAGTCAATCAGTTAGTATTATTCATGCATATGAATCCCATGCAATCAGCCTATCCCACTTGCATACCAGTACATTCAATTGGTTTAGAGACACGAGCTCCAGAGCATCAGTAGCATTCCAGTATTCAGTAGTTGGAGTTAGCAGTGAGTCCTCATCCTTCGAGGACATGATTATTATCTTATCATTTCAGTATTTCAGTACATAGTTTATTTCAGTAGTTGGAGTTAGTTGGGGACATGTCCCATCAACTTCTTATTCAGACCGTTAGCGGCTTTCTAGACTATCATGTTTCAGAAAGTTTACTTCAGTTGTTTTGGATATTTCATACCCCATCCAGATGTTATGCTTTTATCAGATTTGAACCTTATGGACTTTCAGCCTTTATTTCTGCATTTATTCAGTATATTATGCAGTGTAGAGGTAAAGATATTAGTCATGGATTAGCTTGTGGTCCTTCGGGGTCATGAGCACCGTGTATCATTTCGGGTACTAGATTCGAATGTTACATGAGATAACATAAAGTACAATGTTTTGTTCCCCTAACGGGAAAATCTCACGATAGGGATAGGTGTCATACTCTTTCCAAGGAGTATGACCTGAGCTAAGTCATCACACCTGTAACTGTCACCCATATTGGAATGGGAATAATCTCATAATTTGTACCTACGTTTAGTATGCAGTTCTGTGGAAGATAGGGCACGCGAATTCCACAGTTCTTGCTCGGTGCTAAATACTAATCCCTTTAATCTATATGCTCATTCTGTTGGAAATCCACTTTAAAACTGGCATAAGGGCTTATTTTAAAACCAGGTATGCATTTATCTAAGTCAATCTATAAATAAAGCTATCTGATTTTCTATAATTCATAATAAATCTATAAAATGGATTCCAAATCTTATTTTAGGATCAAAAGATCAAAGCTTTATTGAAAATCTATAAATAATCTGATCATAGGATGCTTAAAGCAATATCATTTTTAGAATATCAACATATAAACTTGGGCTTAGTAACTCATTCATTGAATTCATGTCAGAACATCATAATAATTATGCTTGATAATAAAAACAATGATAATTCATCTCAAAATCTTGAATTTACCGCAATAGGCATGAAAATATGAAAATAAACATACAATTCATCTTCAAAATCTCTCAAAAACTCATAATCTTGTAATTAGCAATAATGAGTATGAACCTTTAATACCTCGTAAATTTTCCGAATCTTTAAAGTCCTTTTTATCTTGCCAAGAGAAACTTCGCACTTCAAAAATTTGGCAAAGTGTTGAAACATTCTCATTTAGACTTCCCATCTTCGGATATTTATTTGACGACCTTCATAACATCTGTTTTCTGATTTTCAAGTTTTGTTGCATTGGGGAAAGGTCGTAGTACATCTCGGGTGAGTTTTGGAATTTTTGGAGTAGCGTAAGCGAATGTTTGGGAGCCCAAAACAGTAGCACCGGACGGTAAGCCCGCGTCGCCTGGCAACTCCAGTGGTTGCCCGGTTTTTCGGCATTTTAAGGTCAAGTTTAAATGAACATAACTTCCTCTATATAATAAACTGTGAGACCTGCTATATATTAAATGAAAGCTCTTTGAGTCTTCTTTCCAATGCAATTTGTTTCATCCAATTTGAACGTCATAGTCTAATGTTATGGTCAATTTACTTCAGCTTATCAAACAAGTAATTGAGGGATAAATGTGACTTTATTTATTTTCTTAGGGGCATTTTGGTCATCTTCATCCCCTATATATATACTCCAAAACACGGAATTTATATCATTCTAAAGCATTATATGCACATTTTCTTCCATCTTGTTCAAGAACAAGAACAAGGCTTTCTATTGAAGATCCAAGTTCAAGAAAATTCCTCTGTAAATATTCGTAGAATCAAGAACTAAGGTATGCGTAGTATTCATCTATGGGTTCCTTTCGCCCCTAGATCTTAAGAGTCTTTTTCTAAAGTTCAAAGATTTTATTTATGAGATTTCCATGGTTTATATGAAGTGAAGTTGAAGATCCTGTTGTTGTTAAGTTTTAATTCATGATTTGATTACAAAATTTCAAGTTTGGTTATTTTTATAAAATGAACTCCATGTTATTATTGAGGAATATTTTAAGTAGTTAATTTGCATATATCTTATGTTAGATCAAAGTAAAATCTTAATTTTTATGTTAGATTGAGTTGAAGTTACATAAATTGACTCAAGACCCATGAAAAAGCTAGTTAATTTTGGGATGACTCATATGAAATTCATGTTGAGTTCTTGATCTACAAGATAGATGTAGTGTCCATGATTTGATTTAAATGTATTCATGATATAAGCTTTGATTGGGTTTCTCATCCGTGATTAGATGGAAAACTTATATGAAATTATGGATTATATGTGTAATGATATAGTAATTCATGTTAGAGTCTTGAGGTTGTCAATTTGCTGTTGTAATCTTTGAATGGACGTTGATTGTGGTGGTAAAGAAGAAAATAATATGTTCTTCTTACCCAAGTATAAGATCTTATTTCCCATGTGTTTGTGAAAATGCCTAAGTGAAGAAATAGGGTCATTAAAGCATGTTGACTAGAAATCCCCAAGTTATGTATATGTTCATGTCAAGTGTTGTTGAAAAGCCTTAGTAAATGTATTATGATATGTTGTTTACGAATTCCTATCCATGTGTATTCCTTGTTAAATGATTTATGAGACAATAGTTTACATTCTTATGTATTTTTATGCTTAAGATTTCTAAGTGTTTGAAGTAAGTTTTCCCGTGTTGAGTCAAATTAAGCCGCAGACTCCACTCTTGGTGATGCCCTTCCGTCAATTCCTTGAAGTTTTAGCCTTGTGACCGGAGTGCCATATTATGAATTCTTATTGATGATTGTTTGAGTTTATGTTCTTCAAGTACTTGATGAATTGCCTTATTGACTGTGTTTCGAGTAATGACTATTGTTATGTTATTCAAGTATTGTTGTACTATATTTATTTATGTTATCGAGTCCTGGGGTATTTATACCCAAAATTAGCCTGCTTGTATAGAGACGAGTTAGTTTTAAGATAATCTCAATCAAGCCATGATCAGTAAGTTTCAGTCAGTTACAGAACTCAAAAAAACTCAATAGATTCAGAAAATTAGTCTCAGTATAGTATTCAAATTAAGAAACTCAGAATCTCAAGTATCAATCTAGTCCACTTCAGATGTCTGTAGTATTTCAGTATTCAGTCACAGAATTTAGTAAACTCAGTGAGATAACAGAACTCAGTAGTATTCAGCCAATTATCAGATATTTTATAGTATTCCGTCAGATAATGGAACCAAGTGAACTCAGTCAAATCAACTAAGTAATATACGCAATAACAAGATTCAACTCAGTCTAAAGTTCAGTTAAAAATTAGTTCAGAGTTTTTTAGTGGGGAGTAGGAACTAGCATCGAGCGAGTGCAGGATGGTGGCTTCCCCGTTAGCTAGGTGGAGTCGTTAGCAGCAATCGTTGTACTTCAAAACTGCGTAGCTAGTGTCGGACGAGGAGTCACCCATCAGATAAAAGGCTTGACTACCTGCAGGAGTCCACATAGCCTTAGGCTTGACTTACTCTTGAGGGTCACCCTTTAGAGAGGCTTGACCAGAGAGGTCTTGATCTCAGTTACTGTAAATAATTACCTTTATTAATAGTTTTAGAGATCACTCGTAAGATAGGCCTGATCTCAGATAAAATCAAGTAATCACTCATAAGATAGGCCTGATCTCAGATAAAATCAAGTAGTAACAGTAAACTCAGTTATCAGTTATCAGTAGACTTAGTCATTCAGTATTCAAGTATCATTAAGTTCAGAAAGTTAGTTATCAGTAAGTTCAGAAAGTTGGTTTCAATTTCTTAGATTATCAAAAATTTTATATCAAAGAATTCAGTTGTTAGTTATCAAAAATATGGTATCAAATCCTCAGTTATCAGTATCATTATATTTAGATTTCAGTAACTCAGCATTCAAAATTAGTATTTAAAGTTATGATGATTTCTATTACAGTTTATGCATTCATGCATGTGTTTTCATATAGTCATGTTCAGATTCAGTAGCTATAAAGTTTCCATGTATGTTGATCTAGCTATATATATTATTTGGTCAAGTATTGTTCATGCACATGAACCCCTTCATTTAGCCTTACCTCACTAGCATACTCAGTATATTCAAAGAACTAACGTATTTTGTGCTATGGTGCTTTCATTTACACTATAGGTTTCGAAGCACGAGATTCAGAGCATCAGTAGCATTACAAGTTCCAGCATCCAAATTCAGCAGTGAGTCCTCATCACTCGAGGATGATTTGATTATCTTATTATTTTAGTTCAGTTTTAAGTAGTTGGAATTAGTTGGAGACATGTTCCTTCAACTCCACAGTTCAGACTGTATAGAGGATTTTAGACTAGAGTTTGCAGACAATTGTATAAGTATTCAGTTTTTAGATGTGCTTTGTATTTGAACCTTTTGGAAAGTTCCGTATTTATTTTAGTATATTATGCAGTGGTCAGGTATAGATATCATAAGAGGGTTAGCTTATGGTCCTTCGGTATCATAAGCACCGTGTGATATTCTGGTTACAAAAAATTGGGGCATTACAAACTTGGTATCAGAGCCTAAGGTTCAATAGGTGTCCTAGGTGTCTAAAAATTTGTATCTAGTAGAGTCTTTTTTATGGGGATGTTTCATACCATATTTATGTACAGGAGGCTATAAGATGTTTTTATGAAAAGTTTCCCTTCTTTCAAGTATTGATGTCGTACCAGCTAGCAGAAGCTCAAGTCGAACTTTTAGTCTAATCTTTTTTTCTCTTCCATTTGCAGAACATGCCTCCTAAGAAGCGAACAGAGAACCAGTCAGACCCTCAGCCCATAGATCTTGAGAATGAAAGTGTGTCACATGCCAAAATTCAGGCATCTTTTCAGGCGCTATCCCAAGCAGTGACAACTACTGTGCAGACCAGTAATCAGGTTGCTGCTCCTCGACAGTAGGGTGATGATGTAGCCA
The DNA here is from genome assembly GCA_030864225.1 of Capsicum baccatum var. pendulum. Taxonomy (NCBI): domain Eukaryota; kingdom Viridiplantae; phylum Streptophyta; class Magnoliopsida; order Solanales; family Solanaceae; genus Capsicum; species Capsicum baccatum. The sequence continues at coordinate 254,678,666 of CM061559.1, read as the reverse complement.
TAGTTAGACTCCGTGACTTTATCAGGATGAGTCCTCCTGAGTTCTTTGGGTCTAAGGTAGTTGAGGACTCGCAGTTGTTCCTAAAAGAGGTAAAGAAAATCACCCAGGTTATGCATGTGTCTGAGGAAGAGAGTGTAGAAATGGCCTCCTATTGTCTGAAAGACATTGCTTATGATTGGGTTATAGCATAGAGGAAGGGTAGAGGAGAGGAAGATGCTCACATAACCAGGAAAATATTTCAGGATGCTTTTCTAGGTAAGCTCTTCCCACTAGGAATGAAAGAAGCTAAGGTAGAGGAGTTTATGAACCTAAGACAAGGCTCCGTGACAGTGAAGGAGTATTGTCTTAAGTTTAACCAGTTAGCTAAGTATGCCCCTAAGTTTATAGCTGACCCTAGAGCAAGTATGAGTAAGTTTGTGACTGGGGTATTCGGGTTGGTGCTAAAAGATTATAGAACTGCCATGCATAATAAAGAGATGGATCTTTCTAGGTTGATGATGCATGAACAACAGATTAAGTCAGATATGATGAAGGAAAGAGAGAGATCTAATAAGAAAGCCAGAACAAGTAGTCATAGTTTCTCTAAAACAAGGTCATAGGGTGGTAACCGTTCTCACCATAGCCAGAAGCTTTTAGTCCCAGCTCCATCCTTAGTTAGTGCACCACACTCCAAGACCCAGGGTAGTGAGAGCAGGGGTCTTACCTACCCACTGTGCAAAAAATATGGTAAGAATCATAACGTTGTATGTAGAGCCGGTAGTTATGTATGTTTTAGGTGTGGTAAGATAGGCCACAGGATACGGGAGTGTAAAGTACTAGCGTAGAGACGTAGAGATTCACAACAATATCAGAATAGACTCTATGCACTTCAGACTAGCCATGAACATGAAAGTTTTCCTAATATAGATTTGGGTACATTATGAGTCTTTCTCTTTATGATATGCATTGTTAGATTCTTTGCTCCCAGGTGAGCTTATGTTTTTAGCATGAGTTAGTTAGTAGTGCCAATATTCAGTTTAGCATTCAGAAAATCAGAATTGCTTAGCTTGTTTCCTCATCTTTTTTATCTTGTCATGCTATCAGAAGTCTCACATATGTAGCTATTCTAAGATGAAGTATCCTAGTAGTGGCTAGTATAACTCAGTTCATGCATCATGCATATGATCCAATTCTTAGATGCCTTATGCATCGCCTCAGTCCTTATCAAGTGTATCAGTGTAGTAAATGTTCTAAGAGGGACATAGTCCCCCAAAGGGGAGATACCCCATAGTATTTCAATGCCTTCATGTCATTTAAAATCATTCACTTGCATGTTCAAATGTTTCTCATAAAGTAGTACTAGTTATCATTATGTATTCATTCAAACAGTCGAAGGTCAGTTCAGTCAAGTATACATGCATTAGATATGCATGTTCAGTAGAGAAAGTTCAGCTTATTAGTGTATTCAGTCATGCGCTCATGAGAACAACTTAGTAAAGTATCCATGCATCAGATATGCAAGTTCCATATGAGAATTCAGTTGATTAATAGTTTCATCCATGTATTCTATGCATCAGCTATGCATATTCAAGTAGAATATTTAGTCTGTCGATAGTTCCCATTTTATAGTCATGTTATAGATGTTCTCATCCCTTAAGTAAGCTCAGTTGATCTGTCTTACCTACCCACTGTGCAAAAAATATGATAAGAATCATAACGTTGTATGTAGAGCCGGTAGTTATGTATGTTTTAGGTGTGGTAAGATAGGCCACAGGATACGGGAGTGTAAAGTACTAGCGCAGAGAGGTAGAGATTCACAACAACATCAGAATAGACTCTATGCACTTCAGACTAGCCATGAACATGAAAGTTTCCCTAATATAGATTTGGGTACATTATGAGTCTTTCTCTTTATGATATGCATTGTTAGATTCTTTGCTCCCAGGTGAGCTTATGTTTTTAGCATGAGTTAGTTAGTAGTGCCAATATTCAGTTTAGCATTCAGAAAATCAGAATTGCTTAGCTTGTTTCCTCATCTTTTTTATCTTGTCATGCTATCAGAAGTCTCACATATGTAGCTATTCTAAGATGAAGTATCCTAGTAGTGGCTAGTATAACTCAGTTCATGCATCATGCATATGATCCAATTCTTAGATGCCTTATGCATCGCCTCAGTCCTTATCAAGTGTATCAGTGAAGTAAATGTTCTAAGAGGGACATAGTCCCCCAAAGGGGAGATACCCCATAGTATTTCAATGCCTTCATGTCATTTAAAATCATTCACTTGCATGTTCAAATGTTTCTCATAAAGTAGTACTAGTTATCATTATGTATTCATTCAAACAGTCGAAGGTCAGTTCAGTCAAGTATACATGCATTAGATATGCATGTTTAGTAGAGAAAGTTCAGCTTATTAGTGTATTCAGTCATGCGCTCATGAGAACAACTTAGTAAAGTATCCATGCATCAGATATGCAAGTTTCATATGAGAATTTGGTTGATTAATAGTTTCATCCATGTATTCTATGCATCAGCTATGCATATTCAAGTAGAATATTTAGTCTGTCGATAGTTCCCATTTTATAGTCATGTTATAGATGTTCTCATCCCTTAAGTAAGCTCAGTTGATCTGTACTCTTAGCCTATCAAGCGACATTCGAGGACGAATATTCTAAAGGGACAGATAATATAATACCCCATAAGTGTTCTAAGTCTTTAAAGTCCTTTTTATCATGCCAATAGAAACTTAGCACTTAAAAAATTTGGCGAAGTTTTGAAACTTTCTCATTTAGACCTTTGATCTTTGGGTATTTATTTGACGACCTTCCCAACATCAGTTTTTCAATTTTCAAGTTATGTTGTGATGGGAAAAAGTCATATTACATCCCGAGTAATTTTCGGAATTTTTGGAGTAGCGACAGGGCATGTTTGGGTTCCCAAAATAGTAGCACCGGCGATAAGCCCGCTTCGCCTGGCAAGTCTAATGCTTGCCCAGTTTTTCAGCATTTTAGGGTCAATTAAAATGATCATAAATTCCTGTTTATAATGCACTATGAGAGTTTCTATATATCAAATGAAAGCTCTTTGAGTTTTCTTTCCAATTCAATTGGTTTCATCCAATTTAAACATCGTAGTAAAAATTTATCGTCAATTTACTTCAGCATATCAAACCAGTAATTGAGGGACAAATGTGACTTTATCTGTTTCCTTAGGGGCATTTTGGTCATCTTCATCCCCTACATATACTCCCAAACACGGTTTTTATGTTATTCTCGAGAAAAATATGCACATTTTCCTCCATCTTGTTCAAGAACAAGAACAAGGCTTTCTATTGAAGATCCAATTTTAAGAAAATTCCTCCGTAAATCTTCGTAGAATCAAGAACTAAGGTATGCGTAGTGTTCATCTATGGGTTCCTTTCGCCCCTAGATCTCAAGAATCTTTTTCTAAAATTTCAAAATTTTATTTATGAGATTTCCATGATTTATATAAAGTAAAGTTGAAGATCTTGTTGCTATTAAGTTCTAATTCATGATTTGAATACAAATTTTCAAGTTTGGTTATTTTTATAAGATGAACTCCATGTTATTATTGAGGAACATTTTAAGTAGTTAATTTCCATATATCTTATGTTAGATCTAAGTAAAATCTTAATTTTTATGTTACATTGAGTTGAAATTACATGAATTGACTCAAGACCCATGAAAAAGTTGGTTAATTTTGGGATGACTCGTATGAAATTCATGTTGAGTTCTTAATCTACAAGATATATGTAGTGTCCATGATTTGATTTAAATGTATTCATGATATAATCTTTGATTGGGTTTCTAATCCGTGATTAGATGGAAAACTTATATGAAATTATGGATTATATGTGTAATGATATAGTAATTCATGTTAGAGTCTTGAGGTTGTCAATTTGTTGTTGTAATCTTTGAATGGACGTTGATTGTGGTGGTAAAGAAGAAAATAATATGTTGTTCTTACCCAAGTTTAAGATCTTATTTCCCATGTGTTTGTGAAAATGCCTAAGTGAAGAAATAGGGTCATTAAAGCATGTTGACTAGAAATCCCCAAGTTATGTATATGCTCATGTCAAGTGTTGTTGAAAAGCCTTAGTAAATGAATTATGATATGTTGTTTACGAATTCCTAACCATGTCTATTCCTTGTTAAATGAATTATGAGACAATAGTATACATTCTTATGTATTTTTATGCTTAAGATTTTTAAGTGTTTGAAGGAGTGCCATATTATGCATTCTTAATCATTATTATTCGAGCTTATGTTCTTCAAGTACTTGATGAAGTGCCTTATTGACTGTATTCCAAGTAATGGACTGTTGTTATGTTATGCAAGTATTGTTGTACTACATTTATTTATGCTATCGAGTCCTGGGGATATTTATACCCAAAATTAGCCTGCTTGTATAGAACTGAGTCAGTTTCAAGATACTCATAGTCAAGCCATGATCAGTAAGTTTTAGTCAATTACAAAACTCAGGAAAAAAACTCAGTAGATTTAGAAAATTAGTCTTAGTATAGTGTTCAGATTAAGAAACTCAGAATCTTCAGTATCAATCTAGTCAACTTTAGATGTCTGTAGTATTTCAACATTCAGTTACAGAATTCAGTAAACTCAGTGAGATAACAGAACTCAGTAGTATTTAGCCAGTGAACTACTGAGTTATGTTATCTAGTCAAATCAGCTCAGTAATATACTTAGTAACAAGATTAAGCTCAGTCTAAAGTTCAGTTAACAATCTGTTCAGAGTCTTTCAGTTAGGAGTAAGAACTAGCACCGAGCGAGTGCAGGATGGCGGCTTCCCCTTAGAGAGGTGGAGTCGTTAGAAGCAATCGATGTACTCCAAAACTGCATAGCCAATGCAAGACGAGGAGTCACCCGTCAGATAAAAGGCTTGACTACCTGCAGGAGTCCACATAGCCTTAGGCTTGACTTTCTCTTAAGGGTCACCCGTTAGAGAGGCTTGACCAGAGAGGTCTTTACCCATGGAACTGTATTGACATCCTTCCAACTGGGGTTACAGGTTGGACCCCATAATTTAAGATTCGGGTCATGTCGATTAAGTGAGAACTCCCACAGTTTTAGTCATAGTTATAGCTAAAGTCTCAGTTTCAGATTCAGTCTTTAGAAAAGAACTCAAAAATTAGGACTATCAGATACAGTCAGTCAATATCAGTATTGTAAGATTCAGAGATCACCCATCAGATAGGCCTAATCTAAAATTATAGCTGATCATTATCCTTATCAAAAGATCCAGAGATCACCCGTCCGATAGGACTGATCTCAAATTACTGTTATTTATTATTCAATCAATCATTTCTATCAGTAGCAGATTCAAAGATCACCCGTTAGACAGGCTTGATCTCAGTTATAGTAAATCATTACCTTTATCAATAGTTTCTGAGATCACCCGTTAGATAGGCCTGATCGTAGATAAAATCAAGCAGTAATAGTAAACTCAGTTATCAGTCATTCAGTATTCCAGTATTAGTAAGTTAGAAAGTTAGTTCTCAGTAAGTTCAGAAAGTCGGTATCAATTCCTTAAATTATCAAAAATTTTATATCAAAGAATTCAGTTGTTAGTTATCAAAAATATGGTATCAAATCCTCAGTTATCAGTATCATTATATTTAGATTTCAGTAACTCAGCATTCAAAATAAGTATTTAAAGTTATGATGATTTCTATTACAGTTTACGCATTCATGCATGAGTTCTCATATAGTCATGTTCAAATTTAGTAGTTACAAAGTTTTCATGTATGTTGATCCAGCTATACATATTATTTAGTCAAGTATTGTTCATGCATATGAACCCCTGTATTTAGCCTTACCTCTCTTGAATACTCAGTACATTTAAAATACTGACGCATTTTGAGCTATGGTGCTTTCATTTACAACATAGGTTTTGAAGCATGAGATCCAAAGCGTCAGTAGCATTTAAAGTGCCAGCATCCAAATTCAGCAGTGAGTCCTCATCACTCGAGGATGATTTGATTATCTTATTATTTCAGTTCAGTTTTAAGTAGTTGGAGTTGGTTGGAGACATGTTCCTTCAAATCCACAGTTCAGACAGTATAGAGGCTTTCAGACTAGAGTTTGCAGACAGTTGTATAAGTATTCAATTTTCAGTTGTGCTTAGTATTTGAACCTTATGGCAAGTTCTGCATTTATTTCAGTATATTATGCAGTTCTCAGGTACAGATATCATAAGAGGGTTAGCTTATGGTCCTTCGGTATCATGAGCACCATGTTACGTTTTGGTTATAGAAAATTGTGGCGTTACAGAACCCTAATTCAATTCTCATATATATTCATTCAAAATCATATGAATGTTTAATTAAAACTTGGTTTTTGGGCACAAGGATGGGAGAAGATCCTTGCTTATAAACCCCACATACCTTGGTAGATGATTAGATGAAGAATCTTGAATTTTGGATTCCTATTTGAGTTATTGACGATTAGTTCTTGATTATCTTGTCTCGGGAATCCTTAATTTAAACTTTCTTGGAGAAAATGGAGGAATTTGATTTCTTAGAGAAGAAACTTTGGATCTCTAGGGTTTTTCTTTGATAGATAAAGGATAAAAATAAGCATAAAGTTCTTTGAATATGTTTAATTCCTTGTTATGGATGAATTGTGGGCTTGGGAATTGACCAAAATACCCCTTTTTAAACTTTAATTGGAACTAGAAAAGGGAAAAATCTTGATTTAACATGTAACTTCAACACACCACAATCGCGGTGGCTCACTAGAATTAGACAATTAGGAACTAGAAATCTCCGCGACGTGGAGCTATCACGATACGCTATGGAAATGCCATTTGGGCAATCAGCGCAATGCGGTAAAATTGCATTGGCCCACTAGAAATTAAAAAATGGGTATTTGGACTCCACTGCAATACGAGATAATCACGTTGGTCCATTAGAATATGACAATTGCAAATTTACCCTTCACCGCAACTCGGTGGTTGCTTGAATGGTATACTGTCAACAATAAAAATACAATAACTTCTCAACCACATATCAGATTTAGGCGAATTTGGTATCGATGGGAAGCTTGTTCAATTTCCCACACAATTGAAGGTCTAAATCTGAAAAATTTCATTTGAATAAAAGGTATTCATTTTTGAAGCCAACCCTTGACATTCTAGGAGCAAAATTAAGCTAGGAAAAAGTATAGGGTATTACAATATCTCCCCCTTGGGAACATTCATCCTCGAATGTGGCTAATAAAGCTGAAAGTACTGAGGAATCTGAGGATATAAGTTATGATGCACAACTAAAATAAACTAAATGACTTATTCTAAACATAATGAGCTACTGAACTGATCTGTGAGTACATGAGTTTACATGAAAACAACTATATAGCTGAATCTAAGACTGCAAAAGAACTGAATGATGGAAGACTATTACCTTCGACTGAATCTGAGTTCGCGGAAAAGAGATGAGGATACTTGGTACACATGTCTACTTATGCTTCTCAATTAGCACCCTCAATGGACTGATTTTGCTACAAAACTTTGACCAAGGGAACTTCTTTATTCCTTAATCTACAAATTTGATGATCAAGAATCTCTACTGGAACTTCTTCATATAAAAGACTATACTAAATATTTGTACTTTCAAGAGGAACTATAAAGACTGAATCGTCTATGCAGTTCTTCAACAAGGACACATAGAATACTGGATGAACTGAGGATAAATTTGTGGGTAGCTCAAGCTCATATGCCACTTTCCCAACACAACTCAAAGTCCAAAACCGGCCTACATATCGGAGACTATGCTTCCCCTTTTTTCCAAACCTCTTCACCCCTTTCATGGGTGAAACTTTCAAATACACTAGATCATTAACCTCAAACTCAAGATCTCTTCTTCTTACATTTGCATAATATTTTTGATGACTCTGGGATGCTTTAATCTCTCTCCAATCAACTGAACTTTCTCCATAGCCTCAAACACTATGTATGGCCCAAATAAAGCCGCCTTACCCACTTCAAACCAACCAACTGGCGATCTATATCACTGCCCATAAGATCTTAAAATGGAGCCATCTAAATACTAGTATGATAATTGTTATTATAAGAGAACTCAATCAATGATAAATGCTCACCCCAACTACCTTTGAAATCAAGAACACATGCCCTCAATATGTCTTCTAGAGTCTAAATGGTCCTCTCTGCCTAACTATCTATCTGGGGATGAAAAGTTGAACAAATATGAACTTGGGTACCAAGACCTTTCTGAAAATCTTTCCAAAACTGAGAGGTAAACTGAGTATCCCTATCTGATATGATGCACAAAGGAACTCCATACAATATAACTAGCTATCTAATATACATCTTACAATAATCTTCAGTTGTATAGGATGTGTGAACTGGAAAGAAATGCACTTACTTAGTCAATCGGTCTACAATAACCCAAATCGAATCATGCTGATAATGCGAATGGGGTAAACCAGTCAAAAAATCCATGTTAACCTCTTTTCACTTCTAAGTGGGGATACCAAACTCTTGCAACATAGCACCAGGTTTTTAGTTCTCTAGATAAACTATTGATAAGTTGCACACTTTGCTACAAATTTTGCTATATCTCTTTTAATACCACTCCACCAATAGATTTCCCACAAGTCACAATACATCTTGATAGCACCTAGATTAATAGAATAACGCGCACTATGTGCTTCCACCATAATTCATTGTCTCAAATCATCAACACATTGCACACACAATCTACTCTAGTATCACAACACACCATCTCTCCCTTAGGAGAAAACCTCTACCTTTTGGTCTTTAACTGACCCCTTCAATTTGACCAAACTAGAATCTTATCTTACATCTCTTTCACTTCTGAAACTAGAAAATATTCGAATCTATTCTAAACCCAAATATTCCCTTCTGCTAATAAGCAAATGTCATACCCAATAAAGCTAACTGATGCACTTCTCAAACGAACTCCTTCTTATCATTCTCCATATAAGCAACATTGCCCATAAGCAATCTACTAAGGCTGTCTGCCAATACATTAGCATTTTTTGAATGATACAACACACTTATACCATAATTTTTCAATAATTCTAACCACCTTCTCTAACAAAGATTCAACTCCTTCAAAGTAAACACATACTATAAGCTTTTGTGATCCATAAACACATAGACATGCATCCTATACAAATAATGTCTCTAGATTTTCAAAGAAAAAACAATATCAGCTCACTCAAGCTCATGGATGGATTAGGTAATTCTTTTCATGAGGCTTAAGTTGTCTAGAGGTATAGTCTATAACCTTACCTCCCTGCATCAAAACACACCCCAAACCAACTCTAGAGGCATCATAATGAAAAACAAAACCATCTGTACCATCATGTAATGCTAAAATTGTGGCTGAAGTGAGTTGAGTTTTCAACTCCTAAAAACTCTTCTCACAGGAATTTGACCACTGAAACTTTACTTTATTTTGGGTCAATCTAGAGATAGGAGATGCAATAGATGAGAAAACCTTAACAAAATATCTATAATAACCCGCAAAACCTAAGAAACTCCTAATGTCATATGGAGAGATAGGTCTAGGATAATTTCTTATGGCTTCTGTCTTTTGGGGATCAACTCTAATACCCTTACTGGAAATAATATGACCAAGGAAAGCTACTAATCTTAGCCAAATTTCCCACTAGCAGAATTTGGTAAATAATTGGTGATCAATAAGAGTTTACAATACAATTCTAAGATGGTCTGAATGATCATTCTCCCTACGCTAGTAGACAAGAATATCATCGATAAAAACTATAACAAATATTTCTAGATACTATTTGAACACTCTGTTTACCAAGTCCATAAAGGTTGTTGGGGCATTCGTTAGCCTGAAGAACATGACTAGAAAGTCAAAATGACCATAACGGGTTTTGAAAGTTGCCTTTTGAATATCACATCCCCTAACTTTAAGTGGATAATAGCTGGATCTAAGGAATATTTTTTAGAAGTAACTTGTACCTCGGAGTTGGTCAAATAAATCATCAATTCTAAAAAGAGGATATTTGTTTTTTATTATAACTTTATTCAGCTAATGATAGTCAATGAACATACGCAAAGAACCATCTTTCTTTTGCATGAATAAGATGGGAGCGCCCTACAGAGAAACACTAGACCTTATGAAACCTGTATCTAAAATATATTTGCTTTTCTCTTTTAACTCTTTAAGATCGGCAGGAGCCATATGATATAAAGGTATAGAAATAGGTTGAGTATCTAAGAGAATGTCAATACCGAATTTTATTTCCCTATCGGGAGGTACCCCTGGAAAATCTTTAGGAAAAACATCAAGAAATCATTAGCTACACTAACTGACTAAACTATTAGAGTCTCAGGCTTAGTGTCTTTGACTTGTACAAGATGATAGATACACCCTTTGGAGATTAACTTTCGGGTTTTAAGATAAGATATGAAATGACTCTTGGGAGACACTAAGTTACCTTTCCACTCAAATACTGGCTTATCTGGAAACTAAAACATCACCACTCAGGTCTGACAATCTATAATATCATAATAGAAATGGAGCCAATCTATACCAGGATGATCAATGTCAACCATATCTAATTTTATTAAGTCTGCTAACATGATTTTATGGAGGATAGTGATAGGACACTTTTAATAGATCTTTTTAGCAATAACTAACTCAACTACTAGGGTAGAAACCAAGAAGGGCTCAGGGATTTTCTCAGAAATTATTTCAAAATTTACTGCAACTAATGGGGTCACAGAAGAAAAAATTGACCCAGGATCTAACAACACAAACATCAAAATGAAAAACACGAAGCATACCAGTAATAACATCTAGTGAATCCTCCTACTCCTAATGGGATGGTAAAGCATAAAAGTAATTCTAGTGCAGACTACCACGGGTACTGGATGATGGGCCCTGAGGAGAAACTAGGTGACCTAAAAGAGCTGGTGCACTTGTAGCCTGAGTCTGGTGATGAACATCTCTGTTTCCTTAATTAGCATGTAGACACTCTCTAATTAAATGACCCAACTTACATGTAATACCCCATAAAATTCTTAGTCTAAAATTCATCTTATTGGCCTTACAAGCCTCAAGACTTAAATAAATTTTTTTGAAGTGTTCAAAACTTCATCTCATTTTAGGCCTCTGAACTTCAGGGGTTTATTTGAGACCCTCCCGACCTCTGTATTTTGGATTTTTAAGTTGTGTTGCAATGGGGCAAGGTCGTAGTACATCTCGGGTAAATTTCGAAATTTTTTGGATAGCGTAAGGGCATGTTTGGTTTTCCAAAATAGTAGCCCCCCGCGATAAGGGGCATCGCCTGGCCTAGAGCACCGCTCTAAGGAAGGTGAAGCCTGCTTAGAGCGATGGACCCAATTTTTCAGCACTTGACCCCCGAGCATTTAAGGGTATTTTGGTCGTTTTCTATACCCTATTTATAGTCTTAAACACGGTATTTGGGTTCCAAAACACCAAAATATACTAGTTTTGTTGAAATTATCTAAAGAACCATGAAGAAAAACTTAGGTTTCAATTGGGGATTCCAAAATCCAAGCCGTTTTCACCGTAACTTTCATGAATTCATAACCTCAGGTATGCATAGTGTTTATCCCCAAATTTTTTTCATCCTGGAGTTCAAGAACCATGTTTTAAAATGTATATTGTGATTTTATGGTTGTGATATAATCGTGTTCATGATTTATGGTTGTTAATTGTGTTACCAAATGTTAGCTTGACGAACTTCCATGTAGTATGTGATTGTGTTGGTTGAAAGCCCATGAAATTGGCAGTAGTAGATGGATAATTCGATGAACACACCTATGCTTTTGAGAGTGCATACAAGGTGTTTGTCAAAATTCCTAGAATGCTAGAAATCATATTCCCATGACCCCATAGTACTTAAATGACCAGCCATGCTAACCCTTATGATTCAATATAAACTCTTTGCTATTATTGTGTTGCTATTATTACGATATGAAGATCTCTTGATAATTGACTTATTTCAAGTATGTACATGATATATGAACTCCCTTCCATGTAATGCATTGTTGAGAAGCATGCTTAGTATGAAATCCCTTATGTATGATATGAAGAATTATGGACTCTACTCTTATGATCAAGTCAGTCATTTGTGTCAATTTACTTCCATCGAGTCCTGGGGGTACTTGTACCCAAAAACTCTAGTTGTGTTCCTAGATCCAGTGTCATGTTTCACGATATCCTCAGTCAAGCTAGGTTTCCTAGACCTCAATCAGTCAAGTGACTCAGGAAATCTTAGAAATCTCATGATCTCAGTCAGTATCAGATATCAGTAGTATTCCATCAGTCAATAAAAATTCAGTAAATTCATGTCTATCTACAGTCAGTTAATCAAGTTCAGTATCTTTAGTTGGGAGTAGAAGTCAGCACCGAGTGAACCCAAGAACGGGAACTCACCTTCCAATAGAGGGTGTGATTTTTAGTAGAAATCCTTGCGTTTCAGAACTAAGTAGCCAATGTAGGTTGAGACATCATACCTGTTAGTTGAGGTTAGATGAGGTGGCTTACCTTCCAGTTGAGGGTTCCCACCATTCCCATTATGAGTACCTGCCAGTAGAGGATTCTCACAGCTAGTCCTTACCAGTGGCGCAATATTGACACCCTTTCAATTAGGGCAAGGATTGAACCCTAGCTCAGCTATATCAGCTCACCATGGGGCATGTCAATTAGATGACTACTTCCAACAGTTTTAGTCTCAGCCTCAGTAAAGGAACTCAGATAGTTCCAACAGATTCAGTACTGCTAGAAATAGTTAACCCAAATATAATACGAAACTTAGATAATTCTATCAGATTGAGGACTGTCAGATACAGTCATTCATATTATTAGACTTATTAGTTATCAGTCATGTTATGTATCAGAAAGCGATGATATCAGTATACAGATTAATTTTTATGATTTTCATAATCTCAGTTTCTATGTATTTATGTTTGTACTCTCACATTCATATTAGTCGATCAGTTAGCATTGCTCATGTATATACCCCTTTTCATTTAGCCTGCCCCACTTGTATACTCAGTACTTCTAGTTATACTGACGTATTTTTTCTATGGTTCTTTATTTTTATATTACACCATAGGTTCAGAGACACAGGCCCTAGATCAGCAGTAGCAGTTGCACTTTGGTATCCAGAGAAGTAGTGAGTCCTCATCCTTCGAGGGAGATATGATTTGATTTTATCTGTTATGTCCTTTCAATTTTTAGCTGTTGGAGTTAGTTAGAGACATATTTCTTCAACTCCTTATTCAGATAATATTTAGAGGATTTAGATTAGCGATTCAAATTTATGATTAAGACTTTAGTTATTTCTAGTCATTTTAGGTATTCACTACCCTAAGTGATGTTATGACTCCTCAGATATTACATTTAGTTGAACTTTATGGAATTTTTTATGTTTTCCATATTTCATGATATATTATGCAGTCTAAAGGTACAGATATAAGTCATGGGTTAGCTTGTGGTCCTTCGAGGTCATGAGCACCGTGTAGCATTCTGATTCAGAAAATTGGGGCGTTACAAACTTGGTATCATAGCCTAAAGTTCAATAGTATCCTAGGAAGTCTGAAAGCCTCATCTAGTATAGTATTTTGCATGGGTGTGTTGCCGCACCACATTTATGTACATGAGGCTATAAGATGTTTAGGAATAGTATTCCTTTATTCAGTATTTATGTCGTGCTAGTGAGCATCATCTCATGTAAAACTCTCAGTCTAATATGTTCTTCTATTTATTTTAGACCATGCCTCCAAATAGAAGAAACCAACCAGCTCCTTAGCCCAAAGATCCTTTGGGCGATCATGTTTCTCATGCAGAGTTCTGGGCTATATTTACCGCTCTTGCCCAGTCTGTTACCACCCAGAATGAATGGCCAGCAGCCAGCCCGACCAACCCAGTGGCCAATTCAGCAGCGAGAATTCAAGACTTCACTCAGATGAATCCTCCTTTCTCAGGGTGTAAGTCTGATGAAGACCCACAGGAGTTCATTGACCAAGTCCAGAAGGTCATAGATATCATGGGAGCCATATCTTGTCAGAGTGCTGAGTTATCCACATACCTATTACAGGATGTGGTTCATACTTAGTACAAGCAGTGAAAGTCTGAGAGGTTAGAGGATACAGATCCTGTTGAGTGGGAGGAATTTTTCACGGCCTTCTTAGATAGATTCTTTCCCCAAGAGCTGAGGGAGGCAAAAGTTCTAGAGTTTATCAACCTTAGGTAGGGAAATATAATGGTTAAGGAGTACTCTCTTAGATTCATTCAGTTATCCAGATATGCCCCTCATATGGTTGCAGATAGTCGGGCTAAGATGAGAAAGTTTGTGTCAGGTGTCAATGATAGCATAGTAAATAAGTGTAGATCTGCCATGTTGATCAGTGACATGACTTTAGTTAGATTCATGACCCATGCCGTGCAAATAAAGAAGCAAAAGATTAGGACTAAAGAGTGGCTAAACAAAAGAGCGAAGTCAGGCAGTTTTAAGTTTGCTCAGCCTAAGTCAGAGGGGGAAACCATTCATAGTTTTACTCCAAGTCAGGTGCTCTAGCCACTTTCTCCGCCAGTGCTCTAGTACCAAAGTAGAGAGATGACAATAAACATAGAGCACTAGGCTCTAAATATCAAGAAAGTGTTAGTAGTGCCCGCACTTATCCTTGTTGTCAAACATATGGAAAGTACCATCAGGGTGCTTGGAGGGCTGGCAGTGATACTTGTTTTGGATGCAGAAAGCCAAGCCATAGGGTCAGGGATTGTCTGCAATTAGGTTTGCCGGGTCAGCAAACACAATCTATAGCTTAGTATGGTCGCCCGAACCAGCAGGGGGCCACTTCCAGTGCCACTAGTAGGCAATGCCCAAATAGGCTATATGCTCTTCAGACCCTATAGGATCAGGAAAATTCTCCTGATTTTATTACTAGTACGTTGCAGATTTTCCATGTTCATATTTATGCTTTGCTATACCCAGGTGCATCCTTGTCTTTTGTTACTCCCTTTATAGCAGGAGATTTCAAAATAAGTCTCAAAATTCTAACAAGGCCCTTTTCAGTCTCTACCCTAGTGGATAAAACTATTGTAGCCTGAAAAGTATATAGAAACTACCCGATTATGATATTTCAGAAAGTCACCTCAGCAGACTTAGTCTAATTAGAGATGACTGGCTTTGATTTCATTCTCACATAAATTTGCTTCATTTGTGCTATTCCACGGTCGACTGCAGAAACAGAATAGTTCAGTTTCAGTTTTTGAATAAACCTATCTTATAGTGGCAAGGTAGTACTTTATCTTTCAGGGGTTATCTAGTTTCCTACCTTCAGGCAAAGAAAATGATATCTAGGGGTTGTGTTTATCACTTTGTGTATGTTAAAGATTCCAGTTCTGAATCTCCCAGCCTTGGATCAGTCCCAGTGGTTAGTGAATATTTAGATGTCTTTCTCAAAGATCTTCCAAGCATTCCTCCCAAAAGGGAAATAGACTTCGGCATAGACCTTCTTCCAAATACTCATCCTATCTATATTCTGCCATACAAAATAGCACCAGCAGAACTCAAGAAACTGAAAAAACAGTCGAAGGATCTCTTAGATAAGGGATTCATCAGACCCAGCATACCCCTGTGGGGAATACCAGTCTTATTCATGCATAAGAAAGACGGTTCTCTCAGGATATGCATCGATTACCATCAGCTCAATAAGGTTATGGTCAAGAACAGGTATCCTCCTCCCTGGATTGATGACTTATTTGACCAACTTCAGGGTGCCAGTTATTTCTCCAAGATAGACCTCAGATCAGGCTATCATCAGCTCTAATTTAGGGAAGTGACATTCCAAAGATAGTTTTTCGTACTCGGTATGGTTAGTTCGAGTTTCTAGTTATGTCATTTGGTCTTACTAATGCCCCTAAAGCTTTCATGGACTTGATGAACCATGTGTTCAAGTAGTACTTAGACATATTTATCATAGTATTTATCGATGATATTCTGGTTTATTCTAGCACGGAGTGAGATCATGCAGACTATCTTAGAACAGTGCTTCAGATACTCCGAGATCATCAGGTATTTGTTAAATTTAAAAAGTGTGAGTTTTGGCTAAGATCAGTAGCATTCCATGGCCATGTCATTTTCGGTGATAGCATTAGAGTAGATTCTCAAAAGACTGAAGCAGTAAGAAACTAGCCACGCCCTATCACTCTATCAGATATTAGGAGTTTCTTGGGATTGGCTGGCTATTACAGATGGTTTTTTTAGGGAACTTTGTCTATTGCAGCCCCTATTCCAGATTGATATAGCAGAAGGTTAAGTTTCAGTGTTCAGATCCTTACTAGAAGATATTTTAGAAGTTGAAGAGTCGACTCACTTCAGCTTCAGTCCTAACTCTTCCAAATGGTTCCGATGGGTTCGTAGTTTATTGTGATGCATCTTAAGTAGGTTTGGGTTGTGTCCTCATGCAGTATGGTAAGGTCATAGCCTACGCCACCAGACAGTTGAAACCCTATGAAAAGAATTATCCTACTCATGATCTTGAGTTAGCAGCTATAGTATTTGCCTTAAAGATTTAGAGGCACTACCTCTATGGAGTTCATGTAGATGTCTTCACATATCAAAGAGCCTTCAGTATGTCTTTTCTCAGAGCGATCTCAATCTTTGCCAGATAAGGTGGTTAGAGCTCTTGAAGGATTACGACATAAGTGTCCTTTATCATCCGGGCAAGGCCAACATAGTGGTTGACGCTCTCAGTAGACTGTCCATTGGTAGTATTACTCACATCGAGGACAGCAACAAGAGTTAGCTCAGGAAGTCCTTCAGCCTGCCACACTAGGCATTCACTTAGTTGGTTCTTCAGAGGGTACTGTATGTGTTTAGAGTAGTTCCAAATCATCTCTAGTTTTTGAGGTAAAGGAGAAGCAAGACAGGGATCCTAGCTTTGTCAAGATCAAGAAGTCTATAAGAGATCAGAAAGTAGAGGTTTTATCCCAAGGGGGAGATGGTGTCCTTTGTTGTCAGGGTCGTCTGTATATTCCAGTTGTAGACGACTTGAGGTAGCGAATCCTTGCTGAAGTGCATGGTGCATGATACGCAATTCATCCAGGGGCTACTAAGATGTACCGCGATTTGTGGGAGATCTATTGGTGGAGTGGGATGAAGAAAGATGTTGCTCACTACTTATCAGTAGGTTAAGATAGGGCATCAGAAACCTAGTGGTTCTATGCAAGAGTTCACCATTACTACTTGGAAGTGGGAAGAAGTTAACATGGATTTCATGATGGGTTTGCCTCAAAATTATCATCAACATAATTCAGTCTGGGTCATTGTAGATAGAATGACCAAGTCATCTCATTTCCTTCCAGTCCATACCTCTTATTCAGCCTAGGATTACACCAAACTCTACATTAGGGAGTTGGTTAGATTGTACGGTATTTCTTTATCTATCATCT
The DNA here is from genome assembly GCA_030864225.1 of Capsicum baccatum var. pendulum. Classification (NCBI taxonomy): domain Eukaryota; kingdom Viridiplantae; phylum Streptophyta; class Magnoliopsida; order Solanales; family Solanaceae; genus Capsicum; species Capsicum baccatum. The sequence goes on along the minus strand of CM061559.1, from coordinate 254,661,208 downwards.
CAAACAGAGGTACTCAGTTCACCTCTCACTTCTGGAAGGCATTCCTAAAAGGTCTTGGTACCCAAGTTTATCCCAGTATGGCCTTTCATCCTCAGATAGATGGTCAATAAGAAAGGACCATTCAGACTCTCGAAGATATGCTAAGGGAGTGTGCAATTGATTTCAAGGAAAGTTGGTATGAACACTTACCTTTGATCGAGTTTGCAAACAACAATAGCTATCATTCCAGCATTCAGATGGATCTATTCGAAGCTCTCTATGGTAGGATATATAGATATCCAGTCGGTTAGTTTGAGATTAGTGAAGTTGTAGTCATAGGGCCCGACTTAGTATTTGATGCCTGATAGAAGGTTCAGTTGATCAGAGAGAGGCTTCGGTCTACTCAGAGCTGACAGAAGAATTACGCAGATCTCGAGTTTGAGATTAGTGATTAATTTATCTCAAGATATCTCTCATGAAAGAAGTGAATATATTCGGCAAGAATGGAAAGCTCAGTCCCCAATATGTCGATCCCTTCAAGATTCTCAGTCATTTCCAAAATGTAGCTTATGAGTTAGAGTTGCCTTTAGATCTAGCTTCAGCTCATCCAGTCTTCCATGTATCTTTGCTTAAGAAGTGTATAGGTGAACCAGTAGTCGTGGTCCCTATTCAGATCATTGATGCCTAGAACATCCTTTCCTACAAGGAAATTCCAGTCGAAATTCTTGACTATCAGACACGTAAACTGAGGAATAAAGAAGTCCCTCTTGTCAAGGTACTTTGGCAAAACTAATCTGATTGAACTTAAGAAAATACTCCTTCACTGTTATTGAGCCCTACCTCGGGTTCACAAACTCCTCTATCTTAGCTTCTCTCATTTCACGTGGAAAGAATCTGTCTAGAAAAGTATCTAAAAATACTTGCGAACTCATAGGAGTTTCATTCTCACCTATACCATTCTTCCACATAACTAGTCAATCATACGCTACATCCTTCAACCTATAAGATACTAACTCTAAACTCTCCTCTTCAAAAATATACATAGTCTAGGTGATCTTCTTCACCTCATCTAAGCAAAGTTGTGGGTCCTCAATTGACTTTGACCCAAAGAACTTTGGCAGATTCATTCTCATGAAATCTCTAATTTACAATAGTGCTAAATCCCTATTGTACTGAAGTAGGACAGTAGCCAGTGGTTTCCCTGAATATTAGTAGTCATAGCTTGGGCCATCAACTAAAATAAAACCCTAAAATCAGCATGGGATACATTCTCATTCAAAGGATCTATGGGCCGGGGTGGCTGGTTACTACTTCTGTGGGCGTTAGCTCGACGAGGAGGCATATTCAATTGCCACGTAAGAGAACGAGTTAAAAAAAGATAGAGATACTATAATAACTATAGATCATGAAAGAAATAGATTATTTCCTAAGAATGTCCCATAGCCTCTTGCTCATAAATGTGGCGCGCTTCACACACATGATCAAGACTCTACGTAACATGGCTTGTCTAACTCCACAGGACTCTTATAAACCTTAGGCTTTGATACCAAGATTGTAATAACCCAAAATTTTGTATCGATATATCACACGGGGCTCAAGCTACGGGTAGACTTAAGCTAACCCTGTCTGCCTTCTACTAAATCTGAGTCTCATAATAATGGAAATATAGATGCATAATCATACTAAAATGGGGAAAACTATCTGAGATAGCTGAGAATAATTCAAATGTAATGTATGAAAACCCAATACCAAAAATCTGAATGAAACCTAGTAGTTTGACAAGCCTCTACTACTAATAACTAGAGAGTCACTAGGCTAAACCCCTAGTTAACTCAAACTGTCTGAAAAGAATGTTGAATCATATAAACTAATAACCTGCAAAATCTTAATGAATAATTCCCCGAACTATTAAGAGTCACCAACTATCGGATGTAGATGGAGATGCTCGAACTACTCACGCTACTGATAATAAGCACCTGAACCTACATTATTAGACAATATAGCACATAGACGTATGTAACACCTCGAAGACTAGTTCCTGGGATGCCACACGGTGCTTCGAACTACAAGTAGTCCTGAGCTAACCCTTGTTGCTTTTTATACATATAAATATAAATCATAGAGGAAATATGGATATAAATCATGACATATACATAAAAACTATATAAGCAAATCTCAATAGTCTGATAAAACAAATATTGAAAGAATTTTAATATGACATCTGAAGTCTAAGTCTAAATCTAGTAGTTTGACAAGCCTCTACTGAATGAATATAAAGAGTCACTGGAACATACCCCAGCTAACTCAAACTATTTGAAATAAATAATGAAATAACCACTAATGAAGATAGAAATTTGAGAGGCTAGGTACTCAAACTAAGAGGACTCACCAACTGCAGGAGTGTTGATGAGGTACTCAAAAATCATTATTGTTACTAGGACTGAGAACCTGAACCTACATTATGAAACAATGTAGCATATAGACATATAAGTAGCTCAGTTCTTTGAGGATGTACTAAGTATATAGGGGTGCATGCAATAAGTAAACAATATCATCATAGTTTATGAAACAATGCATGCTAAATGTAAAAGACTCGCATAGGCTTGAGAAATCTAAAACCTGAATATCACAAATCATGAAGAATAAAACATATAATGTAAAGCTTATGAGTCATGACACTAATTTAAAAAAAATGTAGTTATATCCTCTTGTCAAATCATTAGAATAAGTGATAAAGATCTCACCTCTGTATTTGAAAGCTAAGACTATAAATTTGAAGCTGAAATCTCAAGTAAAGCAATATTTGAACAAGCTTATGAACCTTTACTCTTAGTATTTAAAATCTTTATGGAAAATACCTTTAAAACTTTTATTTCCTAGTAGGAAATTAACTTATCTATAAGGATTTAGGAAATTCTCTTTTAAAAACTATTCTGCAAAGGAGGTTCTCTTAACTGACATAAACCATGAAAACTACATGGAGTCTCACGTCTCGCCTTCCTTAATGGAAGAAAATCTCACGATGGGGGAGAGGTGTCATACTCTTTTCAGGGAGTATAACCTCAGCTAAGTGATCACTATCTCTGCCTATGTCACATAAATCTCAATCCTATGGTGGCACGTAGTTCTAGGTATGAGACCTCAAAATCATATCCAACTCGGTGCTACATACTACTCCCTTTTATTTTTCCTGCTTATCTTATTGGAAATCTACTTTTAAAATAATCTCATGGTTTATAATGAAAACCAAACTCATATCTGTATTCTGAAATAATCTTGAAAAAAGTGGATTCCAAAACTCAACTGATAATTCGAAGATCAAATATTATTTATACATCTCAAAATATGCATTTCTCAGGGTGCTCAAAGCATAAGTTCTGGAAATATAAATTATCAAATTAGGGTCTAATAGCCTATATCTCAAACTCATGTAATTTCATAGAAATCATCACGCTCAATAGGTTTTCTTGAAAATACTTCAACCATATCAAAATACTAAAATCAAGAATCACAATTATCATGCTTAGTCTCAATTGAAAATCTAAAATCAATAACTCATAACATACTCATGATATTCAAAATTTTAAAGAAGCATTCTTTAACTCAAAATATACATGAAATTTCATAATAAATAATCATATCATGCTCAAATCATCAATAAGATACCTTTGGGTATAAACCCAATCTCAAATCATAAGGAATTTGCTTCAAAATATAATTTTTGGGCAAAAGGACGAAAGGATTTCCCTTGTTGAAAACTCCACATACCTTAAATGATGAACTAGATGAACAAGCTTGCTTTTTGGGACTCTATTTTCACTCTTGAATGAGGGTTTTTGAAGCTCTAGGTTTGGGGATCTTAATTCTTGAATCAATATTGAAAATTAATGGTGAAAATCTTGAGTTTTCTTGAATATTGGGTTGAAACCCTAAGCTTTGTTCTTGAGGGAATTGAGTGAAAGTGACTATGTTTTGGAGTTTGGGGGCCAAATCTCGTGTTATAGCTGAATAGGGGTGGAAAATACCCCTTTCTACCTTAATGATATGGAGTTGGAATACTGAAATTTTCCCCAGCGAACTAGCTAGGGCACGTGGTCCCTAGCCCGCCAGATTGGGCAAGACACTGCCTTGACAATCGCGGTTCCCCGAGGTACCGAACTTGGCGAGGTGCCGCAGGGAAATTGCCTTGCCCACTTTTTGCGACACAAAACACACTCTTACGCTCGTCCAAAAATTTTGAAACTCACTTGAGGTGTATTCTTGTCTTTCCCCTTAGTGAATCAACAAAAAAACAAACTATCGGAGGTCAAGAAGGTCGAAAATAGAATCCTCAAAGTTTGAAGGTCTTAAAGATGACTAATTCCCAACACTTAGCCAAATTTTGAAGTGTGAGGCCTATCTTGACATGCTCTAAAGGGCGTAGACAATGAGGGAATTTTGCAAGGTGTTACAATATCTCCCCCTTGAAAATATTCGTCCTCGAATGTCTTTAGTTAGGCTAAGAATATAGAAAAAACTTAGGATACACAGCTGAAATAAATTGCAAAACTAACTTTACATCATTCTAAACTCTTGAGTACTTCTGTGAGTGCATAGACTCATAATACGAATAGCTATATAGCTGAATCTTTGATTAGAAAGAGGATGAATTAAGGAAGAGTAGTACCTTCAACTAGATTTGAATTTATGGAGAAGAGGTGGGGGTACTTGGCTCGCATATCTACTTCTGCTTTCAAAGTAGCGCCCTCAACTGGCTGATTCCGCCAAAGAACTTTGACCAAAGGAACTTCTTTGTTCCTTAGTCTACTGATCTGGTAATCTAGCATCATAATTGGAATCTCATCATATGAAAGAATATTCTGAATATCTAATCTCTCTGAAGGATCTACTACACCGGACTCACCGATGCACTTCTTAAGCAAGGAGATGTGAAAGATGGGATGAACAGCTAACAAATCTATGGGCAACTCAATATCATAAGATACTTCCCAACACATCTTTGAATTCTTAAGGGCCAACATAATGGGGACTAAATTTCCCCTTTTTACCAAATCTTTTAACCCCTTTCATGCGTGAATTCTTCAGATACACTGAATCATCAACTTCAAACTCGAGATCCTTTCTCCTCATATTTGCATATGATTTCTGACGACTCTAGGTTGTCTGCAACCTTTCCCTAATAAACTTAACTTTCTCCATATCCTCAAACACTGTCTCAGGCTTAAGCAAACTGGCCTCACCCACTTCAAACCACTTTTAAAATAATCTTATAGTTTATAATGAAAACAAACTCATATCTGTATCCTGACATAGAATCAAAAAAAGTGAATTCCAAAACTCAACAGATGATCCGAAGATCAAATGTTATTTATACATCTCAAAATATGCTTATCTTAGGGTGCTTAAAGTATAAGTTCTTGAAATATAAATTCTCAAATTAGGGTCTAATAAACTATATCGAAAACTCATGTAATTTCATAGAAATCATCATGCTCAATAGGTTTTCTTTAAAATACGTCAACCATATCAAAATACTAAAATCAAGAATCATAATTATCATGCTTAGTCTCAATTGAAAATCTGAAATAAATAACTCATAACATACTCATGATATTCAAAATTTTAAAGAAGCATTCTTTAACTCAAAATAAACATGGAATTTCATAATAAATCATCATATCATGCTCAAATCATCAATAAGATACCTTTGGGTATAAACCCAATCTCAAATCATAAGGAATTTTCTTCAAAATATAATTTTTGGGCACAAGGACAAAAGAACTGTCCTTGTTGAAAACCCCACATACCTTAAATGATGAACTAGATGAACAATCTTGTTTTTTGGGACTCTATTTTCACTCTTGAATGAGGTTTTTTGAAGATTTTGGTTTAGGGATCTTAACTCTTGAATCAATTTTGAAAATTAATGGTGAAAATCTTGAGTTTTCTTGAATATTGGGTTGAAAACCTAAGCTTTGTTCTTGAGGGAATTGAGTGAAAGTGACTATGTTTTGGTGTTTTGGGGGCCAAATCTCGTGTTATAGCTGAATAGGGGTGGAAAATACCCCTTTCTACCTTAATGATATGTTGTTGGAATGCTGAAATTTTCCCCAGCCGAACTAGCCAGGGCGTGTGGGCTAGCCCACCAGATATGAAAGGTACCACCTTGACTATCGTAGTGCCCCCAGGTACCATACTTGGAGAGGCGCCGCGGGGAAATCGCCTTGCCCATTTTTTGCAACACTAAAAATGCCCTTACTCTCGTCCAAAAATTCCAAAACTCACCTGAGATGTAATCTTGACTTTCCCCATCGTTAATCAACTAAAAACCCAACTATCAGAGGTCGAGGGAAATAAAATCCTCAAAGTTTGAAGGTCTTAAAAATGACTAATTCCCAACACTTAGCCAAATTTCTAAGTGTGAGACCTCTCTTGAAATGCTCTAAAGGGCTTAGACAATGAGGGAATTTTGCAGGGTGTTACAATATCTCCCCCTTAGAACTATTTGTCCTTGAATGTCGCTACTTAGGCTAAGAATACAGAGAAAATTAAGGATGCACAGCTGAAATAAATTGCTAAACTAACTTTACATCATTCTAAACTCTTGAGTACTTCTATGAGTGCATGGACTCATAATACGAATAGCTATATAGCTGAATCTTTGATTAGAAAGAGGCTAAATTAAGGGAGAGTAGTACCTTCAGCTAGATCTGAATTTGCGGAGAAGAGGTGAGGGTACTTGGCTCGCATGTCCGCTTCTGATTCCAAAGTAGCTCCCTAAACTGGCTGATCCCGCCAAAGAACTTTGACCAAAGGAACTTCTTTTTCCTTAAGTCTATGAATCTGGTAATCTAGGATCAAAATTGGAATCTCATCATATGAAAGACTATTCTGAATATCTAATCTCTCTGCAGGATGTACTATAGCAAACTCACCGATGTACTTATTAAGAAAGTAGACGTGAAAGACCGAATGAACAGTTGAAAAATCTACGGGCAACTCAATCTCATAAGCTACTTCCCCAACACATCTCAGTATTCTATAAGGGACAACGTAACGAGGACTAAGTTTACTGAGTTTTTCCTGAGTTCTGTAACTGTCTGAATTCTACTGATCATGGCGTGAATGAGATTTCTCGTGAAAAGACTCTGGCTCTAAGTAATCAGATAAATTATCGGGTATCAAGTACCCTCAGGAGTCGATAGCATGAAAATAAATCATATCATAGTTGTGGGAAAACATAAACATGTACTCTTGTTCATAACTCATTCATAGTGGATTTTTATCAAACACTTGCATGATACAACTTGCACATAAGCTAACATGGCATGGTTTCTTTCTCTTATTAGTCCACATAGGCAATTCATCAGACAATTAGTGAGCATGGTATATATAGATAGCATTACACAATAAGTAAGCATTATAATTCAAATCCCCATTGACAATTTCAAGGGTTCAATATGGATTCATGTGATATTGTATATATATCAACTAATTCAACATTAAACTTATCATAAAACATGGATTAGAATTCTAATTAATCATTGTATACATGAATATAATCAAACCCAACATGTAATTCATAAAAGCCAATACTTGAACTTTGAAAATAGCTTCTTGGACTCCAAGGGTGGAAGGGACCCTTGGATGAACTCTTTACATACCTTAGTTGGTGAATTCTTGAAAGTTAATGGTTAAATCTTGAGCTCTTAATTTTGAAATTGAAGTTTCTAGGGTTTTGTTCTTAAGAAACTTTGAGAAACAATGAGTTTATTTTCTCTATTGGGTACATAATTTTGTGTTTTGGGGGCTGAGGGTTGAGGGAAAAAGACCTGAATAACCCTGAGAATGCATTATTTTAAATACTAAAAACTTCCCAATAATGCTAAAGCCGATGTAGCGCATCAAGGGTACTAACTCGATAACCGATGTGATGCGTTGAGTTAGCATCAGTTCACTGGAAATTGCCTTCAGCTGAGGAAAATTTTATTTGTCAACTCGATGGGCGATGCGACATTCTATCATCGCGTCGACTCACTATTTTAGTTAATTAGACATGGTCTAAATGAGGTATGAAAAATCTAAAACTCATCCGAGAACCCCTATTGACATTCCTGATTGTGAATTAACTCAAATATCGACATTTAACAGACGTGAAAGTTGTGAAACACGATTACCAACTTGCAAAGGCCAAATTAAAACTAAGTCTAGATACTTAGCTAAAATATTCTAAGTATGGGACCCTTTGACAAGCATTAATGGACTGAATTAAGCTTAAAGTTTTACAGGATCTTACAATTTCTCCCCCTTAGAAATAGTCATCCATGAATGAGACTGGCTAAGAGGGAAGAACTAATAACTGAAAGTGAATATTGGACATGCATACCTGATGCATGATTTCATGATTGAAGCTACTATATACTGGGTTATCACACTGAACATGCACATTTGATAGATTAGTACATGACTGAGTTGTTTCGTGAATGCATGACTGGAGTTTCTGATGAACTGAGTTTCTCAGAATGAGAATGCATAACTGATGCATGACTACATGACTGAACTGACTCATGAACATATGACTGAGTATAAAATGGTAACTAATACCAAGTTTATAATAGAAATCTGAGCATGAAACAGAATAAGCTTAAGGAAAATTATTACTTAGAGCTGGATCTGAGTTTGCGGAGAAGAGGTGAGGAAACTTGGTCCGCATTTCTGCTTCTTTTTCCTAAGTAGCTCCCTGATAATGCCCAAACTACAACTCTTATAAGAGTGTAAGCGGTCGCTGTCAAATATAGAACCCAACTGGGTTGGGTGTCGAATCCCACAGGGAATACTTGGTCACTAAGTATGCAACTATTAGTAGACTGTTGGTCGAAAATTCTACGAAAAAGGGGGGAGTTAATTGTGGCGTGACTCAAGAGTATCAAAGTAACGAATGAAACGATTTGTGTAGTAGGATTTAATAACAGAGAATAATAAGTTAGGGTTATGTCCACCTTATGAGTTCTACGTATCTATTAACTATGAGTTATGCGGAATTCAGATATGCATGCACTTATAGAGATTCGTATTCTAATGGTAAATCCTAGTGTCTCTCGACCATCCAGAATTATTTCACATTAAATCTCTCGAGCTTAAAGTGTAACAAACGGTACAAACTCTCCAAGAGGTTAATCCAGTTACGGCACTAACGTGTAAACAGGGGTTGGTAGCCCTATTTCCTTGTCATACTCTCTTTTCCAGACATGTAACTTTTCTCTCGAACAAGTTAATGCTATAATGGCTTATTCTATATGTTTGCAACCACAAGAATTCAATTAAGATGAAGAGAGTAATGATATAAGTAGCATACGTATCAAGAATTCACACACTCATAGTAATAAATAGTATATCACAAGCCTTCCATAACCCTAACAGAGGAGTTTAGCTACTCATGAGTGCAACGGAGATCACCATAAACATTATCATCGTACCAAAGCTCGAATGATCTCACGTTTAGGATGAGATTGACGTTAATAGTGAGATTGACGTTTTTGCCCTTGACCAATTTTCTCAAGAGTAGCGTTTTTCCCCTGTTGTACTTACAGAATCTGTAATCTCAATAATACTAAAAGTGACGTATGAAAAGAAAATAGAATGAATGATAATGCTTGCTGAAAAATTCAGCAAATAGGATTTTTATAATATCCTTGTCATATTCCTACTAGGTTACTGCTGCACCCTTAAGTATGTAAAAATACTGTTTTTTCCCTGGAAAGATTCTCCATGCATCATATTTAGTCCTCAAGCTTCCAAAAGCTGCCTTCCATCTTATGCGAAGTTTCCCTTTGCTACCGAAAGGTCCACAAAGTGCTGAAATCTTCATCATAAATACCTGAAAACATGCTAATCACGTTGGTTAGCTCACTTACAGGAAAATGGACTAAAAGTGCAGGAATTATATATTTTTTCCTTAAAACTTAGCTAAAATATGGGTAAATTATAGTGCTTTAGGCGTGTAAATACGCCCAACATCAACACCCCACACTTAAAGCTTTGTTCGTCCTCGAACAAAATACTACGTCCATTCAAACATCTACTTAGGATTTCACAGTAACAACACAAAATGTTCAACAAGACATGTACGACAATCATTAACAAAGAGTAGTTTTCTTGATCACTAATAGAAACAATTCAATCTCTAACCTAGACTCGTGATGATGGTTAATTCGTATCCACAAGTTCAGGCACAAAGAATCATACAGGACTACCCAAAACTCATCAACCATGTATGTCTCACGTAAGATATCGCCCATAATCACTCACAAGTATTGCATTTTTCGAAACATGGGTACAAGATTCTCCTTGCTCTCACTCTCACAAAGAATTCATATGTTACAACTTATGACCATAGGCTTGCACTTAGTGTAATGCTCTACTAATATCAGAATGCTAAGCTTAGGATCACATAGGTCTTTTACAGGTTGTAATGTAGGCTAAGGGACGGGTAGGACTATTTTGGCCAGAAATAGTGACTATGTTCCCTAAGCGCTTTAATCCACTACATTGTGTCATTAACGCTCTCTTTTAAACAATCCTGCTTCCTTTATTTCATGTAACACCCCTTTTCCTTATTTTGTTATTTAAACATAAACACAATTATCTTTTTAGTTCTCTATTTCTTTTTCTTTCTTTTTTTCATATCAAACATCTCTATGATAGCCATTCTTATTCACAACAATTTCAAGTACCAATACACTCTAAGGCATCACTCTCACCCAATTTTCTCTTATTTTGTCACATGACTTTACAATTTAAAGCGCTTAGGAATTTGGATCAAATTATGGTCTTGAAAAAAAATGGATTAGGCTACATATGAGGCTGTTAAAGAAAATAGCTAAAGGCTCAAAGGGGGTTATCTAGGATAATGTACATGGGTAGGTAAAAAGAAGGTAAGCAATTATAGGCTGCCAAAGAAATGCCTAAATCATCTCCTAAACTTGCACTCTTTATTTCGCTTTACACACACACCAGGCAAGTTCTAGCATCAGCCACAACACAGAATATACTATTATCTCAAACACACAAGGCACATGGTCAACTTTATTGAGAGCAGTATAGACTCTTGACCCAACAGATGAAGGAATTAAACCACACACTTATCACACAGTGAGTCAGATTTATAGCCTAAATGTCTCAATAGTAATGATTTTAGCACACACTCTTGTCATAATACCATGCCGCCTTATCAGAACAATTTCATGCAAAATCTAAAAAAATCTAAAAATCTAAAAATTTAACTACAAACAAGAATAGATATAGGCAAAGAAGTACAATACAGCATACAAATACCCTCACCCCACACTTAAATGGGACACACTATCCTCAGTGAAAATAAATAAGGAAAACCTGATTAGTCGGATTCCTCCTCTATCTCTGGGGTCATACCCCCTGTGTCGAAATCATCATCAGAGTCGTCATCCTCAGAAGTTCCTCAAAATTTACCCCACTTGATTCCAAGAGCTCGTCGAGGTATTTGCAGCACGGAGGATTCAACTTGCTCTTTTCTTCCTCTTTTCTTACCTTTCTGTGAGGTGGGCGCTTTTTGTTTTCCTTGTCGTCCTTTTGAGGCCATTCTACCTGAGATCCTAATAGAGTCATGTTAGCTTCATCTCGGAAGATTCAATCAAAAAAAACAAAACAATAGTGGCACCACCCCACACTTAATTTGTTGGTACAAACTAATTAAGTGAGTGATATCGATTACTCAGACTTCATCGACATACATATAGGTGATATGTTCAAATAATACGTTTTAGCACATTCATACTTTTATGTTGTCTTTAACTATCCTTTTCAACTCTATTTCGTGAAATCTGGACTATGCTTTCATGTTTGGCTTAATGCATCTTTTGAACAAAACTACTACATGGATATCGTATCAAGTTATGGCATAGAAATAATCACAACATCCCATGTTTGTAGTCAACCATGATTTTCATCTCGATGAACAATGCATTTAAACATTCAAACTTTTGAGTTACAAGGTTATGCAAGTAACTTGACCACATTGATTCCGCAAAAGTATGACAGTGTATCAAAATCAAATAAAAATTGGAAACAAGTCAAGAACACCCACAGGTATTCTTTCACTCAACTAGATGTAGCAAAACAAACCAACCATATTCAAATCACCAACATCACTTTAAGATCTAAAATATCATTATAAGCATAGTATCGTAACACTTACGAGATATAAAAGAAGAACTTACTTGGTGATATACTTGGAAGATGATCTTGAAAGGTTGAATGAGCAAAAAGAAAAATTTTGAAAGATTTGGAGAGTAAAGGTGGCGCCTAGGTCTAGCAAACAATGTGATTTTGTCTTAAGGTTGGATTTTTATTTATAGGACAAGGCGTGGGTCAGGTTTGACCCATTTAAAATTGGTTTAGGAGACCAAAAAGTAAGCATAGGCGGCACCTAATGCTTTGCCTATGCTTGGCATAGGCGGAGCCTAATGCTTTGCCTAGTTGAGCATAGGCGGCGCCTATGCTATGGCATTGTAGATTCAGAGATCAAAGGCATTGATATAGGCGGCGCCTTTTGCAAAGCATTGTTGGGCATAGGCGGCGCCTATGCTATGGCATTGTAGAATCCGAGAGCTTAGGCCATAGCATAGGCCTTGCCTTGTTCGTTGCCTAGATTTACATAGGCCTTGCCTTTACCATTGCCTAGTTTTGCTTAGGCAATGCCTAACTGCTAGCCTTTTCTTCTTCACTCCTATCTTACCACCTTTAACATAACATACTTCCAAATCAAAATTTGAGATCAATCTCCTTCTTTATATGTCTTGCACCTACACTTACTCAAAAACAACAAAAACGATTAGAACGATGGGTTGCCTCCCATCAAGCACCTTAGTTTTGGTCGTGGATCGACTGCAAAAGCAAAATCCTAGTAAAACAAATAAATTAAAGACGATGGGTTGCCTCCCATCTAGCACTTGATTTATTATCGCGGCACGACTTAGTTATCTCGATTACTTAGACTTCATCGAGATATATGGTACATCGTTTTTTGAATGGATTCAGACGACGATGATGCTTACTTGTAGGCATGCAATCTTCTTCGAGATGACTCTTATGCATACATATCCCAGGTTGGATACCAATTATATTATCAATAGTCCAACTCATAGCTCTCTTGTACCTCTTCAGAGCAGAGATGAGAGCCTCTACGTGCTGTTCACCTGAATCAGCCACAACAATAACTGGAAGTATATCACTACTTCCCAAGAACGCATGCCTTAGATGACTGGGGAGCTCTTCCAATTTTAGCACTGGCGGCTCTTCAATGGAAGTCTTCACTGTTGGTGAAGGTCGATTCTTAAGATCAAGGTCTAGCTTCTTAGGACCATGAGAATAGGACCTTATTCCTGTTAGAGCACAAGCGGTTTCTTCATATTCTTCAACCTCCTCATGCTCAAAATTCAATAGCACATCAGACAATGGCTCATCACTAAGCTGCTTCTCTGCAGATAATTCTTCCACATCTTCATAATAAACATCAGCTACAGAGAACACATCCATATCTCTAGACTGCTTCATCGATTTGCATACATCAAAACGAACCACTTCGTCATTCATCCGAAATAAAAGCTCATTGGCTCGTAAATAAAAAAGAACACTTCCTGTTGTGAGGAAAGGATGACCTAAGATTATGGGAGCTTTAGAATCCACCTCGCAATCCAAACTAACAAAGTCTGCGGGAAAAATAAATGTGGAAACCTTCACCAATACATCATATAAGATACCAACAGGTCATTTTTCTGACCTATCTGCCATCACAAGTCGCATATTGGTTGGTGTAGGATCACCCAACCCCAACTTTCTGTAAACGGATAACGACATCAAATTGATGCTAGCCCCCAGATCGCATAATGCCTTAGCAAAATTCATAGATTCAACCGTGCAAGGAATAGTGAAAGCACTAGGATCTGCCTTCTTCTGAACTAACAATCTTGTAGCGATTGCACTACAATGATGAACATTGTCTGCCGGCTCATAGCTTACTGCCCGCTTCTTTGTCAAAAGGTCCTTCATGAATTTAGCGTACCCAGGCATCTTTTTCCAGCGCCTCCACCAATGGAACATTAATAGTTAGCTGCTTCAACATAGTCATGAATTTACTGAACCTGATGTCATCAACTTTCTTCTTCAATCTCTGAGGAAAAGGTGGTGGTGGAAGGGGAATCATTTTCTCCACCACTTTCTTTTTATCTTGCTTCCGATTATCAACCTTTTCAGGAGTGTCATAAACCTTTTTCTTCAGTCTTTGAGGAAAAAGTGGAGGTGGAAGGGGAATAGTTTTATCATGAACTCTCTCATTCTGATTTTCAGCTTCTACCGAATCATCACAATCTGCTTCAATAACATTCTCTGCTATATCATCAACCACCTGCTTTCCTTTAGATGGACTTTCCAATACTTTACCACTCCTGGTAGTAATAGCCATACATAATCCATCATTCCTTGGGTTTTGCACCGTGTCTCTAGGTAACATGCCAGCCTTTCTTTGATTGAATGTCGCTGAAAGTTGACTCAGTTGTTGTTCCAGCTGTTTTATTGTAGTAGAATGCGAGTCAACCAATTGTTTCATTGAGGACAAATCATTTACTACCGCAGTTACTCCTGTGTTGGTTGCCTCCACTTCTTTCAACAGCTTAGCCATCATATCTTCCATGGACATCTTCCCAAAGCCAGACGCCATGGCCTAACGGTTTCCGGGAGGAACATACAAACCACTCCTATCAATCTTATTCTTCCAACTACCTTGATCACAGTCCTTGTTTCTAGATTTATCATAATAGTTCCGACCTTGGTTTCCTTGGGCATTACCTCGGAAATCCCCCTGATTATTCAAGTAGTTAGCTTTTTCTTCAGAATCGGATTCATCTCTTCCTTTTGACGCAACTGCTTTGACTTTTTTGGTCTTCCCTGATAAAAAATGTTTGGTAAGAAGATCCATCTGAGTTTTCATTTGCGCCATATCTTGATCAAATTTCTCCTCTCTTCGTCTTGGTTCTGCAGTCATGCCAATAGATATAGTAGAGCTTGCTACCTCAGAATCCCTGGTATGCCAAGCTCTACTTTGCTTTGTCATACGGTCTAGCATATCACTTTCCTGACCAAAAGTAAGGTCCATGAATGACCCTCCTGCAGTATTATCAACCACTGGCTTAGTCATCAAATTCAAAGACCTGTATAATATCTCCATCAAGTGGACATTGGTCATATGATGATTTGGGCACCGCATAAGTTTTTTTTTAAACCTCTCCCATGTTTTGTGGAGAGCTTCAGTTGGGAGCTGTCGAAAATTGTTGATCTCATCTCTCAACTGTGCTCTTTTGGATGGCGGAAAGAATCTTTCTAGGAAAGCGTCTTTCAATTGCCTCCAATTAGTAATGGAATCAGGAGTTAGCTCGTTCAACCATAGAGTTGCCTCTCCAGATAGAGACAATGGAAATAAGCGCAGCCGAATTGCATTCTGTCCAACTCCTGGATTGTCAAACAACTTGCATATTGAGATAAAATTGATCAAGTGCATATTTGGATCATCGCCTGCAAGTCCACCAAATAATACCTTGAGCTACAACAGCTGAATCATGGTGCTAGTGATATTGAACTTGGCTCCAGGTGCCAGGGGTGGAAAAATAATAGGCCCTGTGGCACCAGCCCCATCCAAATCGTCATCATAATCATCAAAAGGAAACTGCACAGCTCTGCATTCAGTCCTCAATCTATCTTGACGATCTCTTCTGTTTGCAGGTGTCGCCACCTCATCAGCATTCCTTGGGTTTAGTAACTCATCATCACCCAGGTCCTCATCATCAGGATTTGTTGCTCGACCTGGGTTATCAATATTCTGTTTATGCACTTGAGCAGCGGCCATTGCAGCTAATCTGGCCTGCTCCTGCTGAGCAGCTCTTCTTTCAATGTCTCGTTGTGCCTCCATTCTGCCAATTAGTTGAGGTTCAGGATTTATAGGTAATAGTGGTTGACCAGAACTTCGAGTATTTTGCATGCACTGAACAGAACCTGAATAAAACAAAAACAACAACTAAAAGTAAAATACAAGAATCTTTGACCAAAGGGTCTATTAACTATCAAAAACTTAGTTGACAACCGTATTCCCCGGCAATGGCGCCAAAATTTGATAACTCCCAAACTACAGCTCTCGTAAGAGTGTAAGCGGTCGCTGTCAAATATAGAACCCAACTGGGTTGGGTGTCGAATCCCACAGGGAATACTTGGTCACTAAGTATGCAACTATTAGTAGACTGTTGGTCGAAAATTCTACGAAAAAAGGGGGAGTTAATTGTCGCCTGACTTAAGAGTATCAAAGTAACGAATGAAACGATTTGTGTAGTAGGATTTAATAACAGAGAATAATAAGTTAGGGTTATGTCCACCTTATGAGTTCTACGTATCTATTAACTATGAGTTATGTGGAATTCAGACATACATGCACTTATATAGATTCATATTCTAATGGTAAATCCTAGTGTCTCTTGACCATCCAGAATTATTTCACTTTAAATCTCTCGAGCTTAAAGTGTAACTAACGGTACAAACTCTCCAAGAGGTTAATCCAGTTATGGAACTAACGTGTAAA
Organism: Capsicum baccatum var. pendulum; assembly: GCA_030864225.1. Lineage (NCBI taxonomy): Eukaryota > Viridiplantae > Streptophyta > Magnoliopsida > Solanales > Solanaceae > Capsicum > Capsicum baccatum. The sequence goes on along the minus strand of CM061559.1, from coordinate 254,644,572 downwards.
CAGGGGTTGGTAGCCCTATTTCCTTGTCACACTCTCTTTTCCATACATGTAACTTTTCTCTTGAACAAGTTAATGCTATACTGGCCTATTCTATATGTTTGCAACCACAAGAATTCAATTAAGATGAAGAGAGTAATGATATAAGTAGCATACGTATCAAGAATTCACACACTCATAGTAATAAATAGTATATCACAAGCCTTCCATAACCCTAACAGAGGAGTTTAGCTACTCATGAGTTCAACGGAGATCACCATAAACATCATCATCGTACCAAAGCTCGAATGATCTCACGTTGAGGATGAGATTGGCGTCAATAGTGAGATTGACTTTTTTGCCTTGACCAATTTTCTCAAGAGTAGCGTTTTTCCCCTGTTGTACTTACAAAATCTGTAATCTCAATAATACTAAAAGTGACGTATGAAAAGAAAATAGAATGAGTGATAATGCTTGCTGAAAAATACAGCAAATAGGGTTTTTATAATATCCTTGTCATATTCCTACTAGGTTACTGCTGCACCCTTAAGTATGTAAAAATACTGTTTTTGCCCTGGAAAGATTCTCCATGCATCATATTTAGTCCTCAAGCTTCCAAAAGCTGCCTTCCATCTTATGCGAAGTTTCCCTTTGCTACCGAAAGGTCCACAAAGTGCTGAAATCTTCATCATAAATACCTGAAAATATGCTAATCACGTTGGTTAGCTCACTTACAGGAAAATGGACTAAAAGTGCAGGAATTATATATTGTGTCCTTAAAACTTAGCTAAAATATGGGTAAATTATAGTGCTTTAGGCGTTTAAATACACCCAACATCACTCCCTCAACGAACTGATTCTGCCAAAGAACTTTGACTAGAGGAACTTTTTTATTTCTCAGTCTGTAAATCTGAAAGTTAAGAATTTTGACTGGAATTTTCTCGTAAGATAGATTGTTCTGAACATGTATGCCCTTTAACGGGACTACAACTGTTTGGTAACCTATGCACTTCTTAAGCAAGAAAACATGGAATACTAGAGGCACTGAGGCTAGATCTGAAGGAAATTCTAGCTTATAAGCTACTTTTCCAAAGCAACTTAGAAGTTTGAAGGGACCAACATATCGAGGACTAAGCTTTCCCTTCTTGTTGAACCTCTTCACTCCCTTCATTGGAGAAATTTTCAAATATACACAATCACCAATATCAAACTTAAGATCCTTTCTGTGCACATCTGCGTACTATTTCTAATGGCTCTGAGCTGTCTTAAGCCTTTCCCTGATCAACTGGACTTTTTCCAAAGTGTTGAACACTAAGTTATGCCCTACAACTGCGGCCTTACCGACTTAGAACAAATCGATTCAAGATCTGCATCTCCTACCAAAGAGATCTTCAAATGGATCCATCTTAATACTGGAATGATAGCTGTTGTTGTATGCAAACTCAATCAAGGGCAAGTGGTCATCCCAACTTTCTTTGAAATCGACTGAATACGCTCGCAGCTTATCTTCTAAAGTCTGAATGGTCCTTTCTACTTAACTATCTGTCTGAGTATGAAAGGTTGTACTGAGATGAACTCAGGTACCAAGACCCTTTTGGAATGCTTTCCAGAAATAAGAGGTGAATAGGGTACCTTTATCTAAGATAATGGATAACAGAACACCATGTAATCTGACCAACACCTTTATATAGAGTTTGGCATAATCCGTGGCTGAAAAAAGGTATGAACTAGAAGGAAATGAGCTGATTTAGTCATCCTATCTACAATGACCCAAACTAAAACATATTGATGACGAGTAGGAGGTAAACCCGTCACAAAGTCTATGTTGACTTCTTTCCACTTCTAGGTGGGAATACTAAACTCCTACATAGACCCACTAGGCTTCTAATGCTCAATCTTAACCTACTGACATGTAGAACACATATCCATAAACTCTAAAATATTTCACTTCATCCCACTCTACTAATAGATCTCTTATAAATCGTTGTATATCGTAGTGGCCCCTGGTTAAATAGAGTAATGCACATCATGTGCTTCTACAAGAATCCGTTGCCTAAAGTCATCTACACCTGTCACACATAGACGACCTTGAAAATATAGTACACTATCTCCCCTTTGGGAGAAAACCTTTAACTTCTGATCTCTGATTGACTCTTTTAACTTGACTAAACTGAGATCCCTATTCTGTTTTTCTTTACGTCAGAAAATAGAGATGACTCTGAACTGTTCTGAACCAATATACTACTTTCTGATGAATCAACTAAACCGATACCTAATCGGTAAAATGACGATCTTCTTGAGATAACTTCTTCTTATTGCTCTCAACATGAGCAATACTACCCATACACAGTCTACTGAGAGCATCAGCCACGATATTGGCTTTGCCAGGATGATAAAGGACACTCATCTGTAGTCTTTCAGAAGCTCTAACCACCCTTTCTGATGGAGGTTAAGATCTTTTTGAGAGAATACATACTAAAGGCTCTGGTGATCTGTGAACACATCTTTATGCACCTCATACAAGTAATGCCTCCAAATCTTTAAGGCAAATACTATAGCTGCTAACTGAAGATCATGAGTCAGATAATTCTTATCATAAGGCTTAAGTTCTCTGGAGACGTAGGCTATGACCTTACCATGATGTATGAGTAAACAACCCAATCCTACTGTAGATGCATCACAGTACACAACAAACCCATCTGAACCATCTATTAGAGTCAAAACTGGAGCTGAGGTAAGTCGAGTCTTCATCTCCTAAAAACTTTTCTTGCATGAATCTGACCACTAACACTTGACTTTCTTCTGAAGGGGATGCAATGCATAAAAATCCCTTAATAAACCATCTGTAATAGCCAACCAAACCCAAGAAAGTACTGATTTCTGTCGGAGAGACGGGTATGGGCCAGTTTCTTACTGCTTCAGTCTTTTGAAGATCAACTCTAATGCTATCAACGGAAATAATATGACCAAGAAATGATACTGAACTTAGCCAAAATTTGGAATAACTAATGATTTTTGAGAGTCAACAATACTATTCTGAGATGGTCTTCATGATTATGCTCACTGCAAAAATAGACAAGAATGTTATCTATGAAGACTATAATGAATAGATCACCCATAGATTGGTTTGAAGTGGGTAAGGCCACTTTGCTTGGGCATAAGGTAGTGTTTTAGGCTATGGAAATTTATTAGGGAAAGGTTGAAGACAACCCAGATTCATCAGAAATCATATGACGATATGAGGAGAAAAGATCTCGAGTTTGAAGTTAATGATTTACTGTATCTCCGCAAACTCAGATCTAGCTCCAAGTAATAATTTTCCTTAAGCTTATTCAGTTTCATGCTCAGATTTCTATTATAAAATTGGTATTATTTACTATTTTATACTCAGTCATATGTTCATAAGTCAGTTCAGTCATGTAGTCATGCATCAGATATGCATTCTCATTCTGAGAAACTCAGTTCATCAGAAACTCCAGTCATGCATTCACGAAACAACTCAGTCATGTACTAATCTATCAGATGTGCATGTTCAGTGTGATAACCCAGTATATCAGTAGCTTCTATCATGAAATCATGCATCAGTTATGCATGTCCAATATTCACTTTCAGTTATTAGTTCTTCCCTCTTAGCCAGTCTCATTCATGGACGACTATTTCCAAGGGGGGGATATTGTAGGATCCTATAAAACTCTAAGATTAATTCAGTCCATTAATGTTTGTCAAAGGGTCCCAGACTTAGAATATTTTAGCTAAGTATCTAGACCTAGTTTTAATTTGGCCTTTGCAAGTTGGTAATTGTGTTTCGCGACTTTCACGTCTGTTAAATGTCGATATTTAAGTCATGATCAGGAATGTCAATAGGGGTTCTTGGATGAGTTTTAGATTTTTCATACCTCATTTAGACCATGTCTAATTGACTAAAACAGTGAGTCGACGCGATGATAGAATGTCGCATCGCCCATCGAGTACACAAATAAAATTTTCCTCAGCTGAAGGCAATTTATAGTGAACTGATGCTAACTCAACGCATCACATCGGTTATCGAGTTAGTACCCTTGACGCGCTACATCGGCTTAGCATTGCTGGGAAGTTTTTAGTATTTAAAATACTGTATTCTCAGGGTTATTCAGGTCTTTTTCCCTCAACCCCTAAAACACAAAATTATGTACCCAATAGAGAAAATAAACTCATTGTTTCTCAAAGTTTCTTAAGAACAAAACCTTAGAAACCTCAATTTCAAAACTAAGAACTCAAGATTTAACCATTAACTTTCAAGAATTCACCAACTAAGGTATGTAAAGAGTTCATCCAAGGGTCCCTTCCACCCTTGGAGTCCAAGAAGCTATTTTCAAAGTTCAAGTATTGGCTTTCATGAATTACATGTTGGGTTGGATTATATTCATGTATACAATGATTAATTAGAATTCTAATCCATGTTTTATGATAAGTTTAATGTTGAATTAGTTGATATATATACAACATCACATGAATCCATATTGAACCCTTGAAATTGTCAATGGGGATTTGAATTATGATTCTTACTTATTATGTAATGCTATCTATATATACCATGCTCACTAATTGTTTGATGAATTGCCTATTTGGACTAATAAGAGAAAGAAACCATGCCATGTTAGCTTATGTGCAAGTTGTATCATGCAAGTGTTTAATAAAATTCCACTATGAATGAGTTATGAACAAGTGTACATATTTATGTTTTCCACAACTATGATATGATTTATTTTTATGCTATCGAGTCCTAAGGGTTCTTGATACCCGATAATTTATCTGATTACTTAGAGCCAGAGTCTTTTCACGATAAATCTCAGTCATGCCATGATCAGTAGAATTCAGACAGTTACAGAACTCAGGAAAAACTCAGTAAACTTAGTATCAGTCCAGTCTTATTTAGAACTCAGTTTAGTCCTAAGTAAACCAAGTCAGTTAACAAAACTCAGTAGTATTCTGCCAGTCAACAAAACTCAGTGAACTCAGTTTAGTTCAATTATATAGTACTATCAGTATTAGTTAATTCAAGCCTAGCATAAACTAGGAAATCAGTTCAGTGTCTATTTAGTTGAGGGTATAATTCAGCACCGAGTGAGTCCAAGGATAGGAACTCACCTCCCAGAAGAGGGTGTGATTCTTAGAAGCAATCCTTGTGTTCCAGAACTATGTAGCCAGCGTAGGTTAAGATATCAAACCTGCCAGATGAGGGTTGATGAGGTGGCTTAACCTGTCAGATGAGGGTCTCACCATTCTCATTAGAGTACCTGCCAGATGAGGGTCGCTCACAGTTTGTCATTACCCATGACACGATATTGACACCCTTCCAATTGAGGTTACAGATTAACCCCAACTCAGCTATCTTATTTGGAGAATATTTGTTAAATGATTACCTCCCACAGTCTCAGTCTCAGCCTTCAGAATAGAACTTGAATAGTTCTACAGATTTTAGGACTTTTAGATATAGTCACTAAGCTCAGTACGGAACTCAGCTAGTTCCATCAAAATCAGGTCTGTCAGACATAGTCACTCAGTTAACAGTATATTAGTTATCACAACTCAATTTTATTAGTATTCAGATTCAGTATTCAGTGTTATCACGATCTCAATTACAGTCCACGTATTCATGTATACACTCTCATTTAGTATACTCATGTTATTCAGTTAGTATTGTTTATGCATATGAACCCATGCATTCAGCCTAACCCACTTTGCATACTAGTACATTCCCACGTACTGACGCATACTTTTCTCTTCTGGTGATTCCTCATAGTTTAAGGATATGATTTCAGATTAGATTTCAGCAGTCAGAGTCAGTGGTGAGTCTCTAGTCGCCAGTACATAGCAGTTCATATTTTAGCAGTCAGATTCAGTGGTGAGTCCTCATAGTTCGAGGACATGATTATTATTTCATTATTTCAGTACTTAGTTATTATAATAGATAGAGTTAGTTGGGGGATTGTCCCATCAACTTCACAGTTCAAAAAAAATTTGAGGCTTTTCAGACTAGAGTAATTTTAGACAATTGCTTTCAGTTTTGGTATTGTTATACCGTTTATTCAGTATTATTCAGTTTTGAATCTTCTTGCCAATTTCCGCCAAATTTTTGTATTTATCTCAGTTATATTGATATTACAATAGTACTATTATGCAGTGCTTACAGCAGGTACCATTCATAGGTTAGCTAGTGGTCCTTTGAGATTATTAGCACCGTGTAGCATCTGTGGTACCAGACTCGGAGCGTTACAAACTTGGTATTAGAGCCTAAGGTTTAAAAGTGTCCTTGGAAGTCTGAAAAGCCACACTTAGTCGATGAAGGCATTTGATAAAAATAATTATTTAATATTAAAAGCCAACACTTGGCCAATGAAGGAATTTTTTCGTTGATTTTTTAGGCCTTCACAAATAAAAGGTGGATTTTACGTATACAAATATGTAACAAAAAATAAATATTTTTGGTCGATGAAAAAATCTTTATAATATTTTAAAATTTTATCTAAGCCCAACTTTTTAACAAAAATTATATTTTTAAATACGTATACATATATTTTAAATTTATTTTGATAATTATTTATTTGTTAATAATATTTTTATTATAAATGTTTGTATAGGTTCTCAGAAATATTTTTCAAAAAGGAGAGTTCGAGCTTATTTTATGTTTGTATTTTTACATTCTTATAATTGTACAAATATTATCATAGTGAAACTTTATTTTTGGGGGTGATGGGAAGGATATTCTTTATTTATGCAATTCTCACCACACATTAGCCAATTTTAGGTCGTTAATATTTATATTAAATAGATTTAGATATTTAATCAAATAATTCACACTTTTTACATAAAAAAAATAATACATAGTCTTTTTCTTTGAGAACAATGTTTCTTTATTCAATCTTATCTTACGTACATAAATTTTTGTACTTTTATTTATATATATTTTATGATAACATACATATTACATTATTTTAATACGTATTTTATATTTGTCTTTATAAAATTAGTTTTTTTTTCATCTTTTTGAATAAACCTAAGTCTGGTCGGGAACCACATTTATGGATTCTGAAGGGTGTCTAATTTGAACCCTTACCTGAACCTAAACTGGTTCGTAGATTAAAAACGAGTCATATATGTTAGTAAATAAAATAGGTTTTCTCATTTTCCTTAAAAATTAGATGGCTAATCTATACATAAATCAATTCATTTTGAGTCCATAATGTCATACTCGTTTTGATCTTAGGTAAAAATCGGGTTTGACAGTGGAAAAAGTCAAGATCTTTTGCCCTGTAAGTCTTACTAAGTTTCTAAAGATAATTAAAATTCGCACCTTCTATTATATATATATATAAGAAGATTAGCATTCATTAATAGATACATAATACAAATTTAAGAACATTAATATTCATAAAATGGATACAAAGTAGTCAAGGATCAAAGAGAAGCATGTGTTAACAACTGAACATCATCAACCATTAATATATATATATATATATATATATATATATATATATATATATATATATATATATATATATATATAAAATGAAAGATCCAAATATAACGATGTTGATTCAGTTGTCATGACTAGATTCTGCAGTAAAAGGATGCAATATATCATGCATGACATAACTTTAAATTTTTCAGCAGCCATCAACACATCAAACACACCCATAAGTGTTGCAGTTGATAAAGCATTACTATATATAAAATTTAGGAGGTCCTTGACCGCAACTTCTTATGCTCAATAAAGTTGAGAAAGGCTAAAGTTAACTTTTTGTCAACAAACAACAGAAAAATATTGTATAAAAGGATATTACAAAAGTATGATCATGAACAAAAAGAGGTCCTTGACCGCAACTTCTTATGCTCAATAAAGTTGAGAAAGGCTAAAGTTAACTTTTTGTCAACAAACAACAGAAAAATATTGTATAAAAGGATATTACAAAAGTATGATCATGAACAAAAAGATGGCAGAGAAAGCAGTATCGGCGGAAAAAAAATTCGCTCTTACTTTTAACCTTAACTCTACTGTAGTAAAATAAAAATATATCGCTGTAAAAGCAAGTCTAGCTGAAAAAAAGTGTTACATATTGGGTTTTGGCCCTTAGAATTTTCCTAGAATTCTGTTCTCTGGACCCAATACGACTCAGCGTATGAGTCGTATGTTGGGGTACGAGTGGTATGGTCCTATCGTATGCTAACCGGTATTTGTTGGTGGAATGGATGGGTTACTAGAATGGATATGACTTGGGGGATAAGAGTTGTATGGCTGGGTATGACTCATATCTTGTACTCGTATATGGGACAGTGTTTAATCCTCTTAGTATTCTATTCTGATAGGGATATAGATGGAAAGTATATGCCTTGGATACAACTTAGTTGGATAAGTCGTATGCTGTACTGTGTTAGTTCCAAGGGTTGAGGGTGGATATGAGTGTTGGATATCACTCGTATAGGAAAGATACGACTCCTATGGGTCAGTCGTATCCATGTGACAAAAATTTTGTACAACTTAAGTGGGGGTATTTTGGACATTTTCTTACTTACCCTAATAGGATCCCATGACTTTTAACCTATTTGGGAGGCTATTTACTTTATTATTTCTCTCTTCAACTCTTAGAAACTATTCCTAAATAATCTAAAATCTTCTCAAAAGCTTTGGGGCAATGAAGAGCTAGGGTTTCATCTTGAGGAGTAACTTTGGGGCTTGATTTGGTGATTTATTTTCATCAATTTTTTGGTATAAAGCTTGTTCTATTCCTTAATTGTTAGTTTCAACTAAAGGCATGATTTTTCTATTGTTTTTCTTGATTTCATTGGTGAATGCTTTTGGATTTTCAAAAATGATTTAGGGATTTTGTTTATAAATGGTTGGTTATGGTTTCCTATCTTTTAACTATGCTTTTCTATGCATTAATGAAGGTTTTAGATGATTGGAATACATGGAATGGTTATTGGTTTTGGATATATATTATGCCCCCAATATGTTTGACAAATTGCTTATGAAGATATGTTCATTGCATTTTCTTTTAAATGGAACTCTTATTATTTTTTTTTAACTTGGTAAAGGATTTATGCATGGTTTAATTGATTTTGAAATTTAAATGGCTAAACGGTTATGCTTGTGGGGTATGGATTCGCGCAATTGGATTTAATATGGTAATTGAAAAGGACACCTAAGGTCCCATATAGCTACATGTGGTTGGCTATTGATAGTACTTGCAAGTATGAGTGGTATCACGATACCATCACTAAATGTCCTTGGTTAATAAATAGTAAATGGATTGATTGAAAATGATTTTAGTTGGGAATTAAAGGGGGAGGTGTAGCTAAATCGTGGAAGGTGGAGGTCTCGGGGGGACAGAAACTGAAAACTCATATTTGTCGGTATGAGGTTTGTTTTTCCAGTGCATGATGTCACACCACATATTGGGGTATGAGTTGTATGGTTGGATGGTTGATTTGGTAACTTGGTTGGATCGGACACGGTTGTACCCTATCCAGAGTCTTCATAAGGTCATTTACTTTTTCTTGTTATATGCTCGAAATTCATCCCATCAAAGGCTGGATAAGGCGGTTGGGTTGGGTAATAGGGGGCGTTCCTCGGTCCAGGTTGGACTTGGGATGCCTATTATGTCTAGGTCCTGGTTCGGATCGTAACAAAAAGATATGGTAAAACAAATTTCAAATGCACCTAACAATAGATAAGCAGCACCAGATGAACTAAAATGATGCTCCTCTCTCTAACTAGAAAGTTTTGCGATAAATTTCTTCATATCTATTACAATATCCTCTTTCATCGAAATCATTAGAAGCTAACAAAATTAAAACTGATGAACTTTTTATCATGCAAATGGAGTTAAAATAAATGGAAAAAATAAGAACACTTTAACGATTGATGAATCTAATGACTATTGACAGTGATTCTTATCATTGTGCTGTCAAAGCAACATAAACATTCTTTGGACAGATCAAAATCAGTACAGCCAAAGGGCTAATGTCAGAACACTTTACTGCAAAAAATTTTCTAGAAGCTCAATGAAAATTATGAATTAGTCTTCAAACCACAGAAATAGAATGTGATGATCAAACGGGTATTCCACTATTAGCTTTCCTAAGGCATCTAACGAATCACCGAGTGTCCTACAATCAAAAATTTGTGACTTCAGTATGTTAAAAGGAAAAAAAGAAACAGTTATGAGAAAATAATTTCCACACAAAGAGCGGAGAAAGGGAGGGTAGGAGGGAAGAATGAAGGTAACAAGAAGGTTGACGATGAAAACTTCCAAAGAAAATCATTAGTATACTTTTATCTTTGAGAAGTGTTTGAATTGAGAAAAAGACAAATACAAGACAAAAACACTTACCCTTCAACAATTAGTTTCTTCCTGTAACTCTTAAGATTTTCTCCAGTTGTACTTTCAATCACATATCTCACAATCCTACAAATAAAACAACAATAAACTTCAGTACAAGAATTGTAATATTCATGACCACTTGACTGGTTTGTATTGCCCTATTTTATAGATTTTGTCTTGATCTTGCTGCTCCACTTCTGGATTCCACACCAAGGATTCATTAAGCAAACATTAGGCACCTAACATCATCACATGTATGAATTCCCTCTAGTTTTAAAGTTGCTCCTGCCAGTGATGTTGTGGTGGGCTGAAAAACCTTATGTGATGTGTATTACTTGAATTTCACGGTTCAGTAGAATTAGCAGTTCATAAAGAGCCTACGAAAGGCAGCACATATGGAATGCATAATAACTCAAATCATTTTTAAAATTTTAATCGTCTTCAAAAGAAACATGCTTCAACAGGTATGCTATTGAATCTTGCTCATCGTCTGTATTTCAGAGGAGAAGAAGAGACATAAAACCTTTTTTATGCAGAGAAGTAGCGACTAAAAGAAAACCAAATATGTAAGTAGTTCATGCGATGAGGATACAAATCCATCCAACAGGACATTAGAATGTTACCTGTAACATTGTTTGGACCACTATCTGTCCATTTTCACCAGTCTCTCTTTACATAAATTGGGGTTTTACCATCTCCTTGAATTAACTTTCCCCATATATTAGGCTCTTTCTTTCGTAAAGTATATTCAATGCCTCTCCCTCCAGGATGTAATCTGTCTCTTCAGAAGAAAATTGCAAATTAAAACTTAACTTGAAATCTGTAGCATCAAGTTAATCAAATGATTCACCAATGAAAAAACCTTACTTACATAAAGAGTAGCTCGGTCTCGAAGAGGCACATTCATTTCATATATTTGAGGACCTGCCCCAATAGTGGCAGAGATATTAAGAAGACCTTCTGCTAGATTTATTTGCAAGTTACGTGCATCAAGCCAGTTGAGATAGACCATATCACTTGTTCTGCCCACTTGATTATTGGATTTGTGCTGCCATTAAAGTTCACAAAAGAAAAACTAGGGTGAGCTCTTGAGTTGCAGAACTCACAGTTGTAACAACTAGTGTCTGAGTTGTTTCACATGAAGGACTAAACGCCAGAGAACATGTTAGAACAGTTGCCTCAACCAATGTTGAGTAGAACTTTCGAAATATTCGACTTGAGGGTCTATCGGAAACAATGTCTCAACCTTTGAGGTAGGGGTAAGGTTTGCTTACACTATATCCTCCCCAAATCCCAATTTGTGACATTATACTAAGTGATCTTATAGAATCAAGTAAATTTGATCAAATTCACATAGACCACGTAACCAAGAGCTACAGGATATCAAATAAATCAAGCAGCTGATAATTAATATAAACAACCCCATGCCTCCAGGTTTGAAAGAGAAGAACATCAAGAAAATATAAGGAAAGAACTAAATCATCGAACCAAATAGCAGCAAAAAGCACCAAAATATCCAAAAAAAATAATAATTTATTAACATGAATCAAGCTATACGTTAAAACCTTTGGGCCAATGTGAAACTATCTTTTCTTTAGTACAACCGACAATCAATGTAGACGAAGAAAAGATTCAATTTTGGACAACATCTACTTAACCAAATCCAATAAAATCCAAAAAATGATCTTTTTTCATTCTCCCTTCCAATAAAATAATCAACAAAATGAATAAAAGAGTTGATTGCAAACACAATAAAATTCAAAGTTTAATTTTTTTATTACCAACCAAGAATTTAACGGAACTAAGAAGATATCAATTGGTATAACAGTCATCGAACACAAATACAAGAAACTACAAAATTTACCCAAACTATCTTTTCTTTAGTACAACCGACGATCAATGTAGATGATAAAAGATTCAGTTTTGGACACCACCCACTTAACCAAATCCAATAAAATTCAAAAAATGAACTTTCTTGATTCTCCATTCCAATGAAATAATCAACAAAATGAATAAAAAAGATCATTACAAACACAATAAGTTAAGACCAACCAAGATATTAACTGAACTAAGAAAATATCAATTGCTACAACATCGAACACAAATGCAAGAAACTACACAATTAACCCAAATCAAACTTAAAAGAACAAGAATATTTTGAAAAAAATACCCAAAAATGTTTCGCAATTTCGCAAGCCTGTTTTTGCTTTCTTGAATCAATGTCCTGTATTCCCTTAGAGTTGTTCTCATTTTTTGAAGTTGCTCATCCGCAGACGTTGCACTCTGCCAATGGGCCAATGGTTGGGGATGATTAATAAGGCTTCTCTCAGTTCCTTGAAGTTTTCATTCCTCCATTTTGTATAAATGAAGCTTCCACTCCTCTCCTGCAATTTCTTCAGCAAGCATGTTGAAAGAAATTTTTAGGAATGAATTTTTTTGTAACAAGAGCACAAATCAAGATAACTACTTTTAGTTAAGAAAGCAAGAGAGGGGGAAGGTTCTAAAATAATAAGATATATATAGAAAAAAAAATTAGGAATGAATTTTAGTTAAGAAGGCAAGAATCAAGATGGCAGTTTTTAGTTGGGAGAAAGGCGGGAAGGTTTTAACAATATGAATAAGAATGGGGTAGTTTTAGTATATGGAGGCCCGAAGGACAAATATATTTGTAAAAAGTCCCCTAAACTCTACTTTATGATCAAACCTCCCCGCCCCCGCCCCGCAAACCCGGCCAACTTTATCTCCCCCCCAAACCCGGCGAACTTTAACTAATATAGATACTATGATTTTTACCGATATATATATATATATATATATATATATATATATATATATATATATATATATATATATATATATATATTAGTTTAGTTACACGTGCCTCGCAAGTGTAATTTTTAATTATTTAAAATTGGACGATTTTGTCTATTGTAAAACTTTTTAATGAAGTATAAAAAGTTCAAATTACTTCTCAAAGGTCATTCACACTTTAATATAATAATATATACATAACATATATTTTATTGTAAGCACATACATATTTTACCACAAAAAATTTCAAGTAGTTAATGGACCGTCACTTTTGCATTCGTCAGTAACCCTTTTCCTTGCTAGAGGTAAGAACACATCGATTTAAACTATATTTGTTACGACTATTTTTTATTTTTTTATATATTATTTTTTTCTTTTTAAAGTTAAATATTTAGAAAATCTTTGATTACTTACTTAAACTTTTACAAATTTAGTATTTCTTATATTTTTTTTATTCTAACGTTTTCATATTTATTTCTAAATTTTTTATATATTCTTAATATCAATTTTAGTTGATTTAAAATTCTTAAACTAATGAAAAAGGTCTTAATTGTCACTAATTCTGATTAATTTTAATAAGGAAAGGTTTACTATAGTTATTTCATTAATTTTCAGCCTCTTATATATTATTTCCTCCATTTAAAAAAGAATGACTACTTTACTTTTTAGTCTGTTTCAAAAAGAATAATCCTCTTTTTTGGCAATATTTTGATTCCAACTTTCCACATGGTATGTTTAACACCACAAGATTAAAGGATAGTTTGATACATTTGACACAATTTTAATTTAAGACCATAAGATTTAAAAGCTTTCTTATTTTCTTAAACTCTGTGTCAAATTCAAATATGCAATTCCTTTTTAAATGGATAGAGTAGGAAAATAGTGAAAAGACGATTTGTCTAAAGCAAAGACTTTTAATGAATTGGAAAAGTTCGAAGTTCAAAGTTCAAATCACTTTTTAAAGATCTTTCACACTTTAATATGATAATGTAAACATAAACATATATTTATATATTATAGTGTAAGCACATATATAAAGTTTCAATCACTTTTGCATTTGCTGTGCAGTATCTTTTTCCATTGTTGTCAAATGTTAAGCATCAATTTGAACCATATTTGTGGTACAATTATTATTATTATTATTTCTATACTTAAAATCTTTCCTTGTTTTTAAAGTCAAATCTTTGCAAAATCATTGATTGCATTCTTATTACGTACTTAAAACTTCTAAAATTTGATACTTTTAATTTATTTTTTTCTAATTCTAATACTTTAAGATTTATTTTTAGATTTTTCAAATCTTCTTAAAATCAAATTTAGTTGATTTGAAAATCTTAAACTAATAGAAAAAATATTAGTTGTCATTAATTCTGGTGGCTTCTAATAAGGAAAGATTTTGTCATAAATATATTTAATTAATTTTTAATTCTTAAGTATTAGGAAAAACAGTGAAAAGATTATTTTATCTAAAGTAGAGACTTTTAACGAACTGCAAAAAGTTCAAATAACATTTATAAGCTCCTTCAAATTCTTAAAATATTACAGATTATAGTTATAGATAGATATAGATTATAGATATGTCTGAACCTATAATTTAAAAATGCAATGATTCACTAAAAATAAGAACCTAAAATGATTTTTATTTGCTAAAAGAACCATAAAAACTGATCATAGAGTTTAAATTCTAAATTTGTCCTGCCCTTTTGTTAAGGCCACCAATTAAAGTTAATTACTAATTAATCTATTTATACGATTCTCTTCATATTTCCTCCTATTGTAATAATAATTTTAGCTCAACCAAAACAATCTTGAAAATAAGAACAAGTGTATAAACATATAGTCCCACTAACTCTTTCAGTCATCCATTTAACGCTCAACTTCTAAGCATCTCTACATACATACAAAAATTGTCAACTCATAACCAATAAAGAGTGGTTAAAGATATCAATCAACACGTAAATAATTAAAGAAAAATATGATACTGATTCTAATGATACATACATAATATATACATGCTAGTAATTATTTTGTGCTACTATATGATATTTTTCTAAAAGTAAAGAAAGAGTGTGTTCCTATACTACACATCTATCAAAAGAAGATTTTTTTTTTAATAAAATTTTCTGAATAGGAATGACATCAGCTAGTACATATGAGGCCCTCTTACATTCAACTTCTAACTGCAATGGACATTTCTGCAAACTTGTCAAGCAATCAAGTTTTCTCGACTTATAAATCATCAATTTGGAGTCTGAATTCGTGAGAAGTTACAATGATTTATTATTAATCCAAATGCATTATTAATAAACTTGAAACATAACAAAAGCAAGTTGTAAGTAAAAGTTAAATAATGATATGACAAAACTAAAGAGCACTGAATAATAATACTGAAATAATGCGAAAGTATAACTGAAATTCCATAAAGTTCTCAAAATACTGATATAACTACTAAAATACTAATAGAAATATTGAAAACTGAACATCTGTCTAAAATAGTCTAGTTTGAAAAGCCTCTAACTGGATTGTCTGAATATGGAGTTGATGGGATAATCCCCCAACTAACTCTGGCTACTGAACATACTGAACTAATGAAATAAATGAACCTTGTACTCAAATTATGAGGACTCACCACTATATCTATTGCTGATAATTTGAACAGCTAAGTATAGTCAGGAGCATGTGTATCTGAAACTATGATATGAGACATCATAAGAAAAAGGAAAGAGTATGCGTTAGTACTTCGAATGTACTGGTATGCTAAGTGAGGTAAGGTTGTATGCATGGGTTCATATGTATGAATAATAACGGACTGAGTGATAAGAATATAACTGAATAATAGTATGTGACTAACTGAACATGTTGCAAATACTGAGTGTGCAATACTGCACATATATAAGTATATTGTTTATGAGATTAGATTGAGGCGGAATACTGAGTTCTGATAACTAAGTAACTGATATCTGAGATTACTGATAACTGGGTGACTGTGTCTGACAATCCTGATCCTGTAGAACTGAACTAAGTTCTATACCAAAACTAAAACTGTAACTATAATTGTGGGAGTGTTCGTCTAACTGACACACCCCTATTATAAACTGAGTTGGGATCCAACATATGACCCCAGTTGGAAGGGTGTTAAAACCTTGTAAAGGGATACTAATAATTCTGGGTCAATCCTTTTCTAGCAAAAAGACTCATGAATGGTTTGCATATGATTGTGCCGACCCAAGTTTGGCAGGAGGACGATGACTTACCCTATTCTGGCTATGTATTTTTGTAACACTAGGACTGCTACTAAGGGTCAAACCTTTTGCTTGCAGGAATGCCCCCAACCCTGGATTCCCTTGGTGCTGAACCTACTTCCAACTGAATGGACCCTGAACTGATTTCTAAACTATACTAGGCTTGGTTGAACTGACACTGATCGTGTTGACTGACTGAACTGGACTAAGTTTACTAAGTTCTATAACTGACTGGGTTCTACTGTACATGAAATTACTGAGACTACTCTGTAGCTACTGTAATTCTAGGTTAACAACTAGATTTCGGGTAATAAATCCCCCCAGGACTCGATAGCATCAATAATAATAAGACATGGAAATTTTTGAAAACATAACAATACTCAATTGTCCACAATGCAATCACTGAGATATTTTGCTAAATATTTGGACTTGTACATGAATGGAAATGCATGCTAACATATCATAATTTCACTATTCCATTCACATGGACATTCCATCAATCACTTACAAGGCACAACTTTAACATGGAAGTAATTTTAAACATGTAGTACTAGCATGAATTCATCATTAAGACCACCAATGGATCACAATGCATAATTATTCACTTAGGCGTTTTGACAAACACATAGGAGGCATAACTTTATACTTAGTCATGAAAAACATGCTAATGTATCGTGACTACAATAATCAATTCACAATTCAAGTATTTCAACATGAGAGAATCATAACTCAACACACAAGCTAACATAATATCATGCAACTCATAAAAGATCCCAACTTGGAACCCAAACAACAACACCAACATGAGCATTATTTAATCCATAACATGGGAATCAAAATTATAGATTTTAAAAGGTTTCTTGAACTCAAAGGATGGAGGAAAACCCAATGATGAACACCTAACATACCTTGGTTTGTGAATTATTGAAGATTATGGTGAGTTCTTGAGACTTGATTCTTGAGCTGGATGAAGCTAGGGCTTGTTCTTGAGAATGTTTTGTAAGAAAATGATGTATCTATTCTATTTGGGGTAGAAATGATGTGTTTAGGACGATTTTGATGTGAGACAAAAGACCTTATTTCCCTTCAATACACGGAGTAACAAGCTGAAAAATTCAGAAGCATGCTATGGAGCGTGCACCACATGCTTTGGATCTCCGAAATAGAGTGTGTGCCTCATGCTCTATCGCATGCTCCTTAGGGGTGGATTGGATCGTGTGTCGCACGCTAATTGCATGCAGCTATTGTTTTAGATTTCCAAATATGACTCAAACGGAGTTTAAAAATTCCTAAACTCGCCCAATATGGCCTATTGACATCCCTGATCATGAATCAATTTAAAAATTGATATTTTAAGGTTAGAAAGATCGTAAATAATGTCACTGAAATATCGAGGCCAAAAATGAGACTAAGTGTCAACACTTAGCATAAATTTTCTAAGTCTGGGACATCCTTTGGCATGCTATATAGGACTGGAATGACTAGGATTTTGCTGGGTCTTACAATATCTCACCCTTGGAAATATTCATCCTCGAATGAGAATGGCTAAACTAAGAGGAATTAAAGAATTACACTTAAGCTAACATGCATAACGGAAGGATGACTAAACTATGGATACATGACACATGACTTAACTATTTAATGAATGCATAAATGATAGGAGAATGTTACGTAGCTGTAACTGAGCATGAGATAGAGTAAATCTAAGAAAGGTTGTTACCTTAATCTACAAATCTGATAATCAAGGATTTTGATTGGGACTTACTTATATGAGAGACTGTTCTGAATATCTACACTCTCTATAGGGACTAGAACTATTGGGTTACCTATACACTTCTTTAGCAATAAGACATAAAACACTAGGTGCACTGATGCTAAGTATGTAGGTAAATCAAGCTCATAAGCTACCTAATCGAAACTTCTAACAATTTTATAAGGACCAACATATTAGGGACTAAGTTTTCCCTTCTTGCCAAATCTCTTCACTTCCTTCATGGGAGAGATCTTTAAATACAAAAAGTCACTAATCTCAAACTCAAGATCCTTTCTCCTCACATCTGTATAAGATTTCTGTCTGCTCTGAGATATTTTAAGCGTCTCCTTGATCAACTGCACCTTCTCCAAGGCATCAAACACCAAGTCAGGACCTATTACTGTGGCCTCTCCTACCTCAAACCAACCAATAGGAGATCTACATATCCTTCCATAAAGTGCTTCAAATAGATCCATCTGAATACTAGAATGATAGTTGTTATTATACGCAAACTTGATCAAAGGCAGGTGGTCATGCCAACTGCTCTTAAAGTCAACAACACACGCTCTCAGCATATCCTCAAGAGTCTGAATGGTCCTTTCTTCTTGACTATCTATCTAAGGGTGAAAGGTTGTATTAAGGAGGACTTGGGTACCAAGACCCTTTTATAAGGCTTTCAAAAAGTGAGAGGTGAATTGTATACCTCTATCTGAAATGATAGACAAAGGGACACTGCACAGTATGACCAACTCTCTAACATAGAGCTTGGCATAATCCTTGACTGAGTAAGAGGTATGAATTGGTAAAAAATGGGTGAATTTGGTCTTCCTATCTATAATGACCCAAATCAAATCATACTGATGACAAGTACGAGGTAGACCCATCACGAAATCTATGTTCACTTCCTTCCAATTCCATATGGGAATACTGAACTCCTAATTTTAACCACTAGGCTTTTGATGCTCAATCTTCACCTACTGACATGTAGAGGACTTAGCCATAAACTCTACAATGTCTATCTTTATCCCTCTTCACCAATAGACTTTCCGTAAATCGCGGTACATCTTAATGGCCCCTGGGTGAATTCATAATGTGCACCATGCACTTTTGTAAGAATCTGTTGTTTCATGTCATCCATATATGGCACACCGAATCTACCCTGCCAACACAATGCACTATCTCCTCCTTGTGAGATAACCTCTACCTTCTGGTCTCTAACAGACTCTTTTAGCTTAACTAAATTGGGATCCCTATCCTACTTTTCTTTTACTTCAGAAACCAAAGATGATTCTAAACTATTCTACACCCAAAAACTACCCTCATCTGAATCTACCAAACGGACACCTATCATGAAAAGTCGATTAAATTCTCGAACTAACTTATTCCTACTATCCTCAGCGTGAGCAACACTACCCATAAATAATTTACTGAGAGCATCTGCCACTACATTGGCCTTGCCCGAATGATACAAAATGCGTATGTCATAGTCTTTCAACAACTCTAACTACCTTCTCTGACATAGATTCAAGTCCTTCTGAGAAAATACATACTACAGGCTTTTGTGTTCTGTGAACACACCAATATGTACCCCATACAAATAGTGCTTCCAAATCCTTATAGCAAACACAATAGCTGCTAACTCAAGATCATGGGTGGGATAATTCTTTTCATGGGGTGTAAGATGTCTAGAGACATAGCCTACAACCTTTTTTTGCTGTATCAAAACATACCCTAGGCCAACTATGGAAGTATCACAATACACAACAAATCTGTTTGAACCATCTGGTAAAGCCAGATCTGGCATTGTAGTGAGTCGAGTCTTCAACTCTTGAAAACTTCTCAAAAGAATCTGACCACTGGAACTTGACTTTCTTCTGAATCAATCTGGACATGGGGGATACAATAGACAAAAATCCCTCAATAAACCGTCGGTAATAGCTGGCCAGACCCAAGCCACTCCTGATATCTAATGGAAAAATAAGTCTAGGACAATTTCTCATTGTTTCAGTCTTTTGTGAATCAACTCTAATGCCATCACTGGAAACTATATAACCAAGGAAAGTTGCTGACCTTAGCTAAAATTTGCACTTACTCAATGTAAGACCCCGTAAAACTCTAAGCTTAATTCAGTAATTAATGCTTGTCAAAGGGTCCCAAACTTAGAATATTTTAGCTAAGTATTCAAACTAGTTTTAATTTAGCCTTCAAAATTTGGAAATCATGTTTCACGTACTTCACGCTCGTTGAATGTCAATACTTGAGTTAATTCATGATCAGGAATGTCAATAGGGGTTTCGGATGAGTTTTGGATTTTTCAGACCTCGTTTAGAATATGTTCAATTGACCAAAATAGTGAGTTGATGCAATGACGGCATGTCACATCAATAGATAAAATTTTCCTAAGCTTAAGGCAATTTTTAGTGAACCCATGCAAACTCGATACATGGCATCGATTATTGTGTTGGTACCCTCAATGCGCCGTGTTGACTATAGCATCGCTGGGCAGTTTTCATTCTTTAAAATACCACATCCTCAAGGTTATTTAGGTATTTTTCCCTCAACCCTCAACCCCCAAAACACAACATAATGCACCCAATAGAGCAAATAAACTTATTCTTTGTCAAAGTTGCTTAAGAAAAAAACCTTATAAGCATCAATTTCAAACCAAGAACTCAATATTTCATCATAAAATTTCAAGAATTCACCAACTAAGGTATGTAAAGAATTCATCCAAGGGTCCCTTCTACCCTTGGAGTCTAAGAAATTATTTTCAAAGTTCAAGTATAGGGCTTTCATGAATTCCATATTAGGTTTGATTATATTCATGTCTATAATGATTAATTGGAATTTTAATCCAAGTTTTATGATAAGTTTTATTGAATTAGTTGATATATATGCAATATCGCACGAATCCATATTGAACCCTTGAAATTGTCAATGAGGATTTAAATTATGATGCTTGCTTGTTGTGTAATGCTATCTACATATACCATGCTCACTAAGTGTTTGATGAATTGCCTATGTAGACTAATAAGAGAAAGAAACCATTCCATGTTAAGAAATCATGCCATGTTGTCTTATGTACAAGTTGTATCATCCAAGTGTTTGATTAAATGCCTCTATGAATGAGTTGTGAACAAGTGTACATGTTTATGTTTTCCAAAACTATGATATGATTTATTTTCATGCTATTGAGTTCTGGGGTGCTTGATACCCGACAATTTAGATGATTACTTAGAGTTAGTGTCAGTTCCACAATAAATCTCAGTCATGCCATAATCAGTAGAATTCAGTCAGTTACAGAACTTAGGAAAAACTCAGTATCATTCCAGTATCATTCAGTACTCAGTTCAGTCCTTAGTAAACCCAGTCAATTAACAGAACTCAGTAGTATTCCGTTAGTCAATGGAACTCAGTGAATTAGTTCAGTTCTGTTAAACAGTACTATCAGTATCAGTTCATTCAAGCCTGGTATAAACTAGGAAATCAGTTCAGTGTCTGTTTAGTTGGTAGTAGGATTCAGCATCGTGTGAACACAAGGATGGGAACTCACCTGCCAGAAGAGCGTGTGATTTTTAGAAGTAATCCTTGTGTTCCAAGACTACATAGCCAAAATAGTTTGAGATATCAAACCTATCAGATGAGGTTTGATGACTTGGATTAACATGTCAGATGAGGGTCCCACTATTCTCGCTAGAGTACCTGCGAAATGAGGGTCACTTATAGGTTGTCCTTACCCCTTGCACGATATTGACACCCTTCCAATTGGGGTTGTATATTGGACCCCAACTAAGCTACCTTATTTTGGGCATGTCAATTAGATGATTACCTCCCACAGTCTCAGTCTCAATCTTATGCTTTAGAATAGAACTCAAATAGTTCTACAGATTTCAGGACTGTCAGATATAGTCACTCAGCTCAGTATGAAACTCAGCTAGTTCTGTCAGAATCAGGATTGTCAGACATAATCACTCAGTAACAGTATATCAGTTATCAAAACTCTATGTTATTAGTATTCAGATTCAGTATTGAGTGCTAACACGATCTCATTTACAGTCCATATATTCATGCATGTACTCTCATTCAGTATACTCATGTTATTTAGTTAGTATTGTTCATGCATATGAACCGTGCATTTATCCTACCCCAATTTTCATACCAGTATATTTCCATGTACTAACGTATATTTTTCTCTTGCGCTATGGTGTTTTATACCGTAGGTTCGGATGCTCAGGTTCTCTATCACACTTAGCAGTTCAGATTTCAGTAGTCAAAGTCAGTGATGAGTCGTCATAGTTCGAGAACATGATTATTATTTCATTATTTCTGTACTTAGTTATTTCAATAGATAAAGTTAGATGGAGGATTGTCCCATCAACTTCATAGTTCATACAGTTTTATACGCTTTTCAGACTGGAGTAATTTCAAATAGTTATTTTCAGTTTTCGTATTGTTATACCATTTATTTAGTATTATTTAGTTTTGAATCTTATGGAAAATTTCTACCAGATTTTCATATTTATCTCAGTTATATTATTATTACAGTATTACTATTATGCAGTGGTCATAGGAGGTACAAGTCATAGGTTAGTTAATGGTCCTTTGGGATTGATAGTATCATGTAGCATCTTGGGTACCAGACTCGGGGTATTACAAACTTGGTATTAGAGCCTAAGATTTAACAGTGTCCTAGGAAGTCTGAAAATCCACATCTAGTAGAATGTTGTGCATGGGTTTGTTGCGTGCCACACTTATAGGCAGGAGGCTATGAGAATTTTTACGAAAGTTTCCCTTCTTTAAGTAGTGATGTTGTGAGAGTGAGCACTATCTCCAGTTAAACTCTCATTCTAGTATATTTGTTCCTTTCATTTATAGAACATGCCTCCCAAAAGAACTATAAAAAGGGAGATACAAGAATTAGTCAGCACCTCAACCCGTTCAGGCAAATCCCCTGGATGAACACGTGTCTTATAAAGAATTCAGAGATGCATTCATTACTCTAGATAATTCAATAGCTTTGTAGAATGAACATACAACTGTTGTTTTGGCTAACCCAGTGGCCAATTCTACTGCATCCAGGATTCGGGACTTCACCCGAATGAACTCTTCATCTTTTATCGGGTCTAAGTCAGATGAGGACCCTCATGAATTCCTTGATCAAGTGTAGAAGGTTACATATATTATGGGGGTGTTATCTAGTGAGACCTAATCAAGTTGTATATCAGTTCCAGGATGAGGCTCACACATGTTTCAAATAGTGGAAAGCAGAGAGGGCCGAAGATGTAGGGTTCATAGAATGGGAGGAGTTTTCCACTACATTCTTAGATAGATTCTTTTCCCTAGAGCTTAGAGAATCTAAGGTGTTGGATTTTATCAATCTCAGGCAGGGCAACATGATAGTGAAAAAGTATTCTCTCAAGTTTACTCACTTAGCTTGATATACTCCTCATGTAGTTGCAGATAGCAGATCTAAGATGAGAAAGTTTTTTCTGGGGTGAATAATAGTGTGATTAAAAAGTGCAGAACTGCTATCCTGATTAGTGAGATAGACATAGCCAGGCATATGATCCATGCTCAATAGATAGAAGAGCATAAGAATAAGGAGAGAGAGAAGCAGAACAAGAGAGCTAGAATAGGTAGCTTTAATTTCTATCAGCCTAAGTCAAAGGGTGGTAACCATTATCAGTTCCTCCCATAATCTCTAGTTAAATCTACTTCCTTATCCAGTGCTCCAGTGCTGAAATTCAAAGACGACAATAGATATAGGGCATTAGGCCCTAAACCTCAGGGCATTATTAGCAGTGCCCGAATAAATCCTCTTTATCAGACTTGCGATAAAACCATCAGGGTATCTGTAGGGCTGGCAATGATGTGTGTTTCTAATGTATTGAGCCAGGCCACAGAGTTAGAGATTGTCCTTAGTCAGGTTCTTAGGGTCAGCGTAACCATCCTCCAACTAAGTATGGTCGCCCGAATCAGCAGGGTGCCTCATCCAATGCCACCAGTGGGCAACACCCAAATAGAATCTATGCTCTTCAGTCTCGAATATATCAATAAAATTCTCCTAATATGGTCACTGGCGTATTACAGATCTGTTATTTGATTGTTTATGCTTTGCTAGATCCAGGAGCTTCTTTGTCTTTTGTTACTCTATATATAACAGTTGATTTCGGAGACAGTACAAAAATTCTAGTAGATCCTTATTTAGTATACACCCCAGTGGGTACATCCATCATAGCACAGTGTGTATACATGAACTTCCCGATTATGATATCTAAGGAAGTTACTTCAGCAGATTTAGTTGAATTAGAGATGAATGATTTTGATGTCATTCTCGGCATGGATTGACTTTATTTCTGCTATGACACAGTCGACTTTAGAAATAGAATTGTCTAGTTTAAGTTTCCAAATGAACCCATCCTATAATGGAGGGGTAGTACTTTAGCATCAAGGGTCAGCTTGTTACCTACAGGCTAGGAAAATGATATCTAAGGGATGTGTCTATCATCTTGTTTGAGTTAAGGACTCTAGTTCCGAAACTCCTATTATTTTATCAGTCCCAGTAGTAAATGAATATTTAGATATTTTTCTCAAAGATCTTCATAGAATTCCTCCCAAAAGGGAAATGGACTTCGGCATTGACCTTCTTCCAGACACTCATCCCATATCTATTCTGCTATATAGAATGAAACTAGCAAAACTTAAAGAATTGAAAGAACAGTTGAAGAATCTCTCAGATAAGGGATTCATTAGACCCAGTGTGTCCTCGTGGGGTACACCAGTCTTATTCATGCAAAATAAAGATGGTTCTCACAAAATATGTATAGATTACCATTAGTTGAGCAAATTCACAGTCAAGAACAAGTATCTACTTCCCAGAATCAAAGACTTATTTTACCAACTTTAGAGTGCTAGTTACTTCTCTAAGATAGACCGTAGATCAGGCTATCATCAGCTTTGAGTCAGAGAATGTAAAATCCAAAAATAGATTTCAGAACTCGACATGGTTACTTTAAATTCTTAGTCATGTCCTTTGGTCTTGCAATACCCTAACAGCTTTCATGGACTTGATAAATAATGTATACAAGTAGTACTTGGACATGTTCATCATAGTCTTCATAAATGACATTCTTGTCTATTTCTACAGTGAGCATGATTATACAGACCATCTCAGAATAGCATTGCTGACTCTCGGAAATCATCAGTTGTTCACCAAATTTAGTACGTATGAATTTTGGCTAAGTATAGTATCATTCCTTGGTCATATTATTTTTGGTGATAGCATTAGAGTTGATCCTCAAAAGACCGAAGAAGTAAGAAACTGGACCAAACCCATCTCTCCGATAGATATCAGGACTTTCTTGGGTTTGGTTGACTATTGTAGATGGTTTGTTGAGGGATTTTTGTCCATTGTATCCCATGTCCAGATTGACTCAGAAGAAAGTCAAGTTTCAGTGTTCAGATTCATGCGAGAAGAGTTTTTAGGAGTTAAAGACTCGACTTACCTCAGCTCCAGTTTTCACTTTACTAGATGGTTCAGATGGGTCTGTTGTGTACTGTAATGCATCCATAGTAGGATTGGGTTATGTCCTCATGTACCATGGCAAGGTCATAGCCTACGCCTCTAGACAACTTAAGCGCCATGAGAAGAATTAGCAGTCGTAGTATTTACCTTATAGATTTGGAGGCATTACTTGTATGGGGTACATGTAGATGTGTTTACAGATCACAAGAGCTTTCAATATATATTCTCACAGAAAGATCTTAACCTCCATCAGAGAATTTATCAAATTACTTAGAGCCAGTGTTAGTTTCACAATAAATATCAGTCATGCAATGATCAATAAAATTCAATCAGTTATAGAACTCAGGAAAAAATCAGTAAACTCAGTATTAATCCAGTCTCATTCAATACTTAGTTCAGTCCTCAATAAACCCAGTCAGTTAACAGAACTCAATAGTAGTTTTTCAGTCAACGAAACTCAGTGAACTCAATTTAGTTCTGTTAAACAGTACTATCAGTATCAGTTCAGTCAAGTCTAGTATAAACTAGAAAATCAATTCAGTGTCTATTTAGTTGGGAGTTGAATTCAACATCAAGTAAGCCAAAGGATGGCAACTCACCTGCCAGAAAAGGGTGTGATTCCTAGAAGCAATCCTTGTGTTCCAAAAATATGTAGCCAGCATAGGTCGAGACATTAAACCTTTCAGATAAGGTTTGAGGAGATGGCTTAGCCTGTCAGATGAGGGTCCCACCACTCTCATTACAGTACCTGCCAGATGAGGGTCATTCCTAGATTGTCTTTACTCATGGTACAGTATTGACACCCTTATAATTGAGGTTACAGATTAGACCCAACTCAGCTATCTTATTTAAGACATGTCGGTTAGATGATTACATCCCACAATCTCGATTTCAGTCTTCAGGATAGAACTTGGATAGTTTTATAGATTTTAGGACTGTCAAATACAGTCACTTAGTTCAGTATGAAACTCAGCTAGTTCTATCAAAATCAGTACGTCAGACACAGTAACTCATTTAAGAGTATATTAGTTATCAAAACTCTATGTTATCAGTATTCAGTGTTATCACGATCTGAGTTACAGTCAACATATTCATGCATGTACTCTCATTCAGTATACTAATGTTATTCATTTAGTATTGTTCATGCATAAGAACCCATGCATTCAGCCTACCCCACTTTGTATACCAGTACATTCCCACATACTGATGCATACTTTTCTTATGTTGTGGTGTTTTATACCATTGGTTTGTATGCTCAGGTTCCTAATCGCACTTAGCAATTTAGATTTTAGCAATCAAAGTTAGTGGTGAGTCCTCATAGTTTGAGGAAATGATTATTATTTCATTATTTCAGTACTTAGTTATTTCAATAGTGGAGTTAGTTGGGAGATTGTCCCATCAAATTCATATTTTAGAAATTTTAAAAGTTTTTCAAACTAGAGTAATTTCATACAGTTATTTTTAATTCTGGTATTGTTATACCGTTTATTGAATATTATTTAGTTTTAAACTGTATGGAAGATTTCTACCAGATTTCTGCATTTATCTTAGTTATATTGTTATTATAGTATTACTTTTATGTAGTGCTCACAGCATATACCAGTCATGGGTTAGCTAGTGGTCCTTTGAGATTGTTAACATTGTGTAGCATCTGGGGTACCAAACTCGGGGCGTTACACTGAATTTGGAGAATAATTGATGGGCTTTGAGAGCCTGTAATACTATCTTTAGATAGTCTGTGCAGTCACTTTCATTGTGGGAATAGACAAGAATGTCATCAATGAAGACTATGATGAACATGTCCAAGTAATGCTTAAATACATGGTTCATCAAGTCCATGAAAGTTGTTAGGACATTGGTCAGACCAAATGATATGACTTGAAATTCGAAGTGACCATATAAAGTTCTGAAAGCTGTTTTTTGGGATGTCACATTCTCTTACTCGAGGTGTTGGCTGGTTTTTAAGTCCTTCTTCTGCTAGTCATTTTCGAAGGCATATAATGTAAATAGAAGGGAAACATGGATTATACAGATATTTGAACTTAAGATCATGCTCACTTGCACGACATGAATACTGAAAGAATGGGACTTTTTCTAAAATATCTCATAGCCTCTTGCCCATAAGTTTGATATGCTACACACACATGCACAAGAATCTACTTGATAAAGTTTTTATACTCCCTAGAAGTCTATTGAACCTTAGGATATGATATCAAGTTTGTAATGTCCCGAGTCTACACCCTGAATGCCACACAGTGCTTACGACCTCGAAGGATCATAAGCAAACCCATGACTGGTACCTACTATGAGCCTAGAATAATAATACAGAAATAATATGGAAGTATAACTGAAATGTCATAAGGTTCTCAACTACTGATATAAATACTTCAATACTGATAGAAATACTGAAAACTAAACATTTGTCTTAAAAGCCTCTAACTGGATTGTCTGAATATGTAGTTAATGGGACAAGCCCCCTAACTAACTCTGGCTACTGAACATACTGAACTAGTAAAATAAATTAACCTTGTACTTGAATTATGAGAACTCGCCACTATATCTTCTATTGATAGTCTGAACTGCTAAGTACGATCAGGAGTCCGTGCATCTGAACCTCTAATATGAGACATCATAACGCAAAGGAAAGAGTATGAATTAGTACTTTAATTGTACTTGTATGCTAAGTGAGGCAAGGCTATATGCATGGGTTCATAGGCATGAACAATAATTGACTGAGTGATATAAATATAACAGAATAAGAGTACGTGACTAATTGAACATGCTGTAAATACTAAGTATGCAATGTTTTAAATACTGAGTATGCAATACTGCATATATACTAGTATACCTTTTAAGAGAATACACTGAGGCTGAGTACTGAGTTATGCTAACAGAGTAACTGATATCTGAGATTACTGATAACTGAATTACTAATAACTAGGTGACTATGTCTGGCAGTCTTGATCCTCCAGAACTGAACTGAGTTCTATACTGAGACTAAAACTAAAATTATAATTTTGGCAGTGTTTATATCACCAACATACCCCGATTATAAATTTAGTTAGGTTCCAACCTATGAACCCCATTTGAAAGGTGTTAGCACTTTGCCAAGGGATACTAATAATTCTAGGTCAACCCTATTTTGGCAGAAAGACTCGTAAAAGGTATGTATATAATTGTGTCAACCCTAGTTTGGCAGGAGACCGACTTACCCTATGCTACCTACATAGTTTTGTAATGCAAGGACTGCTATGAAGGGTCAAACCCTTTGCTATCAGGAATGCCCCATCCCTGGGTTCGCTCGGTGTTGAATCCTACTCCCAACAGAATGGACCCTGAACTGAATTCTAAACTGTACTAGGCTTGACTGAACTGACACTGATCATGTTGACTGACTAAACTGGACTGAGTTCACTGAGTTCTGTAACTGACTAGGTTTTACTATTCATGACATTACTGAGACTATTCTTTAGCCACTATAATTCTAGGTAAACATCTAGATTTCGAGTAATAAATACCCCCAGGACTCGATAGCGACAATAATAATAAGACATGGTAATTCTTGAAAACATAACAATAATCAATTGTCCATAATACAATCACTGAGACATTTTGTCAAATATTTGAACTTGTATATGAGTGGGGATGCATACTAACATATCATAATTTCACTATTCCATTCACATGGACATTCCATCAAACACTTACATGGCATAGCTTTAACATGGGAGTAATTTTGAACATGTATATTAGCATGAATTCATCATTAATATCACCAATGGATCACAGTGCACAAATTATTCACTTAGGCATTCTGACAAACAAATAGGAGGCATAACGTTATACTTGGGCATGAACAATATGCTAACGCATCATGACTACAATAATCAATTCACAATTAAAGGATTTCAACATGAGAGAATCATAACTCAACACACATGCTAACATAATTTGATGCAACTCATGAAAATTCCCAATTTGGAATCCAAACAACAATACCAATATGAGCACAATTAAATCCATAGCATGGGAATCAAAATTGTAGTTCTTAAAAGGTTTCTTGAACTCCAAGGGTGGAATAAAATCCAGTGATGGACACCTAACATACCTTGGTTTGTTAATTCGTGAAGATTATTGTAACACCCTAAAAATGGGTCCTAATATGTCACACTGTGCTTAGGGCCACAAGTGATCCCAAGTTAACCCTTCTACTGGCATAACTTATAAGAACCTAAATAAAATGCATAAATTTGAACGATATCAATGAAAGATAACTCTTTTCAAAATTTGAGCAATATAAAATTAAATTAAAATGACTACAACTCTGCTTTTACAAGACAACACTAAATTCAAATACATTAACTCTACTAACTGTCTATGAAGCCCCTACTAGTATTGACTATAGGTAGCTGGGACATGACCCCTAACTATCCCAAATCAATTCAATAAAGAAAAATAAAATATTGCTCAATTTGTATAACTGACTCTAGCCCTTAAATCAAAAGGACTCATCACCTGCTGATTGGAAGCTGCAAATTGTCTGAATATAGTATGCATGCTATAACTCGTACCTACATTATGAGATGATGTAGCATATAGACATATATGTGGATCAATTCTTTGAGGATCTACTGAGTATATTGTGGTAAAATGCATAAGTAAAACATCATCTCATCATCATAATTTATAAAACAATGCATGCTAAATGTAAATGACTCACATAAGGTGGAATATCTGAAATACTAAAATATATTGCAATTCAAAGCAAAACATACTTTATAAATCTTGTGAGCCATAACACTTAGTTCTAAAAGTTGTATTTGTATTATTTCTAAAAATCAAAAAATCAAAGCTTTACTAAAAATCTGTAAATAATCTACTCATAAGATGCTCATGGCATCATCTTTCTTTAAATAACAATATTAAATCATTGGGTTAGTGATTCATGCATTAATCTTATGTCAAAACATCATAATAATCATCCTTGAAAATAAAAACAATAAGAATTAATCTCAAAATCTATAATTTACGGCAATAGGCATGAAAACATGAAAATAGACATGAAATTCACCTTCAAAATATCTCAAAACTCATAGGTTTATGAATAGAAATAATGGGTATGAACCCAAATTTAAAATATCATGAATATTCATTCAAAATCATATAAAATCATAATTGAAACTTGGTTTTGTGCACAAGGATGGAAGAAGATCCTTGTTCATAAATCCCACATACCTTGATAGATGATTAGATGAAGAAACTTGAATTATTGATTCCTATTTGAGATCTTGATGATGAGTTCTTGATTATCGTATCTTGGGAATCCTCAATTTAGAGCTTTCTTTTAGAATCTATAGAAGATTTTGATTTCTTAGAGAAGAAGCTTTAGGGATCTAGGATTTTTCTTGGAGTGAGAATAGATGAATTTGCGCATAAAGTACTTTGAATAGTCTAAATTCCTTGTTTTGGACGAATTGGGGGCTTGAAAATTGACTGAAATACCCCTTTTCAACCCTAAGTCAGAACTGAAAATGTAACATTTTTTCGATCTGGAAGGCCACCACGATGCTCCACTATCAAGGTGGCTCACTGGAAAAGGAAGAGTAGGAACTGCGCATTTTATGTGACATACCACTATCATGGTGCCCCTTTAGAATGCTATTTTGGCCACTGGCGTGATGCGCTACTGTCGCGTTGGGCTACTGGTTTTTGATAGATGGGAATTAAGGTGTCTCTGTGATGAGGGCCTATCACTGAGGGCCACTATAATTTGATGATTATCATTCTGCCCGCCTCTACGACGCGCCAAGTGCCCAGGTGGCACACTGTCAACTTAAAAATGCTATAACTTCTTCATCAAGTGTCGAAATTAGGCGAATTTGGTATCGATGGAAAGCTTATTTAATTTTTCACATAATGAAAAGTCAAAGTCAAGAAAATTCCATGTGCAAAAAATGATATTCATTTTTGAAGCTAACCTTTGACATTCTAGGGGCAAAATTAAGCTAGGAAAAAGTACGAGGTATTATAATATTTTCCCATTGGGAACATTCATCCTTGAATATGGCTAGTTAAAATGAAAATACTGAGGAATCTAAGGATATAAGATATCCTGCACACTAAACTAAACTGAATAGCTGAATCTTAAACATGGTGAGCTACTGAACTGATTTGTGAGTGCATGAATTCTCATGAAAATAACTATATGGCTGAGATAGAAATGAGAGAGTCAACTTATGAGAAACTATTACTTTAGATAGAATCTGATTTTGTGAGAAAAAAAAGAGGGGTTTATGACATGAAAACTTGGGGTATTACAATTGTAGTGAGTTCTTGAGACTTGATTCTTGAGCTTGATGAAGCTAGGGCTTGTTTTTGAGAGGATTATGTGAAAAAATGATGTATCTATGCTATTTCGGGAAAAAATTATGTGCTTAGGATGGATTTGATATGAGACAAAAGACCTTACTGTCTTCCAATACACGGAGTAACAAGATGAAAATTTCAGAAGAGTGCTATGGAGCCTGCGTCGCATGCTCTGGGGATCTGGAATGGATCATACACCGTATACTCCCTAGGGGTGGACTGGAGAGTGCGTCACACGAAACTACTATTTTAGATTTCCAAACATGACTCAAACAGAGTTTGAAAATTCCTAAACTCACCCAAAATGACCTATTGACATCCCTGATCATGAATCAATTTAAAAATCAACATTTTAAGGCCAGGAAGATTGTAAATGATGTCACTTAAATATTAAGGTAAAAAATGAGACTATGTGTCAACACTTGGCTGAAATTTTCTAAGTTTTAGACCTCTTTTGGAATGCTATACAGGACTGAAATAACTAGGATTTTGTAAGGTCTTACACTTTCTTAAGTTACTCTGCTTTTCAGTATTTGCACTATTTTCTTAGTTATTGTTCATCTGGGAAAACTATTCTATTAAAGTTGCATCATGTGGTATCAGTGCATCATCTTGAGCTTTGTGGGTATTAGCATGAAAACTAATATGAGTGCGATTAAGTCGCTATTGGAGAGGTTTACTATGTAGATGACTAATTTCTCATTGAGATAATCTCAGATGGAAGAACAACATGAGAAATCAATTGCAGATTTAAGGAAAATCTTTTATTTGATTGTTTATGCTTTGCTAGATCTAGAAGCTTCTTTGTCTTTTATTACTCTGTATATAATTGTTGATTTTGAAAACAGTACCAAAATTCTAGTAGATCCTTGTTTAGTATCCACCCCAGTGGGTACATCCATCATGGCCCAGTGGGTATACATGAACTGCCCAGTTACGGTATCTAAGGGAGTTACTTCAACAGATTTAGTTGAATTAGAGATGACCGATTTTGATGTCATTCTCAGCATGGATTGACTTTATTTTTGCTATGACATAGTCGACTATAGAAATAAAATTCTTCAGTTTTAGTTTTCAAATGAACTCGTCCTAGACAGGAGGGGTAGTACTTCAGCATTTAGGGGTCAGCTTGTTACCTACGGGCTAGGAAAATGATATCTAAGGGATGTGTCTATCATCTTGTTTGAGTTAAGGACTCTAGTTTTGAAACTCTCAGTCTTCTATCAGTCCCTATAGTGAATGAATATTCAGACATTTTTCTCAAAGATCTTCTTAGACTTCCTCCCAAAAGGGAAATAGACTTTGACATTGACCTTCTTCCAGACACTCATCCCATATCTATTCTGCCATACAGAATGGCACTAGCAGAACTTAGAGAATTGAAAAAACAATTGAAGGATCTCTTAGATAAGGGATTCATCAGACCCAGTGTGTCCTCATGGGATGCATCAGTCTTATTCATGCAAAATAAAGATGGTTCTCTCAAAATATATATAGATTACCATTAGTTGAGCAAAGTCACGGTCAAGAACAAGTATCTACTTCCCAGAATTGATGACTTGTTTGACCAACTTTAGGGTGATAGTTACTTCTCTAAGATACACCTTAGATGAGGCTATCATCAGCTCAGAGTCAGAGAATGTGACATCCAAAAAATAGATTTCAGAACTCGACATGGTCACTTTAAATTCTTAGTCATGTCTTTTGGTCTTACTAATACCCCAACAGCTTTCATGGACTTGATAAATTGTGTATTCAAGTAGTACTTAGAAATGTTCATCATAGTCTTCATAGATGACATTCTTGTCTATTTCTACAGTGAGCATGATTATATAGACCATCTCAGAATAGTATTGCTGACTCTCAGAAATCATTAGTTGTTCACCAAATTTAGTATGGATGAATTTCAGCTAAGTTCAGTATCATTCCTTGGTCATATTATTTCTGATGATAGCATTAGATTTGATCCTCAAAAGACCAAAGTAGTAAGAAACCGGCCCAAACCCATCTCTCCGATAGATATTAAGACTTTCTTAGGTTTGGTTGGATATTCCAGATGATTTATTGAGGGATTTTCATCCATTGTATCCCCATGTACAGATTAACTCAGAAAAAAAGTCAAGTTTCAGTGTCCAGAT
Organism: Capsicum baccatum var. pendulum; assembly: GCA_030864225.1. Classification (NCBI taxonomy): domain Eukaryota; kingdom Viridiplantae; phylum Streptophyta; class Magnoliopsida; order Solanales; family Solanaceae; genus Capsicum; species Capsicum baccatum. The sequence goes on along the minus strand of CM061559.1, from coordinate 254,610,397 downwards.
TCATACGAGAAGAGTTTTTAGAATTTGAAGACTCGACTCACCTCAGCTCCAGTTTTCACTTTACTAGATGGTTTAGATGAGTTTGTTGTATACTGTAATGCATCCATAGTTGGATTGGGTTGTTTCCTCATGTAGCATGGCAAGGTAATAGCCTACGCCTCTAGACAACTTAATCCCTATGAGAAGAATTATCCGACTCATGATCTTGAGTTAGCATTCGTAGTATTTGCCTTATAGATTGGAGGCATTACTTAATAAGCACTATGATCCTACACTCCTTGACCATACTATCTTATACGCTAGACACAAACTGAGTCATCTTAGATCTACTATCAGCTACCATATGAGGAGCATATCTGGCTAACTGAGTAAACTTGAGGGAATGATCTATCACTTTCATACTTCCCTACTTCAAATTAATAAACTCTAACAGCTTAGCCTCCCTCAACTCCAATGGAAAAAACTATCTATAAAGGAAGTAGCAAACTCAACCCATTCTATAGGCCCTGCATTTGCGGCCCTATCTACTTTCCATTGCTTAAACCATGTATAAACCATATCCTACAACTAATATACAGCTAACTCACCACTCTCACTAGCAGTTACCCTCATAGTGTCACTGGTCTTCTGCACCATGTCAAGAAATTCCTATGGGTCCTTTTCAAACTTAGACCCTGTGAATGAAGGAGTGTTCATTTGGGTGAAGTCTTGAATTCTAGTTGCAGCAGCATTGACCACTAGGTTGGCCTGAACAATAGTTGGTTGATCATTCTGGGCTACTACAGAATAGGCTAGAGTGGTGAAAACTGCTCTGAATTCTGCGTGAGAAACATGCTCATCTAGAGGATCTGCCTGAACGGGCAAAGGTGTTGGCTGGTTTTTCAATTCTTCTTATGCTAGTCTTTTTTGAAGGAATATTATATAAATAGAAGGGAAAATTGGATTATACAGATATTTTAACTTAAGCTCATGCTCACTTGCATGACATGAATACTGAAAGAATAAGACTTTTTTTAAAATGTCTCATAGCCTCTTGCCCATAAGTTTGATACGCTACACACTGATGATAGGCGAATTTACACGCCTATAGCACTAGATGTTGCCCATATTTTAGCCTAGTTTTGAGAACAAATTATATAATTCATGCACTTTTAGTCCTTTTTCCTATAAGTGAGCTAACGAACATGATTAGCAAAGTTTCAGGTATAAATGATGCAGAATTCAGCATTTTATGGATAACTTGACGCCAAAGAAAGCTTCACGAAGGGAGAAAAGGGAGTCTTGGACGCGAAGGATCAAAAGTGGTGCATGGAAAATCTGTCCCGGGCTAAAACAGCAATTCTGAAGAGTTTGGGGACTAGCAGTAATTTATTAGGATTAGGATAATGATACCTTAACCTAGTAGGATTGGGTTAAGTAATTCATTAGCTTAGTAGGAATAGGATATGGGTATTATAAATACCCTATTTTGCTAGAGATTTTAATACATTCCACACAATTCCCCCATTCCATTAATTTCCATCCATCCACTATCCATCCATCCACCAAAACAATTTTCTTTATTAATTTATTGTTGACATTATTTTTCATCTATTCAATTCTTAAATTCTGCAACAAGAGAAACGTTACCTCCAAAGAAAGTCACGCCTAAACGCCTACCACACTTTACTACACGAGATCTTTATTGTGGTATAATAACAATGTCGATTGTGATTTCCTTCACACTCATGGGTAACTAAAATTCTCTGTTGGGGTTATGGAAGCCATATGAGCTACTATCTATTGCTATGAGTTTGTGAATTCGTGACACGTGTGTTGCTTATATCATTATTCTCTTCATCTTGATGCAAATTCTTGTGGCTGCAGACGCATAGAATAACGCCAGTATAGCATTAACTTGTTCGAAAGAAAAGTTATATGTCTGGAAAAGAGATAATGTCAAGGTAATAGGGTCCCATCCCCTATTAAAAAGTTAGTGCCGTAACTGGATTAACCTCTTGGAGAATTTGTACCGTTAGATACACTTTAAGCTCTAAAGAGTTAAAGTGAAATAGTCCTTGTTGAGGTCGAAAGACGCTTGGATTTACCATCGAATACAATTCTCTATAAGCACATGCATGTCTGAATTCCACACAACTCATAGCCAATAGAGACGTATAACTCAGAAGTGTCCAACTCCTCAATTCTCATTGATTTACATCTTACCAAACATTTTTTCTTTTTACTTTGCTATTTTCAGTTTTTACTTTAATATTTTGGTTACATTACTTGCACTACAAAACTCCCCCCTTTATTACGAGATTTGCACTAAAAGTCTAGTAATCTTTGCTTACTTGTTGACCAAGCTATTCCCTGTGGGATCGATACCCAACCCAGTTGGGTTCTATATTTGACAACGACCGCTTTACACTCCTACGAGAGCTGTATATTGAGCGTTATCAAAAATTGGCGCCATTGTCGGGGAATACGAGTGTCAATTATGTTTGTGATAATTACTAGACCCTTTGGTCAAAGATTCTCGTACTTTTACTTTTAGTTTTTGTTTTGTTTTCTGCAGGTTTTTATACAGTGCATGCCCCATACTCGAAGTTCTAGTCAACCGTTATTACCTATCAATCCTGAACCACAACGTATTGGCAGAATGGAGACACAACACAAAATCGAAAGGATGGCTGCTCAACAGGAACAAACGAGATTAGCTGCTCTTGCCGCCGCTCAAGTGCATCAACAAAACATTGATAACCCTGGGCGAGCAATAAATCCTGACGACGAGGACCTAGGTGATAACGAGTTACTAAACCCTAGGCATGCTGCTGAGATCGCAACACCTGCCAATAGAAGAGATCGTTAAGCTAGGTTTAGGCTTGAACGCCGAGCTATGCAACCAGCTTTCGACGATGATGATGATGATCTTGATGGAGCCGGAGCCACAGGAGCCATAATTCCTCCACCTTTAGCGCCCGGAGCCAAGTTCAACATCACAAGCACCATGATTCAGTTATTGTAACTCAAGGGATTATTTGGTGGACTAGCAGGCAATGATCCGAATATGCATCTCATCAACTTTATTTCTACATGCAAGTCGTTCGACAATCCTGGTGTTGGTCAGAATGCAATTCGACTACGTCTATTTCCATTATCTCTGTCTGGGGAGACAACTCTATGGTTGAATGGGCAGACTCCTGATTCTATTACAAACTGGAGGCAATTGAGAGACGCTTTCCTAGAAAAATTCTTTCCGCCATCCAAAAGAGCACAATTGAGAGATGAAATCAGCAACTTCCGCCAGCTTCCAACTGAAGCCCTTCATGAAACATGGGAGAGGTTCAAGACAAAGCTAACGAGATGCCCAAACCATCACATGACTAATATTCACCTAATGGAGATACTATATAGAGCCTTGAATTCAACAACTAAACCAGTGGTGGATAATGCGGCTGGAGGATCTTTTATGGACCTCACCTTTGGTCAAGCAAGCAATATGCTAGATCGGATGACGAAAAAAAGTAGAGCTTGGCATACCAGGGATTCTGAGGTAGCAAGCCCCACTTTATCTATTGGCATGACTGCAGACCAAAGGAGAAGAGAAGAAGAACGTGATCAAGATATGGCGCACATGAAAACAGAAGTGGATCTTCTTTATTATCAGGGAAGACCGAAAAATTCAAAGCTATTGCGTCGAAAGGAAGAGATGAATCTGATTCGGAAGAAGAGGCCAACTACTTGAACAATCAGGGGGGTTTCCGAGGCAATACCCAAGGAAACCAAGGTCGGAACTATTATGATAAACCTGGAATCAAGGACCAAGGTAGTTGGAAGAATAAGAATGAAAGAAGCGGGCAGCAAGCTATGAGTTGAAAGATACTGTTCATCATTGCAGCGCTATTGCTACCCGATCACTAGTTCAGAACTAGGTTGACCCCGGTGCTTTCACTATTCCGTGCACGATTGGATCTAAGAATTTTACTAAGGCATTGTGCGATTTGGGAGCAAGCATCAATTTGATGCCACTATTTGTCTATAGGAAGTTGGGGTTAGGCGATCCGACACCAACCAATATGAGGCTCGTGATGGCTGATAAGTCAGTAAAATGACCTGTGGGTATCTTGAATGATGTGTTGGTGAAGGTTTCTTCATTCATCTTTCCTGCAGACTTTGTTATTCTGGATTGTGAGGTGGATTCTGAAGTTCCTATAATCTTGGGACGTCCTTTCCTTACAACAGGAAGTGTGCTTATTAACATGAGAGCTAATGAGCTTTTATTTCAGTTGAATGACGAAGTGGTCCATTTTGATATATGCAAAGCAATGAAGCAGCCCAGCAATATTAATGTGTTCTCTGTAGCTTATGTTCATTATGAGGGTAAGAAAGCATTATCTGTAGCGAAACAGCTTACTGTTGAGCCATTGTCTGTTGCGCTACTGAATGTTGAGCATAAGGATGATGAAGATTATGAAGAAACTACATGTGCTCTAACAGAAATAGGGTCCTATTCTCATAATCCTGAACAGCCGAACCTTGATCTTAAGAATCAACCGTCACCAACAGTGAAGACTTCCATTGAAGAGCCACCAATGCTAGAATCGAAAAAGCTCCCCGATTATCTAAGGTATGTGTTCTTGGAAAGTGAAAATATACTTCCAGTAAGTATGGAGGATGATTTAAGTGAACAGCACGTAGAGGCTCTCATCTCTGCTCTGAAGAGATACAAGAGAGCCATGGGTTGGACTATTGATGATATAATTGGTATCCCTCCCAGGATAGGCATGCACAAGGGTCATCTCGAAGAAGATTGCATGCCTACAAGTAAGCCTCATTGTCGTCTGAATCCATTCGGAAAACGATCCACCATCTATCTCGATGAAGTCTAAGTAATCGAGATAGCTATGTCGTGCCGCGACAATAAATCAAGCGCTAGATGGGAGGCAACCCATCATTTTTCATTTTTGTCTTTCTTTCGTTCTATTACGTGTTTACTTTTGATAAATAAAAATCCAAAAAGAAGAGTCGTGCCACGACCAAAACTAAGGCGCTTGATGGGAGGCAACCCATCGTTCTAATCGTTTTTGTTGTTTTTGAGTGAATGTAGGTGCAAGAGGTATAACGGAGGAGATTGGTTTCACATTTTGATTTGGAAGTATTGCATATTGAAGGTGGTAAGTTAGGAATGAAGAAGCAAAAGGCTATGGATTGAGCATTGCTCATGAAAATATAGGCATCGAACAAGGTTCCTAGGTAAAACTAGGCCACGAAAAAGGCAAGGCCTATACTATGGCCTAAGGTCTCGGAATCTAGTGTGCCATAGCATAGGCGCCGCCCATGCTCAAGTATGCCATAGCATAGGCGCCGCTTATGCTAAAGCCTTTTATCTCTGAATCTCATGTGCAAAGTGAAAGGCGCCGCCTATGCCTAGGAATGCCATGGCATAGGCGCCGCCTATGCTAAGACAATGCTTTGCAAAAGGTGCCGCCTATGCCAAGCATAGGCAAAGCAAAAGGCGCCGCCTATGGTCACTTTTTGTCTCCAAATCCAATTTTAAATGGGTCAAAACCCGACCCAACCTTTTCCTATATATATGAGACTTAGTCTTGAACCAAAAACACATTGGAAACCTAGCTTATGCGCCGCCTATAGCCTCCAAATCCTCTCAAAAATTTTTCTTTTGCTCTTTTTCTTCACAAGAACATCATCCAAAGGCATCAATCAAGTATTACATTGTTCTTCATTTATATTCCGTAAGTACTACGTTACTACATCTATTATGAATTGTTGAATTCTTGAAGAAGTATTGGTGATGTGAATGTGTTTGAATTGTTGTGATACATCCAAGTGAGTGAACATATACGTAACGATGATCGTAACTTGTTCCCAACTTGAATTTGATTTTGATGCATTTTCATACTTTTGCGTAATTGCTATAGTCATTAAAATTGCATAATCTTGTCACTTGCATACTTACATGTTGGAATGACTTGTTCATCGGAATAAGACTTATAGTTGCCTACCGACATAGGAGGTTGTGATTATTGATAGATATTATACCTTGATTCAATCCCTATGTAGTAGTCTTGATATAGCTAACATGAAAGTATTGCAAAGATTACAAGAAGTATGATTGCACTGATTTTATTGTTGGAATATAGTACTTAAAACGTATGTCGACGAAATCTGAGTAATCGACCACTTTCACTTCACTAATCTGTACCAACAAACTAAGTGTGGGGTGGTGCCCCTACTGCTTAATTATAGATTGTACCCATCGAGATAATGCTAACATGAACATTGTTCTAAGTCTCAGGTACAATGGCACCCAAAGCAAGACAAGGCAAAGATAAGGCTACCACTTCCCAAAAAGGCAAGAAAAAAGGTCGAAAAGAGCAAGGAGAATCATCCTCGATGCAATTACCACGCCGCATATTTGGAATAAAATGGGTTCTTGAGGAGGAAGCGAAGGAATGGTATAGGAACAACAAGGAAAGAAAATATGTTCATGTGGACTTGATAAACAAGGAAAGCCTAGCGAAGAAGGAGCCGCGCATGTTGGCCAAGATCATGGTATTACATCTTGATTTCGTCTTCCAAGACATGGGAGAATGTAATCTCGATTTGAAAAGAGAATTTTATGCCAACTGGTCTCCGAAAATCACAGGCAGTGAGGTCAAGATTCGGGGCCAAGTTTTACAACTCAATGCGGAATTCTTCAACTCCTTTCTTGGCTTGCCTTCAGTCGATCCATCACCATTCAAAGAGCTGTACAGTAGACCTCTATATAGAGCAATTCCACACACACTTTGTGGAACTAGATCCATGGAAAGGTGGAGCAGACATAAAGACACCGGACGACACAACACCTTTCCATATGCTCCTTTGAATAGGGAAGCAAGGATATGGTTGCGTATAGTCAAATCTTGCCTAATTCCAGGGACCCAGTACACCAAGATAACACGAGATAGAGTGTGCCTGGTTTACGCATTGATGACGAATGTCCCTATCAACATTGGGGCAATTATTCGATCTACAATGCAGAAGGCCAAGCTACACAAGCGGACCCACTTCAGCTTTGGCAATCTGTTGACTGCAATCTTGAGGAAGGAAGACATCGAAGAGGAATCGGCTGATCATACACTCCCACACAATCCGAAGAAGGTTGACCTTACAAAGGTCAAAGATGCTGAATCAACACATGGCGTCAACCTTACTACGGCAGAGAGACATGCTCGAGATGAGAGTTTCTTTCGCCATCTTTATGGCATGACTCGGTTTACAATGATGAGCGGAGGTTGTATTCCAACTGCTGCAGAGCTCCAACAGCTGGATCATGACTATCCAATAAATGTTCATGCAAGGGAGATGTGTGGAGTAGGTACATACTTTAAGGAACCTCTTGATGACGATGTGCCAACCGATGATGATCGACGAATGCCAGACTCCGACGTGAAGGAGAATTCTGATGACGATGACTCCTATGATGATTCCGACGAAGGGGGTATGACCCCCGATATAGAGGAGGAGTCCGACTGACCAGGTTCTTTGTATTTATTTTCCACTGAGGGCAGTGTGTCCCGTCTAAGTGTGGGGTGGTGGTATTTGCATGCTATACCTCTCTATCCGCATTTGCATTTATGTTTGCTTTAGTTTTTTTCGTTTTTCGTTTTAGTTTTTTTTTTTTTGTTTTTTGTTTTTTTTAGTAGTTAATTATTTTTTTTACTTATCTTTGCATGAAATTATTCTAATAGGCAGCATGAGATTATAACAAGAGTTTGTGCTAAAATCATGACTATTGAGACGTTTAGGCTCTAATTATGACTCACTATGTGATATTGTGCGGTTCAATTCCTTCGTCTGTTGGGTCGAGAGTCTATAATACTACCAATAAAGTCGACCATGTGCCTTGTGTGTGTGAGATAATAGTATATTCTATGCTTATGGCTGATGCTAGAACTTGCCTGGTATGTATGTGAAGCGAAAATAAAGAATGTGAGTTTAGGAGATGATTTAGGCATTTCTTTGGCAACCGATAATTGTTTACCTTCTTTTTACCTACCCATGGACATTATCCTAGTTAACCCCTTTTGAGCCTTTAGCCTATTTTCTTTGACAACCTCATATGTGAGCCTAATCCATTTTTTTCAAGACCATAATTTGATCTAAATTCCTAAGTGCTTTAAAGTATAAAGTCATGTGACAAAATAAGAGGAAATTGGGTGAGTATGATGCTTTAGAATGTATTGGTGCTTGAATTTGTTATGAAAAAGAAAGTGCTATCATAAGAGGTATGTTATGAAAAGAAAAAGGAAAGGAAAACTAAAAAGTTAGTTATGTTCAAAATTGAAAAAAAAAACAAAAGAGGAGAAAAAGGGTGTAGAATAAAAGAACTTAGAAAGGTTGTTTGAAAGAAAAAGTGTTAATGATACAATGTGATGTATTAAAGCGCTTAGGAACATAGTCACTATTTCTGGCCAAATTAGTCCTACCCGTCCCTTAGCCTACATTATAACCATCAAAAGACCTATTTGATCCTAAGCTTAGTATTCTGACATTTAGTGGAGCATTACACTAAGGGAAAGCCTATGGTCATCAGTTGTTGCATATGAATTCTTTGTGAGAGCGAGGGCAAGGATATTTCTATACCCATGTTTGATAAATATACTATGCTTGAGAGTGATTATGGGTAATATATTGTGAGACACACATGGTTGATGAGTTTTGGGTAGTTGTGTATGATTCTTTGTGCCTTAACTTTTGAATATGAGTTGGCCACCATCACGAGTCTATGCTAGAGGCTAAATTGTTTCTACTAATGATCGGAAAACTACTCTTTGTTGATAATTGTTGTGCTTGTCTTGACGAATATTTTGTGTTGTTACTGTGAAACCCTAAGTTAATGTTTAGAAGGACATGATAGTTTGTTCGAGGACGAACAAAGCTTTAAGTGTGGGGTGTTGATGATAGGCGAATTTACACGCCTATAGCACTAGATTTTGCCTATATTTTAGCCTAGTTTTGAGAACAAATTATATAATTCATGCACTTTTAGTTCTTTTTCCTGTAACTGAGCTAACGAACATGATTAGCAAAGTTTCAGGTATAAATGATGCAGAATTCATCATTTTATGGATAACTTGACGCCAAAGAAAGCTTCACGAAGGGAGAAAAGGGAGTCTTGGATGCCAAGGACCAAAAGTGGCGCATAGAAAATCTGTCCCGGGCAAAAACAGCAATTCTGAAGACTTTGGGGACTAGCAGTAATTTATTAGGATTAGGATAATGATACCTTAACCTAGTAGGATTGGGTTAAGTAATTCATTAGCTTAGTAGGAATAGGATATGGGTATTATAAATACCCTATTTTGCTAGAGATTTTAATACATTCCACACAATTCCCCCATTCCATCAATTTCCATCCATCCATCCCCCAAAACAATTTTCTTTATTAATTTATTGTTGACATTATTTTTCATCTATTCAATTCTTAAATTCCGCAACAAGAGAAACGTTACTTCCAAAGAAAGTCACGCCTAAACGCCTACTACACTTTACTACACGAGATCTTTATTGTGGTATAATAACAATGTCGATTGTGATTTCCTTCGCACTCATGGGTAACTAAACTTCTCTGTTGGGGTTATGGAAGCCATATGAGCTACTATCTATTGCTATGAGTTTGTGAATTTGTGACACGTGTGTTGCTTATATCATTATTCTCTTCATCTTGATGCAAATTCTTGTGGCTGCAGACGCATAGAATAACGCCAGTATAGCATTGACTTGTTCGAAAGAAAAGTTATATGTCTGGAAAAGAGATAATGTCAAGGTAATAGGGTCCCATCCCCTATTAAAAAGTTAGTGCCGTAACTGGATTAACCTCTTGGAGAATTTGTACCGTTAGATACACTTTAAGCTCGAAAGAGTTAAAGTGAAATAGTCCTTGTTGAGGTCGAAAGACGCTTGGATTTACCATCAAATACAATTCTCGATAAGCACATGCATGTCTGAATTCCGCACAACTCATAGCCAATAGAGACGTATAACTCAGAAGGTGGACATAACCCCAACTCCTCAATTCTCATTGATTTACATCTTACCAAACATTCTTTCTTTTTACTTTGCTATTTTCAGTTTTTACTTTAATATTTTGGTTACATTACTTGCACTACAAAACTCCCCCCTTTATTACGAGATTTGCACTAAAAGTCTAGTAATCTTTGCTTACTTGTTGACCAAGCTATTCCCTGTGGGATCGATACCCAACCCAGTTGGGTTCTATATATGACAACGACCGCTTTACACTCCTACGAGAGCTGTAGATTGAGCGTTATCACACACCCATGCACAAGAATCTACTTGATGCAGCTTTTATAATATCTAGGAGTCTGTTCAACCTCAGGATCTGATACCAAGTTTGTAATGTCCCGAGTCTACACCCAGAACGCCACACCGTGCTTACAACCTCGAAGGATCATAAGCTAACGCATGACTGGTACCTGCTATGAGCCCAGAATAATAATACTAAAATAATATGGAAGTATAACTGAAATGTCATAAGGTTCTCAACTACTGATAGAAATACTGAAAACTAAACATATGTCTTAAAACCTTTAACTGGATTATCTGAATATGTAATTGATGGGACAAGCCCCCTAACTAACTCTAGCTACTGAACTTACTAAACTAGTAAAATAAATGAACCTTGTACTTGAATTATGAGAACTCACCACTATATCTTCTATTGATATTCTGAGCTACTAAGTTTGGTCAAGAGCCTGTGCATCTGAACCTATGATATGAGACATCATAGCATAAAGGAAAGAGTATGCATTATTACTTTAACTGTACTGGTATGCTAAGTAAGGTAAGGCTATATGCATGGGTTCATATGCTTGAACAATAACTGACTGAGTGATATGAATATAACAGAATAGAAGTACGTGACTAACTGAACATGCTGTAAATACCAAGTATGTAATGCTGTAAATACTGAGTATGCAATACTGCATATATACTAGTATACTTTTTATGAGATTACACTGAGGCTGAGTACTGAGTTATGATAACAGAGTAACGGATATCTAAGATTATTGATAACTAAATTACTGATAACTAAGTGACATGTGTCTGACAGTCTTGATCCTGTAGAACTGAACTGAGTTCTATACTGAGGCTAAAACTAAAACTATAACTGTGGAAGTGTTTATCTAACCGACATACCCCGATTATAAATTGAGTTAGGGGCCAACCTGTGACCCCAATTGGAAGGGTGTTAGCACTTTGCCAAGGGATACTAATAATGCTGGGTCAACCCTATTCTGGCAGGAAGACTCATAAAAGGTATGTATATAATTGGGTCAACCCTAGTTTGGCAGGAGACCGACTTACCCTATGCTAGCTACATAGTTCTGTAATGCAGGGACTGCTACTAAGGGTCAAACCCTTTGCTGGCAGGAATGTGCCATCCCTGGGTTCGCTGAGTGCTGAATCCTACTCCCAACTGAAAGGACCCTGAACTGAATTCTAAACGGTACTAGGCTTGACTAAACTGACACTAATCATGTTGGATGACTAAACTGGACTAAGTTTACTAAGTTCTGTAACTTACTAGGTTCTACTATTCATGACATTACTGAGACTATTCTTTAGCCACTATAATTATAGGTAAATATCTAAATTTCGGGTAATAAATACCCCCAGGACTCGATAGCATCAATAATAATAAGACATGCCAATTCTTGAAAACATAAAAATAATCAATTGTCCATAATACAATTACTAAGACATTTTGTCAAATATTTGGACTTGTATATGAGTAGGGACGCATGCTAACATATCATAATTTCACTATTCCATTCACATGGACATTCCATTAAACACTTACAAGGCATAGCTTTAAAATGGGAGTAATTTTGAACATGTATACTAGCATGAATTCATCATTAAGATCACCAATGGATCACAATGCACAAATTATTCACTTAGGCATTTTGACAAACATATAGGAGGCATAACCTTATACTTGGGCATGAACAACATGCTAACGCATCATGACTATAATAATCAATTCACAATTCAAGGATTTCAACATGAGAGAATCATAACTCAACACACATGCTAACATAATTTGATGCAACTTACAAAAGATCCCAACTTGGAATCCAAACAACAATACCAACATAAGCACAATTAAATCCATAACATGGGAATCAAAATTGTAGTTCTTAAAAGGTTTCTTGAACTCCAAGGGTAGAATAAAACCCAAGGATGGACATCTAACATACCTTGTCTTGTGAATTCATGAAGATTGTTGCAACGCCCTGAAAATGGGTCCCAAGATGTCACACTGCACTTAGGGCCACAAGTGATCCCAAGTTAACCCTTTTACTGGCTTAACTTATAAGCAACTAAATAAAATGCATAAATCTGAACAATATCAACGGAAGATAACTCTTTTCTAAATTTGAGCAATACAAAATTAAATTAAAATTACTACAACTCTGCTTTTACAAGACAACACTAAATTCAAATACATTAACTCTACTAACTGTCTATGAAGCCCCTACTAGTATTGACTATAGGTCGCTGGGACATGACCTCTAACTATCCTAAATCAATACGACTCAATAAAGAAAAATAAAATATTGCTCAAACTGTATAACTGACTCGAGCCCTTAAATCAAAAGGACTCATCACCTGCTAACTAGAAGCTGCAAACTGTCTGAATATAGTATACATGCTATAAGTCGTACCTATATTATGAGACGATGTAGCATATAGACATATATGTGGATCAGTACTTTTAGGATTTACTGAGTATATAAGGGTAAAATGCATAAGTGTAACATCATCTCATCATCATAATTTATAAAACAATGCATGTTAAATGTAAATGACTCACATAAGGTGGAATATCTGAAATACTAAAATACATTGCAATTCAAAGCAAAACATACTTTATAAATCTTATGAGCCATAACATTTAGTTATAAAAGTTGTATGTGTATTATTTCTTTAAATCATACTGTCTAAGTGTAGAAAGGACTCACACTTAAATCTGAAATCTGAAAATTGTAGCTAATATCTTTCTGTAAAGCATAATCTTAATAAAGTGGTGAGCCTTTACACTTAGCTTCTAAAAGCTTTTCTGTTATTCTGTTCTGAGAAACTATTCTAAAAATCTTTACTATTGAGCTGTAAGGAAATAACTTTATCTTAATAGAGGTTCATCTAACTGACATAAACCATGTAAGCTACATAGACTCCAACACCTCGTCCTCCTACGGAAGAAACCCCACATTGGGAAGAGGTGTCATACTCTTGCCAGGGAGTGTAACCTTAACTTAAGTGATCACTAACTCATCCCACTATAGGCACTTTAATCTCAATTCTATGGTGGCACGTAGTTTTGGGGTATGAAAATTGACATTCTAAGGCCAGAAAGATCGTAAATGATGTCAATTAAATATTAAGATAAAAAATGAGACTATGTGTCAACACTTGGCTGAAATTTTCTAAGTTTTGTACGTCTTTTGGCATGCTATATAGGACTGAAATGACTAGGATTTTGTGAGGTCTTACACTTTCTTAAGCTACTCTGTTTTTCAATATTTGCACTGTTTTATTGGTTATTGTTCATCTGGGAACACTATTCTATTAAAGTTACATCATTTGGTATCAGAGCATCATCTTGAGCTCTGTGGGTATTAGCATGACAACTAATATGAGTGAGATTAAGTTGATATTGGAGAGGGTCCCTTTGGAGATGACTAATTTCTCATTGAGACAATCTCAAATGAAAGAACAACATGAGAAATCAATTGTAGCTTTAAGGAAAACCTTGGAATGATCAAGAAGGTTCGATCGGAGAAAGGGGGTTAATGGAACTGCTGGATGTGGAGAGATCTACACCGCATCATAGAACCCCATGGCTTGGATGAACCAGAATTACAAAGGACAACAGTCTCTTGCAGGACCTCATCTCAGAGTGGATTCTACCCCTCAATTTAAAAATAATGTGGAGACCTTTAGGGTTGCATCAAAGACCTCAGCTGCATACTTTACAAGGGTTGCATCAAAGACCTTTAAAACGATATTCGAACTTTTTGTCCTTCATTAAAAGTCTTTATTTTAGAAAAAATCATCTTTCTTTATTTTTCTAATATTAAGAATTGAAAATTAATTAAATATAATTATGAAAGAATCTTTCATCATTAGAAGTCATCAAAATTAATGACAAATAAATACTTCTTTCATTAGTTTAAGAATTAAAAGTTGACTAAATTTGATTTTAAAAAGATTTGAAAAATTTAGAAATAAATAAAAAAGCATCAGAATAAGAAAAATTTAAGAAATACCAAATTTTTAAAAGTTATAAATATTTAATAAGAATATAATCAATGATTTACAAGGATTTGACCTTAAAAATAAGAGAAGATTTTAAAATATATATATATATATATATATATATATATATATATAAATAATTGTACTACAAATATGATTCAAATTTAATTTTAAATAATTAACGTTACACGTGAGAGATACGTGAGGTTAAACTAGTTATATTGAAATTGTGAATAGTCTTAGAAATGTTGTTTGAACTTTTTGCCCTTCACTAAAATACTCTGCTTTAAACAAAATCCTCTTTTCACTATTTTCCTAATATTTAAGAGTTGAAAATTAGTTAAATAATTAAAGTAAAATCTTTTCTTATTAGAAGTCATTAGAATTAATGACAACTAATTCCTTTTTTCAATAGCTTAAGAATTAAATTTGATTTTAAGAAGATTTGAAAAATCTACAAATAAATACAAAAACATTAGATTAAGAAAAATACAAGAAGTATCAATTTTTTAAAAGTTTTAAGTCAGTACTCAAAGATTTTCTAAAGATTTAACTTTAAAAATAAGAAAAGATTTTAAATATAAAAAAAATAAAAAAATAATCATACTACAACAAGTATGATTCAAATCGATGTGTCTCTTTTAGCCTCTAGCAGTAAGGAAAAGAGGTACTGAATGACAAACACAAAAATGATGATCCATTAACCACCTGAAACTTTTGGTTAAAATATGTATGTTTTTACAATAAAATATATGTTATGTTTATATTATTATATTAAAGTATGAAGAATCTTTGAGAAATGATTTGAACTTTTTGCACTTCATTAAAAATCTTTGAAATAGATAAAATCATTTAATTTTAAATAATCAAAGATTACATGTGCAAGACACTAGTGATTAAACTAGTATATTAAAATTGTGCAGGACCTTAAAAATGCCGTTTGGACTTTTTGCCCTTCATTAAAAGACTTCGCTTTAAAAAAAATCATCTTTTCACCCTTATTTCTTTAATTTATAATATTAAATATTGTCTGTAATAAATATAAAAAAATAATTAAATAAAGAAGATTTTCTATCATAGATGAATTCTAAATTTATAATAATATTTTTATTGATTTTTTTACTAGCGTGACTTTTTTCAAAAAAAAAAAAAACAATTGTTTTTTCTTAGTAACATTCAGTGTCGTTGGACTATAATTCCTCCATAAAACGGTAATGCCCAATAAGCAATACCAAATATATTAAAAGCGTATATCTGAAGGGAACTTTTAACTTGCAAAAGGACAAATACTTCCATAGTTAATGGTTTCCCACGCATGCTTCCTATTTAGCTATGAAAATCATAATTTTTGGAGTTAAAATTAAAGTTGGAATTGTGTTTGATCATGAATATAAATTGTGTTGCTTTTAAAATTTTATGACAAAAGTAGGAGTGAAAACAAGTTTTACTTATTTTCACTTTTCCAAATATAGTTTCAAATTGTATTTTGAATTTTCATGGTCAAACACATACTGTTTTCACTAAAGTGAAATAATTTTTAGGAAAAAAACTAAAAAAAATTCATGGAAAAATGGCTACTTATTATGAGCAAATATTAGAAAACATATTTTAAGTAAAATTTTGATTTGGTATTTAATAAGGTTTGTAAGGTGTGTATGTTGTCAATGTATGTACGAGAATAATAGTTGTATATCTGTTTTTCTTGGTTAAGTGATTCAGATTATGTATGTATCTGGGGAGGTGCAAATGCTTCTAAATTTTGTATATTTGGTGTATATGGTTTTGAAAATATTTGGCTGAGTTTATAATTCTTTTTCTTTGGTATTTCAGGTCTATTTTGAGTGACTATATTTTACGGAAATTGAAACCCAAAATCAAAATTGAAATTATTGTATTAAAAAATAATAGTAATTACAAAATTGACAATTTGAAAGTGTTTGAAGTTTATATTGTACATTCAATTTCGAAAATCTAACTCAAACCAATTAAAAAATTGATTTTCATTCTGTTGAAACTGAATTAATTTTTAATGCATATTAGATTTAAAAAAGGATTCCAATAAATAAATTAAAGTAAAAAAATAATTTGTGTAAATCGTATATACCAGAATTTCAGATCACAATTTTTCTTTTAAAAAAAGTTATCAACTTTTGAGGGAGTGATTAATTCACAAATTCATATTTATTGATTTGTTATATCAGAGAAATAAATAGAAAGTTGGAGAAGATTACATTAAAATTTCCTTTTTTATCTCTTTTTGTTTTTTTGAATTTTTTTTATTTTATATATATATATATACATAAAACTTTCATTTATTTGTTCTATGAATTGTAATATTGAAATTTAAACTAAAAAGTTAGTTATAAATACTCTAACTAACTAATATATGTGAATTTTTGCCATAATATAATTCATGAAGGCAAACTTTTTCCAATCAGGAATTGGGATACTATACTCATAATATACTAAGGGAAGGGAAAGTACCCCACCCATTTAATTTTTCTGTTCCTATTTATACTAATTTGGGATTAGAATCCAACTAGTATAAATGAAACCTATTATTGTTGAAGAGTTAAAACAAATACCAAAAGTCCTCTTTGTTGTGCAGGTCTGAAGCTAATCTTGAGGTGATCTCTCTTATTTAGGTGAGCTTTTGCTTTTTTTTTTTTTTGTTTTCTTTATATCTTAAGAGTGATGAAGGTTCAGCGTGTAATTGCTCCTGCGGTATATGTTGAGCTTCCAGATTTAATTATATTTCGCATCTTGAGTTACTTGCCCCTTAGTTCTTTGCACAGATTCAAGTGCGTTTGCAAGTTGTGGTCTACCCTGTTTCTGCACCCAACATTCGTGTACCTTCGTACACAGAACTCCCCCCTTAGTCATATCCTCGGTGAGGATGCAGATATCTTGAGGCAGCTCGATTTTGACAATCCGGACCGATGGTGGGGCTTTACAACAATCTGTCGCAGTAGTAGCGACTTACATGTGCAGGTCAGAGACATATCATCTTCGACTTCTCAATATCGGATAGAATCCTTTCTCATGCGCGACACCCTCCTAATCCCCAGTCCACAATATCCTAGTTTGTGTATTGCGTTAGAATTTGTTCCCATTACGTCTAACCCACAAGCTGGTTCTGTCAAGTTGGTTTTTGTTCATGATGATGGAAACAACAACCTCGGTTATGAAGTTCTCTCTCGACAATATTGGGACGTCCTTTTGTCGCTGCCGGGCTATTGACATGGTGCTACCACCACTGCTTAGTGATGGACGAATGAGGAACAACATTCAGCTCTTCTTTAGAAAGGGAGTCGCTTATTGCATTTGCTTTCTTGAAACAACAGAGGAGGTCGATGATATACAAGTAGATGTTGTAGATATCGATAATGAGACCTACATTGGTCGTACTACTTTCCCTAGAGTAAGTTTCTTCCCAGAGTTGGCTATGCTGCATCTCTTGGATTCGAATGGACGCCTCTCCTTCTCCCAACTACTGAAAGATGAGCTGCATGTCTTGGTACTAGATGATCACATAAAGTTGAAATGGGCTGAAAGAAAGCGCATCATCAAGCTAAACTTCTTGAAATCATCCCCGTATCATAAAGAGGAGCTAATAACATTTCATGCCTGCGATAACATGTCTACTTTGATATTTATTTGGCAACACAAGGACAATCAATTCTTTTGTTTTTATGACATTTATACGGGGGAGTTGTTTACTTCTAAAATGTTTGTCTCCAGCTACAGCGACTTAAATGATGCTGAACATGATGCTGCACTGGTTGCATTTAAGGTCGCTGAATTCGCCTTCCACAGAGTAGGCTTGTAGGAATTAATGCTTTCTTAGATATTATTCTTGTTATATGAAAACATATTTATGTACTCTTTATCTATGTGGAGACTTACTTTAGTGTGGATGTTATCACTGATTGATTGTCTAATCCATGCTATAATTGGCCCATGTTTATAAGTTTCAGATATTCTGCTTAATCCTTACGTTTTATGCCTCTTGAGTTATCATGTTTCAACAAATTTTGTTTTGCTCATCTACTTTTGCTGATATTTTGAGTTTATGCCTCTGGTATTGAAGAGCTTTTGAAATGGAATCTTTCAATAAGTATGGAGCTATGGAATGTGCTTGGCACGAGTATTTCAAAAAGATGCATCTTCTTTCTAACTTCATAAGCTCTGCTTTTGTGTGTTATATTTACTTTTAAGCATATGAATCTTATGTGATGGGAAAACTTTAGCCAAAACTCTAATGCTACAAGTATTTATTATTTGATAAGAAACTAATTATAGTAAGTAAGGAATTTAGTTTTAATTATTTGTAAGCTTCAAGTAAGTGGATTAGTAACCAACACTCAAAAGGCTTATATAGCTGGGTAGTATTATTTTGTGTCTCATTCCTTACAAAGTTGCGACATGAAAGTTCCTTCAACTACTTTGTCATTTGCTAACCATTATGAACCCAATGGACGTATTTGCCCCTATAGATCACGTGAGATGTAAAGAAAAGTTAAATAGCAGAGTTCAAGGCAAAGAAAGGCGTGCTTATTTTGAGTCAAATGTCTGGTACTCCTCACCTCCCTTCTGAAGTGTTTTGTTACTGTTGCATTGAACTTGAGTTCTTTATACTATGATTCCTTCTATGATAAATATTTCTCTTTGTTTTTATTGGTTCTTTTCATTTTGCAATGTACTGAGTCAGAGACTAATTAAATACCAAATGGATTATCAATGATGGAAGATTCATGACGTGAGACATGAAAAAAAAGTACAGAAAAAAGATCAAAAATACCCCTCAACTATCTGAAACAGATTAGAAATATTCCTCATTAAATCTTTAGCTCAAAAATACTTCTCCGTTAAATATTTGACTAAAAAATAACCCTCCCTCTAACTCAACAAGCATGTCACCTGGGTAAAAATGGTTACGTGGCTATGTCACATCATCATCCATGTGTAAAATTTCCTCTTTTTAATTTCATTGGTCCATTTATCACCCAACCCGATCCAAAAGAAAAAAAAAATCTAAGAGCCACATCATGTTAGCACAGATTTTACTTGCTGTATAGTGATCCTTGAGGAAGGCTACAACAAAAAGCCTCAATTTCAAGATAAATTGGTATTAATTATATGAATCCTCAGATGATGCTTCATCTAAGCCGGTTTGT
Organism: Capsicum baccatum var. pendulum; assembly: GCA_030864225.1. Taxonomy (NCBI): domain Eukaryota; kingdom Viridiplantae; phylum Streptophyta; class Magnoliopsida; order Solanales; family Solanaceae; genus Capsicum; species Capsicum baccatum. The sequence goes on along the minus strand of CM061559.1, from coordinate 254,590,886 downwards.
GTCCAATATGATATAAGAATCACCATGTTCTCTTGAAAAAACAATTGAGTACAACAAGAAATCAGCACCACATAAGGTTCTTTGATAATGAAATTTTTCTTCTTTTTAACAAACACACATCTATATTGCCATGGAGTGCAGAGCCTGACATTATACATGCATAAACAAGAATACATCAGTCTAATGGCCAATCCAAATTTAAGGATACATTGGGATGGCCCTTCGATAAGTTCAGTATACTAAGCTATTAAAATCAGACTGCTTCAGCTACTAACTCTTAACGAAAGCTCTTAATAAGATGTCAATTCCTTTGGGTTTTGGGATCAGGTTTTTTTCCTTTTGGATCGGATCGGGTGATAAATGAGCTGATGAGATTAAAGAGGGGATTTTACATATGGACGATGATGTGGCTTGACCACGTGCCCATTTTTAGTCAGTGACATGCTTGGTAGGGATCTGTTGGAGGGAGAGCATTTTTTAGCCAAATATTTAATCGAGAAGTATTTTTAAAATAAAAGATTAAGAGAGATATGTTTTATCCATTTAAAATAGTTTAGAGTTATTTTTAACCCTTTCTAAAAAAGTATTAGATTCTTTTTTTCTTTTTATTTTTTGGTTAACGGCATTCTTCTTTTTCATTAATAAGCTATTTACTGAAAATGTATATTCTATGGTGCATTGCTTTACAATTTCAACATATTCTGAAGTATTATAATTATTTTGCCTTTTGAAAGTGAAAGTATTACAAAGAAAATTAAAATTAACAATGAATTTACTGCATATTTGTACATATATTTTCAATTTTCCTCATCCATCACCACACACAGTCACTCCCACTGCTCAACTCACGGTTACACAATATATTCCTTACCGTATAGAGAAATCCATGCACTGCCCACATTATATTCCTTTTCCTTTTCCTTTTCCTTTTCCTAGTTAATTTGGGATAAGATTCCTAATTGTTTTATAAATAAACCTTTCTTAGTGAATTTGGGATAAGGAATTCTAAGAGCTTATTATTTTTTATTATAAATGAAGGATAATTCTTGTTAGACGAGCAAAAAAAAAATCTCAAACTGAGGTGACAGATTTTCATCATGAAGCTACTTCGTGGAATTTCCCCGTCGGTGTCTGTTGAGCTTCCGGAACTTAATTATGTTTTGCATCTTGAGTTACTTGGCCCTTCGGTCTTTGCACAGATTCAAATACGTTTGCAAGATGTGGTCTACTCTATTTCTGCACGTAGGGGCGGATGTAGAGTATTACGTGCGGGTTTCCGTAAACTCAATAACTTTCGCACGGTTATTCAATTTATATTGAAAAAACTAGTAAATATATAAGAATTATAAGTTCGGAACTCAAAAACAAAGTGTGTTATTGGTCTAGTGATAAAAAAGGAGCTTACTAAAGCATTGTTAGGAACTCACAACCTTTAAATTCTAGATTTGCCTCTGTCTGCACCCAACTTTCTTGTACTTTCGTCTAAAATGTTGGATCGTTTGTTCTTCGAGGATGCAAATATCTTGAAGCAGTTCAATTTAGATTATCCGGAGAGATGGTGGGTCTTTACCACAATCTATCGTAGTAGTCACCACTTATGTCTGCAAGTGAGAAACATATGTTCTTATTCTCAATGCCATGTAGAATCTGATCTCCTGCGCGTTACGCTCCCAATCCCCAATCCCCAATATCCTAGTTTGTGCATTACCCTTGAGTTTGTTTCCGTTACCTCTAAACCACATGGTGGTTTTGTCAAGTTCGTTTCTCTTCATGACGATGGATACTGTTGGGTTCAAATGGAATGTGTGAATGACAAATGGAGGGAACGAAATTTGGAGGGAAAGTGAAAATATCACATTGGGAAAGCTAAGTTCTCCTACATTGGTGGGAAAAAGAAGTTTTCTAGTGTTTATATCAGAAACACTTCTTCATGTGGATAGTGAGGCAAAAACAAAGAGATACATCACGCCGTTACTGTTGTCGCTCGCTCAGTTTAGGATTTGGATTTTGAAAATGATCGAGAGGTTATTATTTTTGGAAAAATTTTATTTTGAAACTTGAAAAACAAGTAAAATTTTAATCTAAAGGAATTGTTTTTTCCATGTGCGGGCGTGTTTCGGACGCCATGCAAGCACAAACGCAACGCACCTTGAAGGGACGTGACCCTTCAAGGAAATGACACACTGTTTTCAAAAGGGGTAACCTGAACACGCAGGTCAGACGTAGACCTGGCGTTGGCTAGCTCTTCCTAGCTCAGGTCCAACGTAGAAGCTACTGGAATGGCCAAAAAGTCATCTGTGGCCGCAGGTAAGACGCAGCTCCAACGCAGACCAGGCGCAGGTGACGTGACTGTTCAGAAATGATGAAACCATTGCTTCCTTTCAAAGAGACACTTAATGGCTATAAATACCCGAACTTCTCCTCAGGTATAAGTATGATTTTAAGAGCAAAAAACATTCTTCTTCTTCTTAAAAACTCAATTGTGATTATCAACTGTTGAGTGTGTTCGAAGTTTTTGAAAGTTTGAGGTACCGCTACTTTCAAAGGTTAAACCATTTTAAGGAAAGATTCCACAACCTCGGGTACTGGAGGGGAATAAATCCTTAAGGATACACCGTGAAGTCGGCAGACTTGGCTCTAAATTCTGCTTCATCTTTATTTCTTTAAAAATTGATAAACATACTTCTTTGATAGTTCATTTTGATTTTTCATTTGAGTTTTGTTGAAGGTGTTGAACTTCATTGTTGTTCATGAAAACTTATTCTTTGAACTTAGGCTGAAGTTTATATTGAAAACATACAGATTGTGAATCTGGAACAACAATCTTAAAGAATTTAGTATAATCTGTATTTGATTTCTAAAGATTAATGCTTATTGCTTTCTACTCTGTTTGAACATAACAAGTTATTTGAAGACATAAAGACGTCATCACAAGTTAAAGGTCATTAGGTTAACGATTAGAAGAACATAAAAACTTCATCGTTAAACTAGAAACAAGAGGTGTTTAAAGTTGTTTCAACTTTATAATTAATATTTTGATATACTAAGTTTATTGTCTTTTTGTAACGCCCCAAAAAATGGGTCTCGGAGCGTCACACGGTGCTTGAGGCTACGAGTAGCCCCAAGCTAACCCTTTGAGCCATTTTCATTCAGTTCAACACAAATCAACGGGGTTTCCATAAATAACCCTGAAATATCAATAGAGTAATCATCATCCAAGAATAAAAGAATTTCAGAAAGATAACAAAATACGACTTATTAGTCAACTCCCAACATCTATACTAGTCTGACAAGCCCATAAGAAAATCAATAAAACCAACGAGCCATTGAGACATGTCCCAACTGACTCATACTCAGTTATCAACTGTAAACAATTTCGTGAAACCAACATCAGACATCACGTCCTCGAAACATGAGGACTCACCACAACAGAGGATGTAGAACAGTGTACCCGAAGAATCACTGTCGAACCTGAAACTGAGCACCTGAACCTACATTCCAAGAAAATGCAGCCCACATTCGAAGATGTGGGTCAGTACCATGGAAAGGAACCGAGTATATGGGGGTGTATGCAGTTGTATAAACATCATCATCATAAATATTTATAAGAAATATGTCGGATGTATGAAAGAATCACATAGCCCGAAGAAAATCATCATAATCATGAGAGGATGAAATAAGTACAATAACACATGTGAGTCATCATATAATTTGTCAATCACTTTCAGTTCCTCAAGAATATCAATTCTCATAATGTAAATATCATTTAAATCTTTTGAAAGAATAACTTTCACAATTCCACCTTCAAATCACTTCACCATTCACCATAGACACAAGGAAACACACACACACTAGGAGATCCTATAACTGACATAAACCATGTGAGCTACATGCAGTCCAACGTATAACCCACGTTGGGGAGAGCCGTCCTATCCTTGCCATCGGAGTAGGACTATCCATATCAAATCCACACAAACTAGTGATCACTATATAAATCAGCCTTAAGCTCACTCCTACGGGGGCATGTAGTTCTAGGGAAGTAAGGTCGCTTTATACCTCCCACTCGGTGCTAAATATTTCTTCCAGACTTAGCTCAGATCATTTCAAAGACAATCCATAACAAAACAATTTTAGTAATATATAAATATACATCGGGAGCCATCATGCTTCTCATCTATCAAAATCAACCACATTGTGAATTTCTTTCACACTCGAGTTCAAAACAACTCCATTAAGACCAAAAGGTCAAAATATCTCAAATATTCAACATCAACGTACTTATAAAACACACTTTCTTAAAAAAAACATAATTTCCAATGGGGATTCACGACCCAAATATAAAAATCATGATAAATATCGTTCAAGATTCATGCTTTATATCTCCACACATGTAAATTCATCTTTCAAAATCATAAACATCAAGATTTCATAATAATCATCATAAGATATGGGTTCATTCTTCAAATTCATAAAAATCAAATAAAATTCATGCCTTTGTAAAGAAAATTACTTTTGGGCACAAGAACGAAAGAGAATTCTTGTTGAAAAACCCCACATACCTTGAATGATGAACTTTAGATCAATACTCATTTTTGAGATGTTAATCATGCCTTTGAATGATGGTTCTTGGAGTTCTTGAACTAGGAACCGGGAATCTTGAATAAATTTGCAGAATTAATGGTGAACTTTGGAGGTTCTTGAAGTTGGATGTAGGAGCTTAGGGTTTTCTTTTTGAGGAAATTTGATGAAATATAACATATAATACTTCTAATAGGATTTAATATAGGGTTTGGACGGATTTTGGGTGAGGGGTAATGACCAAAACGCCCCTAAAAGTCAAAAAAATTCTCGAATCTGTCCTTTGGTGGACTGTTTTGATAGTCTGAAGCAGATCAACCATAACGTTTTACTCTGATATTCAAATTGGATGAAACCAATTTAATTATAAAGAGGACTCTCATATATTTTCGTTGATATATAGTATCTCACCCAGATCATTATGTACGAGGAGTTATGATTGTTTGAAGTTGATCCAAAAATTCACTTTTGATAGGCTGAAGTAGATCGACCATAACTTTTTGGTCCGATAGAAAAATTGGATGAAGCTAATTTAATTGGAAAGAGAACTCGCAGAGCTTTCTATTGATATATAGTAGATTGCCCATATCATTATGTACAAAGAGTTATGATCATTTAAAGTTTGAGCAAAAATACGCTAGGCCTCAGTACTTTTTCTGCACGTTTTACTGTTCACTACTATTGACAGTTCGATCGGAATGTTCATAACTCGTCTCTCGGGTGTCCATTTTGGATGATCCACATATAGTTGGAAATCTTATTCGATACTCTACGCAATGGTGGATAATAATCTAAGATATTTCGCACGAAAAATTTATAGTTTATTCTAGAAGATAGAACCCAACACGTTTACGCACAAAATTTCAATGAAATATTTCCCGAGGTATTACACTTTTTGTGATAGAAAAATGACTACTGATGGTTATACAACTGATGGTGTGACAAGTGTATCAATAAAAAATGTTACTACAATAGGCCGTATAAGTGCTCTGCACGTAATAACACCTGCGGAGAAACCTGAAAATTTTCGGGCATAGATTTTAAACGCTGGCAGTAGAAGATGTTCTTCTATTTGACAACTTTATGTCTTCAAAGGTTCATATCTGAAGATGCGTCAGAATTATTTAAAGATACATCAGATAATGAGCGGTTCATCATAATGGAGGAATGAAAACATTCGGATTTCTTATGCAAGAATTATACCCTAAGTAGCCTCCAAGGTGATCTGTATAATATGTACAGTAGATTGAAGAAATCAAAAGAGTTATGAAATACACTAGAATGAAAGTAAATAATTGAGGATGCAGGAACTAAAAAGTTCTTTATTGTAAGGTTCCTTGACTATAAGATGATTGACAGTAAGACTGTAGTATCTCAAGTATTCATCACCGATCTCTTTTCTGAAGGTATGAATATAGTAAATACCTTATTTGAACATGTTAAGTATGTTCTCAATGTTCAAATGACCTTTAATATAGGTTTAATTGTGAACGAGGCATTTCAAGTAGATACACTAATAGAGAAGTTTCCACCTTTGTAGAAGGACTTCAAAAATTACATGAAATACAAAAAGAAGGAGATGTCACCCGAAAACCTCATTGTGAGGTTGCGCATTAAGGAATACGACAAAGTCATCGAGAAAAGGTCAAAAGAAAATTCTGCAATGAGTGAAGCCGCCATTGTAGAGGACGACCCTAAAAACTCAAAGAAATGAAATAAAGCTAGACAACAAAGCAATCCACCTAAGAAGAAATTCAAAGAGAAGTGCTTTAGTTGTGGAAAGGCTTTCCATAAGTCAATAGATTGTCGTTCCCCAAAGAAAGGCAAGAATAAGGATCAAGCCAATATGGCTGAATCCAAATATAAAATAGATGATCTATGTGTTATGCTTTCTGAATAAAACTTGGTGGGAAATCCTATTGATTGGTGGATATATTTCGGTGCCACTCGCCATGTTTGTGCTAACAAAGAGTTGTTTGGTAAATATGCTTCAGCTCAAGATGAGGAGAAGATATATATGGCAGGCTCCGCAACAACCAAGGTTGAAGGGACGGGAAAAATCTGCTTAAAATGACGTTAGGTAAAGTTTTGACTCTCAACAACGTCCTTTATGTACCAGAGTGGAGAAATAACTTGATTTCCATATCACTTTTGACTAAAAATGGATTCAAATGTGTATTTGTTTCTAATAAAGTTGTAATTAGTAAAAGAGAAGTGTGTGTAGGAAAAGGATACCACACCTAGGGCCTATTTAAGATGAATGTAATGAAAGTTGAAATCAATAAATGTTCTATTTCTTCTTACTTGCTTGAGTCTAATGAATTGAGGCATGAACAATTAGGACATGTCAATTACAAAACTGTACGAAAATTGATTAACTTAGACATTTTTCCAAACTTTGAGTGCAATATATTAAAATGCCAAACGTGTGTGGAATCAAAGTATGATAAGCAACTGTATAAGTTTGTTGAAAGGAATTCTAATCCCTTATACTTAATCGACACAGACATTTGTTATATGAAGTTAACACTATCTCATAGAGGAAAAAAGTATTTTATAACTTTTATTGACGGTTGCACATGGTACTGTTATGTCTATTTTTTAAATAGTAAGATGAATCAATAGATGCGTTTAGGCAATATAAAACAGAAGTTGAAAATCAGTTAGAGAAAAAGACCAAAACGATAAAAAGTGATAGGGGTAGAGAATATGAATCTCTTTTTGTGGAGATATGTGTAAAGAATGGAATTTTTCATCAAACTACTGCCTTGTATTCACCTCAATCTAATGGTATTATGGAAACAAACAACCAAACCTCAAAGAAAATGATGAATGTCTTGCTTATAAGTTTGGGTTTATCGTAAAACTTGTGGAGAGAAGATATCCTTATAGCTAACCGAATACTTGATAGAGTGACCCATAGTAAGACACTATCAATTTCATATGAAAAATGGAAAGAAAGGAAACCTAACTTAAAATATTTCAAATTGTGGGGTGTATCTCGAGAGAAAGTTTGATATGAAAGACCTTGGAGTTGGGATGTGGTCTTAGAAATAAGAATCCATAGAACTCCACAAGGGTTGGTGTTGTGACAATCTCATTACATTGAAAAGGTACTTGACAAGTTCAAGTATTTGGATTTTGGTATTGACAAGACTCCATTAGACGTGAGCTTTGCACTTTAAAAGAATATAAGTGAAAGTGACTCACAGTTGGACTACGTAAGAATGTTGGAATGTTTAATGCATATCATGAATTGTACACGTCCGTACATATCATGCACTATTAGTAAATTGAATCGGTACACGAGTAATCCCAATAAAACTCATTGGACAGAAATGAAAAGAGCTTTGGGGTACCTTAAATACGCTCAAGACTATGTTTTACATTATAATAAATATCAGCAGTAACTAAAGGATAAAGTGATGCAAATTGTATCACCGAATCGAATGAAATAAAATCAACAAGTGGATATGTATTTACTTAATGTGGAGGAGCAGTTGCTTGGAAATCATCCAAACAGACATGTGTTGCCCGTTCTACAATGGAATCTAAATTTATCGCATTAGATAAAGCTTGTGAAGAAGTTGAATGACTTCAAAATTTCTTGGAATATATTCCTTATTGGCCCTAACCATTGACACCAGTATGTATACACTGTGATAGCCAAGCTATGATAGGTAAGGCAGGGAGTATGATGTATAATGATAAATTTCATTATATAAGACAGAGACATAATACCATTAGAGAACTACTCTCTAGTGGAATTATCACTGTTGACTATGTGAAGCCAAAGGATAATATATCAGATCCACTTACAAAAGCCATATCCAGATAGGAAGTTGATAGAACATAGAAGGAAATGAGTTTATGGCTTAGGACAAGTATCATGGTGGTAACTCTACCTATCATACTGGAGATCCTAAGAGCTAGGTTCAAGAAGATAAAATAAAGTTGTGACTGAGGGTTTAACATTGTCAATATACTCAACTCATTCTCATGATGTAGACAATGTTTAGGAAATAAGGATAAGGCTTATGGTGTGAAGCTTTTTAATGATTATCTAAATTTGACAGATTTGAACAAATAGTTTAATCTATAAGATTGAACGTTTAGAAATCACCCATGTGAGGGTAAAGTGGAAGCCGCTTCAAGGAGAATGTTAGTAAAGGCCTATTCTCTATGCTCTCATAAAACCAGGAAGTGTTCATGGCTGAAACAAACAAAATTGTGACTGAGGCTTTTCCGACAATAATGTATTCATACAGTTATCTTAGTTTTTGGTATTGATATACCTTATTCAGTATTATTTTAGTTGTGAACCTTATAGTTGATTTTTTCTAGATTTCTGCATCTATCTTAGTTATATATTATTACAGTATTTCTATTATTCAGTGTCATGACAGGTACCAATCATGGGTTAGCTAATGGTCCTTCAGGATCATTAGCACTGTGTAGTATTTGGGGTTCATAATCTGGGGTGTTACAAACTTGGTATCAGAGCGTAAGGTTCAACAGTGTCCTAGGAAGTCTAAAAGTTGCATCTAGTAGAGTCTTGTACATGGGTGTGTTGCGAGCCACACTTATGGACACGAGGCTATGAGATGTTTTAGGAACAGTTTCCCTTCTTTCAGTATTAATGTCGTGCAAGTGAGCATGATCTCAAATTTAATTATCAGTCTGATCTATTTCTATCTTTCATTTATAAAACATGCCTCCCCAAAAGAAAAAATAGGAATCAGTCAGCCCCTCAACCTATCCAACTAGATCCCTTGGAAGAACAGACCTCTCATATAAAGTTTAGAGCTATATTTACTACTCTTGCTAATTTAGTTGCTTCTCATAATTAACTGCCAACCACTATTCTGGCTAATCCTGTGGCAACACTATAGTAGCTAGGATTTGGTACTTTACTTGAATAAATCCTCCATCTTTTACTGGGTTTAAGACAGATGAAGATCCTCAGGAATTCCTAGATTAGGTGCAAAGGGTTACAGGTATTATAGGGGTAACTTCTAGTGAGAGTGATGAGCTAGCTTTATATCAGTTGTAGGATGTGGCTCACACATGGTTTAAGTAGTGGAAAGCAGAAAGGGCCACAGGTGCAGGGACCATTGAATGAAACGAGTTTTCCACTGCCTTCTTAGATAGATTCTTTCCCCTAGAGCTGAGAGAAGCTAAGGTGTGGGAGTTTATTATCCTCAGGAAGGGCAACATGACAGTGAAAGAGTATTCTCTTAAGTTTACTTTACTAGCTAGATACGCTCCTCATGTAGTGGTAGACAACAGATATAAAATGAGTAAGTTTGTATCTGAGGTAAATAATGGTGTGTTCAAGGAGTGCAAGATCGCTATGTTGATTAGTAAGATAGACATAGCCAGGATTATGATCCATGCTCAACAGATAGAAAAGTAGAAGAATAAGGAAAGGAAAAAGTAGAATAAGAAAGCTAGAACAGGTAGATTTAATTTCAATCATCCTAAGTCAGAGGGTGGGAATAGTTTCCTGAAATCTTCTGTTCTAGCTCCTTCCTCAGCTAGTGCTCTAGTGCTGAAATTTAGAGAGGGCAACAAGGATAGGGCATCGGGCCCTAAATCTCAGGGCAGTGTTAGCAGTGCTTGAACCCCATCCCCTTTGTCAGACTTATGGCAAGAACCATTAAGATATTTGCAGAGCTGACAGTGATGTTTGCTTCAGATGTGGAAATTCAGGCCACACAGAATCAGAGATTTTCCTTAGTTAGGTCGCCCGAATCAACAGGTTACCTCTTCTAGTGCCACCAATAGGAAACACCCAAATAGACTTTATGCTCTTCAGTACCGAAAGGATCAAGAAAATTCTCCTGATATGGTCACTGGTACGTTACAGATATTTTATTTTCATGTTTACACTTTGCTAGATCCAGGAGCTTCTGTCATTTGTTACTCCTTATATAGCAGTTGATTTCAGAGTCAGTCCCAAAATTCTAGCAGAGCCCTTCTTAGTATCTACTCCAGTGGGTAAAACTATCATAGCCCGACGGGTATACAGGAACTGTTCAGTTATGATATCTCAGAAAATCACTTCAGTAGACTTAGTCAAATTAGAGATGACTAATTTGGATATCATTATTAGCATGAATTGGCTTTGTTACTTTTATGCCACAATCAGCTGCAGAAATAAAATTGTCCATTTTTAGTTTTAAATAAACCTGCCCTAAAGTGGAGGGGTAACACTTCAACATTTCGAGGTCAGCTTGTTTCCCACCTAAGGGCAAGGGAAATGATATCTAAGGGATGTGTCTATCATCTTGTTCGAGTTAAGGACTCTAGTTCCAAAACTTCTAGTCTTGAATCAGTCCCAGTAGTGAATGAATACTCAGATGTCTTTCCTGAAGATCTTTCTGGAATTCCTCCATAAAGGGAAATAGACTTCGGCATTGACCTTCTTCCAAATACTCAACCCATATATATTTTTCCATATAGAATGGCACCAGCAGAACTCAAAAAATTGAAAGATCAGTTAAAAGATCTTTTAGATAAGGGATTCATCAAACCTAGAATGTCCACATAGGGCGCACCAGTATCATTCGTGTGCAAGAAAGATTGTTCTCTTAGAATGTTTATAGACTATAGTCAGCTAAATAAAGTCACAGTTAAGAAAAAGTATCCACTTCTATGAAATGATGACTTATTCGATCAACTTCAAGGTGTCAGTTACTTCTCTAAGATAGACTTCAGGTCAGGCTATCATCATCTCAGAGTCAGAGAAAGTGACATTCTGAAAGTAGCTTTCAGAACTCAATATGGTCACTTTAAATTCTTAGTCATGTCCTTTGGTCATACCAATATACTAGCAAATTTCATGGACATGATGAATTATGTGTTCAAGCAGTACTTGGACATGTTTGTCATAGTCTTCATAGATGACATTCTTGTCTATTCCCGCAGTGAGCATAATCATGCAGACCATTTTAAAGTAGTATTGCAGACTCTCAAAAATCATTAGCTGTTTGCCAAATTTAGTAAGTGCAAATTTTTGCTAAGGTTAGTAGCATTCCTTGGTCATATCGTTTTCAGTGATGGCATTAGAGTGGATCCCCAAAAGACCAAAATAGTGAGAAACTAGACCATACCTATCTCTCCATCATATATCAGGAGTTTTTTGGGTTTGGTTGGATATTACCATCGGTTTGTTGAAGGAGTTTCTTCTATCGCATCCCGTATGTTCAAATTGACTCAAAAGAAAGTCCAGTTTTAGTGGTCAGATTCATACGATAAGAGTTTTCTAGAATTAAAGACTCTACTTACCTCAACCCCAGTTTTGACTCTTCTAGATAGTTCAAATTGGTTTGTTGTGTACTGTGATGCATCCAGCTTAGGTTTGGGTTGTGTCCTTATGTAGCATGGTAAGGTCATAGCCTACACCTTCAGAAAACTTAAGCTCCTTAAGAAGAACTATTCGACTCATGATCTTGAGTTAGTAGCCATAGTTTTAGCCTTAAAGATTTAGAGGCACTACCTATATAGGGTGCATGTAGGTGTGTTTACAGATCATGAAAGTCTTCAGTACGTATTCTCATAGTAATATCTTAATCTCCGTCAGAAAAGGTAGTTAGAGCTCTTGAAAAATTATAACATGAGTGTCATTTATCATCCAGGCAAGACCAATGTAGTGGTTGATGCTCTTAGTAGACTGTTTATGGGTAGTGTTGCTCATTTTAAGGACAGTAAGAAGAAGTTAGCCTAGGAAGTTCATTAGCTTTCCTGATCAGATGTCTGCCCAGTCGATTCAATAGAGGGTAGTGTGTGGGTTTATATCAGTTCAGAGTTATCTCTAGTTTCTGAAGTAAAGAAAAAACAATCCCAATTTAGTCAAGTTGAAAGAATCAGTCAGAGATCAGAAAGTAGAGGTTTTCTCCAAAGGGAGAGATGTTGTGTTGTGTTTTTAGGGTCGTTTGTTCATTCCAGGTGTATATTACTTGAGGCAACAAATTCTGGCAAAAACACATGGTGCGCATTACTCTATTCATCCATGGAACACAAAGATATATTGCAATTTGTGGGAGATCTATTGGTGGAGTGGGATGAAGAGAGATATGGCAGAATTTATGGCTAAATGCTCAATATATCAGCAGGTTAAGATTGAGGTTCAGAAGCCTAGTGGGTCCATGCAAGAGTTCAGTATTCCCACTTAAAAGTTGGAAGAAGTGAACATGGACGTTGTGATGGGTTTGCCTTGTACTCGCCGTCAGAATGATTTAGTTTGGGTCATTGTAGATAAAATGACTAAATTAGCTTATTTTCTTCCTTTCCATACCTCTTATTCAGCCGAGGATTATACCAAACTCTATATTAGGGAGTTGGTTAGATTACACGGTATTTTGTTGTCCATTATATCAGATCGAGGTACCTAGTTCACCTCTCATTTCTGGAAAGCATTGCAAAAGGGTCTTGGTTCCCAAGTCCACCTCAGTACAGCCTTCCATCTTCAGATAGATGGTCAAGAAAAAAGGACTATTCAGACCTTGGAGGATATTCTAAGGGCGTGGGCAATTGATTTCAAGGGTAGTTGCGATGACCACTTGCTTTTGATTTAGTTTTCATACAACAATAGCTATTATTCCAGTAATTAGATAGCTCCTTTTAAAGCTCACTATGGTAGGAGATGTAGATCTCTAATTGATTGGTTCAAAGTCGGTGAGGCCACAATTGTAGGGCCTAACTTGGTGTTCGATACCTTAGAAAAAGTTCAGCTGGTCAGAAAAGGCTCAATACAGCTCAGAGCTATCAGAAATTGTATGTAGATATGCGTAGAAGGAATCTCGAGTTCGAGATGGGTGACTATGTGTGCTTGAAAATCTCTCCCATGAAGGTAGTGAAAACGTTCTTCAAGAAGGGAAAGCTCAGTACCCGATATGTCAGTCCCTTCAAAATTCTTAGTCACTTTGACAAGGTAGCTTATGAGCTCGAATTTCCTTTAGGTCTACCCTCAATGCATCAAGTATTCTATGTCTCCTTGATAAAGAAGTGCATAGGTGACCCAACAGTTTTAGTCCCTATAGAGGGCATAGATGTTCAGAACAGTCTATCCTATGAGGAAATCCCAGTCGAAATCCTTGACTACTAGATTCATAGAGTGAGGAACAAAGAAGTTCCTCTAGTCAAAGTTCTTTGGCGAAATTAGTCCGTTGCGGGAGCTACTTGGGAAGTAAAAGCAAACATGCAAAGCAAGTATTTTCACCTATTCTTCACAAACTTAGACTCAGCTCAAGGTAATAATTTTACTTAAGCTTATTCAGTTTATGTTTAGATTTCAGTTATAAACTTGGTATCAAATACAGCTGCATGTTCAGTTGTATATTAATGAGTCAGTTCAGTCATGTATTCATGCATCAGATATGCATGCTCAGTATAAGAAACTCATCTTATCAGTAATCCCAATCATGCATTCATTTCTCAGTTATTCATGCATCATATATGCATGCTCAGTTTAAGAAACTCAGCTTATTAGTAATCCCAATCATGTATTCATGAATCAATTATTCATGCATCAGATATGCATGCTCATTATGATAAGTTTAACTTATCAGTTATGTCAGTCATGAAATCATGTTGTAATTGTGCATGTACAATATGTACTTTAGTTTATCTTTTCTTCCATCTCAATCAGTCTCATTCGAGGATGAATGTTCCCAAGGGGTAGATATTGTAAGACCCCATAAAAGTCTAAGTCAACGTTCATCCCCTAAGGGATCCAACATTTAGAAAATTTTAGCTAAGGACTTAGTCTCATTTTAAGCCTTCGAACTTCAAAGATTTATTTCATTACCTTCCCGACCTTCGTTTGTCAAATTTTAAGTTGATTCACGATGGGTCAAGTCAATAGTACATCTCGGGTGAGTTTTGGGAATTTTGGGATAGCATAAGGGTATGTTTGGATGTCAAAAATAGTAGCTTAAGGAATTTCCCGCATACCACCCAGCTCATCCCAGTGCTCCAGGCAGGGAGTCACCTAGCTTAGTCCGATGCTCCAGCCAGGGCACCTCCCTAGCTAGTACGGCTGGGCTAAATTTCTGTGCTCCAGCCTCAAAATTTTAAGGGTAGAAGGTTCATTTCTCTACCCCTATATAGCCCTAAAACACGAGATTCAACTATCCTTAAGCAAATTATACTTGTTTTCTCTCAAATTCCCTCAAGAACAAGCCTTAGGGTTTTAATTAAAGATCCAAATCCAAGAGATTTCACCGTTAATATTCAAGAAACTATTAACCAAGGTATGTAAAGTGTTCATCCAAGGATTCCTTTCATCCTTGGATCTCAAGAAACCAATTTTAAATCATGAATTGTGATTTCAATAGTGTGTATTGTATTTCATCCAAGTTAATGTTAATGCATGGTTTTCAAGTTGAAATCTTTATTGTATTTCATGATATTGTGATAGCATGCATGTTGAATTTGAATTCACTTATGTTGATCTCTTGAATTATGAACTAAAAATGATATTCATAATGCTTTATCATGTTGTCCATGTCCAAGCACAAGATTATGCTATCTAGGTGTTTGACAAAATGTTTAAGTGAATAAATTATGCAATTGTGACACATTTGTGATCTAAATGATCACCCCATGCTATATCCATGTGTTTAAGTTGACTCCCATACTAAAGCTATGCCTTGTAATTGATTGATGGAATGCTCATGAGATTTTATTTGTCAAATTATGATATGTTAGAATGCATTCCCTACTCATGTACAAGATTATGATTCTCAAGTGCTTCATGAAATCCCTCAATAATTGTATTATGAATTATTGACTATGGTCATGTGTTCAAGAGGAGTCATGTCCTATTTATATTCATGTTATTGAGTCCTGGGTGTATTTAATACCCAAAAATTTAGCTGTGTGCCTAGAGCAAGTGTCAGTTTTAATGAAACTCTCATTCAAGCCATGGTCAGTAGAATTTAGTCAGTTACATGACTCAGGAAAACTCAGTAAATTCAGTATCAGTCCAGTCCTATTCATTACTCCGTAATCTCAGTAAACTCAGTTAGTTAATATGTAACACCCCAATTTTCTGAATTAGAATGCTACACGGTGCCCATGACCTTAAAGGACCACAAGCTAACCCATGACATATCTGTACCTGAGCATGAAATAACTATACTGTAAAATATGCGGGAACATAATACTGTAAGTCCATAAGGTTCAAATCAAAATAAACATCTGATAAAATAATATCTAAAAATGGTATAACAATACCAACAAAAATCTAAAATAAGTATCGGACATACCGTAGTCTGAAAGCCTCTAAACTAAACTGAATAAGGAGTTGAAGAAACATGTCTCCAACTAACTCCATCTACTGATACTGAATTGAAATAATAAACAATAATAAAATAATTATCCTTGAAAGATGAGGACTCACTGCTAACTCTACCTGCTAAAATCTAAGATGCTACTGATGCTCTAGAGCTCGTACTTCTGAATCTATGGCGTAAAGTAAAACACCATAGCACGAATGAGTCAGTACGATGGAATATACTGAGTATGCATATGAGGTAGGCTAATGCATGGGGTTCATATGCATGAACAATACTATCTAACTGGCTAATATGAAAGTGAGAATACATACATGCATGCGTAACTATAACAAATTCCTGATACTACTGACTATAGAGTACTAGACTCTGAGTACTGATTTACTGACATCAAAGTTTATTAATAATGATAATTGAGTCTGATGATACTAAACTACTAAGTGTTGAGAGACTGTTATAACATTACTGATAAAGGAATGATTATCTTCTGATAGTTTTAATTATGAAGAACTATTCTGATGGACTATATTTGACAGTCTTGAATCAGAATACTGATGACATAAGTACTAAGTCTGAGTACTGATAATGTAAGTTTACTAATAACTAGCATAACTAATATTGAGTTCTGATAACTGATATACTGATAATATGAGTAACTGTATCTGACAATCCAGAATCTGATGGAACTAACTAAGTTTCGTATTGTATTTGAGCTGACTGTATTTGACAGTCCTAAAATCTGAAAAACTATCTGAGTTGTATTAAAGAGACTGAATGACTGTGTCTGATGGTCCTAATTCTGTAATTGAAACTGTGGGAAGTAGTTATCTAAGCGACATTCCTCGAATCTAAACTAGTGGGGTCCAACCTGTAACCCCAACTGAAAGGGTGTCAGTACCGTGGCACGAGTAAAGAAACTGTTGTGAGTTAACCCTCTCTAACTGGATGCTCTTTTGGCAACCCTCGCTGGTAGAAAAACTCTCATGCGATTTATCAACCATCTAATCTGGCAGGAAGATCTCTCAACTTACATTTTACATAGTTATATAAAATAGGAATTGCTACTAAGGGTCAAACCCTCTGCTGGCAGGAATGCCCCCATCCCTGGGTTAGCTCGATGCTGAATCCTACTCCCAACTGAATAGATACTGATATGATTAACTGACTGAATTGATTTCCTAGTCATACAAGGATTAACTAAACTATTATTGATTACTCTATTTAATAGAACTGAACTATGTTACTGAGTTTATTGAGTTACCATGACTAGCGGAACACTGCTGAATTCTTATAACTGATTAATAATGAGTTCTGTTAGCTGGCTAAGTACTACTAAAATTCCTGAGATCTAAGCTGAATACTGAATAATACTGTACTGATACTGAGATTTACTGAATTCCGTAGACTGTTGGAATATTACTGAATCCACTAACTAACTAAATTCGTGAGATTTTTTAGATTACCGAGCTGATACTGAAGTTACCGAGTTTTGCTGAGTTATGAGAGTAACTGAATTCTACTGATCATGGCTTAACTGAGAGTATCATGAAAACATGACATGGCTCTAGACACACAACTATATTATTCGGGTATAAGTACCCCCAGGACTCGATAGAAGGAAACTGACACAATAGGACAATTCTTGATTATAGGACTAAAGTCCACAATTCATAATACCATAAGTTGGAGATTTCATGAAAGCACTTGATAATCATAATCTTGTACATGAATAGGAATGTATCCTAACATATCATAATTTCATAATTTTAATTTTACTTACATGACACGAACTTGTATACATGCTAATATAATGTAGTTTCATTACTTAACTTTCATGAACCATTTGTCAAACACTTGCAAGACATAGCTTCAACATGGAAATCATTTAGATTATGTAGTATTAACATGAATTCATTATTTAGATCACCAATGTATCACAAGGCACAATTCATTCATTTGAACATTTTCACAAACACACGAAAGACATGGTTTTATACTTAGGCATATATAACATGCTCCCAATTCATGACCATAACCACCAATTCACATATCAAGGTTTTCAACATATGATGGTCATAATTCAACACACATAGGAAACATAAATATTTCATTCATCAATTAACATATATCAATATTATGGGTATAACATCCAACTTGCAAATCTCAAGAAATCAACATAAAGTTCATATGAATAATACCACAAATAAACTAGTTTTCATGATTCGTGAGATAACTCATGGAATTAAAACTAAATTTAACATCAACAACATGATTATAAATACCCCACAACAAAATATTCATGATACATAACTTAAAACTTGATTCTTGAGTAGCATGGATGAAAGGAATACATGGATGAACACTATGCATATCGTAATACTTGATTCTACGAAGATTGATGAAGAGAATTTCTTGAAATTAAATCCCCAATTGAAAACCATCTTTTTTTCTTGAGAGAAAATAGAAGAAAAGAGTGTATTTTGGTTGAGAATGAAGTTAATTCCATGTTTATAGAATATATATAATAGTGGAAGATGACCAAAATGCCCTTAATAAAAGAGAGAAAGACGTAGCTGTCACTCTTTAGACAATCTGATAGGCTGAAGTAAATTGATCATAACTTTTTTACTACGATTTTGGATTTAGATGAAACCAATTGCATTGGAAATAAGACTCAAAGAACTTTCATTTTATATATAGCAGTCCTCCCAGTTCATTATATATAGGAAGGTATGATCATTTGAAATTGACTCTAAAATGTTGGCCTGAAATACGCCCGGAATGTGGGAGCATTTCAAACCTGTGAGTTCAGCCACTGAAATGTGCCCAAAATGCACCCAAAATATTACCAATATGTACTAGTGACTTTCTCCATCGCAACACAATTTGAAATTCTAAAAATAGAGGTCGGGAAGGTCTCCAAATAAAGCCCCAAAGTTCGGAGGAATGAAATATGACAAAGTGTTGAACACTTAGTAAAAAATCTTCTAAGTGTTGGATTTTCTTCTTATCAAGCCTTAAGGAGCTGAGTTAGACTTAGAACTTTACGGTTCTTACAATATCTCCCCCTTGAAAACATTCGTCCTCGAATGAAACTGACTGAGAGAGGAAATAACAAGCTGAACATGAACTGAACATGAATGGCTGAAACGTGATTTCATGACTGATATGACTGATAAGCTGAATTTATATCATACTAGAAATGCATATCTGATGCATGAGTAACTGATTCATGAATGCATGACTGAGTGTTCTGATGAACTGAATTTCTTAAAATGAGAATGCATATCTGATGTATGATTATAAAACTAATATGATACATGAATGCATGACTGAATAGGCAATGGTATTAGTACCAAACTTGTAATGGGAATATGAGCATGAATTTGAA
This sequence comes from Capsicum baccatum var. pendulum, assembly GCA_030864225.1. NCBI lineage: Eukaryota > Viridiplantae > Streptophyta > Magnoliopsida > Solanales > Solanaceae > Capsicum > Capsicum baccatum. The sequence continues at coordinate 254,571,617 of CM061559.1, read as the reverse complement.
TACCAAGTTTTGTACTGAAATCTGAACATGAAACTAAATGAGTTCAAGGAAGACTATTACCTTGAACTAAACATGCTGATGAGCATGAGATTTATTACCAATTATGCCTAAGCAAAAGCATGAGAACATAACTGAGTCTGGATCATGATGCATGAACTGAATATCATGATCCGAAATGAGTCTGTAACGTGTGACATGGATAGAGTTTCATGAACTAAACTGAGCCATTGATTATATGGCTTACGATTGAGATTTTCGAGCTAGAGGGTCAACTTATGAGTAACCCTTCATCCAAACTGGACTCACTAAGAGAAAGAGAGCAGCATGTTTATGTCATGAAGATTTAGGGAATTAGAGCGTAACTCCCACTTGGGACACTATGTCCCTTGAAGAAGGCTGGACAGACTTTGCCAAAATATTGAGAAAAACTGAGGCGATGCACTAGTCACCTAGGAACTGAATCATGACTGATTATCTGGGTTCTAAAACTGAGGCATATTACAGGAATTGAGATGAGCTTGCATCTACCTAGCTAGTTTATCTGAGAATGGTTACATTCTTTTATGAGATTTTGGCTAGTGAGAAAAGATGGAGAGATAGGAAAACCAAATTATACAAACTTGTCTATATAAGACAGCTAAGTACGAAAATCACATCCTCATTAGGATTCGGTAAGGTGAGTTGAGGCCTATGAACATCATTTAAGATGAATTGACTAAGCCTCATGCACTGTATCTGGGACTACTAAAAATATTCATATGGGTGCTGAGCACAAGAGAGAAAATACACTAACTTATCTGATTAGCTGAATAACTGGTAGCTGAATACTGGGCCTATAAGGATGAACTATACTTAGCCTGAATAGCTGGACTGAATTTATAGAGTATTATGCATAGGAAGTAATGACAACTGAGTAACATGAGGTGACTGAGCATGGATTCCTAAAGTCTATATTATTTGTGAATGCGATACCAAACGTGTTACATGGTTATGAAATAGTCTATAAACTGGAGTACTAAAGCAATGATAACTGAGTAACTGATAATCATATGCTATGGTCAAGCAAACCTGAAATTGAACTGAGTTTCTGATCTGGTTACTAAACTGAAAATGACATTATAACTAAGACTGTAGCTGGTACAGAAGTACTGAATTCTGAGGCTAAGCAACTGGTAATTGAAGCTAGTTTTGTAGGACTATCTGAGTCCTTTACTGAATATTGATTTATGAACTATCACTGTAACTGAGGTTTAGACTGATACTAAAATATTGAATTCTGGGACTAAACACTGATTATTGAAACAATATATAAGATGGTAACTAAGTTTTGATAGCTATGCGATGGGGACTGATAGGGTATTTCTAAGTCTGTGGCCAATCCCATAACTGTCTGCAGGGACTGTCTGAGAAAGCCCTATCTTTAGGACCTTGAGCTTTACTGTTTCTTTTACCTTGAAGTAAGGTGGAGTTGACATGCGTGGAACATGATGAAAATCTACATGAGTTTCTTAGAGAACTTTTTTATACCACGATTTGACACATGAAAGAAGAAAACCTATTCCTAAAACATCTCATAGCCTCCTGCACATAAGTGTGGTGCACAATACACCCATGTGCAAGACTCTACTAGATACGACTTTCAGAATTCCTAGGATACTATTGAACCTTAGGCTCTGATACCAAGTTTGTAATGCCTCAATTTTCTGAATTGGAATGCTACACGGTGCCCATGACCCCAAAGGACCATAAGCTAACCTATGACATATCTGTACTTAAGCACTGAATAACCATACTGTAAAATATGCGGAAAAATAATACTGTAAGGCCATAAGGTTCAAATCTGAATAAACAACTGATAAAATAATATCTAAAAAGAGTATAATAATACCAACACAAATCTAAAATAACTGTATGACATGCTGTAGTCTGTACACTAAAGAAGGAGTTGAAGGAACGTGTCTCCAACTAACTCTATCTATTGATATTAAACTGAAATAATAAATAATAATAACATAATCGTCCTCAAAGGAAGAGGACTCACTGCTAACTCTGGCTGCTGAAATCTGGGATGCTACTGATGCTTTGGAGCTCGTACTTCTGAACCTATGGCATAAAGTAAAACACCATAGCATAAATGCATCAGTACGATGGAATGTACTGAGTATGCATGTGAGGTAGGCTAATACATGTGGTTTATATGCATGAACAATACTATCTAACTGGCTGATATAAACGTGAGAATAAATATATGCACCCGTAAATATAACTAATTTTGTGATACTACTGATTAAAGAGTACTAGACTTTGAGTACTGATTTACTAACATTAGAGTTTATTGATACTGATAATTGAGTCTGATGATACTGAACTACTAAGTGTTGAGAGACTGTTATGACATTACTGATAAAGGAATGATTGTTTTCTGATAGTTTTAATTTTGAAGAACTGGTCTGATTGACTATATTTGACAGTCCTGAATCTGAATACTGATGACATGAGTACTAAGTTTGAGTACTAATAACATGAGTTTACCGATAACTAGCATAACTGCTATTGAGTTCTGATAACTGATATACGGATAATATGAGTGACTGTAGCTAACAGTCCTGAATTTAATGGAACTAACTGAGTTTTGCATTGTATCTGAGATGACTGTATCATACAGCCCTGAAATCTAAAGAACTATCTGAGTTGTATTATAGAGACTAAATGACTGTATCTGACAGTCCTGATTTTGTAAATGAAACTATGGGAAGTAGTTATCTAACCGACATGCCCCAAATCTGTACTAGTGGGGTCTAACCTGTAACCTCAGCTGGAAGGGTGTCAGTACCGTGCACGGGTAAAGGCAACTACTGTGAGTTAACTCTCTTGGACAGGATGCTCTTTCGACAACCCTCACTAGCAGGAAAACTCTCATACGATGTATCAACCCTCTAATCTGGCAGAAAGATATCTCAACCTATATTTGGTATGTAGTTCTGTAACAAAGGAATTTCTACTAAGGGTCAAAACATCTGCTGGCAGGAATGCCCCCATCCCTGGGTTAGCTCAGTGCTGAATCCTACTCCCAACTGAATAGATACTGATATGATTAATTGACTGAATTGATTTGCTAGTCATACTAGGATTAACTGAACTGTTTCTGATTGCTCTATTTAACAGAACTGAACTGTGTTACTGAGTTTATTGAGTTACCATGACTAGTGGAACACTGCCGAATTCTTATAACTGACTGAGCATGAGTTCTGTTAGCAGGATGAGTACTACTGAAATTTTTTAGATCTGAGTTGAATACTGGAGAATACTGTACTAATAATGAGATTTATTAAATTTCATAGACTGACGGAATATTACTGAATCCATTAACTAACTGAATTCGTGAGATTTCTGAGATTACTGAGTTGATACTGAGTTATCGAGTTCTGCTGAGTCATGAGACTAACTGAATTCTACTGATCATGGCTTGACTGAGAGTATTGTGAAAACATGACATGGATCTAGGAACACAGATATATTTTTCTGGTATAAGTACCCCCAAGACTTGAAAGAGGGAAACTGACACAACATGACAATTCTTGATCATAGGACTAAAGTCTGCAATTCATAATACCATAAGTTGGGGATTTTATGAAAGCACTTGATAATCATAATCTTGTACATGAATAGGAATGTATCCTAACATATCATAATTTCACAATTTAATTTCACTTGCATGACATGAACTTGTATACATGCTAACATAATGTAGCTTCATTACTTAACTTTCATGAACTATTTGTCAAACACTTGAAAGACATAGCTTCAACATGGAAATTATTTAAATCATGTAGTATTAACATGAATTCATTAATTAGATCACCACTGGATCACAAGACACAATTCATTCACTTGAACATTTTCACAAACACATGAAAGGCATGGTTTTATACTTAGGCATATATAACATGCTCCTAATTCATGACCATAACCACCAATTCACATATCAAGGTTTTCAACATATGGTGGTCATAATTCAACACACATAGGAAACATGAATATTTCATTCATCAATTAACATATATCAATATTATGGGTATAACATCCAACTTGCAAATATCAAGAACTCAACATAAAGTTCTTATGAATAATACCATAAATAAATTAGTTTTCATGACTCTTGAGATAACTCATGAAATTAAAACTCAATTTAACATCAACAACATGATTATAAACATCCCACAACAAAATATTCATGATACATAACCTAAAACTTGATTCTTGAGATCCATGGATGAACATTATGCATACCTTAATACTTGATTCTACGAAGATTGACGGAGAGAATTTCTTGAAATTAAATCCCCAATTGAAAACCATCTTCTTTTTCTTGAGACAAAATGGAAGAAAAAAGTGTATTTTGGTTGAGAATGGGGTTAATTCCATGCTTATGGAATATATAGGGGTGGAATATGACCAAAATTCCCTTAAGAAAAGAGAGAAAGACGTAGTTGTCCCTCTGTAGACTATCTGACAGGCTAAAGTAAATTGATCATTACTTTTTGCTACGTTGTTGGACTTGGATGAAACCAATTGCATTATAAAGGAGACTCAAAGATACTTCATTTGATATATAGCAGCCTTCCCAGTTTATTATATACTAGATGTTATGTTCATTTGAAGTTGACCCTGAAATTTTAGCATGAAATGAGCTCAGAATGTGGGAGCATTTCAAACCAGTGAGTTCAGCCACTGAAATGTGCCCAAAATGTGCCCGAAACATGACCAAGACGTACTAGGGACTTTCCTCATCACAACGTAACTTGAAAATCCAAAAAAATAGGTCAGGAAGGTTGCCAAATAAATCCCCGAAGTTCGTAGGCTTGAAATATGACTAAGTGTTAAACACTTAGTAAAAATTCTTCTAAGTGTTGGATTTTCTTTTTATCAAGCCTTAAGGAGCTGAGTTAGACTTAGAATTTTACGGGGTCTTACATAATAGATCTCGGTAGTATTTTGTTAGTCAATGGAACTTAGTTCAGTTTTGTTCAGCATAATCAGTTCAGTGTCTATTCAGATTGGAGTAGGATTCAGCACCGAGTGAGACCAAGGATGGGAACTCACCTGCTAGTTGAGGGTGTGATTCTTAAAAGCAATCCTTGCATTCTAAAACTATGTGAGGGTTAATGAGGTGTCTTAACCTGTTAGATGAGGATCCCGCCATTCTCCTTAGAGTACCTGTTAGATGAGGGTCAATCACAACTTGTCCTTACCAGTGGTGCGATATTGACATCCTTCCAATTAGGGTTATAAATTGGACCCTAACTTAGCTATATTAACTTATTTGGGGTAGGTCAGTTATATGACTACTCCCACAGTCTCAGTCTTCAGAATAGAACTCGGATAGTTCTACATATTTTAGGACTGTCAGATGCAGTTACTCAGCTCAGTACAGAACTTAGCTAGTTCAATCAATATTAGGACCGTCAGACTCAGTCACCTAGTAATCAGTATATCAGTTATATCAGTTATCAGAAATCCATTTTTCAGTATTCACATTTAGTATTTACTGTTATCACAATCTTAGTTATAGTTCATGTATTTATGTATGTACTCTCATTCAGTTATACTCATGTTATTCAGTTAGTATGTTCATGCATATGAATCCATGCATTCAAACTACTCCACTTTATATACTAGTACATTCACACGTACTAACGCATACTTTTATTTTGTGCTATGGTGTTTTATACCATAGGTTCAGATGCATAGGCTTCAGAGCACCCTTAGCAGTTCAGTTCTAGTCAGTAGCAGTAGACTTAGCAATGAGTCCTCATCATTCAAGGATGTTCTATTATTTTATTATTTCATTAGATACAGTATTTCAGTAGATGGAGTTAGGTGGGGGATTGTCCCGTCAACTCCATAGTTTAGACAGTTTTAGAGGATTTTTAGACTATAGTATGTTCAGACAGTTATCTCAGTTTTGGGTATTGATATACCTTATTCAGTATCATTTCAGTTGTGAACCTTATGACACATTTCTGCCAAAATTCCACATTTATCTTAGTTATATTGTTATTAAACTAATTCTATTATGCAGTGCTCACAGCAGGTAGCAGTCATGGGTTAGATAGTGATCCTTGGGGATCGTTAGCACCGTGTAGAGTTGGAGGTTCAGAATTTGAGGCGTTACATAGCTAGATACATTATACATACATGTAAACATGTTGTCATCTCAAAGAGTAGTATAGATCATCATATACTCACTTTAAGACCTCATCATGATACTATCGGGATTCAATACTATCATACTCAGGGTTTCTAATCCACATGGGTAAACATGATATAATCTTGTACAATAATACCGTCATAAGATAGAAGAGGGTAAAGACATACCTCAATTCTCGATACTGGATCAATGTCCATTCTGTCATAATTTAGCCATAATAATGATCATAATAATGATAATTACAATATCAATAGCGACACGAATAATCGGCTACTCCATACAACCAAATACCTATCCGAGCCTATGCATACCCCCACCGAACCAAACTCAGAAGGTTCAATCAATATGTAACAACACAAGGCATATTCTTCACCCATTTTTATGGAACCGCCCTATACCGATTGATAGACATAGGTACATATTGGTGATAGGCGATGCACATGCAAGAATGAATATAAGGTATATAATCACTATCACAACTCATGATAACCGTCATCATCATTATAATCAACCTCCTACCTTTTCGTGTAAACACGTATCATCATAATATTCTTCGGCCTTGCTGAGTATCAATATCATCAACAATAGCATCCTCCGACCTTGGAGGGTGTCATATCACATTAGTATCCTTCGGCCTTGCCAAGTATCAATATCATAATAGTATCCTCCGACTTTGCCGGGTATCAATATCACAGTAGTATCCTACGGCCTTGCCTGGTATCAATATCACAATATTATCCTTCGACCTTGCCGAGTATCAATATCACAATAGTCACTACAGAATAACATATACTAATATACTCAGGAATATAATCATATCACCAGTCATTAGGTAACCAACGCTTATTTTAATGAAACCACTAGACTATTAATCAAATAGCCAACAACTAACACCTGGCCAAGGTTTATCACTAGACCATAATCTCCATTTATCCACTATTCAATATTATCAACTAAACAACATACATCTATTAACCATTATTAGACAACACATAACCACTTATCATCTAACCATCCTTTATTAACTGACAACATTTATTAACTAACCATTGTTAACCAACTAATCCTCATTTAACTATTCATTAATCAAGCATTTAGCAACTATTTATCATTATTAACTAGTCACCTCTTATTACCAACATCACTTATTTATCTAGCCTCGTTAATACACAACTCCTCATTTTTAAAACTAATCGACATTATAAACTTAGCCATCAACATCACTAATCTTCACCTAAGCTAAACCCCACATCATCATTAGCCACGTATGAATCATCGATAGCTACCATGTTTCAATTAAGCAAAACTCATTAACTAATATATTTAATTCCTAGCCACTAAGTGCTATAGTCTCCTAATAGAAAAATAAATACCACATAACTTAACCCATAATTAAGCAGAATAGTCATAAGATCATATTTCATCTGGAATCACATAAGTTACCGATACAATTACCATTAAAGTACCAAAGCTATGCATGCCATGACCAGTATCTAATCAAATAATTCGTAAGCAACATACCACATCCTCCTACGTCCCATGTCGTAGTATATAAAACATGTATATGAATCCATAAACTTTATCGTATCCTTTACAATGACATCTTAACTAGGCCTACTACCCGCAACTAATCCCATAAGGGTTAACAAAAGCCATGGAATAAGTGGGTCAGACGATCCCATTTCTAATCCTCAATCTCCATATTTAGGCAAACTATGCCCAAAACTAGGCTAAGGTGTCTAGTTTAACTTTTAGATGTTAAGTAATCCATAACCAATCCTAAAATAGGAAATTCATCTAGAAACATGGGTAATTATGTCAATTTTACCCCAAAATATGATTTCAAGATCACTATATTAGACCAACTAAGGTCAATCACACTAACCATGATTCCAACACTTGGACCACATCCCAAACTTAGCATCATAACATTTCTATTCTACAAACTAATTCAATATAAGGAGAAGGTAATAGGATTCTAAAAGGTCATAAACATGCTACCTTACGAGTCCAAAACCCTCATCTAATTCCCAAAAAAACAAATGACAATACTAGTTCTTTTAAACATAATCAAGCCTAACATTAATATTCATATGTCATACATAACACACATCATCTTTGAAGAAGATTAAGTAGAAACCTACCTCAAGGACGAACCACAAAACCTCATATCATGTATCACATGCTCGTCTTTACTTCACAATCACTAAAATATCATCATTCTGTGAAAAACATAATATACTCATCAATACGAGTCAAAGGATACCCATATTGTACTATTGTTCTTTCGGTCCAAAAATGATACCAAAAACCCTAAGTGGATTAAACGTACAAAAATTGCATTTTCGAGGTCAGCCTAATGCTCATATGATGTTTGGAGTATTTATACATCTAAGAACCATAATCTACCCATGTTTTAGCTAAGTTTTGAGGATAAAATACATACTTCTTGCACTTTTAGTCCATTTTTAGTTAAGTGAGCTGACCTATGTGATTAGCATGCTTTTAAGGTACTAATTAGGAAGATTTCAGCACTTTGGGGACCTGTGGACAGCAAAGGAAAACTTCACATAAAAGGAAAAGCAGCTTTTGGACTGAATGTGATGCATGGGAACTTTTTCCCGAGCAAAATCAGTATTTTTAAATAATTAAGGATGCAGTAGCAACTTATTAGACAAGGATGTTATTAAAAGCATTATTGCTGAATTTTTAGGATTATTATTCATCATTCAGATTCTGTAATATTTTAAAACCAGAGAGAGAGAGACGAACGGCTCAGTGGAAGCGACATTAGAGAGGAAAACGTGCTTTCCTCTTATTCTTACTATTCATCTTTATCTCCGAGATTGTTCTAGTTTTGGTATGATAATTATGTGTATTTTGATTTATGTTTTATCCATGAGTAGCTAAGCTTATTTGTTAGAGTTATGGAAACCTTGTAATATACTCTCTATTGCTATGAGTTTATGAATTTATGATGTGTCGTGCCACTTATATCATTACTCTCTTCATTTTGATTGAATTCTCATGGTTGCAAACATAGGGAATGCGCCATTATAGCATTAACTTGTTCGATAGAAAAGTTACATATTTGGAAAAGATATTGTGACAAGAAAATAGGGTTTCCAACCTCTATTTACACGTTAATGCCCTAGCAGGATTAACTTCTTAGAGAGTTCGTATAATTTGTTGTACCCTTTGGGTTCGAAAGAACTAAAGTGAATGAATCCTTGATGGTTGAAAAACACTTGGGTTTAGAATTAGCATATGTCTCTCTATAAGTGCATGCATGCATAAACTCAGTATTACTCATAGTTAATAGAGAAGTAGAAACTACAAGGTGGACATAACCCTAACTTGTCATTCTCTGTGATCAAATATTATTACATATTACCTCATCGTTTCACTGATAATATCATTGTGTTTTTAAACTAAAACCCCCCTTATCTTGGAACCTTCGACCAATAGTGTAATAATAATTGCAATACTTAGTGACCATAGTATTCCCTGTGGGATTCGACACCCAACCCAGTTGGGTTCTATATTTGACAGCGATCACTTACACTTTCTAACGAGAGTTGTAATTTGGGCGTATCAAATTTTGGCGCCGTTGCTGGGGAATACGGTTGTCAACTAAGTTTGTGATATTTAATAGACCCTTTGGTCAAAGATTCTCAAATTTTACTTTTTGTTTGTTGTTTTTGTTTTGTTCAGGTTTGGTAGAGTGCATGCCAAATACACAAAGTTTTGGTCAACCATTATTACCTCTAAATCCTGAACAATATCTTATTGGCAGAATAGATGCACAACGAGACATTGAAAGAAAGGCTGCTCAATAGGAGCAGGCTAGATTAGCTGCATTGGCAGCTGCACAAGTAAATCAATAGAACGCTGATAACCCAGGTCGGGAAACAAATCTTGATGATGAGGACCTGGGTGATGATGAGTTATTAAATCCAAGGCGTGCAGATGATGTGGTTGCACCTGTGAACAAGAATGTCAATAGAGATCATCAAGCTAGAATGAGACCTGAACGCCGAGCTGTGCAGGTCCTTTTTGATGATGATGATGACGATTTGGATGGGGCCGGTGCCACAGGGGCTATTATTCCTCCGCCCTTGTCACCCGAAGCCAAGTTCAATATCACTAGCACCATGATTCAGCTATTGCAACTCAAAGTATTATTTGGTGGACTTGCAGGCGACGATCCAAATATGCATCTGATTAATTTTATATCAACATGAAAATCATTTGACAACCCAGGGGTTGGAAAGAATGCGATCCAGATGCGCTTATTTCCATTGTCTCTATCTGGAGAGGCAACTCTATGGTTAAACGGGCTAACTCCTGACTCTATTACAAATTAGAGGCAACTGAAAAAAGCTTTCCTAGAAACATTCTTTCCGTCATCCAAGAGAGCACAATTAAGAGATAATATAAGTAATTTCAGACAGCTTCCAACTGAAGCTCTCCACGAAATATGGGAAAGGTTCAAGAAGAAGCTTATGCGGTGCCCAAATCATCAGATGACCAATATCCACTTGATGGAAATATTATATAGGGCTTTGAACTCGGTGACTAAGCCAGTGGTTGATAATGCTGCGGGTGGGTCATTCATGGACCTTACTTTTATTGAGGCAAGTGATATGCTAGATCGTATGACAAAGCAGAGTAGAGCTTGGCATACCAGCGATTCTGAGGTAGCAAGCTCTACTGTATCTATTGGCAAGACGGCAGAACAGAGACGAAGAGAAAAGGAACGTGACCAGAATATAGCTCACATAAAAACGCAGATGGACCTTCTTACCAAGCATTTATTATCAGGGAAGACAGAAAAGGTCAAGGCCGTTGTATCATAGGGAAGAGATGACTCTAATTTTGAGGAGGAAGGAAATTACTTGAATAATCAAGGTGGTTTCCGAGGTAATGCCCAAGGAAACCAAGGTCAGACCTATTATGATAAATCCGGATACAAGGACCGAGACCATGGGAGTTGGAAGAATAAGAATGACAGGAGTGGTTTGTATGTTCCTCCTGGAAATCATGAAGCTGTTGCATCTAGCTCTGAGAAGATGTCCATGGAGGACATGATGGCTAAGCTATTGAAAGGAGTGGAGGAAACCAACACGGGAGTAACTGAAGTAAAAAATGATTTGTCCTCAATAAATCAATTGGTTGACTCACATTCCACTGTAATAAAACAGCTGGAACAACAATTGAGTCAACTATCAGCGGCATTCAATCAAAAAAAAGCTGGCACTTTACCTAGTGACACTGTGCAAAATCCAAGGAATGATGGATCATGTTTGGCTATTACTACCCGGAGTGGTAAGGTGTTGGAAAATCCATCCAAGGGCTAGCCCGTGGTTGATAGTATGGAGGAGAATGTTATTGAAGCAGATTGTGATGATTTTGTAGAAGCTGAAAATTAGAATGAGAACGTTCATGATACTACACCTAGATGTCAGCAGTCTGAAAAGTTGATAATGGGAAGCAAAATAAAAAGGAAGTGGTGGAGAAAACTCTTCCGAATCCACAACCACCTTTTCCTCAGAGACTGAAGAAGAAGGCCGATGACACCAGGTTCAGTAAATTCATGACCATGCTGAAGCAGATGACTATTAATGTGCCTTTGGTGGAGGCACTGGAGCAAATTCCAAGGTACGCCAAATTCATGAAGGACCTTTTGACAAAGAAAAGGGAAGCAAGCTATGAACTGGCAAATAATTTTCATCATTGCAGTGCAATTGCCACAAGGTCTTTAGTACAGAAGAAGGCAGATCTGGGTGCTTTCACTATTCCTTGCACAGTTGGATCTTTGGATTTTGCTAAGGCATTGTGTGATTTGGGGGCTAGCATTAATTTGATGCCACTAGCCATTTATAGACAGTTAGGATTGGGCGATCCTACACAAACCAACATGCGGCTCGTAATGGCAGATAGGTCAGTAAAATGACCTGTTGGTATCTTATATGATGTACTAGTGAAGGTTTCTACCTTCATTTTTCTTGCAGACTTTGTTATTTTGGATTGCGAGGTGGATTTTGAAGTTCCCATAATCTTAGGTCATCCTTTCCTCGCAACAGGAAGTGTGCTTATTGATTTACGATAAAATGAGCTTTTATTTTGGATGAATAACAAAGTGGTATATTTTGATGTATGCAAATCAATGAAGCAGCCCAAAGATATGAATGTGTTCTCTGTAGCTGATGTTTATTATGAGGATGAGGGGGAATTATCTTTAGAGAAGCAGCTTACTGTTGAGCCATTGGCTGCTGTGCTTTTGAACTTTGAACATGAGGATTTTGAAGAGTACGAAGAAACTATCTGTGCTCTGACAGGAATGGGGTCGTATTCATATGCCCCTAAGAGGCTGGACCTTGACCGTAAAAATCGACCTTCACCACCAGCGAAGCCATCCATTGAAGAGCCACCAGTGCTAGAATTGAAAGAGCTACCCAGTCATCTAAAGTATACGTTCTTAGGTAGTGGAAATACACTGCGGGTTATTATTGCTGCTGATTTAGGTGAACAACAAGTAGAGGCTCTCATCTCTGTCCTGAAGAGGTATAAGAGAGCCATTGGTTGGACTATTGCTGATATAATTGGTATCCCTCCTGGCATATGTATGCACAAGATTCAGCTCAAGGAAGATTGCGTACCCACTATTGAGCATCAGCGTCGTCTGAATCCACCTATGCAAGAGGTAGTAAAGAAAGAGATCATAAAGTGGTTAGATGCAGGGGTGGTGTATCCAATCTCAGATAGTAAATGGGTGAGTCCTGCACAATGTGTGCCTAAGAAAGGGGGCATGACAGTAGTAGCAAATGAGAAGAATGAGCTAATCCCACTCAGGCCTATCACAGGGTGGAGAGTGTGCATGGATTATCGAAAGCTGAATTCGTGGACGTTAAAGGATCACTTCCCAATGCCATTCATGGACCAAATGCTTGATCGATTGGTAGGGAAGGGATGGTTCTGTTTCTTAGATGGTTATTCCGGATATAATCAGATTTGCATTGCTCCTGATATGTTTGAAGACACCTTGGAGGTATTTATGGACAGCTTTTTGGTTGTAGGTGAGTCATTTGAGTCATGCTTGGCAAATCTGAGTATGGCTTTGCAGCGATGTGTTGAATTCAATCTGGTGCTGAATTGGGAGAAGTACCACTTTATGGTTAAAGAAGGCATTGTTCTCGGGTATAAAGTTTCTGAAAAGGTAATTGAAGTTGATCGAGCCAAGATTGAAGTTATCGAGAAACTACCACCTCCAATTTCTGTAAAGGGGGTTCGTAGTTTTCTCGGTCATGCTGGTTTTTACCGGAGGTTTATTAAAGACTTCTCCAAGATTGCAAACCCATTATGCAAACTTTTGGAGAAGGAGGCAAAGTTTCACTTTGGTGAAGATTGCTTGAAGGTATTTGAATGCCTCAAAGGAAAGCTAGTTGAAGCTCCTATTATTGTAGAACCTGATTGGTCTCTACCTTTTGAAGTTATGTGTGATACAAGTGGTATAGCCTTGGGTGCTATACTTGGTCAGAAAAGAGAAAAGATATTTCATCCAATCTATTACGCGAGTAAGGCCTTGAATAGGGCACAAAAGAACTATACCTTCACTGAACAAAAGCTTTTAGCGGTTGTTTATGCTTTCGAAAAGTTTCGTGCTTACTTGTTGGGAACCAAGGTAGTGGTTCATACAAATCATGCAGCTCTAAGATATCTAATGGCAAAGAAGGATGCTAAGCCCAGGCTAATTAGGTGGGTGTTACTGCTTCAAGAATTCGATTTCGAGGTAAAGGATAGAAAAGGTTGCGAAAACCAAGTAGCTGATCATCTATCTAGACTTGAGAGTGAGCACACAGTGCAGGCCGACCTTGATATTGATGATGCATTCCCCGACGAAGATATTCTAGCAACTACGGTGGAAAAGTTACCGTGGTATGCAGATTTTGCCAACTATGTGGTGAGTGAAGTAATTCCTGAGCATCTCTCCTTTCATCAAAAGAAAAAGTTCATGCATGATGTGAAACATTACTTCTGGGATGAGCCTTATCTTTTTCGATGATGTGCTGATGGTATTATTAGATGGTGCATCCCAGATGTAGAGGTGCCTAGCATACTGGAAGCAACTCATGCTTCCCAAGTTGGAGGTCACCATGTAGGTGATCGTACGGCCAAGAAAGTACTGCAAAGTGGCTACTATTGGCCTTCATTATTCAAGGATGCCCATGACTTTGTGATAAGATGTGATCAGTGTCAGAGGCAAGGTTCTATATCAAAGCACCATGAGATGCCCATGTCCAAAATTCTTAAAGTAGAGCTATTCGATGTCTGGGGTATTGATTTCATGGGCCCATTTGTGAGTTCATTTGGGATGAAATATATCCTAGTTGTTGTGGACTATGTATCCAAATGGGTCGAAGCAATCGCTCTAGAAGATAATAAAGGTAAGAGTGTTGTAGCATTCCTAAAGAGAAATATCTTCTCTCATTTTAGGGTACCTCATACCATCATAAGCGATGGAGGATCATATTTCTGCAACAAGCTGTTCAGAGCTGTATTGGTAAAGTATGGGGTTAAGAAACATAAGGTGGATACACCATACCACCCACAAACTAGTGGGCAGGTGGAGGTTTCAAATCGGGAAATCAAGCTAATCCTTGCTAAGACTGTGAATGCCAGCAGGAAAGATTGATCCAGGAAGTTGGACGATGCCTTATGGGCATATAGGACCGCGTTTAAAACACCAATTGGAATGTCACCATACCAACTAGTTTATGGAAAGTATTTTCACTTGCCAATTGAGTTAGAACATAAAGCAATGTGGGCACTGAAGCAGCTTAACCTAAAATGGGATGATGCTATAGATATGAGATTGGGATAGCTGAACGAGATGGATAAATTCCGTCTAAATGCATATGAAAGAGCAGATCTTTATAAGGAAAGGACAAAGAAGTTCCATGATTAGAGGATTATCCAACACAGTTTTCAAAAAGACGATTTGGTACTTCTTTTTAACTCCAGACTGAAGCTGTTTCCAGGTAAGTTGAAGTCTAAATTGTCTGGTCCATTCAGAATTGGCCAAGTTTACTCATCTGGATTAGTGGAGTTAGAAAACAATGATGGTAGTGTCTTTAAGGTTAAAGTCCAAAGAGTGAAGCTATATATCGGTCCAACCGACTCAATAAAATGTATAGCCACCATATATCTCAATGAAGTCTGAGTACTCGAGATAACTATGTCGTGCCGCGACAATAAATCAAGCGCTACATGGGAGGCAACCCATCCTTTTATTCATTTTTGTTTCACTAGTATTTTGTTTTTGATAAATAAAAATTCAAAAAGAAGAGTCGAGCCACGACCAAAACTAAGGAGCTTGGTGGGAGGCAACCCATCCTTCTAATCAAAAGTGTTGTTTTTGATTAATTGTAGGTGCATGAAGTACAAAGGAGGAGATTAGCCCTAAATTTTGATTTGAAAGTGAGCCATACCAATGGTGGTAAGTCTAGGAAGGATGGAGAAAAGGCTATAGGCTAGGCGTCGCCTATGTGAACATAGGCAATCCTATAGGCGCCGCCTATGCCATTGCCTGTGCTCACTGCCTCACATAGGCGATGGGCAAGGCGCCGCCTATGCCAACATAGGCAATAGGCTAGGCGCCACCTATGCCATTGCGTATGCTCACTACCTCACATAGGCGATGGGCAAGGCATCGCCTATGCCAACATAGGCAATGCTATAGGCGCTGCCTACTTATGCTTAGGCAATGCTATAGGCGTCGCCTATCAACCTGACTTTTGTCTCCTAACCCGTTTGTAGATGGGTCAAACCGACCCATGGCTTATCCTTTAAATAGATCCTCTACCTTTAAACACCACTCAATTTTTCTTAAGCATAGGTGCCGCCCAAGCTCCCTTATCCTCTCCAAGTTTTTGTCTCTTCTCATCTAATCTTACGGACTCACCTTCCCGATCCATCACCAAGTAAGTTGTTCTTTTAGATTCCGTAGTTGTTGCAGTGCTACTCTTATAATGGTTAATTAGATTTTGTAGTAGTGCTTGGTGATAAGAATATGGTTGGGTTATTATGATGTATCTCATTAAGTGAAAGGATTCTTGTGGGTATTCTTGATTTTACTCCGGCATGTATTGATTGGTATTCACTGTCATAATTTTTTTATGGAGTTGAAATTTAAAAGTTAATGCATAATTTTGGGAGTTGTAAGCTTGACTGTTTGAATGACTCGTTCATCGATGTAATGATCATGATTGACCACAAGCATAAGATTTTGTGATTGTTTCTATGCTATAGCATGATAAGATTTCTATGTGGTAGTCTTGTTCAAAGATTGCATTGCTCCAATGAAATAAAGTTGGAAATGATAGTCAAGATTACATGACCATTGTGTGCTGCTTCTCTATATCAAACTGAGAAATTGTTATGTAACGTGAAGTGTTGAAAGTCTGACTGTGCTAATAATGTTGTTGGCACATACCACCTAATTGTATATCGATGAAGTCTGAGTAATCGACGTCACTCACTCAATTAGTTTGTGCAAACAAATTAAGTGTGGGGTGATGCCATCACTATTTTCTTTTTCGATTATAGTGAATTTTACGAAATGAGGCTAACATGACTTTATTGTGATCTCAGGTAGCATGGCTCTGAAAGGATGACAGGGAAAGGAGAAAGCATCCACCTCACAAAAAGTTCAAAAACGGTCAAGAAAGGACAAGGCTGATTCCTCATCTCTTAAAGTACCTCGATGCACTTTTGGGATCAAGTGGGTTCTGGAGGAGGAAGGGAAGGAATTGTATAGGAATAATAAAGTGAAGAAATATGTTCATGTGGATTTGATGCAGAAGGAAAGTTTAGCAAAGCAAGACCCTCGCATTTTAGCTAAGATCATGGCACTAAATCTTGACTTTATCTTTTGAGATATGGGGGAATGCAATCTTGATTTGACTCAAGAGTTTTATGCCAACTGGTCCCCAAGGACTACGGGAAATGAAGTAAAGATTCGGGGCCAAGTCTTGCAATTGAACACTGATTTCTTCAACTCTTTCCTGGGTACTCCAAGTGCGGATCAATCACCACTCAAGGAGCTTTACCACAAACCCCGCTACAGTGCCATCAGACATACATTGTGTGGATCAAGGTCCAAGACCCAGTGGACTCGTCACAAAGATAATGGTCATCACAATACTTACCCATATGCTTCTTTGAATAGAGAAGCCCGCATATGGTTAAGAATAGTCAATTCCTGCTGGATTCCTGGGACACAATACACTAAGGTCACGCGTGATCGAGTCTTCTTGGTATATGCTCTGATGACGAATGTTCCCATCAACATTGGTGCGATTATACGAACATCAATGCAAAAAGCAAGGCTGCACAAAAGGTCCCGTTTCAGTTTTGGCAATTTGTTGACTGCAATCTTAAGGAAAGAGCACATTGAGGAGGAGCCAGCAGACCATAAGTTTCCACATAACTCGAAGAATATGGACCTCACAAAAATCAAAGAGCCAGAAATTGGTTAAGGCATCAACCTTACCACTGCTAAGAGACATGCTCGAGATGAAAGTTTTTTTTGCTATCTGTATGGCATGACTAGGTTTACCATGATGAATGGGGGTCGTGTGCCGACTGATGCAGAGCTTCGGCAGTTGGACTATGACTACCCGCTTAATAAGCATGCTCAGGCCATGTGTGGAGTGGGGGTAAATTTTAAGGAACCTCTAGATGATGATGTGCCGACAGACGATGATCACCGACTGCTAGACTCTGATGTGGAGGACAACTCTGATGATGAAGACTCTGATGATGATTCTGACACAGGGGGTATGACCCCGGATATAGAGGAGGAGTCTGACTAACCAGGTTTTGCTTATTTATTTACACTGAGGGCAGTGTGTTCCGTCTAAGTGTGGGGTGCAGGTATATGTCTGCTGTATTGTGTACTGCTTGCCTACATTTCTTCTTAGTTGTTTTGATTTAGTTGTAATTAGTCAGATTTTGCATGAAATTGTTCTGATAGACGGCATGGCATTATAACAGGAGTTTGTGCTGAATCACTACTATTGAAATATTTAGGCTCTAAGTTGTGACTCACTGTGTGATAATTATTTGTGGTTTAATTCATTCATCTGTTGGGTCAAGAATCTATAATGCTTCCAATTAAGTTGACCATGCGCCATGTGTGTGTAAGGTTATTGTATATTCTTTGTTGCGACTGATGCTAGAACTTACCTAGTATGTGTGTGAAGCAAAATAAAGATTGTGAGTTTAGGATATGATTTAGGCATTTCTTTGGCAGCCCTGATTTTGTTTATCTTCTTTTTACCTACCTTTGTACATTGTCCTAGTGAACACCCTTTGAGCCTTTAGCTATTTTCTTTGGCAACCTCATATGTAGCCTAATCCATTTTTTTGGTAAGACCATAATTTGATCCAAAAGCTCCTAAGCACTTTAAATTGAAGAATCAAGTTGAGTAAAGAGTGTGGCAAAATAGGAGGAAAATGGTGAAATTGATGCCCCAGAGTGTATTGGTACATGAAAATCTTGTGAAAAAGAGTGGCCATCATATCGATGCTTAATAAAAAAAAAAGTTGTATATTCCCATCATTGTGTTTCTGATTGAATAACTAAATAGGTGAAAGGGGGTTGGTAGATGAAAGGAAGGTACAGTGGTTGTTAAAAGTTAGTGTAAATGGCATAATGTAGTGTATTAAAGCATTTAGGAACGTAGTCACCATTTCTGGCCAAAATAGTTCTACCTGTCCCTTAGCCTACATTACAGCCCGTAAATACCTATTTGATCCTAACCTTAGCATTCTGATATTAGTAGAGCATTACACTAAGGGCAAGCATATGGTCATCAGTTGTAATCTAAGAATTCTTTGTGAGAGTGAGAGCAAGCAAAGTCTTTTACCCATGTTTCGAAAAATGCAAAACTATGAGTGATTATGGGTAACATTTTGTGTGAGCGCACATGGTTGATGATTGTTGGGTAGTTTTATGTGATTTTTATAGCTTAACATGTGTATACAAATTAACCAACTTAATGAGTCTATGTTGGAGGGTGAGTTGTTTCTAGTAATGATCAAGAAATCTACTCTTTGTTAATAATTGCCGTGCATGTCTTGTTGAAAATTTTGTGTTGCTCTTGTGAATTTCAATTAGGTATTCGCATGGATGTACTATTTTGTTCGAGGACAAACAAAGCTTTAAGTGTGGGGTGGTGATGTTGGGCGTATTTATACGTCTAAGCACCATAATCTACCCATGTTTTAATTAAGTTTTGAGGATAAAATACATACTTCTTGCACTTTTAGTCCATTTTTAGTTAAGTGAGCTGACCTATGTGATTAGCATGCTTTTCAGGTACTAATGAGGAAGATTTCAGCACTTTGGGGACCTGTGGACAACAAAGGAAAACTTCACATAAAAGGAAAAGCAGCTTTTGGACTGAATGTGATGCATGGAAACTTTTTCCCGAGCAAACTCAGTATTTTTAAATAATTAAGGATGCAGTAGCAACTTATTAGACAAGGATGTTATTAAAAGCATTATTGCTGAATTTTTAGGATTATTATTCATCATTCAGATTCTGTAATATTTTGAAACCAGAGAGAGAGAGAGACGAACGACTCAGTGGAAGCGAAATTAGAGAGGAAAACGTGCTTTCCTCTTATTCTTGCTATTCATCTTCATCGCCGAGATTGTTCTAGTTTTGGTATGATGATTATGTCTATTTTGATTTCTGTTTTATCCATGAGTAGCTAAGCTTATTTGTTAGGGTTATGGAAACCTTGTAATATACTCTCTATTGCTATGAGTTTATGAATTTATGATGTGTCATGCCACTTATATCATTACTCTCTTCATTTTGATTGAATTCTCATGGTTGCAAACATAGGGAATGTGCCATTATAGCATTAACTTGTTCGATAGAAAAGTTACATGTTTGGAAAAGAGATTATGACAAGAAAATAGGGTTTCCAACCTCTATTTACACGTCAATGCCCAAGCAGGATTAACTTCTTGGAGAGTTCGTATAATTTGTTATACACTTTGGGTTCGAAAGAACTAAAGTGAATGAATCCAAAATGGTTGAAAAACACTTGGGTTTAGAATTAGCATATGTATCTCTATAAGTGCATGCATGCATAAACTCAGTATTACTCATAGTTAATAGAGAAGTAGAAACTACAAGGTGGACATAACCCTAACTTGTCATTCTCTGTGATCAAATATTATTACATATCAACTCATCGTTTCACTGATAATATCATTGTGTTTTTAAACTAAAGCCCCCCTTATCTTGGAACCTTCAACCAACAGTCTAATAATAATTGCAACACTTAGTGACCATAGTATTCCCTGTGGGATTCGACACCCAACCCAGTTGGGTTCTATATTTGACAGCGACCGCTTACACTTTCTAATGAGAGTTGTAATTTGGGTGTATCATCATACATCACCAAGGAATCATAAACCTCATTTAATAGGTGCAAAAAAACCAAAATTCAGGCTAAATTAGGATTTTGGGTCAAGAACGAAGAAATTCACCAATAAAGTGATGAAATCTTACCTTAATTTGGATGATACTCATGATAAAAGATATTTACCAAGATCCCTAGATACCCACAAGACTTAATTTTGATTTATTATACATATTTAGGGTTTTAGGCTCTCAAAGATGAAGGAAAATGTCCAAATTTATGACATTGGGGTATATTTATATACCCTTCAACAAAGAGATGCGGTATCCCCGTAACAGCAAAGTCAAATATATGTTCTTGACCCTCGAAACTCACTCGGAACCCAAAATATAGGATTCAATAGTGAAATTTGAGTGTAAACCATATTTAAATCCATTGAAATTATCAAAACTTTAATTTGAGATTGTTTTGGCAAAAAGTGGGGTCCACACCTTTAGTTTCAATTTTTCAACTTTCCAACTAATAGTTGAAATGAGCTTGGGTGAATTGGAACCCGAACCAAAGGTATACCTAGACTAATTTCAATATTTAAGATCTATTGGCACAGTCAAAATTAGCATCCGAGATCGTTTCGCCAAAGTTTTTGCCCAATGTCCATTTGGAGCTAACGAAGACTTTAAAATAGGAAATTGACTGTAATAATCAAATGAACTACCCGGTAACTAACCGTCGGTCCCAAAAGTCATAAATAACTTAGGAAAGCTATGGAGAAGCTCAAACAGCGAAAATAAGCATAAATATGAAAAATGACTTGAAGGTCATTACAATTTGATACATAAAATTAAGCTTATAAAGAGTATATGAGTTCTGAACCCCCTATAGGTCCTACTTGGTAGTGAAGGATCAGTAAGTGTATACTGAAAGTTATGGATAACTTTCAAAACATTCATAATTATCCTATCATTATCACTATATTACATTGCATCATTTACATTGCATTGATATGATTTAATATTATCATTGAGTGCTTACTTTTATAGTTAGTTATTATGATTTGAACCTTATTTGTGATATTGTGTTTGAGCATATATTTTAGTTCATTACATTATCTTATTTCATCTTATATTGATTGAGAGGTTGAGGTATTATAAGAAGCGGGGTATGACAGTTTCTTGATCGAAGAGATAGCAATGTAACACCTTATGGTAGCATAGGATACACCTTTATATATATGCACACTCTTACCAAATGACTTCTCTTATTTTTGAATATAAATGAAATAGTTGACTTATCAGAATTAATATGGCTACCATATATTTGATATACCTTTTAACTGTTATATTAGGTTACTTGATAGGATAAAGTATTATGATTTCACACATTATAGGTTATTTGGAATACCTTGGGTAGTTAGGCCAGTAGTTCTCTCCATTATTTTGGATTAAGGTCGGTTATCGATGATTCTTGCTAAATATATGTGGTTTTGTACTCACCTTTATGTTTCTTTTCTTTTTCGTATTTTCTACATCCTATGTAGGTACTGGTTCGATCAGTAGCTTATGAGTCACCCTACTTTCAGTATTGGCATTACAAATATAGAGGTAGTGGTTGATAGACATTTAGGTCTTCAAGAATCTTTATACTTTTATCTTATGCATTTATCGTATTTAAGATACTTTATAAGATTAATTATATTCTCAACCTATATTAGAGGCTTGTATTAATGACAATCAGACCTAGGATGTATTTTGGAGACTTGGATCTCTTTCATTTCTTTTCCTTAAATTGCCTTCTTTAGTATGAGTTTCATTTACTTGTCTAAAGGTTGTGACAAGTGCCATCACATGCCTATTTTTTATCGTGACAAATTGAAATTGGAGTCCTAAATTGATTAGTCTCATTTATATAAGCTAAGTCTTATAGAGTCGTTAGGATAGATGTGGAGATATTTGTCATCTATCTTTAAGAGGCTACATGACTATAGAAGGAGTTTGTTCCTTTATTCTTTTTTAGGCACTAATAGCTTTATATAACTCAGAAAATTTTTATTCACTTCATCACAGATGGTGAGAACATGTTATTCTGCGGCTAAAGATTTAAAGCTCGTACATTTAGAGTGAAAGAAATAGGGTTTGAGGTAGAGGTTAGATTGGGATGTCCAAACAACCTAGAAGTTATGCCAGGGTTACCTCTTTAGTTTATATGGTTATTAATATTGGTAGATCTAGTGAGTTGGAGGGTTTGAATCCAGTACAGAATCCACCTGTGACCATACCAATAACTGATGATTGTTTATTTTGAGTGTTGGGTTTCCTTTAGAGGGTAGCTCCTATTTTGATTCAGTATGCTAACTCAGGACTTCATACTATAGATGTACATATGACTACTATTAGTTCTCCTAGTGTTTATGGAGTAATATTAGAGATTCAGTAACTTTACCCTTTTTGTCCATGAAAGGATAGATTAGATATGTAGAGTTTATGAGGCCAGGTCTACCTCATTTCAATAAAGACCCTAGGTTTGACAATTATATATTATTCTTAATTGTTATGAGAGGTTGAACAGGTTAGGCTTAGTGAATCCTAATGGAGTCGTCTTCACTTTTTTTTAGCTTTTTGGGAAAGATAGATAATGGTGAAGGATTTTGTATAGGGTAGATCAGTTGGATCACCTCCTCTTTTATTGGACCAGTTTGCTTAAGTATTTTTATGGGAATTCATATGGAGATATGAGAGGCTTGTAATCCAAAGAACCCAATGATTCAATGATCATCACGATATTCATTGTGGAAGTCAAGATCTTCGTGGCTATACTTATAGAAGGTTAGATTAGGATGGTCCTATAGATCTTTTGGGATTGGTTCAACGGGATCCTACTTCTTTGGGTTACTTTCGGTGTGGAGGTCTAGGTCACTATAGGAGAGGTTGCCCATAACTTAGATAAAAAGATGCTTTATCAGTTTCTTTGAGAGATAATAAGTTTTAGTATCAGGTTCCACAAGATGGACATAAGGTAGAAGTTTTTGGTATATTATCCACAACTATAATTTTTGTTTGCCTTTGATTCGTCTTGGTAGTATTTGATTTGGGTTTAGATCCTTCTATGTGTTTGTGTCTTTGAAATTGATTCTTGATATGATTGTTGGCTTTTTCCTGGATCTACTAACATTGCTACCCCATAGATGATTCCTTAGTAGTGGATTAAATTTGTAGATCCTATATTGTACTTTGAGTGCATAACAGGATTAAGCTTGATTTCTTAAGTTTTATGGATTTTGGTATATTTAGGTATGATCTCTTTGATGGCTATGTTGTAGACTAGTGGTGGATTGATGATGGGTTTTGGCATATATTTAGGCTATAAAATTTGATCCAAAGGTTCTCTAGAAAGTCATGGGTCAGTTGGGTATCAAGGAGGTGTTTTGATTATTGGTATGGAGAGTCATGAATAAACAAAGTTACAACAGGTTTCATGTTGTAGGAATATTGAGGTTGAGGAGATCAAAGGGGATATTCGCAGGATGCGGCAGGGGAGAGAGACAGGACCAGACGAGATTCCAGTAGAGTTTTGTAAGGGAACTAGTAGGGCAAGTTTGGAGTGGTTAACAAGGTTGGTTAACATCAATTTTAGGACTACAAAGATGCTAAAACCTTAGAGGTGGAGTATGATGGTTCCTTTATATAAGAACAAGGGATTCATTCAGAGTTGTAACAACTATAAAGGCATTAAGTTGTTGATTCATACTATGAAGGTTTGGGAAAGTGTAAGACCCACCTATGTTCCTTCATTGTTAAAGATTTCAAAAAGAGTCACAAAAAGCTTTATATTTAGAGTTTTGGCTAAGTGTTCAACACTCAATTTATTTTTGAGCCTTCAAAATTCGATGAATTATTTCACGATCTTCTTGACCTCTATTTATTGATTTTTTTGTTGCGTTGCGATGAGGCAGGTCAAGGGTACCTCTCGGGCGAGTTTCAGAAATTTTAGACAAGCTTAAGGGCGTGTTTGGGTTGCAGAAATAGTAGCTCAGGGCGATAGGACCACGTCTCCCTAGGTATCACCCTACACTAAGCGGGATGGCACCTTACAAGTCTGGCGGACTAAGCAGAGCGACACCTTGCTAAGTCCGATGGACTAGGCAGGACGACGCTTTGGATGCTCCGCCTGGCATAATTCTTAGCTAACTTCTCCGAGTCATTAAAGGTAAACTTTCTATTTTCCACTCATTTATCATCTCTAACACAAGATTTAATCCTAAATACATCAAAATCCATCATATTTCATCAAAATTACTCAAGAACATTCATTAGGGCTTTAACCTAAAGATCAAAATATCTCAAGATTTCACCATGGGTTTTCTAAAAGTCATCAAGATTCGAAAACCCCATTGCAAAGGCTACAAGAAGCACCCATTAATTTCACGAATAGCAACCCAAAGTTATGAGGTCATTCAAAGCTTCAAATTCAAGGTATGTGGGTTTTGAACAAGAATACCTCTTTTGTTCTTGTGCCCAAAGTTTTAGTTTTTCTTAAAGAATTTCATATTTTAAGATGAATTCATGTCTAGTTTGCTATATTTCAAATTTATAAGATTATAAGTTGTTTAAGCCTTGAATTGCATGATTATTTTGGTTAACTACAATTTGAATTGATGATTCATGTTATAAGTGCACATTTATATATTGATGTGACATTTTTCTAGTATTTCTAAAGTTATTGTCATGAACTAAGCCTTATTGTGAAATTGTGATCCTTTTAAGAATGAATTGTTGACATTTTTCTAAAGTGTTTCAAGCGGTTTACTTATATCTCCATGCTATTGAAATTTTAAAGTTTATTGATGATAAGTCTATCAAAGTTTCAAGAAAAGAGTTGATTTTGATCCAAAGTTAAGAAAGTAGTCCACACCATTCCGATTTAAGTTAAAAGGAAGCATAGTTGGTTTCCATTACATAATTTTGAACTGTTTAAGGTGGATTTTTCAAATCTTAAGTAAGGGAGTAGTATATAGCACCGAGTTGGGCTTGATTCCAAGGTTTCATACCCCAAAACTACGAACCACCATAAGGTTTTATATACCCCAAGAGGGTTAAGTTAGTGATCACTAAAAAGTAAAGGTTCTAGTCCTATGGAAAGGATAGAATAGCTCTCCCCAATATGGGAAAGACGTTGGACACCATGTAGCTCACATGGTTTATGTCGGTTAAAAGAAACTCCCAAAGTTATATAATCCCAAGTGTCCCAAATTCCAAAGTAGTCCCCCACTCTATTTAAGATAAAAGTACTTATATTTCAAAAGATATAATTTTAAGATTTCTAAGGTTCTCAAGTTTCATAATCTTAAAGTTTCAAAGAAATTTCTTATTTTATAAGATTAAAGTGTATCTTCTGAAAGTTGTTGTTTAAGACTTTATTTAGCTTACAAGTTTGATAAAAAAGAGAGAATACCGATTTAGAATAAAGTGTAATGACTCACATGATTTATATTAAATGTTTCCCTATTCATGATTATGAGAGTTTCATTCAAGCTATGTGAGTCATTGACAATTGCATGCATATTTTCCATAAAGATTGCATATATGCGTATATATAGATATATATATATTATTGAAATTGCATACACCCCCATATGCTCAGTACATTCTCAAAGTACTGATCCACATATACATAAGTGTGCTACATTGTCTTATAATATAGGTTCAGGTGCTCAGTCCCAGCCTCATCAATGATTCTTTAGTACCTTTATCTACATTCCCACAGTGGTGAGTATCATGGTTCGAGGACCTATCTTCCGACATTTCAATATTTTTAGTAGTTATGTTATTTCTTTCAGTTTGAGTCAGTTAGGGATTTGTCCCAATGGCTCTCTAGTTTATAAAGTAGTAGAGGATTTGTCAGACTAGATTATCAGTATATTTTGACTTTTAGTATTTCAATTATTTAGATGAGTTTACTTCATATTTCTTATGATCATGATATGTCAGTATTATTATTTTTCTTTATTCATCTCCAAGTAAGCTTTACATGAAGTAGCAGTCTTGAAGAGTTAGCTTGGGGCTACTTGTAGCCTTAAGCATCGTGTGACATTCTGGGGTAAGATTTTGGGGTGTTATAGAAAGGGTGGTAGAGTTGAGGCTAAGAAGGACCGTGAGTATCTCTGAGAATCATTTTGGTTTCATGTCAGGTCGTTCGACCACTGACGCCATTTACCTATTGAGGAAACTAATGGAGCTATTTTGGGAGAGGAAGAAGGACTTGCACATGGTTTTTGTTGATCTAGATAAGGCGTATGATAGAGTTCTAAGAGAGATTCTATGGAGGTGCTTAGAGCCTAGAGGAGATCTAAGAAATATATGATGGGGCGAAGACCCGTGTGAGGGTGATAGGTGGGAATTCAGAGCACTTTCTAGTTTTGATAGGGATGCACCAGGGATCAACTCTTAGTCCATTTTTATTTGCCTTTGTGATAGATGTTTTGATGCCATATATTCAAGGACAGTTCCTTGGTGTATGTTTTTTACAGATGATGTGGTACTGATTGACAAAACTCAGAGAGAAATTAATGATAAATAAGAGATTTGGAGATAGAAACTTGAGTCTAAAGGATTTTGGTTGAGTAGAACTAAGACAGGGTACCCAGAGTGTAAGTTTAGTGAGGTATCATAGGAGGATAGAGTGGAGGTAAAGCTAGACTCATAGGTCATTCAGAAGAGGGAGAGTTTTAAGTATCTGGGATTTATGATTAAGGGTAATGATGAGATTAACGAGGATATCATGCATTATATTGGGGAAAGTTGGTTGAAATGAAGGCTTATTTTGAGAGTCTTATGTGATAAGAAGGTTCCCCAAAAACTTAAACGTAAGTTCTACAGAGTGGCAATCTGACAGGCTATATTGTATGGAGCAAAATATTGGCTAGTTAAGAACTCCCACATCCAAAAGTTGAAGGTGAAGAGATACAAATGTATTGATGGATGTGTGGAAATACCAGAAAATATTAGGTAAGAAATGAGATTATTCAGGAAAAGGTTAGAGTTGCATTGGTGGAGGTTAAGATGATAGAAGTGAGGTTATATTGGTTTGGGCATGTGTTGAGGAGGGGCTTGGATTCTCCAGGAGGCGTGAGACACTAGCTATGGATGGTTTTAGGTGGGGTAAAGGTAGACTGAATAAATATTAGAGGGAGGTGATAAGGCCTGATATGGCGCAGTTAAAACTTACGAAGAACATGACCCTTGATAGGAACGTATGGAGGACGCAGATTAGGGTAGAGGGTTAGGGGGTGAGAGTGCATCATTAATAATAAAGGAGCACTCTTATGTGTTTGTAGTTTGTATGTGTGGTACTGTCTGATGTCTATGATTTATGTTAGATAGTTCTTATTTTTATCTTGTGGTGGTAGTATTATCTTGTTGCTAGCAGTGTTAGTTAATTTTGTACTTATCTTCTGTGTTTGTTATACTATTATCCAATTTAAGCGGGGGTCTATCGAAAACAACCTCTATACTTCACCTAAGGTAGTGGTATGGTCTGCGTACACTCTTCCCTCCTCAGACCCTACTATGTGGGAATACACTGGGTATGTTATTATTGTTGTTGTACAACAGGAAGGCTTATGTAAAATTGGCTGCAAGTGTTATTAACGATATTGTACATGAGTTGGTTGTTGTAGGGGGTTTACCTAGATGTATTTATGGATTGTGTAAATTTCATATTGATGATATTGACTCTATAGGATGATTAGTTATTCTTAATAAATTTAGCAAGCATATCCTTATGGTGGATCGAATATGGTTGATAACGCTCAATCTACAGCTCTCATGGGAGTGTAAAGCGGTCGTTAGCAAATATAGAACCCAACTTGGGTTGGGTATCGATCCCACAGGGAATAGCTTGGCGAACAAGTAAGCAAAATTACTAAACTTTTGGTGCAAGTCTCAAAAAGGGGGGAGTCTTGTCGTGCAAGTAATGTAAATAAAACAATGAAGTAAAAGCTGAAAATAGCAAAGTAAAAAGAAAGAATGTTTAGTAGGTTGTAAAACAATGAGAATTGAAGCGTTGGAGTTATGTCCACCTCCTGAGTTATACGTCTCTATTGGCTATGAGTGTGTAGGATTCAGACATGTATGTGCTTATAGAGAATTGTATTCGATGGTAAATCTAGGCGTCTTTCGACCTATTCGAGGATTATTTCACTTTAACTCTTTCGAGCTTAAAGCGTGTCTAACGGTACGAATTCGTCAAGAGGTTAATCCAGTTACGGCACTAACTGTTTAATAGGGAATTTAGGATGGGACCCTACTACCTTGACACTATCTCTTTTCCAGACAAATAACCTTTCTTTCGAACAAGTTAAATGTTATACTGGCGTATTCTTGCGTTTGCAACCACAAAGAATTTAGATTAAGATGAAGAGAATAATGATATAAGCAACATACGTGTCACGAACTCACAAACTCACAGCAATAGATAGTATCTCATTCGCTTTCCATAACCCCAACAGAGAGGTTTAGTTACCCATGAGTGCGAAGGAGATCACGATTGACATTGTTATTATACCACAATAATGATTAATTTTGTGTAGCACAAGAGTGGTAGGCGTTAGTCATGAATTCCTAGGCAAAGTAACGTTTCTCTTGTTGTGGAAATTAAGAATAGATGAATAGAAGAAGAAAAATAGAATTAATGGAAAGATTAGAAGAGTTGTAGAAGTGTTTGTAGAATAGAAGGATGGAAAGATGATTGTAAGAATCTGAATGTATCTCTCCACTAAGGGAGGAATTAATTAAAAATCTCTAGCAAGATAGGGTATTTATAATACCCATATCCTAATCCTACTAAGCTAATGAAATACTTAACCAAATCCTACTAAGCTAATGAAATACTTAACCATATTGTACTAGGTTAATGTAACATTATCCAAATCCAAATAAACTAATGAAATACTTAACCCAATTGTACTAGGTTAATGTAACATTATCCAAATCCAAATAAGTTACTGCAAGTCCCCAAAGTCTTCAGAAATGTTGTTTTAGCCCGAGACAGATTTTCCATGTATCACTTTTGGTCCTTAGGCGTCTAAGCTTCCTTTTCTCCTTCCGTGAAGCTTTCTTTGGCATCAAGTAATCCATAAAATGCTAAATTCTGCATCATTTATACCTGAAACTTTGCTAATCATGTTCGTTAGCTCACTTACAGGAAAAAGGACTAAAAGCGCATGAAATATATACTTTGTCCTCAAAACATGGCACAAATATGGGCAAAATATATTGATATAGGAGCGTAATATCGCCTATCATCAACACCCCACACTTGAAGCGTTGTTCGTCTTCGAACAAAATATCATGTCCTTCTAAATACTAACTTAGGGTTTCACAGCAACAACACAAAACATTCGTCAAGACAAGCACAACAATTATCAACAAAGAATAGTTTTCCGATCATTAGTAAAAACCATTTAACCTCTAGCATAGACTCATGATGGTGGTCAACTCATATTTAAAAGTTAAGGTATAAAGAATCATATACAACTACCCAAAACTCATCAACCATGTGTGTCTCACAATATATAACCCATAATCACTCACAAGTATAGCATATTTTTCAAACATGGGTATAAAAGTATCCTTGCTCTCACTCTCACAAAGAATTCATATGCAGCAACTGATGACCATAGGCTTTCCCTTAGTGTAATACTCTACTAAATGTCAGAATGCTAAGCTTAGGATCAAATAGGTATTTTGCTGGTTGTAATGTAGGCTAAGGGACGGGTAGGACTATTTTGGCCAGAAATAGTGACTAAGTTCCTAAGCACTTTAATACATCACATTGTATCATTGACACTTTTTTGTTTCATCCTTTCTTCTTGTTTTCTTCTACCATCCTTGTTCTCCTCTTTTGCTTTTCAATTTTAAACATAACTCACTTTTCAGCTTTCTTTTTCCTTCTTCTTTTCACAACATACCTCTTATGATAACACTTTCTTTTTCATAACACATTCAAACACCACAGCAATTTAAAGCATCATACTCACCCAATTTCCTCTTATTTCATCACATAACTTTATACTTTAAAGCACTTAGGAATTTGGATCAAATCACGATCTTGAAAAAATGGATTAGGCTTACATATAAGGTTGTCAAAGAAATAGGCTAAAGGCTCAAAAGGGTTTAAGTAGGATGATGTCCAAGGGTAGGTAAAACGAAGGTAAAAATATGTAGGTTGCCAAAGAAATGCCCAAATCATCTCCTAAACTTACACTCCTTATTTTCGCTTTGCATACATACCAGGCAAGTTCTAGCATCAGCTACAAACATAGAATATACTATTAATCTCACACACACAAGGCACATGGTCGACTTTATTGGAAGTAGTATAGACTCTTGACCCAACAAGTGAAGGAATTGAACCACACAATATCACATAATGAGTCACAATTAGAGCCTAAACGTCTCAATAGTCATAATTGTAGCACATACTCTTGTTATAAT
This sequence comes from Capsicum baccatum var. pendulum, assembly GCA_030864225.1. Lineage (NCBI taxonomy): Eukaryota > Viridiplantae > Streptophyta > Magnoliopsida > Solanales > Solanaceae > Capsicum > Capsicum baccatum. The sequence goes on along the minus strand of CM061559.1, from coordinate 254,540,471 downwards.
CTCATGTTGCCTATTGGAATTATTTCATGCGAAGCTAAAAAAATTATTCTTAAAAAACGACACAAAAATAAAATAAAGTAAACAGAGTAAACAAACATAGATGCAATAGAGAAGTATAGCATGCGATACCGCCACCCCACACTTAAACGGGACACTGCCCTCAGTGGAAAATAAATACAAAGAACCTGGTCAGTCGGACTCTTCCTCAATGTTGGGGGTCATACCCCCTTCGTCGGAATCATCATAAGAGTCATCATCAGAGTTCTCCTCTATGTCGGAATCTGGCAAGCGTCGGTCATCATCGGTAGGCACATCATCGTCTAGAGGTTCCCCAAAGTATGTGCCTACTCCACACATCTCCCGTGCATCCATATTCATTGGATAGACATGGTCCAGCTGTTGGAGCTCTGCAGCAGTTGGAACACGTCCACCACTCATCATAGTAAATCGTGTCATGCCATAAAGATGGCAGAAGAAACTCTCATCACGAGCATGTCTCTCCGCAGTAGTAAGGTTGACACCATGAGTTGTTTCAGCATCTTTGACCTTTGTGAGGTCAACCTTCTTCGGGTTATGTGGGAGTTTGTGATCAGATGGTTCCTCTTCGATATCCTCCTTCCGCAAGATTGCTGTCAACAGATTACCAAAAGTGAAGTGGGACCTTTTGTGGAGTCTGACCTTCCGCATTGTAGAGCGAATGATTTCCCCAAAGTTGATAGGGACATTCGTCATCAAAGCATAGACCAAACACACTCTATCTCTTGATATTTTGGTGTATTGAGTCTCAGTAATAAGGCATGAGTTGACAATACGCAACCAGATTCTTGCTTCCCTATTCAATGGAGCATAGGGGAAGGTGTTGTGTCGTCCGGTGTCTCGGTGTCTGCCCCACCTTGCCATGGATCTACTTCCACAAAGTGTGTGTCGTATTGCTCTATAAGGAGGCCTACTGTACAGCTCTTTGAATGGTGCTGGGTCAACCGAAGGTAAGCCAAGAAAGGAGTTGATCAAATTCACGTTAAGCTGTAAAACTTGGCCCCGAATCTTTACTTCGCTGCCTGTGGTTTTCGGTGACCAGTTGGCGTAAAATTCTCTAGTCAAATCAAGATTACATTCTCCCATGTCGCGGAAGATGAAATCCAGATTCAATGCCATGATTTTTTCCAACATACGCAGTTCCTTCTTTGCTAGGCTGTCCTTGTTGATCAAGTCGACATGAACATATTTGCTTTCCTTGTTGTTCCTATACCATTCTTTGGCATCCTCCTCAAGAACCTATTTTATTCCAAACATTCGGCGGGGTAGTTGCATGGAGGATGATTCTCCTTGGTCCTTGCGACCTCTCTTTTTTCCCTTTTGGGAAGTGGTAGCATTATCTTGTCGCGCTTTAGGTGCCATTTTTCCTGAGATTTAAGCAATATTCATGTTAGCATCAACTCAAAGGAAACAATCTATAAACAAGCCGTCGGGGTACCACCCCACACTTAGGTTCGTTAATACAAAACAGTGAAGTGAATGTAGTCGATTACTTGAACTTCGTCGACAAACGTTTTAGGAACTATATTCCGACAAGAAAATCAGCGATGCATCACTACTTGCAGCCATTGCACTACTTTAATGTTAGTTATAACAACACTACTACATAGGGGTTACATCATGGTATAGGTATTTTCAACAATCACAACCTCCTAAGTCGGTAGGAAACTATAAGTCTTATCCCGATGAACGGGATAGTCTAACATGTAAGTATCCAAGTATCAATATAACAATGCTAGTAAAACCAAATTCAAGTCGGAAACAAGTCAAGATTATCCTAACGTATATGTTTACTCACATGGTTTTGTATCAACAATCCAAACACATTAACATCACCAATAATCCTTCAAGATGTAGCAATTCATAATAGACATAGTAACGTAGTACTTACGAGAAATAGATGAAGAATAAAAGAGTACTTACGTGATTGAAGCCTTTGGAGATGGTCTTGTGAATTGGAAGAGCAAAAAAGAAAAATTTTGAGATGATTTGGGTGGATGTGCGGCGCCTTTAGGTCAATTTCCAATGTGGTTATGTTTCAAGACTAAGTCCCCTTTATATGGGAAAAGAATGGGTCCGTTTTTGACCCATTTACAAACAGTTTTGGAGACAAAAATGACCTCTATGCGGCGCATAGTGCTTTGAATAATCATAGTATAGGCGGCGCATAGTGTAGTGCATTTAGGGACATATGCGGCGCATAGTGTATAGCATTTAGGGACATATGCGCCGCATAGTGTATGGCTTTTGAGATACTGAGACGTAATGCTATATCATAGGCGGCGCATAGTGTATAGCACACTTAAGCATGGGCGGCGCCTATGTCTTTGCACACTAGATTCCGAGACCTTAGGCTATAGTATAGGTTTTGCATTGTTCGTGGCCTAGTTTTACCTAGGCCTAGCCTTCCTCGATGCCTATTTTGGCATGAGAAATTTTCAATCCATTGCCTTATGCATCCTTATTCCAAACTTACCACCTTTACCATACAATACGTCCAAATCGTCATTTGAAACCAATCTCCCCGTTGAATACTTCTCGCACCTATATTTGCTCAAAACCAATGAAAACGATTAGTACGATGGGTTGCCTCCCACCAAGCGCCTTAGTTTTGGTCATGGAACGACTCTTATTTTTTGGATTTTCTCTTATCAAAAGCAAAACAAGTAATATAACAAAAGAAAGACAAAATGATAAACGAAAAACGATAAAACAATAAAATGATGGGTTACCTCCCATCTAGCGCCTTATTTATTGTCGTGGCTCGACATAGTTTCCTCGAGTACTTAGACTTCGTCAAGGTAAGTGATGTCCATATAATTCATTGAGTCAAGAGGACCGATATAAGTTTTAACACGTTGGCCATTCACTTTGAAGACAACACCATTATTGTCTTCCAATTTGACTACTCTAGACGAGTAGACTTGGATAACTTTGTATGGACCAGACCACTTAGACTTTAACTTACCTGGAAGAGCTTCAATCTGGAGTTGAAGAGAAGTTCCATATCACTCCTTTGGAAGTTTCGTCAAACAATCCGTTGATCATGATACTTTTTCATCCGCTCCTTGTATAGGTCTGATCTTTCATATGCATGGAGACGGAACTCATCTAATTCGTTCAGCTGCTCTAACCTCAGATTCTTAGCATCATCCCACTTCAAATTCAATTGCTTCAATGCCCACAATGCCTTATGCTCGAGCTCGATGGGTAAGTGACAAGCCTTCCCATAAACTAGTTGATAAGGAGACATGCCAATGGGTGTTTTGAATGCAGTCCTGTACGCCCATAGTGCATCATCAAGATTCCTAGACCAATCCTTCCTATTCGCGTTAACCGTCTTCGCAAGGATTTGCTTGATCTCGCGATTGGAAACTTCTACTTGTCCACTAGTTTGGGGATGATAAGGCGTAGCTACCTTATGTTGCTTGACACCATACTTGGCCAAAACTAATTTGAATAGCTTGTTGCAAAAGTGAGATCCTCCATCACTTATGATAGTACGAGGTACTCCAAAGCGAAAGAAGATATTCTTCTTTAAGAACGATACAACACGCTTCCCTTCATTGTCGGCCAACGCTACAGCTTCCACCCATTTTAAAACATAATCTACAGCAACCAAGATATACTTCATTCTAAACGAATTCACGAATGGACCCATGAAATCAATACCCCACACATCAAAAAGTTCTACCTCAAGAATTTTGGACATGGGCATCTCATGGTGTTTCGATATAGTACCTTGGCGCTGGCATTGGTCGCACCTTCTAACATAGTCGTAGGCATCTTTAAATATCGAAGGCCAATAATAACCACTTTGCAACACCTTTCTTGTTGTCTGATTACCTGCATGATGTCCTCCAACTTGGGAAGTGTGGCATGCTTCCAAAATATTAGGCACCTCTACATGGGATATACATCGTCGAATAATACCATCCGCGCATTGTCGAAACAAATATGGCTCATCCCAATAGTAGTGTTGTACGTCATGCATAAACTTCCTTCTTTGGTGGTAAGATAAATTGGCAGGTATCACATTACTCACCACAAAATTTGCAAAGTCGGCATACCATGGTAATTTTTCCATTGTCGTCGCTAATATCTCCTCATTAGGGAATGCATCATCAATCTGAATTTTAGGTTGCGCCACATGCTCATTCTCGAGTCTAGATAGGTGATCAGCCACTTGGTTCTCGCAACCTCTTCTATCTTTGACTTCGAAATCAAACTCTTGTAGCAGCAATACCCATCGAATCAACCTTGGTTTTGCATCATTCTTTGTCATTAGATACCTAAGAGTTGCATGGTCTGTATGAATGATAACCTTAGTTCCCAATAGATAGGAACGAAACTTCTCAAACGCAGACACAACTGCTAGGATCTCTTGTTCTGTCACAGTGTAGTTCCTTTGGGCTTCATTTAGGACCTTACTTGCATAGTAGATAGGATGAAATAATTTCTCCTTTCTCTTACGAAGAACAGCACCAACGGCTATACCACTAGCATCACATATGACTTCGAACGGGAGAGACCAATCTGGTGCTACCATGATAGGGGCTTCAATGAGTTTTGCTTTGAGGCATTCGAATGCCTTTAAGCAATCTTCATTAAAGTCAAACTTTGCATCTTTCTCCAATAGTTTGCACAATGGACTAGCAATTTTAGAGAAGTCTTTAATGAAACGACGATAGAAACCTGCATGGCCGAGAAAACTACGAACTTCTTTCACAGAAATTGGAGGCGGTAGCTTCTCAATAACCTTTATTTTTGGTCAATCAACCTCTATTCCTCTTTCGGAGATTTTGTGCCCAAGAACAATTCCTTCTTTTACCATGAAGTGGCACTTTTCCCAATTTAGCACAAGGTTGAATTCTACACATCTTTGCAACGCCATGCTTAGGTTCACCAAGCATGCCTCAAAAAACTCACCAACAACTGAAAAATCATCCATGAATACCTCCAAAGTGTCTTCAACCATATCAGAAAAAATAGACATCATACAACGTTGAAAGGTGGCTGGTGTGTTACATAGGCCAAATGACATTCGTTTGAAGGCAAACATCCCATATGGGCATGTAAACGTTGTCTTCTCTTGGTCTTCGGGGGCAATACAAATTTGATTGTAGCCTGAATAACCATCTAGAAAATAAAACCATCCTTTCCCCGATAATCGATCTAGCATTTGGTCCATGAATGGCATTGGGAAGTGATCTTTGAGTGTCCAAGAATTCAGCTTTCGGTAGTCCATGCATACTCTCCATCCAGTGATGGGTCTGAGTGGAATAAGCTCATTCTTAGCATTTGCGACCACCGTCATGCCTCCTTTCTTGGGAACACATTGTACCGAGCTTACCCATGTACTATCAGAGATTGGATATACAACTCCTGCGTCTAACCACTTGATAATTTATTTCTTTACCACTTCTTGAATAGGTGGGTTCAGACGCCTTTGATGCTCATTGGTGGGTGTGCAATTTTCTTGAAGCTGAATTTTATGTGTACACTTCCCTGGTGGAATACCAATAATATCCGCAATGGTCCATCCAATGGCTCGTATATACTTGCGTAAAATAGCAATAAGAGTTGCAACTTGTTTCTCACCCAAATCGGCTGCCACAATAACTAGAAGTGTGTTTTCGCTTCCTAAGAATGCGTACTTTAAATGACTTGGCAGCTCCTTCAATTCTAACGTGGGTGGCTCTTCAATAGATGGCTTAGCTGGTGGTGTGGGTCGATTCTTGAGATCAAGGTCCAGCTTCTTGGGAGCATAGCGATATGTCCCTAATCCCGATAGAGCATAAATAGCTTCTTCACAATTTTCAGCATCCTCATTCTCTCCATTCATAAGCACAACCTTCAAAGGGTCATCAATGATTTGCTATTCTTCAAGTAATTCTTTCTTATCATCAAAGAAAACATTAGCCACTGAAAATACACTTAGATCTTTGGGGTGCTTCATTGATTTGCAAACATCAAAGCAAACCACTTTGTCATTTATTCAGAATGAAAGCTCATTAGCTCTCAAATCAATAAGCACACTTCCTGTAGTAAGGAAAGGGCGCCCCAAGATTATGGGAACTTCTGAGTCTGCCTCACAATCCAAAATAACAAAGTCTGCCGGAAAGATGAATGAAGAAACCTTCACCAATACGTCAAATAGAATACTAACAGGTCGTTTTACCGACCTATCCGCCATAACGAGCCTCATATTGGTTGGAGTAGGATCACCCAACCCCAACTTCTTGTAGATCGATAATGGCATCAAATTGATGCTGTCTCCTAAGTCACATAATGCTTTGGCAAAATTCAAAGATCCAACGGTGCAAGGAATAGTGAAAGCTCTGGGGTCAGCCTTCTTCTGAACTATCGATCGGGTAGCGATTGCGCTGCAATGATGAACATCTTCTTTCAACTCATAACTTGCTGCCCGCTTCTTTGTCAAAAGATCCTTCATAAACTTCGCATACCCAGACATTTGTTCAAGTGCCTCCACCAATGGAACATTAATGGTCAGCTGCTTTAACATAGTCATGAATTTTCTGAACTTCGTGTCATCCGCCACCTTCTTCAATCTTTGGGTAAAAGGTGGTGGTGGGTAGGGAAGTGTTCTCTCCACAGCTTTCTTCTCCTCTTGCTTCCGTTTTTCAGTTTTTTCAGGTTGCCCGTCATTGGGTGTGACGTCATTAACGTCATCCGCGGACTGGTCTCGTTGTGCGTTGTCATCCATGTCCGCAACTTCGTCAACCATTTTCTTGCCTTTTGCTGAAGTTTCCAGCACCTTACCACTTTTGGTAGTGATGGTCATGCATGACCCATCATTCCTTGGGTTTTGCACAGTATCGCTAGGTAAGGTGCCAGCCTTTCTTTGATTGAGTGCTGCTGAAAGTTGGCTCAATTGCTGCTCTATTTACTTGATTGAAGTTGAATGAGAATTAACTAATTGTTTCATGGAGGACAAATCATTAATCACCTTCGTTACTCCCGCGCTCGTTGCTTCCACTCCTTTCAATAATTTAGCCATCATGTCTTCCATACTTCAAGAATTAGATGTGATGGTGTCACGTCTACCAGGGGGAACGTACAAACCACTCTTTTCATTCTTGTTCTTCCAACTACCTTGGTCCTTGGATTTATCATAATAGTTTCGACCTTGGTTTCCTTGGGCATTCCCGCGGAAACCCCCCTGATTGTTCAAGTAGTTGACCTCCTCTTCCGAATCAAATTTGTCTTTTCCTTTTGACGCAATAGCTTTCACTTTTTTGGTCTTCCCTGATAATAGATGCTTTGTAAGAAGATCCATTTGAGTTTTCATGTGCGCCATATCCTGATCACGTTCTTCTTCTCTTCTTCTTTGGTTTGCAGTCATGCCAATAGACAAAGTGGGGCTTGCTACCTCAGAATCCCTGGTATGCCAAGATCTACTTTGCTTCGTCATACGATCCATCATATTGCTTGCATGACCAAAGGTGAGGTCCATAAAAGATCCTCCAGCTGCGTTATCCACCACTGGTTTAGTTATTGAATTCAAGGCTCTATACAAGATCTCCATTAGGTGGACATTAGTCATGTGATGGTTTGGGCATCTCGCTAGCTTTGTCTTGAACCTCTCCCATGTTTCATGAAGAGATTCAGTGGGAAGCTGATGAAAGTTGCTGATTTCATCTCTCAATTTTGCCCTCTTGGATGGCGGAAAGAATCTTTCTAGGAAAGCGTCTCTTAATTGCCTCCAATTTGTAATTGAATCAGGAGTCAACCCATTCAACCATAGAGATAATGGAAATAAGCGTAATCGAATTGCATTCTGACCAACACTAGGATTGTCAAACGACTTGCATGTAGAAATAAAATTGATGAGATACATATTCGGATCATCGCCTGCTAGTCCACCAAATAATCCCTTGAGTTGCAATAACTGAATCATGGTGCTTGTGATGTTGAACTTGGCTCCGGTCGCTAATGGTGGTGGAATTATGGCTCCAGTGGCTTCGGCACCAACAAGATCATCATCATCATCGTCGAAAGCTGGCTGCATAGGTTGGCGATCATACCTAAACCGTGCTTGTCGACCTCTTCTTTTGGCAGGTGTTATAATTTCAGCATCACGCCTAGGGTTTAGTAACTCGTCATCACCTAAATCCTCATCGTCGGGATTTGTTGCTCGTGCAGGGTTATCAATGTTCTGCTGTTGAACCTGGGCTGCGGCAAGGGCAGCCAGTCTTGCTTGTTCCTGTTGAGCAGCTATCCTTTCGATTTCTGCTTGTGATTCCATTCTTCCTATGCGTTGTGGTTCAGGATTGATAGGTAATAACGGTTGACCAGAACTTCTAGTATGGGGCATGCACTTAATAAAAACCTACAGTGAACAAAGACAAAAACTGAAAGTAAAAGTACGAGAATCTTTAACCAAAGGGTCTAGTAATTATCACGAACTTGATTGACACTCATATTCCTCGGCAACGGTGCCAATTTTTGATAACGCTCAATCTACAGCTCTCATGGGAGTGTAAAGCGGTCGTTAGCAAATATAGAACCCAATCTGGGTTGGGTATCGATCCCACAGGGAATAGCTTGGCCAACAAGTAAGCAAAATTACTAAACTTTTGGTGCAAGTCTCAAAAAGGGGGGAGTCTTGTCGTGCAAGTAATGTAAATAAAACAATGAAGTAAAAGCTGAAAATAGCAAAGTAAAAAGAAAGAATGTTTAGTAGGTTGTAAAACAATGAGAATTGAAGCGTTGGAGTTATGTCCACCTCCTGAGTTATACGTCTCTATTGGCTATGAGTGTGTAGGATTCAGACATGTATGTGCTTATAGAGAATTGTATTTGATGGTAAATCCAGGCGTCTTTCGACCTATTCGAGGATTATTTCACTTTAACTCTTTTGAGCTTAAAGCGTGTCTAACGGTACGAATTCGTCAAGAGGTTAATCCAGTTACGGCACTAACTGTTTAATAGGGAATTTAGGATGGGACCCTACTACCTTGACACTATCTCTTTTCCAGACAAATAACCTTTCTTTCGAACAAGTTAAATGTTATACTGGCGTATTCTTGCGTTTGCAACCACAAAGAATTTAGATTAAGATGAAGAGAATAATGATATAAGCAGAATACGTGTCACGAACTCACAAACTCACAGCAATAGATAGTATCTCATTCGGTTTCCATAACCCCAACAGAGAGGTTTAGTTACCCATGAGTGCGAAGGAGATCACGATTGACATTGTTATTATACCACAATATTGATTAATTTTGTGTAGAACAAAAGTGTTAGGCGTTAGGTGTGAATTCCTAGGCAAAGTAACATTTCTCTTGTTGCGGAAATTAAGAATAGATAAATAGAAGAAGAAAAATAGAATTAATGGAAAGATTAGAAGAGTTGTAGAATTGTTTGTAGAATAGAAGAATGGAAAGATGATTGTAAGAATCTGAATGTATCTCTCCACTAAGGGAGGAATTAATTAAAAATCTCTAGAAAGATAGGGTATTTATAATACCCATATCCTAATCCTACTAAGCTAATGAAATACTTAACCAAATCCTACTAAGCTAATGAAATACTTAACCATATTGTACTAGGTTAATGTAACATTATCCAAATCCAAATAAACTAATGAAATACTTAACCCAATTGTACTAGGTTAATGTAACATTATCCAAATCCAAATAAGTTACTGCAAGTCCCCAAAGTCTTCAGAAATGTTGTTTTAGCCCGGGACAGATTTTCCATGTATCACTTTTGGTCCTTAGGCGTCTAAGCTTCCTTTTCTCCTTCCGTGAAGCTTTCTTTGGCATCAAGTAATCCATAAAATGCTAAATTCTGCATCATTTATACCTGAAACTTTGCTAATCATGTTCGTTAGCTCACTTACAGGAAAAAGGACTAAAAGCGCATGAAATATATACTTTGTCCTCAAAACATGGCACAAATATGGGCAAAACATATTGATATAGGCGCGTAATATCGCCTATCATCAATGGTACAACTAAATTATAAGGATTGTCATTGAAAAATTCTAGTTGAATAAAGAAATATTTTCAGGCATCCATACCTTGTGATTGTTGCTTTCTTAGCGTGTGGCCTATGTTGCATGATGAAATTTGATGGTATCGAGTCAGTCCTTGGTTAGATTTGAAGGATTTCAGCTTATAACAAATGTTACTTCTAGAGCTAAGAGACCTAATGGAATATTTTTGCCCATGAGTTCTATTTTATAGCATGTGTTATTATTCTATAGTTCTTGTGTTGAAGAATTACTAAATGGAAAATTAAGCCGAGGAAAGGATAAAGAAAATATACATAAGGAGTTTTGACATATTTAAAGTTTAGCTATGGGATCAAGTTGGAAAATTGAAGTACTGAAAAAATATTTCATTTGTACTTATGCAGAGTCTAGCATTGATTCTTTCATGTTTGATCCATGATTTGGGTTTCCATCAGCATGATATAGTGATGGTTTCACTCCTTTTATAGTTTGTTTGATACCTTCTGGATTTTTAAGGGTTGCACGTGTTATTGTAAGGAGTATCTTGAGTGTTTGATGTCATTTAGCGATTTCATGCCTTTGATTTATAGAGTGTTATGGTGATTCTAAATTGCCTCAAAGAATTTGTAGGTATTGATAATTGGGTGGTGATCTAGTGTACTAAGTGTGACTTTTGAGGTTTTGTGTAGTTTTGATACTGGTTTATGGCCTTGTAGTTTTAGCCTAGGGCTATGGAATAGTTTGGTTTAATAGTAATTGTATCTTCCTTAGGTAGGTTGATTCAGTATTTTGGAAGATAGTAATGTAATTTATGGTTTCTTTGCTTTTGATGGATTTGAGGATAATTTTTGTGTTGTGGTTCTAGCTAGTGTCTTGTGGTGTCTTGGTCATGTTTAGGTTACCCGAGTATGTTCGGAATTTCTGTTGTATTTGACTTAGTTTTTTGGTTATAGAGAAGGTTTGAAAATATAGAAATTCGGCTTTATTGATAGTTTGATTTTAGATTCTAGTGTTGTGACCTAGTGCATCCTTATGTGATATAGTTTTGGCTCTATGATAAGACTGGTAGTTCTATAATTATGACTCCATGTTGGAGTGCTTACTTGATATCTCTATGGGTGTTTCCTATCCTACAACTGTTTTTGGCTTTTTCATGACTGTACATTCGAGGATGAATGTGAATTTTAGTTATGGATACTATAATTACCCTTATTGGTTTTTAAATTTTTATATTTTGGCTATTTTTCCCTTCTCATAGTTTCTTTATCTCATTTATGAGTTATAGGGATAGTTGGCACAATTTTCAATGAATTTGAGAGTATTTTAAATGAATATGTAGCTTTGAACATCCTCAAATGATGATTCTAATAGTTCCATTAGCTATAAAATGTCAATTTTGGGTTAACAGCATAGTTAGTTTGAGTCCTAAGTCTTTATTTTACATTTCGACCTTCTATTTGTAAATTAGTTAAATTTTGCCTTAAAGGTAATTTGTTGAAAATAATTCTTTTGCAAAAATCTGACACTACCATAATGTTTGGAACGTTTAACTTGGCCTAGTAGTTAGTTTATTTCTATGGGGTCAAACACAAATCTTGATGGTCAATTCGGAGAGTCCTGATTAGTGTATTTGCTAGTTTTCAACTATTTTCTGGTGCGAGCTCCTTTCTTCTTTGCATTCGTGAAGGTCTATTATCCTTACCTTGGCATTCACGAAGGGATGAATAATTCCTCTTCACATTCACAGCTCTAGGTCTCGCATTTTTGAAGGTCTGGGTTAGGCAACCTTGCGACATTGACCAAGGGCCCGCATTTGAAAAGGCCAATGGACCTGGAAAAAATATTAAATCCATATTTGACCCCAAGATATTTTTTCTTCTTGGACTGCTAGAGCTTAAATTTAGGCAATTTCAAATGGGTTTTGATGATTTCTTATGTGGGTAAGATCCTAAACCCTTATTCTATCATTTTCTATTAATTTCATCTTCAAAATAAATTCAAAACCTAGATATTAAATATGATTTTGGGGATTACCTAGTAAAGTAAATTAGATTTCTTTGATTTGAGTTCAATTTCTTCTCATTTTTTCTTAAGTTTTCAACCATAGACTCATCTTGACATGAGAAACATCATTATTAAATATAATTTTTAATTTTTCTCTTTTATTTTTGACTCGTTTTATCAAATTCGTTTCGGACCCATCTTAAGTAGGGTCGATAGAAGTATCATTAGCTTCTTTTTGACTTATAGATGGCTTATTTGATTAGATTGAACACATTTGGTGTTGATTCAAGAGAGTTGAGCTTCCAGCTTAGTCTTTGAACTGTGCTTAGGCTTGTGGAACTTATGTAAAGGAAAGAGTTGAGATATACCTTGATTTTTTTTGGTAACTAGATTTTATTACCTCATATAGCAATCTGATAAAAGTTCAAGATTGGGTTGGACATCGTCCCAACCTCAGGCTATACAACTCATACAAATTACTTTAGCAGCATCACATTATGGTCCTTAGGTTCCTCCTTACATAAGCCACATACTCGATTCGTATGGATGCCCCACTTATCCCATCTATATTCTGTATAGAGTCTCTCATTCATTACAAGATAATAGATGAACTTCCATTTATTGTTTCAGATAAGCTTCCTTCACTTGACTTTGGCGTATTGACCCCTTAGTTTGGTATATATGTTTTTGATTAAGAAAGATTTGACTGTCATGATGTCTTTAATATCCATTCCGTTCCTTTAAGCCACCTACATGCTGTCATTATTTTTTGGACTATCCATGGCACCTGTTTAGTTTCCATGTCCCATGGTTTCCTGCCCATTAAGTAATATGCATCCACCCATCTTATCCATAATCTATCCTTTTTTGAGCTTAGATTTCATAAATGTTTTAGAATTGCTGCTTTACTGCACAAGTTAATAGCAGTTATGCTAGGGCCTCTTGTTGATTTAGGACGACATAGCACATCCCAAGCAATGATATACCTTGACTTTTCCAAAGCGCTTATGTGTTGTATGCTTAATTATTGTATTTGGTGTACCGTTGTCACACCCCTAGGTGTAAAAAGAGCATATAAGAACCGTATAAGTATGTGCTATACAATTGACATACATTCTAAGCAAAAGAGTTACTAATCCTAAATAATTATGAAGGTCTATGTAAATGCACAATTCTGGCTCATTGAATCTAACTGATAATGACAAGTGAAACTATGACCATGTATAACAACTAAACACGGCCTGCGAAGCCTCTAAGAGAAATTATAACTGTAATAGGGAAGATGATCGTGGTAGGGCCCAACATACCCAAACTATAACCAAAAATCATGATTAAATAGTACTAGAAAGTTAGTAACTCCAGGTAAGAGAGGAACTCACCGATTGCTTTGTTGAATACGGACAAGTGCCTAGTATAGAAGTTTGCACATTGTTATATCTGATCGTGTATTTACAGAAATGCAGTTCCCCCAAACATTGGGATGTTAGCAAATATATGTTATGTACTAGTATGTAAAGCAGACAAAATAACTAGTAAACGTATAAGAATGATCAATGAGTCAAAAAATAAAATGAGCAACTACAGATGGCTGAATACTAAAACCTATTTATGAAGCTATAACTTATGAAAGAAGGGGTGACACATACATTGTATAAGACTATTACCTATGTATTTACCTTATAAGCTTACCATAAAACTTCTTATGAACACAACATCGTTATTAAGGGCCTAGGAATTTTCCTAAGTGATGTCCTGTGACTATTTTTAATAGAAATAATCATATGATGGACCACCAAGGGAATTCTATGTCAAGTGTACCATATGTGTTACACAAATTCTCCTAACTATGATTTTATATGTATAACTGTAATTGTGGTCTGATACACGATATGCCCCTCCTTGAAACTCACTATAAAGGTTTGCTCGCAGGCCATATGTTCCATATATTGACTTGAGCCAGGGGAAACCAGCTAGATCCAAATACAAATAATGCCATAAGGGTAGGTACACCATAATGTTTGGGCTCACCGTAGTGGTCTGGTCTAGATTCTGTGCGGCAGTATCACGTTGAGTGATATGCCAAGCCAAACCTATGCACCCTCCTATTGATAACTTTTATTAAGTAGTGAAAGATAGGCCTATGCAAGTGTCTCATGATAAATACTATTAAGACATTAATGTAATGCTTCTTATATTCCACAACTTCTCTACTAGTGTCGAGGTATTCAAACTCTTGATCTTATTTTATTTTATCACTATATTACTATGTGATCTAATATGCAAATGTGATTACGACCATTTATTCTAAACTTATTGCATGTGATAGACCTAATATATGAATTCTAAGAATTTTCAGCACACATGAATACATGTGTCACTCAATAGATACTTAACTTGACAAGGGTAAAAATGAATACTTCACTCCAATAAATGGACACGTGAAGGATGGAGACAAGTGATTAAAAATGAGAAGGTAACATGTATATTGTGGCGATATTAAGCATATGGTCACGTGTTAGATGCATAGAAGGTGAAAATTTTGTTCCTGTGTATCAAGTAAACAATATCAATTCTTCTAGCAGAAATAAATGACTATGAGTTATGCCTTCACGGCGAAGGAGGTTTTAGCTTTACATACCTCAATTTGGGTTCCATAATATATAATGGTCTGTCCCTTTATCTTATAATAAAAAATCTTGAGGACTTCATAGGTAGATTTGTGGGTTTCAAACCACTCCAAAGAATCAATCGACATAGTCATAATTCATTCATATCATACTTGACTATGAAATTAAATAATTGAATCATTGCGACATTTTATTGAACACCTACTGGAAAATAGAGCTCTACAACCCTCATTGATAGTGCTTAAATAATCAACAACTCTTATCCTTAATGAAGAAATTTCCATAAACATGCTTACATATAGAACGATTTACTTTTCCACCAATGAATTAACAGTTCACTCAATACATAATTCCATCAATTCTATCCAATTTCAACTTTTCCTTTTTATTCAAGAACCTAAAATAATACAACCCACCTCAAGGTATAGTATAAAGATTTTTTTAATAAACGTTGGGGGCTGAGCATCACCCCCAGGCCTTATCATTAATCACAAAAACTATACATAGAGGGGCGTAACCTGACCTCCAATATATGTTTACAGAGAAATTGCATCTACAGTAAGTGAATACAATGACTATGATCTATAACTATGAAATATTAAGCTAGCTCTAAGGTGGTTCATGTATCTTTTTCATCTTTCTTCTCCTGAAGCTTGGCATGCCTAGTTTATTAAGGTGGAAGTATATGACTACTGTTGAACGGAGTTGAATGCTGTGAAAGTAGTGTTGTGGTTGATCATATTGATGAATGACTTTTGACAATGAATCTGCTCTGAAGTTGTGAGCTGAGCATCAGTAAAGAGTCTACCAAGGGCTACAGGTGCCAAGGTGCTGGTAAGTGTTTCCTGATCCAATTGATCAAGAGTTCAGAGTCCACTTCCATCACAACATGTTCGATACCATTACTTAAACACCAAGATATCCCCCCTATAGCATCTTCCACCTCAGCCTGATTATTAGTTCCTTGTCCTAGGGGAGCAGCATATGCATAAATGAAATAACTTTTATGGTCTCTAATCACACCCCCTGCACCAATTTTACTAGGGCTAGTGATAGCACTGCCATCAGAGTTCAACTTGACCATTGGAACGGGTGGTTTGGACCAGTATACAATTGTCACTTTAGACTCTTGGTAACATTTCTCAACATAAGCTGCTAGATTAGTCCATCTAGAAGGTCAGGAGATGTAGGGAAATGCACTGCATAACAAAGTGAAATGTCTTTGTAAATCTGGAACTTGACTCTGGCTAATTGAGGCTTCTTTTCTCCATATTTAATAGCACACCTGTTCTTCCACAAGTTCTAGAATATGATAACTGGAAGCACCTGTAATACTAACCTATGTGCTCTATTGAGAGCTCTAGTTTTCCATAACTTCAGCAGCATGTTCTTGAGTGGTTCAAGAGCATGGATAATCCTCATAGTTGAGGATAAATACCTACATATTTGTCTTACAAATGGACCCTCAACAAAGGTATGAGGGATAGTGTCCCATCCAAAATTAGAGAAATATCCACACTTGATAGGAGCTATGCCAAATTGACTTATCCTTTCATTTATTGGTAACTTCCTTCTCAGCACTCTCCATGTAAGGAAGGAACATTTGAATGGAATTTATCTGTTCCAGAAATGAATGTGCAGTAGTGATACATCTCTATGCTCTCTAATCACTCCCCAAGAATATGTACATCTGAATTCACCATTTGGAGTTATAGTCCACAATGGGAGGTCTGGAGATCCTTCCTGAAACTGGATATGAACTCTAAGGATAAACTATAGTTATGGAGAGGGAAGTACAGTAGCTAATTTCTACATATTCTATTCACTTCAATTTAAGAATTGATCAACTTTAATATTACTGGACCTTATACCATCGGCTTTGTGATTTCGAAATGCTCCCAGACCAGACTAGTTATCCCACTAGAAGTAACATGTGCCTGATCTGATCCTCCAGAAGATATACTGCTCAGCTGCCTTCTTGTTATTCATCATTGCTTTCCATATCAGGGATTGCCCATCACACTTTTTACAGGCTGTTGCATTCTCTCTTTTGTAATATTTGGCTAGTAAGGAATCCCCTCAAATAGTGTGGTTGCTTCTGAAAATCCACCAGTGCTTCATCTGCAGAGTCTTACATGTATCTGCAACATGTCTTACTCCAATGCCACCTTCTGTAATTATGAAACCAAGCTGTTTCCAAGAGGCCCAATAATATTTCTTCTTATTGTCCTTCCATCCCCAAAAGAAATCAACAAACAACTTTCAAGCTATTTAATAATACTGCTTGGGGGAATGCAAGTAGAGAGGATGTGGATAGGTATATATTGCAAGACATGTTTAATCACTACCATTCGACCACCATATCTTAGCAATTTAAAATGCCATCCAGCAATTCTAGAAGATACATTGCTAACCAGACCAACATAGTGACTGATTCTTTATCTTTCTATATAAATGGGGCATCTAAGGTAATTAATAGGGCTATGTTTTTGCTGAAAACCTGTTTTTTCTGTGATACTTGAGACCGTAGAGGGAAAAGCATGATCTGGCAACAAAAAATGACTTATGTTCTTGTTGATCAATTGGCCAGAAATTGTTTCATAAGAAGCTAAAATCTTCACCACCAATCTAAGGGTTTTCCATCTTCAAATAGTAAAGATGATGATATGATCTGCAAAACTAAGATGGCTAATTTGAGGACCAGTCCAATCCATATGAAAGCCATAATAGTGAGGGTGATGGTTTAAGTTGGTGAGGGCTCTTGACAATACTTCAACTCCTAGAATGAATAAAGTAGGTGATAGTGGGTCACCCTGCTTTAGACCCTTTGTAGAGTGGAAAAACCCATGTCTAGTACCATTAACCAAAACTGAGTACCAGTTGTTTGACAAAGTCCTCCAAACCATGTCAATAATGGTTTCACTAAATCCAAATCTTCTTAATACTAGGCAAGTGTATAACCAAAGAACCCTATCATATGCCTTGGTCATGTATAATTTAATCACCATATTTCCACCAAAAACTAGTTTCTTGATGCCACAGATGAACTCCTAAGCAAGCATTATGTTTTCAGCAATGCTCCTTCCTCTCACAAAACGTGATTTTTTTCTTGAGATAAGATTGGGAAGAATTAGAGCCAATCTAAGGTAGATAAGTTTAGAAATGATTTTTTTGGTAAAGTTACTCAAACTGATTGGCCTGTAATCAGATAGTTTTTTGGATTAAGATACTTTTGGTTGAATAATCAAGCAAGTATGAGTAAAGTACTTTGGCATATCATGACCGTAAAAGAGGGAAATCACCACTTGGAGAAGGTTCATACCAATAATACTCCAGTAGGATTGAAAGAATTTACCATTCATACCATCTGGACTTGCTGCTGAGTGGGGGTCCTTGGAGAAAACTAGCTTCTTTACTTCTTTCAAAGTAGGAATAGCTTGTAATCTCTCATTTTGTTCATCAAATATTAATTTAGGGATATTGTCTAGCATCTCTTCAGGTACTTACTCTACTGTCCCAGTAACGACACACTTGAAATGTGTAATTGTAGCTGCAACTATGTCATCATCCCCTTGGAACTATACCCCTTCCTCATTCTTGACTTTGTGCATGAATATCCTTCTCTTTTTCCTCTGATGAAGGCATGGAAATAGATTGAATTAGCATCACCATATTTAAACCATTGTAGTTGAGATTTCTTCTATAAGATAGCATCCTCCACCTTGAGTAATCTGACATATTAAACTTGTGTTTTGTGAAATTGCATCCTATTTTCATCAGTACTATCCAGGATAAATTTTTCCTCAGCTACCTTGGCCTTTTCTTCATGGATTTTAACATTGGCATATATATCCCCATATACTTCTTTAGACCATTGACTAAGAATGGGAGTTAATCTCTTTAGTTTCTATTGAAATCTCCACATAGGAGTGCCGGCATAATACCTTGCAAGCAGGTCTCCATAGTGTTAAGGAATGTGGGATGCTATACCCAACAATCTAGAAATTTGAAATATTTGAAATTTTCCTCAACCTTGTCATGCATCTCCAGAAGCAAAGGACAATGATCAGATCCCATAGAAGATAAGTGAGTGATGGTGGTCAATGAAATATCTTTCAACCAAGCATCTAGCACAATTGCTCTATCCAATCTTTTCTATATTCTAAACTACACACCCTTTGTTATGGCTCGATTTTCTGAACCGAAATGCTACATGGTGCTCATGACCCCGAAGGACCACAAGCTAACCCATGACTGATATCTGTACCTGTAGAATGCATAATATATAACATGAAATACGGAAAACATGACAAATGGCCATAAGATTCAACTAACATCATATGGGGTAACGAATACCCAAAATAACTGAGAATAATTGAATTCTAAACATAAATCATAAATCATAAATTCGAAAGCCTCTAAGTACTGTCTGAACAAGGGGTCAAAGGAACATGTTTCCAACTAACTTTGCAAAACTGAACTGAAGTAATAAATAAATAACTCAAATCATATTATCCTCGAATAGATGAGGACTCACTGTAACACTGCGATTGAAATGCTACTGCTGGTTTGGAACTCGTGGCTCTGTACCTATGGTGTAACAAGAACAGAAAGCACCATAGCGAAAATGCGTCAGTACAACTGGGGTAATAAGTATACGAGTGAGGTAGGCTAAATGCAAAGGGGTATATGCATGAACATGCGGACTGATATAGACATGAGAGTGCAAACATGCAAACATAGAAACTGAGATCGTGATAACATGCAGACTGAATCTGTATACTGATAGCATGGTTTTTCAGCTATACGTAACATGAATGATAACTGAATTCTAATAATATGGGTGACCATAACTGACAGTCCTGAATCTGATGGAACTATCTGAGTTCAAAACTATGCTGAGTTTGATTGTATCTGACAGTCCTGATATTCAGAAATCTGATGAACTATATAAGTTCTTTTACTAAGACTGATACTGAAACTGTGGGAGGTAGTTGTTTAACCGACATGCCCTATGTGCGCTAGTATAGCTAAGCTAGGGTCCAATCCTTGCCCTGACTGAAAGGGTGTCAATACTGCGCCACTGGTAAGGACAACGTGTGAGTAACCCTCAAGTTATAGTGAGAACAGTGGGAACTCTCATATATAACATGTTAAGACACCTCATCTACCCTCATATAACAGGCTGTGATGTCTCAACCTATGCTGGCCACATAGTTTTGAAATGCAAGGATAATTGCTAAGAATCACACCCTCATATAACAGGTGAGTTCCCATCCTTGGGTTCACTCGGTGCTAACTTCTACTCCTATGTGAAGAGACTGAATCATGAATAACTAACTGTACATGGGCTAAGTTTACTGAATTCTGTTGACTGACGGAATACTACTAATATCTGACATATGACAGAGATCATAAGGTTTTCCTGAGTTACATGACTGACTAAATTCTACTGAATCATAGCTCGATTTTGGATATCGTGAAACTTGACATGGCTCTAGGCACACAGCTATAGTTTTTGGGTATGAATACCCCCAAGACTCGATAGAAGGAAATTGACTCACACATGACGTGACTTGATCACAAGATTGGAGTCTACAGTTCACAATATCATAAGTAAGGATTACTATACTTTATGCATTTATTCAACACCTCAAACATGGTAACGAAAGCATGGATATATTTCGTGTACAAAATTCATATCTCCATCATCATACATTCTTCATACCACAACTACAACAACACATAAATATCATGAAAATTCATATTGAAGTGTATAGCTAACATGGACTTGTAATCTAGGTATCATGGAATTATGTAAATATGACTTTCTAGCGTCCTATGCATTTTATCAAACACCCTACATGCAATTTTTTAGGCATAGGTGGATTTCACACTTGCATTATATCAAAACATCTAAAGTTCATGATTTTCAACTAACAACCACACATATTCCATGAAAACATCCTTAGATATCATCTTGAAACTTAGCAACAATCATCAACAAGTACATGCTCATAGCACCACAAAAAGTTTACAAAATAACATTTAAAGGCATGATTCTCGAGCTCTATGAACGAATTGAGTCCATAGATGAACACTACTCATACCTTAGAGTAATAATCCACGAATATTGTAGTGAAATAGGCTTGGAATTGGAAAACCCCAATTAAACCCTAGACTTGTTCTTGGTTGTTCTTGAGAGAAAATCAAGAAAACTAGTATATTTTGGTGATATTGGACTCAAATCCTGTGTTTAAGCCTATATATAGGGTAGGGAAAATATCCAAAATACCCTTTAAAACACGGAGGTTGAATGCTTAAAACTGGGTACCCACCGGACTAGCAGAGTGGTGCCTTGCTCTGACCCCCTCTCTAAGCAGGACGGCGCCTTGCTTAGAGAGGCTCTCTAAGCTGGGCGACGCCCCCTTATTGCAGAGAGCTACTATTTTTCAAATCCAAACATACCCTTACGCTATCCTAAAAAATTCCAAAACTTACCCGAAACGTACTATAACCTTGCCCTACCGCAATGCAACTTGAAAATCCAGAAACAGAGGTCGGAAGGGTCGTTAAATAAATCCCCGAAGTTTGAAGATCTAAAATGAGACTAAGTGTTGAACACTTATGAAAATTTGCTAAGTCTTGAGGCTTGTAAAGCCAAATGAGCTGAATTCGGATGCAACGATTTTGTAGGGTCTTACAATATCTCCCCCTTGGGAATATTCATCCTTGAATAAGAATCAACTAAGAGGGGATACAAGACAACTAAACATGAACTGGACATGAAGGACTGAAACATGATCTCAGGAATGACATGCTAAACATACTGAACTCATGCATATCTGATGCATGGATAACAGATGCATGAAATGCGTAACTGAGCAATCTAATAAACTGAGTTTCTTAAGATGAGAATGCATAGCTGATGCATGATCTTATAACTGAACTTCTATATGAATGCATGACTAAGTATGCAATAGTAATAGATACTAAGTCTATACTAGGAACATGAATATAAACTGAATAAGCCTAAGGTGGAACTGTTACCTTGCGCTGGATTTAAATTGGCATGGAAAAGGTGAGGATACTTGGTACGTATATTTGCTTCTGCTTCCCAAGTAGCTCCCTCGACCGACTGATTTTGCCAAAGTACCTTGACTAGAGGGACATCTTTGTTCCTCAGTCTACGAGTCTGGTAGTCAAGAATTTTGACTGGGATTTCCTCATAGGAAAATTTGTTCTGGACGTCAATGCTATGAATAGGGACCACAACTGTTGGGTCACCTATACACTTCTTGAACAACAAGACATGGAAGACTGGATGAACTGAGGCTAGATCTGAAGGCAACTCTAGATCATATGCTACCTTGCCGAATCGTCTGAGAATCTTAAAGAGACAGATATATCGGGGACTGAGTTTCTCTTTCTTGTCGAACCTCTTCACTCCCTTCATAGGAGAGATCTTAAGATAGATATAATTATTGACCTTGAGCTCGAGATCCTTTTTACGGACATATGCATAAGACTTCTGTCGGCTCTGAGCACCCAGAGTCTCTCCCTGATCAACTGAACTTTATCTAATGCGTCGAATACCAAGTCAGGACCTATAACTGAGGCCTCACTAACTTCAAACCAACCAATCAGAGATTTATATCTTGTACCATGGAGAGCTTTGAATGGAGCCATCTAAATACTGGAATGATAGCTATTGTTGTATGCCAACTCAATCAAAGGTAAGTGGTCATCCCAAATTTCCTTGAAATCAATTGTACACACTCTTAGCATATCTTCAAGAGTCTTAATAGTCCTTTCTTCTTGACCATCTGTATGAAGGTGAAAAGCTATACTGAAATGAACTTGGGTACCGAGACCCTTTTGGAATGCTTTCCAAAAGTAAGAGGTTAATTGGGTACCTCTATCTGAGATGATAGATAAAGGAATACCATGTAATCTTACCAACTCCCTGATGTAGATTTTGGCGTAATCCTCGGCTGAATAAAAGGTATGGACTGGAAGGAAATGAGTTGACTTGGCCATCCTATCTACAATGACCCAAACTGAATCGTGTTGATGATAAGTTCTAGGCAAACCCATCACAAAGTCCATGTTCACTTGTTCCCACTTCCAAGTAGGAATGGTGAACTCCTACATGGAACCACTAGGTTTCTAGTGCTCTATCTTAACCTGCAGACATGTAGAGCACTGAGCTACGAACTATGCAACATCTCTCTTCATCCCACTCCACCAATAGATCTCCCATAAATTATGGTACATCTTAGTGGACCCTGGATGAATCGAGTATCGTGCACCATGCGCTTCTGCAAGAATTTGCTGCCTCAAGTCAGCTACTCCTAGAACACACAGACGACCCTGACAACGAAGGACACCATCTCCCCCTTAGGAGAAAACCTCAACTTTCTGATCTCTGATAGACTCCTTCAGATTGACAAGGCTAGGATCCCTGTCTTGCTTCTCTTTCGCCTCAGAAACTAGAGATGATTCGGAACCACTTGATGATAGGCGAATTTACACACCTATATCAATATATTTTGCCCATATTTTAGCCTAGTTTTGAGAACAAATTATATATTTCATGCACTTTTAGTCCTTTTTCCTGTAAATGATCTAACGAACATGATTAGTAAAGTTTCAGGTATAAATGATGCAAAATTCAGCATTTATGGCTTACTTGACGCAAAAGAAAGCTCACGAAGAAAGGAAAAGGAGTGTACATGCCTAAAGGACCAAAACTGTTGCATGGAAAATCTGTCCCGGGCTAAAACAACATTTCTGAAGACTTTGGGGACTTACAAACACAAAGCTGGATTTTGACAAAGATACATTAACCTAGTACAATTGGGTTATGTATTTCATTAGTTTATTCGGATTATGATAATGTTACATTAACCTAGTACATTTGGGTTAAGTGTTCCATAGGCCTAGTAGGATTTTGTTATTTATTTCATTAGCATAGTAGGAGTAGGATAGGAGTATTATAAATACACTATCATGCTAGAGATTTTTATTCAATTCCTCCCTTAGTGGAGAGAAGATTCATCCCTCACCACAATACATTCTTCCATCCCTCTCTTCTTCCACCACAACAATTCTACAACTCTTCTAATCTTTCCATTAATATTATTTTCTTCTATTCATCTATTCAATTCTTAATTTCCGCAACAAGAGAAACGTTAATTTGCTAAGGAATTCACGCCTAACGCCTATCACTTGATCTACACGCCATTACTCAATATTGTGATATAATAACAATGTCAATCGTGATCTCCTTCGCATTCATGGGTAACTAAACTTCTCTGTTGGGGTTATGGAAGCCGAATGAGTTACTATCTATTGCTGTGAGTTTGTGAGTTCGAGACACGTATACTGCTTATATCATTATTCTCTTCATCTTAACCTACATTCTTTGCGGTTGCAAACGCAAGAATAGACCAGTCTAACATTTAACTTGTTCGAGAGAAAGGTTATTTGTCTGGAAAAGAGATAATGTCAAGGTAGTAGGACACCCTTTCCTATTAAAAAGCTAGTGCCGTAACTGGACTAACCTCTTAGAGAATTCGTACCGTTAGACACGCTTTAAGCTCGAGAGAGTTAAAGTGAAATAGTCCTTGTTTAGGTCGAGAGACGCTTGGATTTACCATTGAATACAATTCTCTATAAGCACATGCATGTCACAATTCCACACACTCATAGCCAATAGAGACGTATAGCTCAGGAGGTGGACATAACCCCAACGCTTCAATTCTCATTGTTTACAACTTACGTAACAATCTTTCTCTCTTTACTTTGCAATTTTCAGCTTTTACTTTATTGTTTTCGTTACACATTACAATCCCCCCTTTTACGAGACTTGCACCAAAAGTTTAGTAATTTTGCTTACTTGTTGGCCAAGCTATTCCGTGTGGGATCGACACCCAACCCAGGTTGGGTTCTATATTTGCTAACAACCGCTTTACACTCCTGCGAGACCTGTAGACTGAGCGTTATCAAAAATTGGCGCCGTTGCCGGGGAATACGAGTGTCAATCAAGTTCGTGATAATTACTAGACCCTTTGGTCAAAGATTCTCGTACTTTTACGTTTAGTTTTTGTTTTTGTTTATTACAGGTTTTTACTTTAGTGCATGCCCCATACTAGAAGTTCTGGTCAACCGTTATTACCAATCAATCCTGAACCACAACGAATTAGAAGAATGGAAGCACAAGCTGAAATCGACAGGATGGCTGCTCAACACGAGCAAACAAGATTAGCTGCTCTTGCCGCTGCTCAAGTCCAACAACAAAACATTGATAATCCTGGGCGAGCAACAAATCCTGACGATGAAGATTTAGGTGATGACGAGTTGATAAACCCAAGGCATGTTGCTGAAACTACAACACCTGCTAACAGAAGGGGTCGACAAGCTCGGTATAGGTATGATCGCCAACCTTTGCAGCCAGCTTTCGACGATGATGATGATGATCTTGATGGTGCCGGAGCCACTGAAGCTATAATTCCACCACCATTAGCGCCCGGAGCCAAGTTCAACATCACAAGCACCATGATTCAGTTATTGCAACTCAAGGCATTATTTGGTGGACTAGCAGGCGACGATCCGAATATGCATCTCATCAACTTTATTTCTACATGCAAGTCTTTTGACAATCCTGGTGTTGATCAGAATGCTATTCGATTACGTCTATTTCCATTGTCTCTGTCTGGGGAGGCAACACTATGGTTGAATGGGCTGACTCCTGATTCAATTATAAATTGGAGGCAATTGAGAGACGCCTTCCTTGAAAGATTCTTTCTGCCATCCAAAAGAGCACAATTGAGAGATGAAATCAGCAACTTCTGCCAGCTTCCCACTGAAGCTCTTCATAAAACATGGGAGAGGTTCAAGACAAAGCTAGCGAGATGCCCAAACCATCACATGACTAATGTTCACCTAATGGAGATCTTGTATAGAGCCTTGAATTCAATAACTAAACCAGTGGTGGATAATGCAGCTGGAGGTTCTTTCATGGACCTCACCTTTGGTCAAGCAAGCAATATGCTAGATCGCATGACGAAACAAAGTAGAGCTTGGCATACCAGGGATTCTGAGGTAGCAAGCCCCACTTTATCTATTGGCATGACTGCAGACCAAAGAAGAAGAGAAGAAGAACGTGATCAAGACATGGCGCACATGAAAACACAAATGGATCTTCTGACAAAGCATTTATTATCAGGGAAGATCAAAAAAGTTAAGGCCGTGTTAGCACATGGAAGAGACGAATCCGACTCTGAAGAAGAAGCTAACTACTTGAACAATCAGGGGGGTTTCCGCGGGAATGCCCAAGGAAACCAAGGTCGTAACTATTATGATAAATCTGGAAGCAAAGACCAAGGTAGTTGGAAGAAAAACAATGAAAAGAGTGGTTTGTACGTTCCCCCTAGTAGACGTGATACCACCACATCTAATTCTAGAAGTATGGAAGACATGATGGCTAAGTTATTGAAAGGAGTGGAAGCAACGAGTGCGGGAGTTACGGAGGTGATTAATGATTTGTCCTCCATGAAGCAATTAGTTGATTCTCATTCCACTTCTATCAAGCAAATAGAGCAGCAATTGAGCCAACTTTCAGCAGCATTTAATCAAAGAAAGGCTGGCACCTTACCGAGCGATACTGTGCAAAACCCAAGGAATGATGGGTCATGCATGGCCATCACTACCAGAAGTGGTAAGGTGTTTGAAACTTCAGCAAAAGGCAAGTAAGTGGTTGACGAAATTGCGGACATGGACGTTACACCTAGTGATGTGCAGCCTGAAAAAATGGAAAAACGGAAGCAAGAGGAGAAGAAAGCCATGGAGAGAACACTTCCATACCCACCACCACCTTTTCCCCAAAGACTGAAGAAGGTGGCGGATGACACTAAGTTCAGTAAATTTATGACTATGTTGAAGCAGCTGACCATTAATGTTCCACTGGTAGAGGCACTTGAACAAATGCCTGGGTATGCGAAGTTTATGAAAGATCTTTTGACAAAGAAGAGGGCAGAAAGTTATGAGTTGAAGGATGATGTGCATCATTGTAGTGCAATTGCTACCCGATCGATAGCTCAGAAGAAGGCCGACCCCGGAGCTTTCACTATTCCTTGCACCGTCGGATCTTTGAACTTTACCAAAGCATTATGTGACTTAGGAGCCAGCATCAAATTGATGCCATTATCGATCTACAAGAAGTTGGGGTTAGGAGATCCTACACCAACCAATATGAGGCTTGTCATGGCGGATAGGTCGGTAAAACAACCTGTTGGTATCTTATGCGATGTCTTGGTAAAGGTTTCTTCATTTATCTTCCTAGAAGACTTTGTCATCTTGGATTGTGAAGCAGATTCTGAGGTTCCCATAATCTTGGGGCGCCCTTTCCTTGCTACAGGAAGTGTGCTCATTGATTTGTGAGCTAATGAGCTTTCATTCCGAATAAATGACGAAGTGGTTCGTTTTGATGTTTGCAAATCAATGAAGCAACCCAAAGATTTGAGTGTATTTTCTGTGGCTGATGTTGTCCTTGATGATGAGAAAGAACGACTTGAAGAAGAGCAAATTCTTGATGATCCTTTGGAGGTTTTGCTCATGAAAGAAGAGATTGAGGATGCTGAAATTTTTGAAGAAGCTATTTGTGCTCTATCGGGATTAGGGACCTATCGCTATACTCCCAAGAAGTTGGATCTTGATCTCAAGAATCGACCCACACCACCAGCTAAGCCATCTATTGAAGAACCATCCACGTTAGAATTGAAGGAGCTGCCAAGTCATTTAAAGTACGCATTCTTAGGAAGCGAAAACACTCTTCCAGTCATAGTGGCAGCCGATTTGGGTGAGCAACAAGTTGCAGCTCTTATTGCAATCTTACGCAAGCATATTAGAGCCATTGGATGGACCATTGCGGATATTATTGGTATTCCACCTGGGATTTGCACACATAAAATTCAGCTTCAAGAAAAGTGCACACCCACCATTGAACATCAAAGGCGTTTAAAACCACCTATGTAAGAAGTGGTGAAGAAGGAGATTATCAAGTGGTTAGACGCAAGAGTTGTATATCCTTTCTCTGATAGCACATGGGTAAGTCCTTTACAATGTGTTCCCAAGAAAGGAGGTATGACGGTGGTCGCAAATGCAAAGAATGAGCTTATTCTACTCAGGCCCATTACTGGATGGAGAGTATGCATGGACTACCGCAAGCTGAATTCTTGGACACTAAAGGATCACTTCCCCATGCCATTTATGGACCAAATGCTAGATCGATTAGCGGGGAAAGGATGGTTTTTATTCTTGGATGGTTATTCAGGTTATAATCAGATTTGTATTGCTCCCAAAGACCAAGAGAAGACAACTTTTACATGCCCATATGGTACGTTTGCCTTCAAACGTATGCCATTCGGGTTATGTAACGCACCAGCCACCTTTCAACGTTGTATGATGTCTATTTTCTCTGATATTGTTGAAGACACTTTGGAGGTATTTATGGATGACTTTTCAGTTATTGGTGAGTCTTTTGAAGCGTGTTTGGCAAACTTGAGCATGGCATTGCAAAGATGTGTAGAGTTCAACCTTGTGCTGAATTGGGAGAAGTGCCACTTCATGGTAAAAGAAGGAATCGTTCTTGGGCACAAGATCTCCAAAAGAGGAATAGTGGTTGATCGAGCAAAAATTGAGGTTATTGAGAAGCTACCGCCTCCAATTTCGGTGAAGGGAGTTCGTAGTTTTCTTGGCCATGCTGGGTTCTATCGTAGATTCATCAAAGACTTTTCCAAAATTTCTAGTACATTGTGCAAGCTACTGGAGAAAGATGCGAAGTTTGACTTTAATGAAGATTGCTTAAAGTCATTCGAATGCCTTAAAGGAAAACTCATTGAAGCCCCTATCATGGTAGGACCAGATTGGACGCTCCCATTCGAAGTCATGTGTGATGCTAGTGGTGTAGCTGTTGGTGCTGTTCTTGGACAGAGAAAGGAGAAACTATTTCATCCTATCTACTATATGAGTAAGGTCCTAAATGAAGCCCAAAGAACTACACTGTTACTGAACAAGATCTCCTAGCGGTCGTGTATGCGTTTGAGAAGTTTCGTGCCTACTTATTGGGTACTAAGGTGATCGTCCATACAGACCATGCAGCTCTTAGGTATCTAATGACAAAGAAGCATGCAAAACTAAGGTTGATTCGATGGGTGTTGCTGCTGTAAGAGTTCAATTTTGAGGTCAAAGATAGAAGAGGTTGCGAGAACCAAGTGGCCGATCATCTATCTCGACTTGAGAATGAACATGTGGCGCAACCTGAAATTCATATTGATGATGCATTCCCTGACGAGGAGATATTAGCAATAACAATGGAGAAATTACCATGGTATGCTGATTTTGCAAATTTCGTGGTGAGTAATATGCTACCTGCCAATTTATCCTACCATCAAAGAAGGAAGTTTATGCATGATGTTCAGCACTACTATTGGGATGAGCCTTATTTGTTTCGAAGATGCGCGGATGGTATCATTCGACGATGTATATCCCATGAAGAAGTGCCCACTATATTAGAAGCATGCCACACTTCGCAAGTTGGAGGACATCATGCAAGCAATCGAACGGCAAGAAAAGTTTTGCAAAGTGGTTATTATTGGCCTTCGATATTCAGAGATGCATACGACTATGTTAGAAGGTGTGACCAATGCCAACGTCAAGGTGCTATTTCAAAACACCATGAAATGCCCCTGTCCAAAATTCTGGAGGTAGAACTCTTTGATGTGTGGGGTATTGATTTCATGGGTCCATTCGTGAATTTGTTTGGAATGAAATACATCTTGGTTGCGGTGGATTATGTTTCAAAATGGGTTGAAGCTGTAGCATTGGCCGACAACGAAGGAAAGCGTGTTGTAGTGTTCTTAAAGAAGAATATCTTCTCTCGCTTTGGAGTACCTCGTACTATCATAAGTGATGGAGGATCTCACTTTTGCAACAAGCTATTCAAATCTGTATTGGCTAAGTATGGCGTCAAGCAACATAAGGTGGCTACTCCTTATCATCCCCAAACTAGTGGACAAGTAGAGGTTTCCAATCGTGAGATCAAGCAAATCCTTGCAAAGACGGTTAATGCTAATAGGAAGGATTGGTCTAGGAAGCTAGATGATGCACTATGGGCGTATAGGACTGCATTCAAGACACCCATTGGTATGTCACCTTATCAACTAGTTTATGGGAAGGCTTGTCATCTACCCATTGAGCTCGAGCACAAGGCATTGTGGGCATTGAAGCAATTGAACTTGAATTGGGATGATGTGAAGAATCTGAGGTTGGAGCAGCTGAACGAACTAGATGAATTCCGTCTCCATGCATATGAACGATCGGATTTATATAAGGAGCGGATGAAGAAGTATCATGATCAGCAGATTGTTCGACGAAACTTCCAAAAAGGTGACATGGTACTACTCTTTAACTCCAGATTTAAGCTCTTCCCAGGTAAGTTAAAATCGAAGTGGTCTGGTCCATTTAAAGTCATCCAAGTCTACTCGTCTGGAGTAGTCGAATTGGAAGGAAATAAGGGTGTTGTTTTCAAAGCGAATGTCCAACGTGTTAAGCCTTATATCGGTCCTCTTGACTCGATGAATGACATGGCCATCACTTATCTCGATGAAGTCTAAGTAATCGAGATTATTACGTCGAGCCACGACAATAAATAAGGCGCTAGATGGGAGGCAACCCATCGTTTTATCGTTTTATCGTTTTGTCGTTTTGGTACTTGTTTCGTTTTTGATAAATGAAAATCCAAAAATAAGAGTCGTGCCACGACCAAAACTAAGGCTCTTGGTGGGAGGCAACCCATCGTACTAATCGTTTTCATTTGTTTTGAGCAAAAATAGGTGCAAGAAGTATTCAACGGGGAGATTGATTTCAATTGACTATTTGGACGCATTGTATGGTAAAGTTGGTAAGTTAGGAATAGTGATGCATAAGGCTATTTCTCATGCCCAAAATAGGCATCGAGGAAGGCTAGGCCTTGAAAAAAATAGGCCACGAACGATGCACAACCTATCCTATAGCCTAAGGTCTCGGAATCTAGTGTGCTATACACTATGCGCCGCCTATTCCTAAGTGTGCTTTTGACTATGCGCCGCCTATGCTATGGCATTTGGTCTCAGTATCTCATATGCCATAGACTATGCGGCGCATATGTCTACAAATGTCATAGACTATGCGGCGCATATGTCTACAAATGCTATAGACAATGCGCCGCATATGTCATGTCTATGCTAAGCATTATGCGCCGCATATGTGGGAATTTTGTCTCCAAAACCAATTGTAAATGGGTCATAACCCGACCCATACTCTTCCTATATAAAGGGGACTTAGTTTCATAACACAACCACACTAGAATATACCCTAAAGGCGCCGCATACTCTTCCAAATCTTCTCAAAATTTTCTTCTTTTGCTCTTCCAATTCACAAAACCATCTCCACAAGCTTCAAGCAAGTAAGTACTCTCTTATTCTTCATTTATTTATCGTAAGTACTACGTTGCTATGTTTATTATGAATTGCTAAATCGTATAAGATTGTTGGTGATGTTTATGTGTTTGGATAGTTGATACAAAATCATGTGAGTGAACAAATACGTAGGAAAATCTTGACTTGTTTCCGACTTGAATTTGGTTTCAATAGCATTGTTATGATATTTACGGAATTACTATGGATATGAACATTGCTTAAGATTGTTGTTTGAATACTTATATGTTAGACTATCCCGGCCGTCGGGATAAGACTTATAGGGCCTACCGACTTAGGAGGTTGTGATTGTTGTATGAATAACGATTCCATGTGGTAACCCCTATATAGTAGTGTTGCTATATCTACCATGAAAGTAGTCCAATAGCTGCAAGTAAGTGATGCATTCATTCGCTCTACCATGAGGAAGGCCAGACTCCACAAAAGGTCCCACTTCACATTTGGAAATTTGTTGACAGCAATCTTGCGGAAGGAGGATATCGAAGAGGAACCAGCTGACCACAAACTCCCACATAACCCAAAGAAGGTTGACCTCACCAAGGTCAAAGATGCTGAAACAACTCATGGTGTCAACCTTACTACTGCGGAGAGACATGCGCGTGATGAGAGTTTCTTCCATCATCTCTATGGCATGACACGATTTACTATGATGAGTGGTGAACGTATTCCAACTGCTGAAGAGCTCCAACATCTGAACCACGACTACCCAATGAACATGCATGCACGGGAGATGTGTGGAGTGGGCGTATACTTTGAGGAACCTCTAGATGATGATGTGCCGACTGATGACGATCGACGCTTGCCTGATTCTGACGAGGAGGAGAACTCTGAGGATGACTCTTATGATGATTCAGACGAAGGGGGTATGACCCCCGACATTGAGGAAGAGTCCGACTAACCAGGTTCTACATATTTATTTTCCACTGAGGGCAGTGTCCCGTTTAAGTGTGCGGTGGCGGTATCGCATGCTATACTTCTCTATTTGCATCTATGTTTGTTTACTTTTTTTGTGTGTTTTCGATTTTTTTTAGTTAAGTTTTTTTTAGGAGTAAATTTTTTCTAGCTTCACATGAAATTATTTTGACAGGCAGCATGAGATTATAACAAGAGTGTGTGTTACAATTGTGACTATTGAGACATTTAGGCTCCAGTTGTGACTCATTATGTGATATTGTGTGGTTCAATTCCTTCACTTGTTGGGTCAAGAGTCTATATTACTTCCAATCAAGTCGACCATGTACCTTGTGTGTGTGAGATTAATAGTATCTTCTATGTATGTGGCTGATTCTAGAACTTGCCTGGTATGTATGCAAAGCGAAAATAAGGAGTGTAAGTTTAGGAGATGATTTAGGCATTTCTTTGGCAACCTATATTTGTTTACCTTCAGTTTTACCTACGCATGGACATCATCCCTAGTTAAACCCTTTTGAGCCTTTAGCCTTTTTCTTTGACAACCTCGTATGTAAGCCTAATCCATTTTTTTCAAGACCGTAATTTGATCCAAATTCCTAAGTGCTTTAAAGTGAAAAAGTCATGTGACAACATAAGAGGAAATTGGGTGAGTATAATGCTATAAATTGTAATGGTGCTTGAATATGTTATGAAAAAGAAAGTACTATCATAAGAGGTATGTTGTGAAAAGAAAAAGGAAAAGAAAGCTGAAAAGTGAGTTGTTCTTAAAATTGAGAAACAAAAGAGGAGAACAAGGGTGGTAGAATAAAAGAAAGAAGAAAGGTTGAAAGAAAAAAGTGTCAATGATACAAAGTGATGTATTAAAGCGCTTAGGAACCTAGTCACTATTCTTGGCCAAAATAGTTCTACCCGTCCCTTAGCCTACATTACAACCATCAAAAGACCTACGTTATCCTAATCTTAACATTCCGACATTTAGTGGAGTACTACACTAAGGGCAAGCCTATGGTCATCAGTTGCTACATATGAATTCTTTGTGAGAGCGAGAGCAAGGATATTGTTGATACCCATGTTTGAAAAATATGCTATACTTGTGAGTGATTATGGGTAATATATTGTGAGACACACATGGTTGATGAGTTTTGGGTAGTTATATATGATTCCTTGTACCTTAACATTTGCATGCGAGTTGACCACCATCACGAGTGTATGCTAGAGGTTAAATTGTTTCTACTAATGATCGGAAAACTACTCTTTGTTGATAATTGTTGTGCTTGTCTTGACGAATGTTTTGTGTTGTTGCTGTGAAACCCTAAGTTGATGTTTAGAGGGACATGATATTTTGTTCGAGGACGAACATAGCTTCAAGTGTGGGGTGTTGATGATAGGCGAATTTACACACCTATATCAATATATTTTGCCCATATTTTAGCCTAGTTTTGAGAACAAATTATATATTTCATGCACTTTTAGTCCTTTTTCCTGTAAACGAGCTAACGAATATGATTAGTGAAGTTTCAGCTATAAATGATGCAAAATTCAGCATTTATGGCTTACTTGACGCAAAAGAAAGCTCACGAAGAAAGGAAAAGGAGTGTACACGCCTAAAGGACCAAAACTGCTGCATCGAAAATCTGTCCCGGGCTAAAACAGCATTTCTGAAGACTTTGGGGACTTACAGACACAAAGCTGGATTTTGACAAAGATACATTAACCTAGTACAATTGGGTTATGTATTTCATTAGTTTATTCGGATTATGATAATGTTACATTAACCTAGTACATTTGGGTTAAGTGTTCCATAGGCCTAGTAGGATTTGGTTATTTATTTCATTAGCATAGTAGGAGTAGGATAGGAGTATTATAAATACCCTATCATGCTAGAGATTTTTATTCAATTCCTCCCTTAGTGGAGAGAAGATTCATCCCTCACCACAATACATTCTTCCATCCCTCTCTTCTTCCACCACAACAATTCTACAACTCTTCTAATCTTTCCATTAATATTATTTTCTTCTATTCATCTATTCAATTCTTAATTTCCGCAACAAGAGAAACGTTACATTGCTAAGGAATTCATGCCCAACGCCTATCACTTGATCTACACGCCATTACTCAATATTGTGATATAATAACAATGTCAATCGTGATCTCCTTCGCATTCATGGGTAACTAAACTTCTCTGTTGGGGTTATGGAAGCCGAATGAGTTACTATCTATTGCTGTGAGTTTGTGAGTTCGAGACACGTATACTGCTTATATCATTATTCTCTTCATCTTAACCTACATTCTTTGCGGTTGCAAACGCAAGAATACGCAAGTCTAACATTTAACTTGTTCGAGAGAAAGGTTATTTGTATGGAAAAGAGATAATGTCAAGGTAGTAGGACACCCTTTCCTATTAAAAAGCTAGTGCCGTAACTGGACTAACCTCTTGGAGAATTCGTACCGTTAGACACGCTTTAAGCTCGAGAGAGTTAAAGTGAAATAGTCCTTGTTTAGGTCGAGAGACGCTTGGATTTACCATAGAATACAATTCTCTATAAGCACATGCATGTCACAATTCCACACACTCATAGCCAATAGAGACGTATAACTCAGGAGGTGGACATAACCCCAACGCTTCAATTCTCATTGTTTACAACTTACGTAACAATCTTTCTCTCTTTACTTTGCTATTTTCAGCTTTTACTTTATTGTTTTCATTACACATTACAATCCCCCCTTTTACGAGACTTGCACCAAAAGTTTAGTAATTTTGCTTACTTGTTGGCCAAGCTATTCCCTGTGGGATCGACACCCAACCCAGGTTGGGTTCTATATTTGCTAACGACCGCTTTACACTCCTGCGAGAGCTGTAAACTGAGCGTTATCACCACTCTGAACATATATACCACCCTATGAAGAGTCGACTAATCGAATGCCTAGTCTGGCAAGCTGATGGAATTCCTAAGCTAACTTCTTCTTGTTGTCCTCAACGTGAGCAATACTACCCATGGACAGTCTAATAAGAGTGTTGGCCACTATGTTGGCCTTGCCCGAATGATAAAGGACACTCATGTCATAATCCTTCAAGAGCTCTAACCACTTTCTCTAGCAAAGATTTAGATCACTCTGAGAAAAGACATACTGAAGGCTCTAATGATCTGTGAAGACATCTACATGAACTCCGTAGAGGTAGTGCCTCCAAATCTTTAAGGAAAATACTATGGTTGCTAACTCAAGATCATGAATAGGATAATTCTTATCATAGGTTTTCAACTATCTGAAGGCGCAGACTATGACCTTACCATGTTGCATGAGGACACAACCCAAACCTACTCTGGATACATCACAATAAACTGCGAACCCATCAGAACAATCTGGAAGAGTTAGAACTGGAGCTGATGTGAGTCGAGCTTCAACTCCTAAAAACTCTTCTCGCAATTATCTAACCACTGAAACTTAACCTTCTTCTGGGTCAATCTGGACATAGGGGATAAAATAGAAGAAAATCCCTTAACGAAACGTCTGTAATAGCCAGCCAATCATAAAAAACTCCTAATATTTGATGGAGTGATAGGGCGTAGCCAGTTTCTTACTTCTTCGGTCTTTTGAGGATCTACTCTAATGTCATCTCTAAAAACAACATGGCCAAGGAATGCTACTAATCTTAGCAAAAACTCACACTTAGGTGAATAGTTGGTGATCTCTGAGAGTCTGAAGTACTGTTCTGAGATGGTCTGCATAATCTCGCTCTGTATGGGAAAAGACCAGAATGTCATCGATGAAGACTATAACGAATATGTCCAAGTACCACTTGAACACACGATTCATCAAGTCCATGAAAGCTACAGGGGAATTAGTAAGGCCGAAAGACATAACTAGAAACTCGAAGTGACCATGCCGAGTATGGAAAGTTGTCTTCGGGATGTCACATTCTCTAACTCGGAGCTGATGATAGCCTGATCTGAGGTCTATCTTAGACAAGTAACTGGTGCCCTGAAGTTGATCAAATAGATCATTAATCCTAGGAAGAGGATATCTGTTCTTGACCGTGACCTTGTTGAGCTGACGGAATCAATACACATCCTGAAAGAACCGTCTTTCTTACGCATAAATAAGACTGGTGCGCCCCATGAGGAAATATTGGG
This sequence comes from Capsicum baccatum var. pendulum, assembly GCA_030864225.1. Classification (NCBI taxonomy): domain Eukaryota; kingdom Viridiplantae; phylum Streptophyta; class Magnoliopsida; order Solanales; family Solanaceae; genus Capsicum; species Capsicum baccatum. Next base: position 254,504,236 of record CM061559.1, on the reverse strand, counting down.
TCTGATGAATCCCTTATCTAAGAGATTCTTCAACTGTTCTATCAGTTCCCTGAGTTCTGAAGGTGCCATTTGTAGGGCGGAATAGAGATAGGCTAAGTATCTGGAAGAAGGTCTATGCCGAAGTCTATTTCCCTTTCAGGAGGAATGCCTGAAAGATCTTTGGGAAAGATGTTTAAATATTCATTAACCACCAAAACTATTTCAAGGCTGGGAGATTTGGAACTAGAATCTTTAACATGCACGAGGTGATAGATACAACCCCTAGATATCATTTTCCTTGCTCGAAAGTAAGAAACAAGCCGACCCCTGAAAGATGAAGTACTACCCTGCCACTCTAAGACAGGTTCATTCGGAAACTAAAACTGAACTATTCTATTTCTGCAGTCTACTGTGGCATAGTAGGAATGGAGCCAATCCATGCTGAGAATGACATCAAAATCAGTCATCTCCAACTCGACAAAATCTGCTGATGTAGATTTCTGAGATATCATAACCGAGCAGTTCTTGTATACCCACCGAGCTATGATGGTTTTTTCCACTGGGGTAGAAACAGAAAAGGGCTCTACAAGAATTTGGGGACTAATTCTGAAATCGCCTACTATATATGGAGTAACAAAGGACAAGGATGCACCTGGATCTTGCAAAGCATAGACATAAACATGGAAAACTTGTAATGTACCAATAACGACATCAGGAGAATTTTCCTGATCCTATCGAGTTTGAAGAGCATAGATCCTGTTTGGGTGTTGCCCACTGGTGGCACTAGATGTGGCTGCCTTCTGATTTGGGCGACCATACTGAGCTGTGGAATGATTCTGCTGACCCTGAGAACCTGGCTGAGAACAGTCCCTAACACTGTGGCCTGGCTTGCCACAGCCAAAATAAATACCTTGACCCACTCTACACACACCCTGATGGTGCCTACCTCAAGTATAACACTGAGGATAAGTACGGGCACTACTGAAACTGCCCTGAGATTTAGAGCCTAGTGCTCTATCTCTATTGCCGTATTTGAACTTCAACACTGGAACACTGGCGGAGAAAGGGGCTGGAACTGTTGACTTAGAGCAAAACTATGAACGGTTTCCTCCATCTGACTTGGGTTGAGAAAAGTTGAAGTTACCTGACCTTGCTCTCTAATTCTGCCTCTCCCTAGTCCTAATTTTCTACTCCTTTACTTTCTAGGCATGGGTCATGAGTCTGGCTAAGGTCATATCATTGATCAGCATCGCAGACCTACACTCATTTGCCACGCTATCATTGACCCCTGACATGAACTTGCTCATCTTAGCCCTGCTGTCGGCAACCACATGAGGGGCATGTCTGGCTAACTGAGTAAATCTGAGTGAGTACTCCTTAATCGACATATTTCCCAGTCTGAGGTAGATGAACTCAAGAACTTTCACCTCCCTCAGCTCTTGGGGAAAGAATATATCTAAGAAAGCTGTGACAAATTCCTCCCACTCAACAGGATCTATATCCTCTAACCTATCAGACTTCACTGCTTGTACCAAGCATGAGCAACATCTTGTAACTGGTATGCGGCTAACTCGGCACTCTGACAAGAAGTGACTACCATAATACCTATGACCTTCTGGACTTGGTTAATAAACTCCTGTGGGTCCTCATCAGACTTAGACCCTGAGAAAGAAGGAGGATTTATCCAGGTGAAGTCTCGAATCCTCATTGCTGCGGAGTTGGACACTGGGTTGGTCGGAGCGGCTGTTGGCCATTCATTCTGGGCAGTAACAGACTGGGCAAGAGTAGTGAATGTGGCTCTGAACTTCGCATGGGAAACATGATCTCCCAAATGATCTTCGGGCTAAGGAGCTGGCTGGTTTCTCTTCTTTGGAGGCATTGTCTGAAATTGAAGAGAAAAAATGGATTAGACTGAGAGTTTTAAACTAAGATTATACTCACTAGCACGACATGAACACTAAAACAAGGGAAACTATTCCTAAAACATCTTATAGCCTCCTGTACATAAATGTGGCGTGCAACACACCCATGCACAAGACTCTACTAGATACGGCTTTCAGACTTCCAAGGACACTATTGAACCTTAGTCTCTGATACCAAGTTTTTAGCGCCCTAATTTTCTGAACCAAAATGCTAAACGGTGCTCATGACTCCGAAGGACCACAAGCTAACCCATGACTGATATCTGTACCTGTAGACTGCATAATATGTAACATGAAATGCGGAAAACATGACAAATGGCCATAAGGTTCAACTGAATATAAAATCTGGGAAATCATAACATCATCATGGGGTAATGAACACCCAAAACAACGGGGAATAACTGAAGTCTGAACATAAATCATAAATTCAAAAGCCTCTAAGTACTGTCTGAACAAGGAGTTAAAGGAATATGTCTTCAACTAACTCCGCAAAACTAAAATGAAGTAATAAATGAATAACTTAAATATATTATCCTCAAATGGATGAGAACTCATTGCAACACTGCAACTGAAAAGCTACTGCTGGTCTTGAACTTGTGGCTCTGGACCTTTGGTGTAACATGAAAAGAAAGCATCATAGCGCAAATACGTTAGTACAACTGGGTACTGAGTATACGAGTCAGGTAGGCTAAATGAAAATGGGTATATTCATAAACATGCTGACTGCTATGGATGTGAGAGTGCTAACATGCAAATATGCAAACATAGAAACTGAGATCGTGATAACATGAAGACTGAATATGTATACTGATAGCATGGTATTTCTGATATACATAACATGACTAATAATAGAATTCTGATAACATGTGTGACTGTAACTGATAGGCCTGAATCTGATAAAACTATTTGAGTTCCAAACTGTACTGAGTTTGACTGTATTTGACAGTCCTGATATTCTGAAATCTGAAGAACTATCTGAGTTCTATTACTAAGACTGATACTGAAACTATGGGAGGTAGTTGTTGAAATGATGAGCATCTCTGTCAATACCAAAGTCTTTGATGGATTGTAGTTAAATTATTATCTTGATCAATTAGTATTACTACTTGTAAATATCATTTGACTAGAATATAGATATATAACCTAGTGATTGTCGAATAATTGATATTGAATTCATATTTTAAAGCTTGACTCTTATTATCTTTATTGTGATGATTGTTGTTTAGAGCCACGCTTCGAGGGGTAATTATGTTATTATTGTCATTATTAATGAATTGATTGAGGTTCTAGAGGATACTTAGAGTATTAATAGACTTGTAATAGTTGATAAGGCTTAGTTAATGGTACAAGCTAGGTTTGGATAGTTTCATGATTAATTGTTCCTCGAATTATGGTTTGTTTTGTGTTTCCCATGTGGGGCTTATGTGCGTATAATTAAGGATATGATTATTAATTATGATCGTGGGACCAATTGGGGGCTTATATGTATATTTGTTTTGATTTGAAAGGATATATTATTGTGATAAGTGCATGAGGGCTTGACGTGATGTTATTGATCATTTTTTTTGCATTAAACTCCCTATTAGGTATTGTGTTGTCTAAGTGAGGGCTTGACTTTACATTATAGGTCCTTATTTGTAACTCCCCAAAGATGGGCCCCAAGACATCGCACGGTGCTCAAGACTATAAGTAGCCTCAGCTAACCCTGTAAACCTTCTACTAGCTCTGGATATTCATAAATAGAGAAATATCAACATAATATCAAAGCAAAAATGTGAAACTCTATCTATTCTAAGCTAAAATTAACTAAACATAATATTTGAAAGTATTTGTCTCAAAAGTATGGACAATTAATATTGAAAATCTAAATTAAATCTAGCAGTCTGCAAAGCCTCTACTAATAATAAAAAGAGAGTCACTGGGACAAACCCCCAGCTGACTTGAACTATCTAAAAGTATTGAATATTCTATACAAATAAGCTGAAAAATTGAAGGAATACGTCCCTGAACTATAAGGACTCACAAACTATCAGGATGCAGATATAGATCCTCGAAATCACTCATGCTGCTGAAATTGAGCAACTGCACCTACATAATGAGACAATGTAGCACATAGACGTATATATGGATAAGCACTTCTAGATTGTACTGAGTATATGGTAATGAATGCATAAGTAAAAAAATTTCTCAATATTAACATAATTTGTAAAACAATGCACGCTAAATGTAAATGACTCATACTAGCTTGATTAAATGTAAACTAAAAAGCATAATTATGAGTAGCAAAACATCTTGTGTAAATCTAGTGAGTCATAACATTTAGTTACAAGAAATCTACACTGGTGTTCTATCTTTAGATCGTGTTGTCTAAGTATATAAATACTTATATTTATATCTATAAACTTAAAGATGAAATCTCATAGCTAGTATCTTTCTGTAAAGCAATATCTTAATAAAATTGTGAGCCTTTAAACTTAGTTTCTAAAAGTTGTTCTGTTATTCTTTTTTTGTAGTCTTTTCTATTACGGAATTCATTTAAAAGCTATCCTTCAATGGAGGTTCTTCTAACCGATATACATTATGTGAGTCATAGCGTCCAGCGTCTAGTTCCCTTATGGGAGAACCTCACGTTAGGGAGAGGTGTCATACATTTTCCAAGGAGTATAACCTAATCTAAGTGATCACATTTATATCTTTCATCTATATAGAAATGAGAATAATTTTATAATCTAAATCTACATTGACTCATAGTTATGGGGCATATGAACATACCTAACTCGGTGATAAATACTACTCCCTTTAATCTGTATGCTCATTCTTTAGGAAATCCACTTTAAAACTAGTATAGTGGTTTAAAGATGAAAACCCACTGTATCTCTGTTAATTTAAACTATAACTGAAACTGTAAAGTGGATTCCATGTCTAAGCTGAGATCAAAAGATCATTTTTTTAGTAAAATCTCAAAATAACTAGTCATGGGATGCTTAAAGCATAGTCATTCTTGAAATATGAACATTCAAACTAGGGCTTAGTAACTAATACATCAAATTCATGTCTAATCATAATGAAGTTCATGCTTGATAATGAAAGCATTGAAATTCAATTCTAAATCTGGAAATTTATATCATACCCATGAAAATACAAAAAATAGTCATTCAAATGATCAATTAAATCACTTAAAAACTCATAATCTTAAAATAGCAATATTTGGGTATGAACCCTAAATTGAAATTCATGGATAATCATACAAAATCATGTAACTTATAATTAAAAAATAGTTTTGGGCACAAGAATGAAAAAATTATCCTTGTTGAAAGGCCCACACACCTTAATGGATGACTAGATGACGAAGCTTTATCTTTAGGTTCCTAATTGTTCTCTTGAAGATTGATTCTTGAATATTCTTGAATTGGGAATCCTTAATTTTGGGTTATCTTAGAAAAACAATGGTGGAATTTGGATTTCTTTGGGATTAATATTTGAAGCTCTAGGGTTTCTTGGAGTGAAATTTGATGAGAAGTGAGCATATTAGGCTTAGAATAGGTTTAATTCCCTATTATTCACGATTTGGGAGCTTGGGAAAAGACTAAATTTCCCTTTAAAAATTTAACTCAAAACTAGAATCCCAATTTTGGGCCCCACTGCGATGTGGTACAATCGTGGTGGCTCATTGGAAATCAGACGAACGCCATTTTGGCCTTTGGTGCGACATGGTGTTATCGTGCTGCGTCACTGAAAAAAATAATGAATTCTATTTTGCACTCCACCACGACGCAGTATCTGTCTAATTGGGAATTTTGACGTGATACAGGTAAATTGCGTTAGGCTATTGGAAAGGGACGAACGGGAACTAAAAATTCTCCGCGATACGAGCTAATTATGGTACTACACTAGAATTGGACAATTGCAAATTTGTCCTTCACCGTGACGTGGTTCTTATGGTAGTGTTCTATTGTTTTCACCAAAATCTCCATAACTTTTTATCACGACCCGAATCGAGGCCTTGGCCTTGATGAGCATCCCAAACCAAGAAGGCTCGGACGCCCTTCTGTATCTGGTAACCATGCACAATATTCATACTATAAAAGAAAATGCAGAAATATATAGCTAAATGGAAACATGGTCATAAATCTGAAATCTCTTTAACAATACTAGAATAGCTTTTTCAACATAAAGCAACATCTCTATTCGTCTGCGAAATCTCTACTACATAATACATCAAAACTTGTCTGAATCTGGGACAAGGCCCCTAGTTGACCAAAACCATAATAAATGATAAACGTCTAAAAGTAAATAGGACTTCTAAAATATAGAAGGCTCACCAACCGGTACTTTTCACTCCTGCCTGAAGAAATCTACTACTTATCAGGACCCCTAGACTGTACCTCAGAACCTGGAGGGAGGAGGGTCAATACAGTTGTACTGGTACGCGAAGAAATCCAAAATAATGTATTTGTAATATAAAAAAGTTGAGAGCTAGTCATAAAACATAATGAAAGATTATAAATTCAAAACACATGGGCATTTTTGATAACCATAAAACCTTTCTGTCAATGCAGTTTTCTGATCTTTGTATTACTTCAGAGTTAGGTGGCACTTCCCTACAAGTATAATATTCCACGAGCTATATGGAATCCTCTATTGAATCTGCGAGGAAGTCCCTAATCCAAGTGCATCGTAAGGGTTGGAGTGTCTAAGTCTGATACGCCACAGGGCACTAGGCCAGCGTATAATAATATACTCAGATGGGCAAATCACGGTTTTAGAAAATGAGTTTTCTGAATTCATGCCTTATTTGGGGAACCACCTAACGTCTATTTATGCACAGTTTTAACCATTTCTGTACATATATCATTCTGAGTCTCAAAATCTGAAAGTTTGATTTTAAACATGTATTCGATTCTGTTCTAAATTACCATGGCATAATCTGAGTTGGTGTCGTCACACCAAGACTTGGCAAATCCTACTACTCTTTATTATATGTATATTCAACAAGAATCAATATTCACAACCTTCTCTTTTGAATTCAAAAATCATGCTCAAGTCATATCATAAATCAAGACATTTCTTATCTTGTTTTTCAAGATTCATTTCAAAATAATTCATGTCATACGAAAGATGGAAAACATCTTAACCAGAGAGGGATTCTTTATTATTCGTTCTCTTAATTGAATATTCATCCTTAAACACATGCATACATATATATAGAAGTTCAAAACAATTTGGGAGAAGGCCTAAAGACAAAACATTATTATTAAGAATTCTAAAACATGAATGTATTCATAAATCCAAAACGCTTTTCTTAAAATCATGATTTCTATGCCCATGATATTTTAGGAAAATGCTGCGTACCTTAAATTAGAAGCTTTTGAATGAAATCTAGCTTTTAGGGTTCTATATGTATGATTTATGGGTGCCTCTTGTAGCCCTCGCAATGGGGATTCCAAATCTTAAAGAATTAAGGAAAACCCATGGTTAAATCTTTAGATATTTGGGTTTTTAGTTTTAAATCCTAGGGTGAGTTCTTGATGAATTTGAGAGAAAAGAATCATATTTTGGTATTTTGGGAGTTTAATCTAGGTTATAGCTAGATAAGGGATGGAAGATACCCATTTTTCCCTTAAAAATGCGGAAACAGAACCTGAAATTTTGGTGCGTGCGATAGGACATGTGTCTCATGCTTATCGCATGATGCTACTGTCTCAGTCACTAAAATGGCCATAACTTTTATATCAGGTATCAGATTTTGGAAAAATTGGTATCGTTGGAAAGTTAATTCGAAGAGCTTTCATTTGATAGTATTCCCTATAATTCATTATATACAAAGAGTTATGGTCGATTAATGTTGACCTAAGTTTCAATGCTCACTCAAACTCGAATGATAGGAAAGCTTTCAACTCATCCTTGAGTTAGGGGACCTCTATGATCTTAATTCATGCTTAAATAGGTTCACACACTAGATAATTGATTAACATGCCAAATTTCCATATGATTTATGGCTTTTAGATCATCTACACATAGAAATGATGATTTTTGCTCTAGCCCGAAATACAGGGTATTACACTTCTTGATCGAGTATCGGATTAAGGCAAAACTAGTATCGTTGAAAAGACGATTCAATTATCTACACATTGGTGGGCCTAGAGATGGAAAATTCTATATACATCAAGAGTTATATAGTTTTGAAGTTAACCCTTAACACACTAGGAGATAAACTGATCTAAAAAAGTATAGGGTATTACAATATCTCCCCCTAGGGAACATTCATCCTTGAATGAGACAAATTTAACAGAAGATACCGAGGAACTAAGGCTATATGCTGGCATGCACAACTGAAGAAAACTGCATGACTGGATCTAAACATATTGAGTGATTGAACTAATATACGAGTGCATGAATTTACAGGAAGATTACTATATCGCTAAATCTGAGACTGGAAAAGAACTGAATTAAGGAGAAGTATTACCTTCAATTAAGTCTGAGTTTGTGGAGAAGAGGTGAGGATACTTGGTACGCATGTCTACTTCTGCTTCCCAAGTAGCACCCTCAATGGACTTATTTCATCACAAAACTTTGACCAAGGGAACTTCTTTGTTCCTTAGTCTACAGATGATGATCAAGAATCTCTACTAGAAGTTCTTCATATGAAAGGCTATTATGAATATTGTTCTATCTAGAGGGTCTACAATAGTTTAATCGTCTATGCACTTGTTCAATAAGGACACATGGAACACTTGGTGAACTGCTGACAAGTCTGTGGGTAGCTCAAGATCATACGCTACCTTCCCTACACAACTCAAAATCCCATAGGGGCTAACACACCGGGAATTAAGCTTCCCCTTTTTAACAAACCTCTTCACCCCCTTTATAGGTGAAACCTTCAAATACACAAGATCATCTACTTCAAACTCAATATCTCTCCTTCTTACATCTTCATAAGATTTCTGATGACTGAGCCTCTTTAAATCTCTCTCGAATAAACTAAAATTTCTCCATGGCTTAAAACACCATATCTGGCACAACAAATGAGGCCTCACCCACTTCGAAACAACCAACTGGTGATCTATATCTCCTCCCATAAAGAGCCTCAAATGGGGCCGTATGAATACTAAAATGGTAACTATTATTTTAGGCAAACTCGATCAATGGAAAGTGGTCATCCCAAATGCCTTTGAAATAAAGAACACATGCCCTCAATATATATTCTAAGGTCCGAATGGTCCTCTCTTCCTGACCATCTTTGTTCGGATGAAAAGCTGAACTGAGATGAACTTCGGTACCAAGATACTTTTGAAAGTCTTTCCAAACTGAGAGGTAAACTAAGTAACCTTATCTGAGATGATAGATAAGGGAACTCCATGAAATCTAACCAACTCCCTGATATATAACTTAGCATAATCTTTAGCTGTATAGGATGTGTGAAAGGGCAAAAAATGGGTTGATTTGGTCAATCTGTCTACTATAACCCAAATCAAATCATGCTGACGATGCAAATTGGGTAATCCAGTCACAAAGTCTATATTCACCTCTTCCCACCTCAAAGTGGGAATACCAAACTCCTATAATTACCACCAGGTACAAGTTGTACGCTTGGCTATAAATTTTGCTATATCTTTATTCATACCACTAAACCAATCAACTTTTCATAAACCACTGTACATCTTCGTGGCTCCTGGATGAATTGAGTAACGCACATCATGCACTTCTGCCATAATCCGCTATCTCAAATTGTTAACACATGGCACACATAATCTACTCTGGTATCTCAACAAACGATCTCCTCCTTAGGAGAAAACCTCTACCTCTTGGTCTTTAGCTAACCCCTTCAATTTGACCAAAATAAGATCCCTATCCTGCTTCTCTTTCACTTCCAAAATCAGAGAAGATTCTAAACTACTCTGAACACAAACATTCCCTTTAGTTGAGTCAACAAACATCACACCCAACCCAGATAACCAGTGAACTTCCCAAACTAACTCTTTTTTACCATTTTCAATATGAACAACACTCCCCATAGACAATCTACTAAGGGCGTCTGCCACTACATTAGCCATGGACGGATTATACAACACACTCATATCATAATCCTTCAACAATTCTAACCACCTTCTCTGATGAAGATTTAACTTCCTCTGAGTAAAAACAAATTTTAATCTTTTGTGATCCATAAACACATAATGATAGTGCTTCCATATCCTTAAGAAAAACACAACAACTGCTAGCTCAAGGTCATGGGGTAGGTAGCTCTTTTCGTGAAGCTTAAGCTGTCTAGAGGCATATGTTATAACTTTACCTCTCTACATCAAAACACATCCCAGATCGATTCTAGAGGCATCACAATAGACAATGATCCCATATGTACCATCAGGTAGCGCTAGAATTGGGGGTAAGGTGAGTCGAATCTTTAACTCTTGAAAACTCTTCTCACAAGAATTGACCACTAAAATTTAACTTTCTTCTAAATTAGTCTAGACGTAGGGGATGCAATGGAAGAAAAACCCTCAATAAAGCATCTATAATACCCAACTAAACCCAATAAAATTCGGATATTTGATGGAGAGATAGGTAGAGGCTAGTTTCTTAATGCTTTTGCTTTTTTGGGGTCAACTCTAATGCCATCACTGGAAACAATATAACCAAGAAAAGCTACTGATCTTAGCCAAAATTTGCATTTGCTGAATTTGGCAAACAACTAGTGATCCCTAAGAGTTTGCAACACAATTCTGAGGTGGTCTGTATGATCATCCTCACTATAAGAATAGAAAAGAATATTATCGATAACGACTATTAAAAACATGTCCAAATACTGTTTGAACACTATTGGTAAAAACAAATGACATGACTAGAAACTCAAAATGACTGTAACTAGTTTCGAAAGATGTCTTTAGAATATCACATTACCTAACTCTAAGCTGATGATAACCGGATCTAACGTCTATCTAGGAGAAATAGTCAATTCACATTCACAAAGAATCACCTTTCTTTCACACGAATAGGATAGGACCTCCCCATAAAGAGATACTAGGCCTTATGAAATCTTTATCTAAGAGGTCCTTAAGCTTTTCTTGTAACTATTTAAGCTCAGATGGAGCCATGAAATATGGAGCAATGGAGATAGGCTGAGTATTTGGAAGAAGGTCATAGCGAATTCTATATCCCTATCGAGAGGTACCCTTGGCAAATCTTTGGAGAAAATATTAAGAAACTCATTGACTAAACGAACTAAATGAACAGTTGGGGTCTCAAACTTAGTGTCTTTAACTCTAACTAAATTATATATACATCCTTTTGGGATTACCTTTCTATCTTTAATATAGGATATGAAATGACTCTTGGGAGACACTGAATTACTTTCCTACTAAAAAACTGGCTCATCTGGAAATTGAAACTTCACTACTCGGGTGCAAAAATATATGGATATATAAAAGGAATGGATCCAATCCATACTAAGAATAAGGTCAAAGTTGACCACATTTAACTCTATTAAATCTTCTAACATAATTTTATGAAGGATAGCGATAGAAAACTTTCTATAGATCTATTTGGCAACAACTGACTCACCCACTTGGGTAGAAACTAAGAAGGGCCCAGTGATCTTTTCAGGACCTATTTCAAAATTTACTACAACTAATGGGGTCACATAAGAGAAATTTAATACAGGGTCTGACAACATATAAAATCAAAGATGAAATACACAAAGCATATAAGTAACAACATCTGGTGAACTCTCCTACTCCTGACAGGATGGTAAAGAATAAAATTGACTCTGGCATTGACTACCATTGGTACTGGATGATGCGCTTTAAGGAGGAACTGGGTGACCTAGTGGAGCTAGTGCGCTAGTAACCTGAGTTTGGAGATGAATATCCCTGTTTCCTTTCTTAGCATGAGGACACTCTTTGATTATATAACCGAAATTACCACATCTATAACAACCTTTATGTCCCAACAAACACTTATCAAGATGATTCGTACCACACTTAGCACATGGAGGATAACTGGGCTTTCCACTCACACAATTTTGAGATCTAGACATAGAAGTCTTACCCCACTACTCTTATCAAGATGTGTGAGTGGGAGAGCTGGCTGAAGATGGCACTAACATTGATGAATGAATCTGAAATACCCTCTTTAAACTTTGTATAGTCATACTCAAACTGCCCAGTTTTAGCCTTTTTATTTCCCTCTCTCCCCTTCAACTTTTCTTCCTCAATCTTCTTGGCATGAATCATCAATCTAGCAAGATCTATGTCTCTAATAAGCATGGAAGTCCTACACTCCTTGACTACAAAACCACATACTCTAGTCACAAACTTACTCATACTCGCCCTAGGGTCAGCCATCGTATAAGGGTCATACTTAAAAAAAATGATTAAACTTAAGAAGGTAATTCTTTACTGTCATCGAGCCCTACCTCAAGTTCACAAAATCCTCTACTATAATACCCCGCATTCCCTTAGCATAATCTAAGTACCATTGCATGAGTGTTCATATATAAAATTTTTGAAACACATATTCTTTTTTTAGTTTAGAGCATGCAATTGCAAAGGAAATTGAATTAGCTTTCCAATGATATAAAATTTTCCCAAATTCGATAACTGGGTAAGAAGTTATGGCGATTTTAAATTTCAGTCATTAAACATTGTCATTTTAACCCTTAGCATGTCGCGGAGCCAGTGTAAATAGCAATTGTCATTTTCCAGATAAGGTGCACAATATTGGTACATCGCGCCAAAGGCCAATTTGGAATTTGGCAGTTTCTAGTATCTCTCCGTGATTCCATGGCATCGTTGTGATCTTCCAGGTCATAAACAAGGTGGCAATGTGATACCACCACATCTTGCCAACATATAATTTCTCATCTGTTAATTTCCAGTGACATGGTGTGATAGTGCTGCATCATGCTAAGAAAGGAATTGGAAAAATTTTGAAGAAGAATTTATATTTCGTCGAGGTTAAAATAGTCCGTTTCCCTAATTTTAATATACCAGGTGTGCTTTTAATCCCTAAAACCATTTTTAACTCATTATTTTAAAATTATTCGTCCAAAATTAAAGAATATCCTCTCTTAATCAAGAATGCTAGCTCTCAAATTCAAGGTCAATCCTCAAGAATTCACCAAGAACTTCAAGAAATCCATCCATGATGGTATGTTAGATATTCATCCATGAGTTCCTTTCACCCATGCAGTCCAAGTATCCAATTTAATTTCAAAGTTATCATCTTTTTCAAGGTTTATGATATCAAATAAAGATTTCACCCATGAATCTCTATGAATTATGATTTATTACCATGTTTCCATGAAGTTATTATTATTATTTGGTTCTCAATGTTTTTAATAGTATTACTTATTGAACTAAACTATGATTTACTACTAGTATGTTGAATTCATGATATTTCTATAAACTCCATGATATTCCTATGATTGTTTTAAATCATGAACTATAAGTGTTTGATAAAATGCCTACAAGAGTGATTGATTTAATGTAAGCCTTCATGCTTTGTCCTTCATGTTTTAGAGTCATTTTACTATTGTGGCTGAGTACCTGAACCTACATTATGTGAAAATGTAGACCATTGAAAAATTGTGGGTCAGTACTTTGGAGAGTACTGAGTATGTGGGGGTGCGTGCAACAATATAAATATCATCATCAATTTCATGAAAAAATGTATATTTACAATGATGGCTCCCTTGGCTTGAGTTAGCCTAAAAGAATCTTTTCATGATATCATAGTAAATAAATCATATGATAAAAACCTCATAAATCATCATGAACAATTCAACTTTTTAAATCAAGACTCGGAGTGACTCGGTAATTCAAGAAACTCAACTCTTATGGACATGGGAGGTTCTTATAACTGACATAAACCATGTGAGTTACATGGAGTCCAACATTTTGCCCTCCTAAGGAGAGAACCCCACATTGGCGGGAGCATCGTACTCTTGCCACGGAGTACAACCTAAATTTAGTTATCACAATCTCATACCCAGCCTCTGGTCTACAATTATCAATGTCAATCCTACGGTGGCACGTAGTTTTGAGGGAAATACCATATTTTCCACTCGGTGCTAAATACTACTCCCAGATGTAAGCTTAGACGTATTAGAAAATCCACCACAAACATCACGAGGGTCCATCATGAAGACAAATCAAATCTGTTTCTCGTTTATCAAATCATAAACAGTTTGTGGATTCCTAACTCGACTCAAATCAAATCAATCTTTCTCAATATCAAAATGTATCAATTCCTTAAATCATAACAATATTAATAACTTTGAGAAAAAGGAAGACTCATTGTAACAACCCAATTTCATGAATCAATATACTCAATAATTCAATTTGTCATAAGGGAGCTTAAAGCTTAACACATACCTTTAAAACACTTGAAATATCAACTCATGGTAGAAATATGAAATTCATAATATTAAATATCAAGTCATAACTTGGGAATAGTAAAATGATCATGTATAATAAAGCTTGAACAATTTATATTCTCATAGTCTCATGATAACATAATTTGGGTATAAACCCACTTTTAAAATCAGATACATCCATAATAGAAATTGAAGCTTTTAGGCACAAGAACGAAAGGAGTGTTCTTGTTCAACCCTACATACCTTGGATTATGATTTCAATATGCACAGGTGTGACTGGGAACTCTTCTTGTTACTCTTGAGTTAAGGTTCTTGAAGCCCTTGACTTGGGTACCTTAAATCTTGAACAAATTTGTGAAATCTATGGTTGGATTCTTGAATTTCTTGGAAGATTTGGATTGGATTTTGGAGAGAAACCCTGGTTTTCTTAATTGTCGAAGAGGGAAATAAGGATTTCTCCTTACTGGGGGTATTTATAGAGGGTTAAAACAGGCGGAAAAGACCAAAAAGTCCTTTTAAAAATAGTTTAATTTTCCAGTTCGGGGCATGCAATGGTGCTATGCGATGTTGAGTCAGACATCACCATCAGACTACTCCAAAAAAGGGCCTCATTGCCTCAGTGCGACGGCGTTGGTTAACGATCAGTCAATAGTCCGATGGTTCGTTGAACCTCGACATCAAATTATTCCAGTGAGTTGGGATTCTGCATCGATACGACGGTGCTGGTCAATGTTCCGTCGATAGTCCGACGGGATGTCGGACCCCACCATCAAACCTGGGCATTTTAGACTGTTTTTGTTTTCAGTGAATCGGCCATAACTTCTTACTCCGACCTCCGATTTTGATGAAATTAGTATCGATGGAAAGCTCATTCAATTCTCATATACTTAAGTCATTCACATGGTTTTTAAAAATCATTCACTTTTAAGTCATTCCCATATACTCAAAAAATAGATTAAGGCTTAAGAAATGATCGGAGTATTATAATATCTCCCCCTTGGAAACATTTATCCTCGAATGTTATTAGGTAGGTTCAAGATCAAAGAGAAGACAAAGGATACTTCATAGAATGCACGAATTTAGGATGGAAGAGAACTATGTAGCTGAATACAGTGATTTAGAAAAGGATTGAATTAAGGAGGAGTAGTACCTTCAGCTTGATCTGAGCTTGCAGAAAAGAGATGGGGATACTTAGCTCACATGTCTGCTTCTGCTTCCCATGTAGCAATCTCGACTGACTGGTTTTGCCACAGAACTTTGACCAAGGAAACCTCTTGTTCCTTAGTCTACGCACTTGGAAGTCTAGGATCTCAACCGAAATCTTTTCATACGAAAGACTATCCTGAATATCCAAGCTTTTTGGTGGACCAATAACAACAGAATCACCGATGTTCTTCTTCAGCATAGAGACGTGAAAGACGGGATGAATAGCTGACAACACTGCGGGTAACTCAATCTCATAAGCTGTATTCCCAACACGACTCAAAATTTTGTAGGGGCCAACATATCGGGGACTAAGCTTTCTTTTCTTGCCAAATCTTTTCACCCCTTTCATGGGTGAAATCTTCAGGTACACCAAATCGTCAACTTCAAACTCAAGATCCCTTCTCTATACATGGCATATGAATTCTAACAACTCTAAGCTATCTTCAATCTTTCTCGAATTAACTGAACTTTTTTCATATCCTCGAATACAGTATCAGGCCTAATCACAGCTGTTTCCCATGCTTCGAATGGGGCTATGTGAATACTAGCATGGAAACTATTGTTATACGAAAACTCGATCAATGGTAAGTGCTCATCCCAACTACCTTTAAAATCAAGCTCACATGCCCTCAACATGTCCTATAAAGTCTGAATGGTCCTCTTGGCCTGACCATCTTTCTGTGGATGAAATTCGGAGCTAAGATAAACCTGGGTACCAAGGCCCTTCTGAAAGGCTCTCCAAAACTGAGAAGTAAATTGAGTATCCCTATCAGAGATAATAGTCAAAGAAACTCCATGGAGTCTCATGAATTCTCAAATATACAATCTAGCATAATCCTCAGCTATATAAGACGAATGCACTGGTAAGAAATAAGCTGATTTAGTTAACCGGTCTACAACAACCCAAATAGAATCATGATGATGACGAGAAGGAGGCAAGCCACCATATTCACTTCTTCCCACTTTCAAGTAGGAATGTTAAACTTTTGCATCACGCCACCGGGCCTTTGGTGCTCTACCTTAACTTGTTGACAAGAAGGACACTTTGCCACAAATCCTGCTATGTGTTTCTTCATACCGTTCCACCAATAGATTTCCCACAAATTGCGGTATATCTTGGTAGCACTAGGATGAATAGAGTATCGCGCATCATGTTCTTCCACCATAATCCTCTGTCTCAAGTCATCAACATTCGGAACACAAAGTCTACCCTGCAATCTTAACACGCCATCTCCCGCTTGGGAAAAACCTCTATCGTTTGGTCCATAATGGACCCCTTTAATCTGACCAAGTTAGGGTCCCTATCCTGCTTCTCATTTACTTCCAAAACTAAAAAAGATTCGGAACTACTCTGAACCCCTATACTAGCTTTAGAAGAGTCAAACAACCTAACTCCTAATCTATCCAAGCGATGTACCTCATGGGCTAACTCCTTCTTATCATTCTCTATATACGCCACACTACCCATAGACATCCTTCTAAGGGCTTCTGCCACTACATTGGCCTTGCCCGGGTAATACAACACACTTATATCATAATTTTTTAATATCTCTAACCACCGTCTCTACCTAGGGTTCAACTCTTTCTGGGTGAACACATACTACAAGCTTTTATGGTCTGTAAATACATCAACATGAACACCGTACAAATAATATCTTTTGATTTTCAAGGCAAACACCACATCAGCTAATTAAAGATTGTGGGTCGGGTAGTTCTTCTCATGCGACTTCAACTTTTTGGAGGCATAGTGTAACACCCTAGAAAATTTTCTTTGTAAAGATTTTGTGAGAAAAGTATCGAGTTCTACGCTTTAGAGCGATCCATAAATTTTTTGTGTAGTATTTCTAAGACGTTGACCTACCATTGCGTAGAGTATCGAATAAGCTTTCCAATGATATGTAGATCATCAAATAAGTACACTCAAGCGATGATTTACGACCATTCCGATCAAACTACAACCATTCCAATCGAACTGTAAACAGTAAAACGTGCAGAAAAGAAAAAAAAAGTACTGAGGCCTGACATATTTTTTCTCCAACTTTAAACGATCATAACTCCTTGTACATAATGATCTGGGTGATCTACTATAGATCAACGAAAATCTCTACGAGTCCTCTTTTCGATGAAATTGGTTTCATCCAATTTATCTATCGAAGCAAAAAGTTATGGTCGATCTACTTCAGCCTATCAAAAGTAAATTTTTGAGTCAACTTCAAACGATCATAACTCCTCGTACACAATGATCTGGGTGAGATACAATATATTAACGGAAATATATGAGAGTCCTCTTTCTAATGAAATTGGTTTCATCCAATTTGGATATCAGAGTAAAACATTATGGTTGATTTACTACACACTATCAAAACAGTCCATCAAAGGACAGATTCGAGAATTATTTGATTTTTAAGGGCATTTTGGTCATTATTCCTTCACTTCATGGATGAAAATTGTCCATTTATACCTATATTGAGCCATAAAATTCACGTTCTTCCATAAAAAAACATTGACAGAACTAAACCCTAGGTCCATTTTGAGCTCCAAATATCTTTCAATTTCACCGTAGAAATTGAAAATTTATCCGATAAATGAACTCCTCATTTCAAGACCTTTGAGGAGCACCCATTATTTGTCTGAACAGGATTCCGTAATCAATAAGTCAATTTCAAGTTATGCGGGGTTTTGAACAAGAGCAATCTTCCGTTCTTGTGCCCAAAGCTTTAATTTTATTATGGTTTTACATGATTTTGCAAGTGAGATTATGTCTAAATAATTCGATTATGAGATTATGATGGTTGAATGAATAAACTTTGATTTATATGATTACGTCAATGTTTTCATGATATGATTTAATAATTATCATTGCTAATTACACACTTTTACCACGAGGTGGTATTTTGAATGATTTTGGGACGTATGTCGAGATGGAATTTTGGAATAATATTTTGAGATATGTGTCAAGCTTTATGCTTCCCAATGACGATTTAAATTATTGAATATATATTTGAGACATGAGATGTCTTGATATCTATAATTATAAATTTCATATTTTTATTTTGAATGATTTTGAGATATATGTTGAAATGGTATTTTGGAATGATTTTGAGATTTATGATAAGCTTAAAGCTTCTTTATGACGAAATTGAATCATTGAGCATATTGAGATATAACGTTTGAGATGTTACCATGAGTCTTGATATTTTTTCAATAATATTGATGTTGTCATGACTTGATAAATTGTTATATTTTGACATTTAAAAAGGTTGAGTTCTATTATTGAAATTTCATGATATTTGAAAATGGGTATACACTCAAATTACTTTATGAAGGATTTATAAGACTTTGAAATTTTTTTCCAATATGGATATACATGATTACTTCATTACTCTACTTCTTAAATTGAGAATTTATGCTATGAATTGCCTACTAAAACAATGAATTGATATTTCTAAAGGCTTTCGAGATAAAAGTTGTGATTTGAGTTGTACTACGGGATATGTATTCTTATTATGAATTGAAGGTCTCAAGTGCTTTTCAAAAGCTATTTTCATGATTTAATTGTTTAAATGAAAGAATAATCATTTGAGTACATTGACCTTGAACTCGCAGAGTCGAGATGATTTTGACTATGAGAAAGATTGATTTTGATATAGATGTTGAGATGAATTTTGGTATTTTTTTTGGATGATTTTGATGAGTTGAATTATTAAAAATATTACGTATTGAGTCTTCATATCCTTGTCCAAATGTCGAGTCAGTTATGGTTCAATGCATTGATACCTTGTTGATGTTGAAAAAGATTGAAATGTTTTAAGTTGAAGTTGGGGTTAGGAATCCACAAATTGTTGATGAATTATAAATTGAGATATTGTTTTTGGTCTTTATGATAGACCCTTGTGATGATGATGGTGGATCTCCTAACGCGTTCTGAGCTTGTTGGGGAGTAGTACTTAGCACCGAGAGGGAAATTTGATATTTTCCCAAACCTATGTGCCACCGTAGGGTTGTTTGATGATGATATTATTGGCTAGAGAGCCCGATTGTGATTATTGAAGTTTTAAGGTCGTACTCCCTGGCAAAGAGTATGATGGTCCCGCCAACGGGGGTTTTAAACATTGGAATTCTACGTAGCTCACGTGGGGTTCTCGGTTATAGGAAACTCCCCTGTCCATAAAAGCCATGTTTCTTGAATGACCGAGTCACTCCGAGATTTGAGTCAAAGAGTTGAGATGTTATGAGGAATAATGAGTACCTATGATGAATTTTGACGATATGATAATTTATGATGGTTTATGATGATTTATCATAATTTATGATTTTTGATGATTTACATGGATTATGAGATTTTACCATTTGAACTATTTATTCTGAAAGTATGAAGAGTATGATTTGATATAACTGAAGCCAAGTGAGTTATCATTGTTTGTATGCATTTTTTCATAAAATTGATGATGTTATTTAAAGTATTGCATGCACCCCCACATACTCAGTACATTCTCTTTGTGCTGACCCCTATTTACTATTCTATTCAGTTGCAGTTTCTGGTTAGCAGGTAAAGAGTTCTCACAGTTTAGGGACTTGAGTCGGTTATTTCAGTTTGGAGCATGGTATCTTCTTTCGTCGGTCGTCTTGAGTGTGGTAGTTGGGAGTCATGACCCGACTATGTACAGACAATACTAGTAGAGGCTTCATAGACAGTAGTAGTAGTTGATGTATTTAGTCTCCTTCTTGTATATGTATATGTATATGTGTTAGTAGAATTGTCATCTTGTAATTCCAATATTGTACTGAACAGATTCTGTATTGAGACATTTTCAGCTTCATTCTCTTAGAATTATGTTTTAATCAACTGCTTTTGAGTTATACTGATGAAAAGGGTTAGCTTGGAGTCACTTGTGACCCTAAGCACCGTGTGGCATATCGGAACTTAATTTTCGGGATGTTACACATAGGTTATAACCTTACCTTTTTGCATCAACATGCAACCCAAGCCAACTATGAAAGCATCGCAGTATACCAAAACACCATCAACACCATCAGGAAAAGTCAACACAGGGGCTGAGGTGAGTTGAGTCTTCAACTCCTGAAACTCTTCTAGCAAGATTCCGACCACAGGAACTTCACTTTATTTTGAGTCAAACAAGTCATGGGGGACGCAATAGAAGAAAAACTTCAACAAAGCGATGATAGTAACCAGCTAGACCCAAGAAGCTCTGGATATCATATGGAGAAATAGGTCTAGGTCAATTCTTTATAGCCTCTATATTTTGAGGATAGACTCTAATACCTTTGAAAGAAAAAATATAACCCAGAAAAGCTGCGGACCTTAGCCAAAACTCACACTTACTGAATTTGGAAAACAATTTATGAGCTCTATGGGTTTCCAACATGATTCGAAGATGATCTGCATGGTCATCCTCACTTTAAGAATATACAAGAATATCATCTATGAACACGATAACAAACAAATCCAGATACTTCTTGAATACTCGGTTCATAAGATCCATGAAAGCTGTTGGAGCTTCAGTTAACCCAAAAGACATGACCAAGAACTCAAAATGACCGTAACGGGTTCGAAAAGCTATCTTTGGAACATCACATTCCTTAACCTTAAGCTGGAGATAGACGAATCTAAGATCTATTTTTGAGAAGTAGCTCGCACCTTTTAACTGATCTAACAAGTCATCAATTCGAGGAAGAGGGTACCCGTTCTTGATGGTTACCTTTTTTAGTTGATGGTAGTCAATGCACATACACAATGTACCATCCTTTTTACGTATGAATAGAACAGGCGCACCCCACGGGGATACACTAGGCCTGACAAAGACTTTGTCTAAGAGATCCTTGAGTTTCTCTTTCAACTCTTTAAGTTTTGCGGGAGCCATTGGTATGGAGGAATGGAAATAGGCTGAGTGTCAGGAAAGAGGTCAATCTCGAATTCTATCTCTTTATAAGGTAGTACCCCTAGGAGATCTTTAGAAAAAAACATCAAGAAACTCATTAACAATGGCAACTGACTGAATAGTCCGAGTCTCAAACTTGATGTCTTTAACTAGAACTAGGTGGTAAATGTAACCCTTGGAAATCAACTTCCTAGCTTTGAGGTAGGATATAAAGTGGCTCTTCGGAGTTACAGAGCTCCCGGACGACTAGACAACTAGCTCATCAGGAAACTGACACTTGACCACTTGGGTATGAAAATCTATAGACGCATAGCATGAATGAAGCCAATCTATACCTAGAATGACGTCAAAATCAACCATATCAAGATCAATCAAATCCGCCCATATAACCTGATGAAGGACAGTGATAGGACACTTGTTATACACTCTCTTAGAAATAACAGATTCTCCTACCGAGGTATAAACCAGAATAGGCTCAGGAATTCGTTAAGGGTCCACCTTAAAATTTACAGCAACCAAAGGTGTCACATAACAAAAGCTCGAACCGGGGTCCATCAATACATAAACATCAAAATAAAAGACAAGAAGCATACCAGTGACAACATTTGGGGAGTCCTCCTGCTCCTAGTAAAGTGGTATAGCATAGAAGGGATTCTGGCATGAACCACCAATAGTACTAGAAGAGGCACTTTAAGGAGAAACTGGGTGGACTAAGGGAGCGGGGGAACTGGTAGCCTGACTCTGGGGACGAGCATCTCGACTCCCCTGTCTAGAATAAGGACAATCTCTAAGTTGGTGGACTAGCTTGCCACAGATAAAGCAACCTCTCCGATCAACAAAACACTCGCCAAAATGATCTCTACCATATTTGGCACATAAAGAAGGATGAGATGGGTTACTTACACTTTCCTGAGACCTAGAGGGGATAGGCCTACTCCCGTGCTCTTGCCTACTTCTAGGTACAGGAGCACTAATTGAGAAAGGTGCAGGCATAAACGAATGTCTCTAAAATTGAAGCGGTTCCCTCTATGGAATTTGGACTGACCGAATCCCTGCTACTCTGATCTAGCTCTTTTATTACCTCTTACTCTCTCCCTCTCTTTCACCTTATCAATATTAATCTGTTGGGCATTAATCATCAACCGAGAAAGGTCCATCTCCCAATTGAGTATAGCAGATCTATACTCTTTCATGATGTAACTTGACACACTGGTCATGAACTTACTCATGATGGTCCTGGAGTCAGCCATCATACTAGGAGCATATTTAGACAATTGATTGAATCTAAGACAATACTTCTTAACAGTCATGGAGCCTTGTCTCAAATTCATGAATTCATCTATATTTTCTTACCTCATCTCAAGAGGAAAAAATCTGTCCAAGATCGCATTCTGGAATAACTACCAAGTCATGATAGCGGCATCTTTCCCTCTACTCTCCCTCCACATCTCCACCCAATCATATGTAACATCTTTTATTCGATAGGCAGCCAATTCAACACTCTCCTCCTCAGTTACGTGCATAATCTGGGTGATCTTTCTCACTTCATCAAAGTATATCTGTGGGTCTTCATCTACCTTCAACCCATAGAACTCAGGCGGATTCATTCGTATAAAGTCACAAACCCGAGCTGTAGAAGAATTATTATCTTTTGGAGGAGAAAAAGCAGCCTGGGTGTTAGCTTGAGTATTAGTGGTAACTTCCTGGGCTAGCACCTGAAAAGCTGCTCGAAATTCTGCATGAGACACATGCTCATTCAGGGGATCAAAGGGTTAAGGTCGCTCATTTTTTCTATACGCTCGATGAGGAGGAATTTTCTATTATAAATGGGTATGAGTTAATCATAAATAAAGAGACAGTTGTAGGCATGCTATACCTTAGAAAGAAAGAAATGACTTTTCCTAAAACTTTTTGTATCCTCTTGCTCATAGATGTGGAGCGCTACACATCGATGATCAAACTCTACGTAACATGGCTTGTCAGACTCCCTGGGACTTCTTAAACCTTAGGCTTTAATACCAAGTTTGTAACACTCCAAAATTTTATCCCGAGACATCACATGGTGCATAAGGCTACACGTAGCCCCAAGCCAACCCTTGGAGCCGAACACTACCTCAAGGAATGCAATTCTACAATAATCAGGCATAATAAAGTGATGTATCACATCGGGTTCAAGAGAAATACTGAAGAATACTAGACTTTACAACCAAAATATAAATTGAATATCTATACATACCGACCCTCTAGTCTAACAAAGCCTCTATACATGAAAATCAAGGATCCGTTGGGACAAATCCCTAACTGACCCCAACAGTACTGAAATTCATAACAATAAAACGATATCACAAAAATATAAACACGGTCCTCAAACCATGAGGACTCACACTGAAGGATCACAGTTGAGGCACTCGAATATCTCTAACGTGGCTGCAGCTGAGTACCTGAACCTACATTATGTGAAAATATAGCATATAGGAAAATATGTGAGTCAGCACTTTGGAAGGTACTGAGTATGTGGGGGTGCATGCAATAATATAAATATCATCATCAATTTCAAAAAAATATATATATGCACAATGATGGCTCACTTGGCTTGAGTTAGTCTGAAACAATCTTTTCATGCTATCATAGTAAATAAATGATATGATAAAAATCTCATAAATCATCATGAACAATTCAACTTTTTAAATCAAGACTCGGGGTGACTCGGCAATTCAAGAAACTCAACTCTTATGGACATGGGAGTTCTTATAACTGACATAAACTATGTGAGCTACATGGAGTCCAACATTTTTCCCTCCTAAGCAAAGAACATTGGTGTGAGCATCGTACTCTTGCCAGGGAGTACAACCTAAATTTAGTGATCACAATCTCATACCCAACCTCTGGCCCATAATTATCAATATCAATCCTATGGTGGCTTGTAGTTTTGGGGAAAATACCATATTTCCCTTTTGGTGCTAAATACTACTGCCAGACATAAGCTCAGAACACATTAGGAAATCCACCACAAACATCATGAGGTTCCATCATGAAGACCAAATCAAATCTGTTTCTCATTTATCAAATCATAAAGAGTTTGTCGATTCCTAACTAGACTCAAATCAAATCAATCTTTCTCAATATCAAAATGTATCAATTCCTTAAATCATAACAACATCAATAACTTTGAGAAAATATCAAGACTCATTGTAACAACTCAATTTCATGATTCAATACACTCAATAATTCAATTTGTCATAAGGGAGCTTAAAGCTTAAAACATACCTTTAAAGCACTTGAAATATAATCTTATGGTAGAAATATGAAATTCATAATATTAAATATCAAGTCATAACTTGGGAATAGTAAAATGATCATGCATAATAAAGCTTGAACAATTTATATTCTCATAGTCTCATGAGAACATAATTTGGGTATAACCCCACTTTTCAAATCATATAAATCCCGAATAAACATCAAAGCTTTGGGCACAAGAACGAAAGGAGTGTTCTTGTTCAACCCCACATACCTTGGATTACGATTTTAAGATGCACAAGTATGATTGGGAACTATTCTTGTTACTTTTGAGTTAGGGTTCTTGAAGCCCTTGACTTGGGTACCTTAAATCTTGAACAAATTTGTGAAATCTATGGTTGGATTCTTGAATTTCTTGGAAGATTTGGATTGGATTTTATAGAGAAACCCTTGTTTTTCTTAATTTTGGAAGAGATAAATGAGGATTTCTTCTTGCTAGGGGTATTTATAGAGGGTTAAAACAGGTGGAAAAGACCAAAAAGTCCTTTTAAAAATAGTCTAATTTTCCAGTTTGGGGCATGCAACGGTGATATATGACGTCCCGCCACTTGGGAGACGTTGATTCGGACATCACCGTCAGACTACTCCAGAAAAGGGCCTGACTACCTCGGTGCAACGACGTTGGTCGACGTTCATTGGATAGTCCGACGGTCCATTGGACCCCGACGTTGAATTATTCCAGTGAATTGGGATTTAGCCTTGATACGATGGCACTGCTCGACACTCTGTTAATAGTTCGACAGGATTTCGGAGCCCACCGCCAACCCTGGGCATTTCAGACAATTTTTGTTTTTAGTGAATCGGCCATAACTTTTTACTCCAACCTCCGATTTTGATGAAATTGGTATCGATGGAAAGATCATTCAATTCTCTACATGAAAAAAAATTCAAAATTAGGGAAATACTACATGGTTTAAAAATCATTCACTTTCTATGTCATTCCTATATACCTGAAAAATGGATTAAGGCTTAAGGAATGATCGGGGTATTACATCACCCATTAGATTAGACTTGACTATCTTGCAAGGGTCACCCATCAGTTTAGTCTTAACAAACTTCATACTTTGGACATTATATTAGTACAGTGGATCCACATAGCCAGTGATAGTACTCGTGGCACAGTATTAATACCCTTCCAACTGGGGTTACATGTTGAACCCCGATTAGCTTAGATTGGGGCATATCGGTTAGATGATACCTCTCTGAATCTAAGTCATAGTCTCAATTATAGTATTAGTTCAGTTATGTAGTCATAAAGTTATTTGAAAAATGTATACAGATTTCAGTTATTCCAATATTTCAGTCAACAGATTTTGTACAGTCATGTTATATTCTTGGTCATGCATCCTTGGTATTGATAGATTTCCTTGCATTTATAGACTTTCATACATGTACAATATTTACATGCTCCATATGTCTCCAATGTTTTCAAACTCTCTTGATCTCTATTCAGTATTCCTTGCATTTCATGTATATTCAAACAGTTAATTATTTCTATTCATGAAACCTTGCATACCATTTTACTCATTTAGTATACCAGTAACTTCAAAGTACTAATCGCATACTTTTCTTTTGCTCTATGATGTATCATATCATAGGTGCTGACGCTCAGTTCCTGAACTGTACTTAGACTTTACTTCTTAGGATATCAGCAATATAGTAGCAGTGGTGAGTCCTCATCATTCAAGAATAATTTATTTTACTTCATATCTCTATTTCAGTAGTTAATAGAGTTAGTTGGGGCCTGCCCCATCAACACATATTCAGTCAATCAGTTTTAAAGTCTTTTTAGAGTTTGATCATTCAGTATTCAAATTCTCAGCTGACATGTTAGTTTATCATTATTTTAATAGATTTAGTAAGTTATTTATATACATCCATATTCTATTTGTGATTTAGTTATTAAAGAATTATGGAAATATCAGTTATTTTTCTACATTTATGATATTATTGTTTAGTGCTAACAGCAAGTAC
The DNA here is from genome assembly GCA_030864225.1 of Capsicum baccatum var. pendulum. NCBI lineage: Eukaryota > Viridiplantae > Streptophyta > Magnoliopsida > Solanales > Solanaceae > Capsicum > Capsicum baccatum. The sequence continues at coordinate 254,477,582 of CM061559.1, read as the reverse complement.
CAGCTCATGGGTTAGCTTGTGCTCCCTCAGGATTGTAAGCACTATGTGACGACTAAGGGGTAGTCTCGGGTTGTTACAAACTTGGTATCAGAGCCTAAGGTTTTAAAGTGTCCTAGAAAGTCTAAAAACCACGTCAATTAGAGTCTTGTGCATGGTTGTGTAGCGCACCACACTCATGGATGAAAGGATACAATGTGTTTAGGAAAAATTTTCCCTTCTTTCAATATGCATGTTGTACGAGTGAGCATGAGTTCATGTTAAACTCTTAGTCGAATACTTTTCTCTCTTTTGTTTACAGAATATGCCTCCTAAGATGAATGAAAGAAGAACAGAAAATCAACCATCCTCTCAACCCATCCAAGTGGATCCTTTTGATGAGCATGTCTCTCACATAGAATTCAGGGTTGTGTTCACCACTCTATCCAACCCTATGGCAGCTCCGAATGAACGGTTAGTTATTGTTCTATAAAACCCAGTGGCCAATACTGCTTCTACCAAAATTTGGGATTTTACCTGAATAATCCTCTTTCTTTCATAGGATCTAAGTCCGAAGAAGATCCACAAGAATTATTACATATGGTTCAAAAAGTAACAGATATTATGGGGGTGACATCTAGTCAGAGTACTAAGTTGGCTGCATATCAGTTATAAGATGTAGCCTATACTTGGTTTAAGTAGTGGAAGGTGAATAGGGGTATTGATGCAGGGCCTATAGAATGGGAAGAGTTTACCATAGCTTTCTTAGACAGATTCTTCCCATTGGAGTTGAGAGAGGCCAATGTGTTAGAATTTACTAACTTGAGATAGGGAAGCATAAGTGTGGGGGAGTATTCCCTCAATTTCACTCAGTTAGCTAGATATGCTCCTCATGTGGTGGATGATAACAGGTCCAAGATAAACAAATTTATGTTTGGAGTGTATGATAGAGTGGTTAAGGAGTGTAGGATTTCAATGCTAATTAGTGAGATGGACTTGTCTAGGCTTATGGTCCTTGCTTAATATAGAGAGGAGTAGAGGATTAAGAAGAGAGAGAGAAAACAAGAGAGTTATAATAAGAAGCTTTAACTTCAGTCAGCCAAAGTCAGGGGGTGGTAACCATTCTTAGTTTCAACAAAGGTCTTCAACCTTAGCACCCTCTTCAGCCATTGTTCCCGTACCTAAATTCAAGAGCGACAATAAGGATGGGGCACCAGGCTCTAAATTCGATGTTAGTATTAGTAGTGCTTGTACCAATCCTTTACGTTATTAATATGATAGACACTATTAGAATGAGTGTAGAGCGGGTAGTGATGTATATTTTGGGTGTGGCAAGCCAGGCCATTGTATTCGGAAGTATTGAGTGGTTGCTAAAAAATGTAAGTATGTACTCCATCAGGGCCAGTCCCATTCGGTCACCCAAATCAGCAGGGTGCAACTTCCAGTGCTATCAGTGGTCAGCATCCAAACAGGTTATATGCTCTTTAGTCCTGCCATTATTAACAAAATTCTCTTGACATAGTTACTGGTACGTTGCAGGTCTTTTACTTACATTTTTGTGCTTTACTAGACCCTGGAGTTTCTTTTTCTTTTGTAACTTCACATATAGCTATCAATTTTGGAGTCAGTACCAAAGCTCTTACAGAGCTTTTTTCAGTGTCTACCCTAGTAGGTATTTTCATTATAGTCAGACAGGTGTAAAGGGACTGTCCAATCACAATATTTCAGAGAGTTACCTCAGTTGATCTTGTGGAGTTAGAGATGATGGAATTTGAAATCATTCTAGGAATGGATTGGTTGCACTCATGCAATACCTTAGTTGATTTTCGAAACAGAATGGTTCATTTTTAGTTTCCAAATGAACCGGTCCTTGAATGGAGTAGTAGTAATACAACTCTTAGGGGTTAGCTGATTTTCTACCATAGAGCGATAAAGATCATATTGAAGGGGTGTATTTACCATCTTGTGCGAGTCAAAGACTCAAATTTAAAAAATCCAACTCTTGAGTCAGTTCTAGTCGTAAACGAATTCTCCGACGTATTTTCTGAAGATCTTCTTGAAGTTCCTCCCGATAGGGAAATTGACTTCGAAATAGACCTTCTTATAGATACTCAAACCATATCTATTCTGCCATATAGAATGGCCCTAGCTAAACTCAAACAGTTTAAAGAATAATTAAAGGATCTTCTATATAAGGGTTTTATCAGACCCAGTGTCTCCTTGTAGGGCGCATCTTTTCTCTTCATGTGTAAGAAATATGGTTCTTTTATAATGTGTATTGACTACTGTCAGTTGAACAAGGTCACACTCAATAATAAATATCCACTTCCAATAATCGATGACTTGTTTGACCAACTTCAGGGTGCCAGCTATTTATCTAAGGTTCGCCTCAGATCAGGCTATCATCATGTCTGGGTCAGGGAATATGACATTTCAAAAATAGATTTCTGAACCTGGTATGGTTACTTTGAATTTCTAGTCATGTCCTTTGGTCTCATGAATGCCCCAGTAGCCTTTATGGAGTTGATGAATCGAGTGTTTAAGCAATACTTGTATATGTTCATCATAGTATCTATTGATGACATTCTTGTGTACTCCTTTAGTGAAAATGATCATGTAGACCACCTTATAATAGTGCTTCAAACTCTTAGAACTTATCAGTTATTTGCTAAACTCAATAAATATGAATTCTGGCTAAGATCAGTAGCTTTCCTTGGCCATATGATTTCTGGTGATGGTATTAGGGTTGATCCTCAAAAGATCGAGGTGGTGGGAGCCTAGACCCATCTCTCCATCAGACATCAGGAGTTTCTTAGGTTTAGATAGGTATTATGTGTGCCTAGTGTAGATGATTTTAGGCAATGAATTCTTAAAGAAGAGCATGGTGTGTATTACTCTATTCATCTAGGGGCTACAAAGATGTAATGCGATTTGTGGGAGATCTATTAGTGGAGTGGAATAAAGAGAGATATTGAAAAGTTAGTATCTAAGTGCTCTACATGTCATCAGGTTAAGATTCGGCACCAGAAGCCTAGTGGGTCCATGAAGGAGTTCAGTATTCCTACATGGAAAAGGGAAGAAGTGAACATGATTTTTGTGATGGGTTTGCCTCGTACTCGTTATCAGCATAATTCTATTTGGGTTATTGTAGACAGGTGACAAAATTAGCTCATTTCTTGACAATTCGTTCCTCTTATTCAGCCAAGGACTATACCAAGCTCTATCTCAGAGAGTTGGTTAAGTTGCATGGTGTTCCCTTGTCTATCATTTCAACTAGAGGTACACATTTTACCTCTCATTTTTGGAAAGCTTTCCAAAAGGGTCTTAGTACCTAAGTTCATCTTAGCACAACTTTCCATCTTTAGACAGAAGGTCAAATAGAAAGGACCATTCAGAATCTTGAGGATATGCTGAGAGCATGCATGGTTGGTTTCAAGGGTTGTTGGAATGACCACTTGCGTTCAATTGAATTCGCATGTAATAACAACTACCATTCCAGTATCCAGATGGCTCCATTTGAAGCTCTCTATAGGAGGAGATGTAGATCTTCTATTGGTTTGTTTGAAGTAGGTGAGGCTACAATAGTAGGGCCTAACTTGGTGTTTGATACCTTGGAGAAAGTTTAGTTAATCAGATATAGGCTTAAGGCTGCCCATAGCAGACAGAAGTCGTATGCAAATGTGAGAAGAAAGGATCTAGAGTTTGTGTTTAGTGATTTTGTGTACCTAAAAAGCTCTCCCATGAAGGGAGTGAAAAGGTTCAGCAAGAAAGAAAACTCAGTCCCCGCTATGTCGGTCCCTTCAAAATTCTCAATCATTTTGGAAAGGTAGATTACGAGCTTAAGTTGCCTTCAGATCTAGCCTCAGTACACCTAGTTTTTCATGTCTAATTGTTGAAAAAGTCTATTGGTGATCCAGCTATAGTTGTTCCTTTAGAAAGCATAGATGTTCAAAAAAGTCTTTCCTATAAAGAATTTCCAGTCAAAATTCTTGATCATCAAGTTCGTAGACTAAACAACAAAGAGGTTCCACTAGCCAAAGTCCTTTGGAGAAACCAGTCTGTTGAGGGAGCCACTTGGGAAAAAGAAGAAGATATGCGGACCAAGTACCCTCATCTTTTCTCTGTGAATCTAGACTCAGTTTAAGGTACTATTCTTCTTAATTTTTCTATCTATCATGCTCAATTTCAGTTGTACACATGTTCATGTCAGTAGTGCATTTCAGTCATGCATTCTATGCATCAGATATGCATGTTCAGTGTGTAAGCTTAGTTCAACAGTCTTCCTTAGCTTAACTAGTTTTATTCGAGGATGAATGATCTCAAGGGGGAGATATTATAATACCCCGCATTTCCTTAGCATAATCTATGTCCCATTGCATAAGTATCCATATATAAAATTTTCTAAACACTATTATTTTTTAGTTTAGATCCTGTCATTGCATAGGAAATTGAATTAGCTTTCCAATGACATAAAATTTCCCAAAATCCTATAACCGGGTAAGAAGTTGTGGCAATTTTAAGTTTCAGTCTTTAAACATCATCATTTTGACCCTTAGCGCATTGTAGAGCTAGTGTAAATAGCAATTGTCATTTTCTATTGAAGGTGCACGATCTTGGCATATTGCACCAAAGGCCAATTTGGCAGTTTCCAGTGTCTCTCCAGGATTCCACTGTGTCGCGGTGATCTTCTAGGTCAAACAAAGGTGGAAACGCAATACCACCGCGTTGCACCACCATGTAATTTTCCAGATATTAATTTCTGATGACACGGCGTGATAGCATCGCATCACACCAGGGGAGGAATTTGGAAAATTTTGACGAAGAATTTATATTTCATCCAGGTTAAAACAGTTATTTTCCCTAATTTTAGTCCGCACAGGTGTTCTATAAAGCCCTAAAAACATTTTTAACTCATTATTTTTTAATTCTTCCCCCAAAAATTAAAGAATATCCACTCTTAAGCAAAAAATCTAGCTATCAAATTCAAGGTCAATCCTCAAGAATTCATTAATAACTTCAAGAAATTGATCCATTAAGGTATGTTAGATGTTCATCCATGGGTTCCTTCCACCCTTGGAGTCCAAGTACCCAATTTAATTTCGAAGTTATCATCTTTTTAAAGGTTTATGATATCAAATTAAGATTTCACCCATGAATCTCTATGAATTGTGATTTATTACCATGTTTCCATGAAATTATTATTATTATTTGATTATCCATGTTTTTAATAGTATTGTTTATTGAAGTAAACCATGATTTACTACTAGTATGTTGAATTCATGCTATTTCTATAAACTCCATGATATTCCTATGATTGCTTTAAACCATGAACTATAAGTGTTTGATTAAATGCCCACAAGAGTGATTGATTTAATATAAGCCTTCATGCTTTGTCTTTCATGTTTTAGAGTCATTTTACTATTATTGTTTTGAGTCCTGGGGGTATAGAATACCTGAAGTTTCAGTATATTATAGAATAGCCTTCAGAAAATACTATGAGCATTATCAAAATCAGAAAATATCAGTCAGTTAAACTAAGAATAGTCTAGTGCTTCAGTGTCTTTTAGTTGGGAGTAGGATTTAGCACCGAGTGAATGTAGGGATGACGGCTTCCCCATCAAATAGGCAGAGTAATTAGTAGTAGTCCCTATACTAAAAAACTACATATCCAGCGTAGGTATAAGTAGTCACCCGTCAAATTAGGCTTAACTATCTCGCATCGATCACCCGTCAGTTCAGGATTGGCATTCTTAGTCCTTTGAATATTATATTAGTATAGTGGATACACACAGGCAGTTTTAGTATTTGTGGCATGATATTAACACCCTTCCAACTGGGGTTACAGGTTGGACCCCGATTAGCTCAAATTGGGGCATATTAGTTAGATGATACCTCCCTCTATCTCAGTCATAGTCTTAGTTGCAGTATCAGTTCAGTTATTCAGTCATAGAGTTGTTTGACCAAAACATAAAAATTTTAGTTATTCAAGTATTTCAGTCTACAGATTTTGTACAGACATGTTATATGCTTGGTCATGCATCCTCATTATCTATAGATTTCCACGCATTTCTAGTATTTACGGACTTTCATGAATATAAAGTATTACGTGCTCCATGTGTCTCCAGTATTTATAGACTCTCATGATATCTATTTAGTATTCCATGCCTTATATGTATATTCAAATATTTCAGTATTTCTATTCATAAAACCTTTCATACAGTCCTACCTCATTTAGCATTCTAGTTCATTCAAAGTACTGATCGCATACTTTTCTTTTTTGCTATGATGTATCATATCATAGGCACTGACACTTAGTTCTCGAATCATACTTAGAATTCACTTCTCATGCTATTAGCAATACAGTAGCACTGGTGAGTCCTCATCATTTGAGGACAGTTTATTTAACTTCATATCTCTATTTAAGTAGTTAGCAGAGTTAGTTGGGGTTATCCCATCAACTTATATTTAGTCAGACAATTTTAGAGGCTTTTTAGACATTGAGTTAGTCATTCATTATTTAGATTCTCAGTTGACATATCATTTTATCAATATTTTAATAGATTCAGTCAGTTATTTATATATATCTATATTCCAATTATGATTCAGTTATTAAAACCTTATGGCAATATCAATTATTTTTCTACAATTATGATATTATTGTTCAGTCCTCACAGTAGGTACTGGCTCATGGGTTAGATTGTGGTCCTTTGGGATTGTAAGCATTGTATGGCGACTAGGGGGTAGTCTTGGTTCATTACATCTACCTTAGCTTCTCTCATTTCACACGAAAAGACCCTAACTAGAAACACATCCTGAAATACCTGCCAACTCATAGGAGATGCATTCTCCTCTCTACCATTCTTCCATATAACTACCCAATGGCACCTCCTTCAGCTTGTGAGATTCCAACTCTATAATCTCTTCCTTAGTAATATGCATAATCTGGGTGATCTTTCTAGTATCCTCTAAGTAAAGCTCTGGGTCCTCACCTATGTTTTACTCAAAGAATCAGGATAATTCATTCCCCAGAAGTCTCTAATTTTTGTTGCTGCTTAATCCCTATTCTGCTGAATTAGGACTGTCACATGATGGTTTTCTTGAACATTAGCAGTCACCACTTGGGCTAACGCTTGAAATACGGTCCGTAATTCATCATGGGATACATTCTCATTTAGATAGTCAGCGGGCTGGGGTGGCTGGTTATCATTTCTGTGTGCATTATCTCGGCGAGGAGGAATATTCAACTATTATGCAATAGCATGAGTTAAAATAACATAGAGACACTATAAGCAAGATATATCATGAAAGAAAAAGATGATTTCCTAAATATATCTCTTAGCATCTTGCTCATAAATGTGGTGCGCTTCACACCCATGATCAAGTCTCTATGTAAAGTATCTTGTCTAACTTCCAAGGACTCTTATGAACCTTAGACTCTGAACCAAGTTTATAACACCCAAAAAATGGGTATTGAGATGTCACACAGTGCTTAAGACTACGAGTAGCCTCAAGCTAACCCTGTAAGCCTTCTACTAGATCTGTATACTTATAAATAGCGAAATATGAACATAATATCAAAGCTAAAATGTAGAACTCTATCTTTTATAAGCTGAAATTATCTAAACATAATATCTGAAAGTATTTTTCTCAAAAGTATGGATAATTAATACTGATAATCTGAATTAAATCTAGCAGTCTGATAAATCCTACTACTAACAACTAAAGAGTCACTGGGAAAAACAGAATGACTAGTTCCATGAACTATGAGGACTTACCAACTATCGGGATGCGGATAGAGATACCCTAAATCACTCACGCTGCTAAAACTGAGCACCTAAACCTACATTATGAGACAATGTAAAACATAGACGTATATATGGATCAGTACTTCTGCTTTGTACTGAGTATATAGGGGTGAATTCATAAGTAAAAAAATATCTCAACATTAGTGTAAATTTGCAAAAGAATGCATGCTAAGTGTAGATGACTTACAATAGCTTGAATAACTGAAAACTGAGAATCATGATCATGAGTAATAAGCATGTTGTATAAATCTAGTGAGTCATAACATTTAGTTTCTAAAAAGCTACATTGGTATTCTGTCTTTAAATTATGTTGTCTAAGTGTAGAAAGTACTCACTTTTATATCTGAAACTAAAATCTAAAATCTCATAGCTGGTATATTTATGTAAAGCAATATTTGAATAAAGTTGTAACCCTTTACACTTGGTTTCTAAAAACTATTCTGTTATTCTTTTCTGTAGTCTTTTCTATTAGGGAATTCTTTTAAAAACAATTCAGTAAGGGTGGTTCTTCTAACCGACAAACACTATTTGAGCTATCGTAGTGTCCAGCGTCTAGTTCCCTTATGGGAAAACCTCACATTAGGGAGAGGTGTCATACTCTTGCCAAGGAGTATAACCTAATCTAAGTGATCACATTTGTATCGGTCATCCATTTATAAATCAGAATAATTTGATTATCTAAACCAATGTTGACTCATAGTTCTGAGGCATTGAACATCCCCAACTCGGTGATAAATACTATTCCCTTTAACCTATATACTTATTCTTTAGGAAATCCACTTTAAAACTAGTATAATGGTTTAAAAATGAAAACCAATGTACATCTCTTAATTTGAATTGTAACTAAAACTGTAAAGTGGATTCCATGTCTAAGCTAAGATCAAAAGATCAAATCTTTATTAAAATCTGAAAATAACTAGTCATGGGATGCTTAAATCATAGTTATTCTTGAAATATCAACATTCAAACTAGGGCTTAGTAACTCATGCATCAAATTCATGTCAAATCATAATAAAGTTCATGCTTAGTAATTAAAGCATTGAAATTCAATTCTAAGTCTAAAAATTATATCATATACATGAAATTCTAAGTGGCGTGTTTGTAGAAAAGAAATATATTTTTGATTCATTGGTTAAACAAGCTACTAAACATGATCATAATGCTATAGATTGTAATAGTGCCCATCTCTGATCTACCCCATTAAGAAAGAGGTGTTCTCAGGATAGATCAACCTAGTTTATCATCATTGAACCAAAGCTTCTAAAATTCCTGGACTATATGTTTTCAAGGCATACATAGGCACTAACATGAACTTAATCCTTGCTCATTCTCGAGCAAGCTATACACTGTTTTAGAATCTACAACAACTACACTAATTGAAATCAGATTACTCAAGCTAAGACTACAACAAACCACAACAAATGACTAGTTTATAAGGAACATGCTTTCTTCATTCAACATATTTACGCTACTAGCTTTACATTACCAGCACAAAAGCTCATCACCTGTAATACCCAATAAGATTGTAGAAAAGTATTCAACTATTCATCATACATTAAAGTATCCAAATCAATTATGTCAAATTATAATTAAGTTTTATGACCATTCACCCTATGTTTAAAGTGTCTTTAATGTGATTATGGCCATAGGAATCACTTAGAGCAAGGTTGAGTTGAGAACTTTTGTATTGTTTGAGTTTTAGCATTTGATTCTTTAAGGGTCAACTTCAAATGAGTATAAAATCTAGAATAAATTGAGTTTTGGAGGTCAAGACACAAGAAATGAAAGATCATCTAGTCATTTTTCCAATACATCTGATGTCACCTTAATCTGATATCGGAGTAGAAAGTAATACTTATTTTGGATAGGAGTGTCTCTCTACTAGAGGCTGACTACTTGAGTCGATGAGCAATCAACTTAGTCATCAACCTTCACTAGAAAATACCTTAAATAATTTGGATATTGATAACTAAGTTGATGATCTATCAACTAGTTGACAAGCCATCAACTGATTCGTCAACCTTAACCAAAAAATATCCTAATCTAGCTAGAGATTAACAACTATGTTGATGAGCTATCAACAAACAGACAGGAGATATCCACTTAGTTTTCAACTGAGAAATTCCTGCAAATATTTGTAAATTTTCTTGGTGGTAGTTTGGTATTTTCCTCACCTCAAATTCCTCCCACCCAACTTAACTCATTCCATAAGCATTTTTACCCATTATTAGTCAGTTTTCAATGCTTATTTTCTCTTCACTCTCAAGATAAAAGAAGTAGGGTTTCTTTCCAAAGTTTAACCCCCATGTCTCTAATTCAAGTTTCCTTCAAGACATTTACTAAATTCAGGTATGTGGAGTTTGAACAAGGATAATCTTTCATTCTTATGACCAAAAGCTTTGATTTTAATAACTGAATATATTAGATTTAGATTAGGGATAATACCCAATTTCCATATTTTTAAATTATGATACTATCCTATGATTTAGAGTTCAGTTAGCACAAGAATTTACTTTTACTCATGTTTTTACTTACATGATTGTTATTATGAGACGAATATCAGTATTTTGACATGAATTTTCATGAGATGATAAATGTATATGATTTTTAGTATGATTCTGTCAGTTTACAAATAAAAGCATATGATTTTATCATGATTCTCTCAGTTTAGAAGAAGTTTAGATTTACTATTTCATATTACTACAGGATGATACTAATTTCTATTTTGATCTTATGATCTCAGACATGATATGAAATTCACATAGTTATTCATGAATATGATTTACTGATAGAAGCATGATTGGCTTTCAGATTTATAAATCCATGTTCTTGTTTTAAGGTGAATTTCATCGGTATGAGCATACAATATATATATATATATATTGTATGCTCATACCGATGAAATTCACCTTAAAATAAGAACATGGATTTATAAATTTGAAAGTAGTATTTAGCATCAAGAGAGGAATATGGGTTCAACGCACATCTTATTTCTCATAAACTACGTGCCACAATAGGTTTAGGGACCCACTAGAGAGCGTCCTCCTTTCCCAATATGGGCTTAATTAGTAACCAAACCAGTTCAATTCAAGCTCTATTCTGATGGCATGGGTAGAACATCCCTCCTCAATATGGGTAGATGTTAGACTTCATGCTAGCTCACATGGTTTATGTCGATTATGAGAATCTCCCATAGAAAAATATAGTTTTCAAAAGTTAAGTGTAGTAACTCACCCAACTTATTAGACTATGCTTGTTTTTCATGTTTTAACATATCTTGGTCTTTAATTTATTTTAGCTTCTTGCTGAGTCTACTTATAATTAGCATGTATGTTTTAAGATTATGCATTGATCAAGTTTTACTTATGAATTCACCCTTATATATTTCATAAATGCTAGAAGTAATGACCACATATATGTCTATGTGGTACATTATTTCATAATGTAGGTTTTGGTGTTAGTCCTTAGCAGCACGATTAAGCGCGACACCATTTCCTACATTCAGATAGATGGTGAGTCCTCATAGTTTGAGGGACAAGTTATGATGATTTCAAATTTTTAATGTATTTATTTTAGTTACTTAGATTCTTTTTTTGGGATAATGGGTTATGACCAAGTATGTACTCTTATTCAATTATTCCATATCGTTCAGTCTATTACTGTTCATGCATATGAACCCTTGCATTCAAATTTACCTTATCTACCATAATAGTACATTCCATGTACTGATGTGTACTTTCCCTTTGCGCTATGATGTCTCATATCATAGGTTAGAACGCTTAGGTTCCTGACCATACTTAGACAGATTCAGTTAGCAGCAATAGATTCAGTAGGGAATCTTTATATATCGATGATATGCTTGTATTTCAGTATTTTAGTAACTTCAGTATTTTAGTAGTCGGAGTTAGTTGGGGGCTTGTCCCATCAACTCCCCTTTCAGACAGATCAATTAAAGACTTTTTAGACTAGATTAGTTTAGACAATATTTTAGTTTTCAGATGATATTACAATTTTTATTATTTATCAGTATTCAGATTATAAAATTATGGCATTTTAGCCTATTTTCTACATTATTTTAGTATTATTATTCAGTGCTCACAGCAGGTACTAGTCATAAGTAAGCTTATGGTCCTTCGAGGTTATAAGAACCATGTGGCATTCAGGTTACAGACTTGGGGCATTATAAAAGTAAAGGAGTTCATGAACATGAGGAAGGGATGTACGATAGTGTAAAAGTACTACCTTAAGTTCACCCAGTCAGCTAAATATGCCCTAGAGTTGTTATCTGACTCTAGATATTGTATGAGTAAGTTTGTTACCGGGTGTCTGATTTTGTGGCCAAGGTATGCAGGTCTACCATGCTAATTGAGGATATATATATTGCTTTGTTGATGACTCATTATCAATAGATTGAGTCATAAAAGTTGAAGTAAAGGGGAGAAGAGAAACAAGATGCCTAGGACTAGACAGTTTGAGTATTGTCTGCCAAGGTCTGGAGGAGGAATCTATTCACAGTTTTAGGGTCATTCATTAGTGCCTACACCATTTTTAGTCAGTGCATCTCCAACTAGGACCAGGCAGGAATAATGGGGTAGGACTTTGAATACTAGATCACAGAATAGTATAGTCGAGAGACACAATTAGCCAACATGTGCAAAGTGTGGTAGAACTCATCCTGGTGAGTGTTTGATGTGCAAAGAGGGTTGATATTGTTAGAGCAAGGTGGGCCACAAGATTCTAGAATCAGTTTTATGCTTTACTATCCCATCAGAAGAAAGAGAGTTCTTCAGATGTTGTCACTGGTATGCTTTGTGCCTTTCACCTTAATATATATGTGTTGTTGGACACGGGATCAAAGCTCTCTTATGTAACTCCACTAATTACTGTAAATATTGGGGTGGCTCCTAAAAATCTCCCTAAGCCCTTCTCAGTTTCTACCCCTGTGGGTGAGTTAGTTGTTGCTAGGAGAATCTATAGGGAGTGTCCTATTAGCATCCTCCATAAGATCACATTAGCAGACCTAATAGAGTTAGAGATGATGGATTTTAATGTTATTATATGGATGATTTGGACCCTTTCATGCTTGTATCCATAGATTATCATACCTGTGTGGTGAAGTTTTAGTTTCCTGATGAGGCATTTTTTTATTAGGAGGGTATTTTTGTGTCTCCTAAAGGTCGTTTCATCTCTTATATCAAGTTCAGAATGTTAATATCAAAAGGATGTATCTATCATTTAGTTTGATTCAAAGATACTGAGCCTGAAGCCCCAACAGTTCAATCAGTCTGTGTAGTCATTGAGTATCTTGAGGTTTTCCACAAAGATTTGCCAGGGTTAACTCCAGATAGAGAAATAGAATTCGTTATTGATCTTTTTCCTAAAACTCAGCCTATCTTTATCCCTCCATATTGTATCGCTCTAGTCGAATTTAAAAAGTTAAAAGAGCATCTTAAGGACCTCTTTGATAAAGGTTTCATTAGACCTAGTATATCTTCGTGGGTGCTCCAGTCCTTTTCATGTGCAAAAAAGATGGCACTCTTAGAATGTGTATAGATTATAGACAGCCAAACAAGGTTACCATAAAAAACAAGTATCCCATTCCTAGGATCGTCGATTCATTCAACGAGCTTCAGGGTGCCCAGCAGTTTTCTAAGATTGACCTTAGGTTTGGATACCATCACTTGAAAGTTAGGGAGAGGGACATTTTGAAAATAGATTTTCGAACAAGGTACAACCATCTTGAGTTTATGGTTATGTCATTTGGATTGACAAATGCTTCTACAGCCTTATGGATTTGATGAATATGGTCTTCAAGCAGTACTTGGACATATTTGTTATTGTCTTTATAGATGACATACTGGTGTATTCCAGGAGTGAGGAGTAACATGCAAATCATTTGATAATAGCATTGCATACCCTCAAGGAATGTCAATTATATGTGAAGTTTGGTAAATGTGAATTTATGTTGGAATCTAGTACTTTCTTGGGCATGTCATTTTAGGGGCTAGAATTCATATAGATCCTCAGAATACTAATGCGGTGAACACTGGCCTAGACCAATCACTCCATCCGATATTAGGACCTTTTTTGGTTTGGTTGTATTATAGAAGGTCTATTAAAGGGTTCTTCTTTATGGGGGTGTAGTAGTTCAAAATGATTCAAAATCAACTTTGGTAGTGGAAATGAAGGAGAAATAGCAAAATGATCCCATACATAATTAAATATTAGAAGCAGTCTAGCAGCAGAAGATCGAGGTTTTCTCCCAAGAGGGAGATGGTATACTTTGTTATCAAGGTAGGCTTTGTGTTCCAAATATAGACGGGTTGGGAGAAAGGATACTATCCAAGGCTCATGTTTTGAGGTGTTCCTTTCATCCAAGTTCTACAAAGATGTACCATGACTTACGAGAAATTTATTAGTGAAATGGTATTAAGTGAGACATAGCAAAGTTTGTAGCCAAGTGTCCAAATTGCCAGCAAATTAAAGTTTAACACTAAAGACCAGGTGGTATGCTATAAGAAATTAACATCCCTACCTGGAAGTGGGAAGTAGTGAATATGGATTTCATCACAGGGTTGCCTCGTATAAGATTCCATCATGATTTAGTTTGCTTTATAGTAGATCGAATGACTAAATCATATCATTTCTTACCTGTTAAGACTTCAAATTAAGTAATAGGCCTAGGTTAGTGGTTTATTGCATTCGACTTCTGAGGATCTACTTGAATACCAACCTCCGAAATAATATCCCCTAAAAATGTAACAGACTCTGACCAAAATTTACACTTACAAAACATTGCATAAAGTTGGCGATCCTAAAGGTTCTACAATACTGTTCTCAAATGATCTGCATGCTTATCCTCACTCCAAGAATATACAAGTATATCAACTATGAAAATTATGACAAACATGTCCAAGTACTACTTGAAGACCTTGTTCATTAAAACCATAAAGGTTGTAGGAGCACTTGTTAGTCCAAACGATATAACCACAAACTCAAAGTGACCATACCAGGTTCTAAAGGTATTCTTCAAAATGTCACACTCCCTAAACTTTAACTAGTAATACCCCAACCTAAGATCAATCTTTGAGAACCAATAGGTGCCCTGAAGCTGATCAAATAAATCACCAATTCTGAGAGTGTCATCCTTTTTGCACACGAATAGAACAAGAGAATCCTATAAGGAAACACTAGGTTTGATGAACCTTATATTTAAGAAGTCCATGAGCTCCTCTTTTAATTCTTTAAGATTGGCCCAAGCCATACGGCAGGGAGGAAAAAAGATAAGCTAAGTATCGAGAAGGAGTTCAATCCCAAACTCTATTTTTCTATTGGGAGGTACCCCAGGTATATCCTTTGGGAAATCTCTAGAAATCCATTGACAACACAAATTGACTGGATGATGGAGCTTCGTAGTTAGCATCTTTTACTCGAGCTAGTGGTAGATACACCCTTTTGATATTAAATGTTTGGTTGTAATATAATAGATAAAATGACCTTTAAGAGATACTGAACTAACCTTCCACTCAAAGATTGACTCATTAGAAAACTGAAACTTCACCATGCGTGTACGACAATTGACTGATACATGCTATGAAAGGATTTAATCCATGCCCAAAATAACACCAAAATCTATCATCTCTAGCTTTATTAAATCTTCTAAAGTAACCCTATGGAGGTTTATAATAGGGAATTTTTTGTATACTCGTCTAGTGATACTGACTCACCCACACTAAAATTTACAACAACAAATGGGGTCACAGAATAAAGGTTTGACCCTGAATCTAATAACATATAAACATCAAAGTGAAAGCCATGAAGTATACCAGTGACAACATCCTAGGAGATCTCCTTCTCCTGATGGGATGGTATAGCATAAAACTAATTCTGACACTGAATTTCATTAGTACTAGATGATGTGCCCTATTGTGGAGCAGACCTCTGACTAAACTGCTAAATTTGTAGCCTGAGTCTGAGGATGATCATCTCTTACAACAATAATAGAAACCATATCTACTCATAAAGTGCTCTCCTAAATGATTTTTACCATGCTTAGTGCACGTTGAATTAGTCATTTCCCAAAAAACACTACCCTGAGATCTAGTATCTGGTGTCATCCCCCACTGTTCCTACTTAGTTCTAGGTGTTGGAGTACGGGGAAGTATGGTGAAAGCACTGACGAACGTCCTTGAAACTGAGAATGATTTCCCTTCCTAATTTTTACTAACTATACTCAAACTATCTTGTCCAAGCCCTTTTATTCCTTTTCTCTCATTATTTTAACTTCTCTATCTCAATTTATTGAGTATGAGCCATCAAACAAGAAATATCCATATCCCCGATCAACAAGGAAGTCCTATACTCATTAACTACAAAATCAGACATTCCAGTGACAAACTTACTCATAAGAGCTCTAACATCTGACAACAACTCTAAGGCATACTTATCTAGATGGGTAATCTTAAGGTAATATTCCTTTACCAACATAGAGTCCTGCCTCAAGTTCATGAACTCCTCTACCTTAGGCTTCCTTATGTCACAAGGAAAGAACCTGTCTAAAAATATAGTTTGATATATGTCCCAACTCATAGGAGCTATATTCTCACCTCTACCCTCCTTCCATATGGTAACCCAACATAAGCTATATCCTTTAAATGATAAGAAGTCATTTTCACACTTGCCTCTTCTATAACATGGATAGCCTGAGTAATTTTCTTCACCTCATCAATGAAAAATTATGGGTCCTCATTCACCTTTGACCTAAACAACTCAGGTGAGTTCATCCTCATAAAATCTCAAATTCTAGCTGTAGCTAATTTACCATTCTATTGAAATGTAACTATTTCTGGTTGATTTCCCTAAGCATTTGTATTCAAAATCAGAGCTAACACTTAGAAAACAACCTAAAACTCAGTATAGAGACATTTTTATTCAATGGGTTTGCAAGTAGTGGTGGTTATAGGGCTAGTTGATCCCGATTCTTATGTGTGTAAGCTCTACAAGGAGGCATTCTCCATCACATGAAAGAACAAATTAGAGCAGATAGAGAAAACTTCAAAGCAGGATAGAGATCGTGAAAGAAAGGATAGTTTCTAATACGTTCCATAGATCTTGCTCATAAGTGTGACCTGCTTCACACCCATGATCATAACTCTATGCAACACGACTTGTCAGACTCTCTAGGACTCTTTAAAACCTTAGTCTCTGATATAAATTTTGTCATACATCGAAGATCCCCCTAGACTTCACACAGTGCTTAGGACTACGAGTAGCCCCAAGCTAACCCAAGATATTTACTCAATGTTGAACTTTCAAAAATACAAACTCAAATATGTGTGAACACTGAAAAACTTTTATAAACTGAGTTCATAAAGATAGACAAACTCAACCAAATTACTATAACTCAATAACTCTCAAAAGTATGAAATACTAAAAGAATATCTAGTCTAACTAGTCTTGACAAGCCTCTAAATTAATGACTAAAGAGCCAAGATAACTGAAACTATTGTAAAGTACTGAGTACACAACATTGTGCATATACATGTATACTGTATCTGAGCTTTTACTAAAGTTGAGTACTAATTTATGATACTAAGTAACTGATATTTGAGATTACTGATAACTAAATTACTGATATTGAGTGACTGTGTCTGGCTGTCCTGATTCTGTAGAACTTAGTTCTATATTGACACTTAAACTGAAACTGTGGGAGGTAATCATTTAATCGACATACCCCAAATAAGATAAATAGAGTCCAACCCATAACCCCAGTTGGAAGGTTGTCGGTAACGTGCCACGAGTAAAGATAATTGAAGAGTTACCCTCATCTGGTTGGTGCCCTGAATAAGAATAGTGGTACCCTTAATTGGCAGGTTAAAACACTACATCAACCCTCAAATGGCAGTTTTATGTCTCAATCTACGCTGGTTATATATTTCTAGAATGTAAGGATTGTTTCTAAGCATCACACCCTTTACTGGCAGGTGATTCCCCATTCTTGGGTTTACTAAGTGTTGAGTCCTACACCCAACTAAAGACACTGATTATTATACTGAGATGAACTGCACTGATACTGAGTTTCACTGAGTTCTATAACTAACTGAGTACTACTTATCTTGACATTACCGAGACTATTTAGTAACTACTGCAGCTCTAGGCAACCAGCTAGATTTTTTTGGGTATTGAATACCCCCAAGACTCTATAGTATAGAAAGTAAAGCATAGCATGATCTTGAAAAACATAACAATGTCCACTTATTCATAATTCATTTATAGAGACATTTTATCAAACACTTGTAGGGCATAAACTTGTACATATTCTAGCATGTCATAATTTCACCATTTAATTCACATGGATGATGATAGGCGAATTTACACGCCTATATCAATATATTTTGCCCATATTTGTGCCATGTTTTGAGAACAAATTATATATTTCATGCACTTTTAGTCCTTTTTCCTATAAGTGAGCTAACGAACATGATTAGCAAAGTTTCAGGTATAAATGATGCGGAATTCAGCATTTTATGGCTTACTTGACGCAAAAGAAAGCTCACGAAGGAAGGAAAGGGAGTTTACACGCCTAAGGACCAAAAACGCTGCATGGAAAATCTGTCCCGGGCTAAAACAGCATTTCTGAAGACTTTGGGGACTTGCAGTAACTTAGTTGGATTTGGACAATGATGCATTAACCTAGTACAATTGGGTTATGTATTTCATTAGTTTATTTGGATTATGATAATGTTACATTAACCTAGTACATTTGGGTTAAGTATTCCATTAGCCTAGTAGGATTTGGTTAGATATTTATTTACCTAGTAGGATTAGGATATGGGTATTATAAATACCCTATCATGCTAGAGATTTTTTAACAATCTTCTATTTAACAATTAATCTTCTTCCATCCCTCTCTTCTTCCACCACAACAATTCTACAACTCTTCTAATCTTTCCATTAATCTTATTTTCTTCTATTCTTAAAACCCGCAATAAGAGAACCGTTACTTTGCTAAGGAATTCACGCCTCACGCCTATCACTTGAGCTACACGCAATTAACCAATATTGTGATATAATAACAATGTCAATCGTGATCTCCTTCGCATTCATGGGTAACTAAACTTCTCTGTTGGGGTTATGGAAGCTAACTGAGATACTATCTATTGCTGTGAGTTTGTGAGTTCGTGACACGTATACTGCTTATATCATTATTCTCTACATCTTAATCTACATTCTTTGTGGTTGCAAACGCAAGAATACGCCAGTATAACATTTAACTTGTTCGAAAGAAAGGTTATTTGTCTGGAAAAGAGATAGTGTCAAGGTAGTAGGACACCCTTTCCTATTAAAAAGCTAGTGCCATAAATGGACTAACCTCTTGGAGAATTCGTACCGTTAGACACTCTTTAAGCTCGAAAGAGTTAAAGTGAAATAATCCTCGAATAGGTCGAAAGACGCCTGGATTTACCATCGAATACAATTCTCTATAAGCACATGCATGTCACAATTCTACACACTCATAGCCAATAGAGACGTATAACTCAGGAGGTGGACATAACCCCAACGCTTCAATTCTCATTGTTTACAACTTACGTAACAATCTTTCTCTTTTTACTTTGACATTTTCAGCTTTTACTTTATTGTTTTGGTTACACATTACAATCCCCCCTTTTTACGAGACTTGCACTAAAAGTCTAGTAACCGTTGCTTACTTGTTGGCCAAGCTATTCCCTGTGGGATCGACACCCAACCCAGGTTGGGTTCTATATTTGCTAACGACCGCTTTACACTCCTACGTGAGTTGTAGATTGAGCGTTATCAAAAATTGGCGCCGTTGCCAGGGAATACGAGTGTCAATCAAGTTTGTAATAATTACTAAACCCTTTGGTCAAAGGTTCTCGTACTTTTACTTTTAGTTTTTGTTTTTGTTTACTGCAGGTTTTTATTCAGTGCGTGCCCCATACTCGAAGTTCTGGTCAACCGTTATTACCTATCAATCCTGAACCACAACGTATTGGCAGAATGGAAGCACAAGCAGAAATCGAAAGGATGGCTGCTCAACAGGAACAGGCGAGATTAGCTGCTCTTGCCGCCGCTCAAGTACACCAACAAAACATTGATAACCCTGGGCGAGCAACAAATCCTGACGATGAGGATTTAGGAGATGACGAGTTACTAAACCCTAGGCGTGATGCTGAAATTATAACACCTGCCAACCGAAGAGCTCGACAAGATCGGTTTAGGTATGATCGCCAACCTATGCAGCCAGCTTTCGACGATGATGATGATGATCTTGATGTTGCTGGAGCCACTGGAGCCATAATTCCACCACCATTAGCGCTCGGAGCCAAGTTCAACATCACAAGCACCATTATTCAGTTATTGCAACTCAAGGGATTATTTGGTAGACTAGCAAGCGATGATCCGAATATGCATCTCATCAACTTTATTTCTACATGCAAGTCATTTGACAATCCTGGTGTTGGTCAGAATGCAATTCGATTACGTCTATTTCCATTGTCTCTGTCTGGGGAGGCAACACTATGGTTGAATGGGCTGACTCCTGATTCTATTACAAATTGGAGGCAATTGAGAGACGCTTTCCTAGAAAGATTCTTTCCGCCATCCAAGAGGGCGCAATTGAGAGATGAAATCAGCAACTTTCGTCAACTTCCCACTGAAGCTCTTCATGAAACATGGGAGAGGTTCAAGACAAAGCTAGCGAGGTGCCCAAACTATCACATGACCAATGTTCACCTAATGGAGATCTTGTATAGAGCCTTGAATTCAATAACTAAACCAGTGGTGGATAATGCAGCTGGAGGATCTTTCATGGACCTCACCTTTGGTCAAGCAAGCAATATGCTAGATCGTATGACGAAACAAAGTAGAGCTTGGCATACCAGGGATTCTGAGGTAGCAAGCCCCACTTTATCTATTGGCATGACTGCAGACCAAAGAAGAAGAGAAGAAGAACGTGATCAAGATATGGCGCATTTGAAAATACAAATGGATCTTCTTACAAAGCATTTATTGTCAGGGAAGACCGAAAAAATGAAAGCTATTGCGTCAAAAGGAAGAGACGAATCTGATTCGGAAGAGGAGGCCAACTACTTGAACAATCAGGGGATTTCCGCGGGAATACCCAAGGAAACCAAGGTCGGAGCTATTATGATAAATCTGGAAACAAAGACCAAGGTAGTTGGAAAAACAAGAATGAAAAGAGTGGTTTGTACGTTCCCCTTGGTAGACGTGACACCACCACATCTAATTCTGGAAGCATGGAAGACATGATGGCTAAAATCTTGAAAGGAGTGGAAGCAACAAGCGCGGGAGTAACGGAGGTAGTTAATGATTTGTCCTCCATGAAACAATTAGTTGATTCTCATTCCACTTCAATCAAGCAAATAGAGCAGCAATTGAGCCAACTTTCAGCAGCACTCAATCAAAGAAAGGCCGGCACTTTACCTAATGATACTGTGTAAAACCCAAGGAATGAGGGGTCATGCATGGCCATCACTACCAGAAGTGGTAAGGTGCTGGAAACTTCAGCAAAAGGCAAGCAAGTGGTTGATGAGGTTTCGGACCTAGATGACAATGCAAAAGGAGAAGATGCCGCAGCACCTACTCCTGATGTCAAGGACGCCTCACCCAGTGCTGTGCAACCTGAAAAATCTGAAAAACGGAAGCAAGAGGAGAAGAAAAACGTGGAGAGAACACTTTCATACCCATCACCACCTTTTCCCCAACGATTGAAGAAGGTGGAGGATGACACAAAGTTCAACAAATTCATGACTATGTTAAAGCAGCTGACCATTAATGTTCCATTAGTGGAGGCACTTGAACAAATGCCTGGGTATGCGAAATTTATGAAGGATCTTCTGACTAAGAAGCGGGCATCAAGTTATGAGTTGAGAGAAGATGTGCATCATTGTAGTGCAATTGCTACCCGATCGATAGTTCAGAAGAAGGCCGACCCCGGAGCTTTCACTATTCCTTGCACCGTTGGATCTTTGAATTTTGCCAAAGCATTATGTGACTTGGGAGCCAGCATCAATTTGATGCCATTATCGATCTACAAGAAGTTGGGGTTGGGTGACCCTACTCCAACCAATATGAGGCTCGTCATGGCGGATAGGTCGGTAAAACGACCTGTTGGTATTCTATGTGACGTATTGGTAAAGGTTTCTTCATTCATCTTTCCGGTAGACTTTGTTATTTTGGATTGTGAAGCAGACTCAAAAGTTCCCATAATCTTGGGGTGCCCTTTCCTTGCTACAGGAAGCGTGCTCATTGATTTGAGAGCCAATGAGCTTTCATTCCGAATAAATGACGAAGTGGTTCGCTTTGATGTTTGAAAATCAATGAAGCAACCCAAAGATCTAAGTGTATTTTCGGTGGCTGATGTTTTCTTTGATGATGATAAAGAATTACTTGAAGAAGAGCAAATTATTGATGACCCTTTGGCGGTTGTGCTCATGAATGGAGAGAATGAGGATGCTGAAAATTCTGAAAAAGCTACTTGTGCTCTATCGGGATTAGGGACATATCTCTATGCTCCCAAAAATCTGGATCTTGATCTCAAGAATCAACCCACACCACCAGCTAAGCCATCTATTGAAGAGCCACCCACGTTAGAATTGAAGGAGCTGCCAAGTCATTTGAAGTATGCATTCTTAGGAAGCAGAAACACACTTCCAGTTATTGTAGCAGCCGATTTGGGTGAGCAACAAGTTGCAGCTCTTATTGCTATTCTACACAAGTATATTAGAGCCATTGGATGGACCATTGAGGATATTATTGGTATTCCACCTGGGATTTGCACACATAAAATTCAGCTTCAAGAAAATTGCACGCCCACCATTGAACATCAAAGACGTCTAAACCCACCTATACAAGAAGTGGTGAAGAAAGAAATTATCAAGTGGTTAGACGCTGGGGTTGTGTATCCTATCTCTGATAGTACATGGGTAAGCCCGGTACAATGTGTTCCCAAGAAAGGAGGCATGACGGTGGTCGCGAATGCAAAGAATGAGCTTATTCCACTCAGACCCGTCACTGGATGGAGAGTATGCATGGACTACCGAAAGCTGAATTCTTGGACACTCAAAGATCACTTCCCAATGCCCTTCATGGACCAAATGATAGATCGATTAGCGGGGAAAGGATGGTTTTGCTTCTTGGACAGTTATTCAGGCTACAATCAGATTTGTATTGCTCCCGAAGACCAAGAGAAGACAACATTTACATGCCCATATGGTACGTTTGCTTTCAAACGTATGCCATTCGGATTATGTAACGCACCAGCCACCTTTCAACGTTGTATGATGTCTATTTTCTCTGATATGGTTGAGGACACTTTGGAGGTATTCATGGATGATTTTTCAATTGTTGGTGAATCTTTTGAGTCGTGCTTGGAAAAGTTGAGCATGGCATTGCAAGGATGTGTAGAATTCAACCTTGTGCTGAATTGGGAAAAGTGTCACTTCATGGTAAAAGAAGGAATCATTCTTGGGCACAAGATCTCCGTAAGAGGAATAGAGGTTGATCAAGCAAAAATAGAGGTTATTAAGAAGCTACCACCTCCAATTTCGGTGAAGGGAGTTCGTAGTTTTCTCGGCCATGCAGGTTTCTATCGTCGGTTCATCAAAGACTTCTCCAAAATTGCTAGTCCATTGTGCAAACTCTTGGAGAAAGATGCGAATTTCGACTTCAATGAAGATTGCCTAAAGTCATTCGAATGCCTTAAAGGAAAACTCATTGAAGCCCCTATCATGGTAGCACCAGATTGGTCTCTCCCGTTCAAAGTCATGTGTGATGCTAGTGGTGTAGCCATTGGTGCTGTTCTCGGTTAGAGAAAGGAGAAACTGTTTCATCCTGTCTACTATGCCAGTAAGGTTCTAAATGAAGCCCAAAGGAACTACACTGTTACTGAACAAGAGCTCCTAGCGGTGGTGTATGCGTTTGAGAAGTTTCGTGCCTATCTATTGGGTACTAAGGTGATCATTCATACAGACCATGCAGCTCTTAGGTATCTCATGACAAAGAAGGATGCAAAACCAAGGTTAATTCGATGGGTGTTGCTGCTACAAGAGTTCGATTTTGAGGTCAAAGATAGACGAGGTTGCGAGAACCAAGTGGCCGATCACCTATCTCGACTTGAGAATGAACATGTGGCGCAACCTGAAAATCAAATTGATGATGCATTCCCGGACGAAGAGATATTAGCGACAACAATAGAGGAACTACCATGGTATGCCGACTTTGCAAATTTCGTGGCGAGTAATGTGATACCTGCCAATTTATCTTACCACCAAAGAAGGAAGTTTATGCATGACGTCAAGCACTACTATTGGGATGAACCTTATTTATTTCGACGATGCGCGGATGGTATCATTCGACGATGTATATCTCATAAAGAAGTTCCTACTATATTGGAAGCATGCCACACTTCCCAAGTTGAAGGACATCACGCAAGCAATCGGACGGCAAGAAAAGTTTTGCAAAGTGGTTATTATTGGCCTTCGATATTTAGAGATGCCTACGACTATGTTAGAAGGTACGACCAATGCCAAAGTCAAGGTGCTATTTCAAAACACCATGAAATGCCCATGTCCAAAATTCTTGAGGTAGAACTCTTTGATGTATGGGGTATTGATTTCATGGGTCCATTCGTGAATTCGTTTGGAATGAAGTACATCTTGGTTGCTGTAGATTATGTTTCAAAATGGGTAGAAGCTGTAGCTTTGGCCGACAATGAAGGGAAGCGTGTTGTAGCGTTCTTAAAGAAGAATATCTTCTCCCGCTTTGGAGTACCACATACTATCATAAGTGATGGAGGATCTCACTTTTGCAACAAGCTATTCAAATCAGTTTTGGCCAAGTATGGTGTCAAGCAACATAAGGTAGCTACGCCTTATCATCCCCAAACTAGTGGACAAGTAGAAGTTTCCAATCGGGAGATCAAGCAAATCCTTGCGAAGACGGTCAATGATAATAGGAAGAATTGGTTTAGGAAGCTTGATGATGCACTATGGGCGTACAGGACTGCATTCAAAACACCCATTGGCATGTCTCCTTATCAACTAGTTTATGGGAAGGCTTGTCACTTACCCATCGAGCTTGAGCATAAGGCATTATGGGCATTGAAGAAATTGAATTTGAATTGGGATGATGCTATGAATCTGAGGTTAGAGCAGCTGAACGAATTAGATGAATTCCGTCTCCATGCATATGAAAGGACAGACCTATACAAGGAGAGGATGAAAAAGTATCATGATCAGAGGATTGTTCGACGAAACTTCCAAAAGGGTTATATGGTACTTCTCTTCAACTCCAGATTGAAGCTCTTCCCAGGTAAGTTAAAATCTAAGTGGTCTGGTCCATACAAAGTTATCCAAGTCTACTGGTCTGGAGTAGTCGAATTGGAAGGCAATAATGGTG
This sequence comes from Capsicum baccatum var. pendulum, assembly GCA_030864225.1. Classification (NCBI taxonomy): domain Eukaryota; kingdom Viridiplantae; phylum Streptophyta; class Magnoliopsida; order Solanales; family Solanaceae; genus Capsicum; species Capsicum baccatum. The sequence continues at coordinate 254,452,362 of CM061559.1, read as the reverse complement.
TTGTCTTCAAAGTGAATGGCCAACGTGTTAAACCTTATATCGGTCCTCTCGACTTGATGAATTATATGGCCATCACTTATCTCGATGAAGTCTAAGTACTCGAGGTAACTATGTCGAGCCACGACAATAAATAAGGCGCTAGATGGGAGGCAACCCATCGTTTTATCGTTTCATCATTTTTTTTCGTTTTTCATTTTGTCTTTCTTTCATTCTAGTACTTGTTTTGCTTTTGATAAATAAAAATCCAAAAATAAGAGTCGTGCCACGACCAAAACTAAGGCGCTTGGTGGGAGGCAACCCATCGTACTAATCGTTTTCATTGGTTTTGAGCAAATATAGGTGCGAGAAGTATTCAACGAGGAGATTGGTCTCAAATGACGATTTCGACGTATTGGATGGCAAAGGTGGTAAGTTAGTTATGAGGATGCATAAGGCTATGGATTTAGCATTACTCATGATTAAATAGGCATCGAGGAAGGCTAGGCCTAGGTAAAACTAGGCCACGAACAACGCAAAATCTATCCTATAGCCTAAGGTCTCGGAATCTAGTGTGCTATACACTATGCGCCGCCCATTCTTAAGTGTGCTTTTGACTATGCGCCGCCTATGCTATGGCATTAGGTCTTAGGATCTCATATGCCATAGACTATGCGGCGCATATGTCTCAAAATGCCATAGACTATGCGGCGCATATGTACCTAAATGCCATAGACTATGCGCCGCATATGTCATGACTATGACGAGCATTATGCGCCGCATATGTGGTATTTTTGTCTTCAAAACCGTTTGGAAATGGGTCAAAACCCGACCTATTCTCCTCCTATATAAAGGGGACTTGGTCTTGAAACACAAATCACATTGCAAAGTAACCTAAAGGCGCCGCATATTCATCCAAAACCTCTCAAAATTTTCTTCTTTGCTCTTCCAATTCACAAAACCATCTCCACAAGCTTCAAGCAAGTAAGTACTCTCTTATTCTTCATTTATTTCTCGTAAGTACTATGTTTCTATGTATATTATCAAGTGCTACATCGTATAAGATTGTTGGTGATGTTCATGTGATTGGATTGTTAATGCAAAATCATGTGAGTGAATATATACGTTAGAATCATCTTGACTTGTTTCCGACTTGAATTTGGTCTTAATAGCGTTGTTATACTATTTTTGTAATTTCTAGGGTTATGAACATCGACTACCATGTTATGATCTTGTTACTTGGATGCTTACATGTTAGACTATCCCGTTCATCGGGATAAGCCTTATAGTTGCCTACCGACTTAGGAGGTTGCAATTGTTGAAAATGTCCATACCATGATACAAGCCCTATGTAGTAGTGTTGTTTTATCTAACATGAAAGTAGTACAATGGCTACAAGTAAGCGATGCAATGCTGATTTTCTTGTCGGAATATAATCCTAAAACGTATATCAACGAAATCTAAGTAATCGACCACTTTTGCTTCACTGATTTGTGTTAACAAAACTAAGTGTGGGGTGGTACCCCTACTGCTTGTTGATAGATTGTATCAATTGAGATTGTGCTGCCATTAACACTATTTCTAGTCTCAGGTACAATGGCACCTAAAGCGAGGCAAGGCAAGGAGAAGGCTACCACTCCCCAAAAGGGCAAGAAGAGAGGTCGCAAGGAACAAGGAGAACCATCCTCAATGAAACTACCCCGACGAATGTTTGGAATAAAATGGGTTCTTGAGGAGGAAGCCAAAGAATGGTACAAGAACAACAAAGAACGTAAATATGTTCACGTCGACTTGATCAACAACGACACCATAGCAAAGAAGGAGCCGCGTATGTTGGCGAAAATAATGGCATTGAAACTGGATTTCATCTTCCGCGACATGGGAGAATGTAATCTTGATTTGACAAGGGAGTTCTACGCCAACTGGTCGCCGAAAACCACAGGCAACGGAGTCAAGATTCGGGGCCAAGTGTTACAGCTCAACGCGGATTTGCTCAACTCCTTTCTTGGTTTACCTTCGGTCGACCCAGCACCATTCAAAGAGCTGTACAGCAGGCCTCCTTATAGAGCAATACGACACACACTTTGTGGAAGTAGATCGATGGCAAGATGGGGCAGACATAAAGACACCAGACGACACAACACCTTCCCCTATGCACCACTGAATAGGGAAGCAAGAATCTGGATGTGCATTGTCAACTCATGCCTTATTCCTGGAACTCAATACACCAAGATATCAAGAGATAGAGTGTGTTTGGTCTATGCTTTGATTACGAATGTCCCTATCAACTTTGGGGCAATCATTCGCTCTACAATGCGGAAAGCCAGACTCCACAAAAGGTCCCACTTCACTTTTGGTAATCTGTTGACAGCACTCTTGCGAAAGAAGGATATCGAAGAGGAACCAGCTAATCACAAACTCCCACATAACCCGAAGAAGGTTGACCTCACAAAGGTCAAAGATGCTGAAACAACTCATGGTGTCAACCTTACTACTGCGGAGAGACATGCTCGTGATGAGAGTTTCTTCCGTCATCTTTATGGCATGACACGATTACTATGATGAGTGGTGGACGTGTTCCAACTGCTGGCGAGCTCCAACAGCTGGACCACGACTATCCAATGAACATGCATGCCCAGGAGATGTGTGGAGTGGGTGTATACTTTGAGGAACCTCTAGACAATGACGTGCCGACTGATGACGATCGACGCTTGCCAGACTCCGATGAGGAGGAGAACTCTGACGACGACTCTTATGCTAATTCCGACGAAGGGGGTATGACCCCCGATATTGAGGAAGAGTCCTACTGACCAGGTTCTTCGTATTTACTTTCCACTGAGGGCAGTGTCCCATTTAAGTGTGGGGTGGCAGTATCGCATGCTATACTTCTCTATTTGCATCTATGTTTGTTTACTTTTTTTGTGTGTTTCATTTTTTAGTTAAGTTAAGTTTTTTTAGTAGTAAATTTATTTTACGTAAAATTTTTTTACTTAGCTTCGCACGAAATTATTCTAATAGGCAGCATGAGATTATAACAAGAGTTTGTGCCAACATCATGACTATTGAGACGTTTAGGCTCTAGCTGTGACTTATTATGTGATATTTTGTGGTTCAATTCCTTCACTTATTGGGTCAAGAGTCTATATTACTTCCAATAAAGTCGAGCATGTGCCTTGTGTGTGTGAGATTAATAGTATATTCTATGTTTGTGGCTGATGCTAGAACTTGCCTGGTATGTATGCAAAGCGAAAATAAGGAGTGTAAGTTTAGGAGATGATTTAGGCATTTCTTTGGCAACCTATACTTGTTTACCTTCGTTTTACCTACCCTTGGACATCATCCTAGTTAAACCCTTTTGAGCCTTTAGCCTATTTCTTTGACAACCTTGTATGTAAGCCTAATCCATTTTTTTTCAAGACTGTAATTTGATCCAAAATTCCTAAGTGCTTTAAATAAAAAAAAAGTCATGTGACCACATAAGAGGATATTGGGTGAGTATGATGCTTTAAATTGTAATGGTGCTTGAATGAGTTATGAAAAAGAAAGTGCTAGCATAAGAGGTATGTTGTGAAAAGAAAAAGGAAAAGAAAACTGAAAAGTGAGTTGTGCTTAAAAGTGAAAAACAAAAGAGGAGAACAAGGGTGGAAGAATAAAAGAAAGAAAGGTTGAAAGAAAAAAGTGTCAATAATACAATGTGATGTATTAAAGTGCTTAGGAACTTAGTCACTATTTCTGGCCAAAATAGCTGATCCTACCCGTCCCTTAGCCTACATTACAACCATCAAAAGACCTACTTGATCCTAATCTTAGCATTCTGACATTTAGTGGAGTAGTACACTAAGGGCAAGCCTATGGTCATCAGTTGCTGCATATGAATTCTTTGTGAGAGTGAGAGCAAGGATATGTTGATACCCATGTTTGAAAAATATGCTATACTTGTGAGTGACTATGGGTAAAATATTGTGAGACACACATGGTTGATGAGTTTTGGGTAGTTGTATATGATTTCTTGTACCTTAACTTTTGCATGCGAGTTGACCACCATCACGAGTCTATGCTAGAGGCTAAAATGTTTCTACTAATGATCGGAAAACTACTCTTTGTCGATAATTATTCTGCTTGTCTTGACGAATATTTTGTGTTGTTGCTGTGAAACCCTAAGTTGATGTTTAGAGGGACATGATATTTTGTTCGAGGACGAACAAAGCTTCAAGTGTGGGGTGTTGATGATAGGCGAATTTACACGCCTATATCAATATATTTTGCCCATATTTGTGCCATGTTTTGAGAACAAATTATATATTTCATGCACTTTTAGTCCTTTTTCCTATAAGTGAGCTAACGAACATGATTAGCAAAGTTTCAGGTATAAATGATGCGGAATTCAGCATTTTATGGCTTACTTGACGCAAAAGAAAGCTCACGAAGGAAGGAAAGGGAGTTTACACGCCTAAGGACCAAAAACGCTGCATGGAAAATTTGTCCCGGGCTAAAACAGCATTTTTGAAGACTTTGGGGACTTGCAGTAACTTAGTTGGATTTGGACAATGATGCATTAACCTAGTACAATTGGGTTATGTATTTCATTAGTTTATTTGGATTATGATAATGTTACATTAACCTAGTACATTTGGGTTAAGTATTCCATTAGCCTAGTAGGATTTGGTTAGATATTTATTTACCTAGTAGGATTAGGATATGGGTATTATAAATACCCTATCATGCTAGAGATTTTTTAACAATCTTCTATTCAACAATTAATCTTTTTCCATCCCTCTCTTCTTCCACCACAACAATTCTACAACTCTTCTAATCTTTCCATTAATCTTATTTTCTTCTATTCTTAAAACCCGCAATAAGAGAACCGTTACTTTGCTAAGGAATTCACGCCTCACGCCTATCACTTGAGCTACACGCAATTAACCAATATTGTGATATAATAACAATGTCAATCGTGATCTCCTTCGCATTCATGGGTAACTAAACTTCTCTGTTGGGGTTATGGAAGCCAACTGAGATACTATCTATTGTTGTGCGTTTGTGAGTTCGTGACACGTATACTGCTTATATCATTATTCTCTTCATCTTAATCTACATTCTTTGTGGTTGCAAACGCAAGAATACGCCAGTATAACATTTAACTTGTTCGAAAGAAAGGTTATTTGTCTGGAAAAGAGATAGTGTCAAGGTAGTAGGACACCCTTTCCTATTAAAAAGCTAGTGCCGTAACTGGACTAACCTCTTGGAGAATTCGTACCGTTAGACACTCTTTAAGCTCGAAAGAGTTAAAGTGAAATAATCCTCGAATAGGTCGAAAGACGCCTGGATTTACCATCGAATACAATTCTCTATAAGCACATGCATGTCACAATTCTACACACTCATAGCCAATAGAGACGTATAACTCAGGAGGTGGACATAACCCCAACGCTTCAATTCTCATTGTTTACAACTTACGTAACAATCTTTCTCTTTTTACTTTGCTATTTTCAGCTTTTACTTTATTGTTTTGGTTACACATTACAATCCCCCCTTTTTACGAGACTTGCACTAAAAGTCTAGTAACCGTTGCTTACTTGTTGGCCAAGCTATTCCCTGTGGGATCGACACCCAACCCAGGTTGGGTTCTATATTTGCTAACGACCGCTTTACACTCCTACGTGAGCTGTAGATTGAGCGTTATCAATGGACATTCTATCAAACACTTGGGGAGCACAACTCAATGCATATAATCATGGACAACATATAAATATTGTAACTACAATGCTCAAACTTGCATTATCAAGGGTTATAACATGGGAATTACACAATTTAATAGACATGCTATTTCAATTTCATGGAACTTACAATTAATCATGGATTGAAACTCAATTAATGTCATGAACATGAATACAATCCCATTTAAGCATGTAAATCATGAATCAATAAGCTTGTAGTTTTAAAAAAGGGTTCTAGGACTCTATAGGTTTAAAAAACCCATAGATGAACACCTAATATACCTGAGAAGATTAATTCTTGAGGGTTCTTGAAGGATTTATTGGGATCTATTCTTGAAGGATTTTTTGGGATTTATTCTTTATTCTTGAGGCTAGGGTTTTGCCCTTTTTGGAGAGAATGATTTTAATCATGAAAGAAAGTGATTAAATAATGATATAATAGGTTATTTAGGGCATTAATCTCGTGTTTAGGCTGACTAGGTCTGTGGAAAATTCCAAATTACCCATGCGAATAATTAAAAATTTTGTCACACGATGCCTGTTTTTGGCCTTCAACGCGATGCGGTGGCATTGAGGTGAGCCATTAGAATATGGATGGCACTGTGTAAAAATGGATGACTGGGAAATTTGCTCTTGGCGCGATATAGAACCGTCACGGAGCCTCACTGAAGTTTGATAATTAGGAAAATGGCCCTTGGTGCAGCGCGATGGGATCGCAATGGCATACTTGAAAATGACAATTGTCATTTGAGCGCTTCGCGTGACGCGGTGAAGTACCAAGTGGCACACTGTTTTACTAAAAATGCTATAAATCTTCACTCGGGTATCATATTTGGGCAAATTTTATATCATTGGAAAGAAGACTAAATTTCCTATGCAATGGTAAGATCTAAAATAAAACAATTCTAAGTATTTGAAAAATTTTATATAGGAATACTCTTATACTGAGAATTAAACTGAGCTAGGTAGATATGAGGTATAGAACTTTAGCCTTCCTCATCTCATGAGGAAAGAACCTATCCAGAAAAGTACTCTAAAATACCTGTCAACTTATAGGAGTTGTACCTTACCCCTACCATCCTTCCACATAGTTTCCCAAACTTAAGCAGTATCCTTTAACCTATAGTATTTTAGCTCTACACTCTTGTAACACCCTAGTGCCGTGGATTCTACATGATGCTAACAATCCTGAAGAGCCAATAGCTAACCCATGACTGGGACCTTCTTGCAATAACTCTATAATATTACTGAATAATGCGAAACCAATGGGCCGAAATTCCATAAGGTTCAATACTAAAATAATAACTGATAAACAATGTTTAATGAGGTATAAAAATACCCAAAACTGAAATAAACCGTCTAAATATGCTATAGTCAGAAAGCCTCTAACACTAAACTGTCTAAATAAGGAGTTGATGGTACATGTCCCCAACTAACTCCAAACTACTGAAATAATAAAAAAATGAACTAATCATGTCCTCAAAATCTGAGGATTCACCACTGACTCTGACTCCTGATATCTGAACTCCTAAGTACGATCGTGAACCTGAGCATCTGAACCTATGGTATAAAACACCATAGCGCAAGAGAAAAGTATGTGTCAGTACATGAGAATGTAATTTTATGCAAAGTGAGGTAGGCTGAATTCAAGGGTTTATATGCATGCACTATAACTGACTGAATGAAATGAACATGACTACGTGAGAATACATGCATAAATACATGAACTGTAACTAAGATTGTGATAACACTGAATAATGAATCTGAATGCTGCTAAGATTGATTTCTGATAACTGATATAACTGATATACTGATTACTGGGTGACTAAGTCTGACAGTCCTAATTTTGATGGAACTAGATGAGTTCCATACTAAGATAGGTGACTGTATATTGCAGTCCTGAAATCTATAGAATTATATTAGTTCTATTACTGACACTGAGACTAATACAATATATGTAAATAATACTGTGGGAGAATTCATCTAACCTACATGCTCTAAATAAGATAAAATAGCTAAGTTATGGTCCAATCTATAACCCCAATTGAAAGGGTGTCAATACTACGCCATTGGTAAGGATAAGCTGTAAGTAACCCTTATCTGGCAGTGTCCCCATATGAGAATAATGGAACCCTCATATGATAGTGTTAATCCACCTTATCAATCCTCAACTGTTAGTGTTTATGTCTCAACTATACTGACTAAATAGTTCTAAAATGCAAGGATTTCTTCTAAGAATCACACTCTCTACTGGTAGTGTGTGTTACCATCCTTGGGCTTAGTCCAGTGTAGTTCAGTATAATCAGTTTAGTGTCTATTCAGGTGCCTGTCAGCCTTTTGTTAGTCTGCCATTCTGTCGATTAATTATGATTCCGAATTGAAGGGTAATAATGCTTCTCCTGAACTTCTGGTTTTTGGCATACACAATTGTGTTCCTGCAACAAACAAAAACAACAAATAAACATAAAATTGGGAAACTTGACTAACAATCAATTAGTGCACACAATCTTAAATTTACAAACGAATTTCTTGGCAACATCGCCATTTTTTATAATGCTCAAACTACACCTCTCTTACGAGAATGTAAGCTATCATTGTCAATATATAAACCAACTAGGTTGGGGTCGAATCCCACAGGGAATATGGTGTAAATTTGAGTTATTTATGGTTTAATCAACTAATAGTTAGCAGTTTCCTATGAATGGGGGTTTGTGGAAAGGTAGCAAATAATTACTTCTCAATTCAGTGTTTGAAATCGATATAATAAGAAAAACCAGAGTTATGTTCACTATGGATGTTGGTATTTCGCAGACACTAGTAACAATTCAAGATTCTTGTGGTAGGTAGGAACAACAGATTATCCTTGTAGAAGTTATGTCTAAATGTTTCTCAACCTATTTAGACGTTTAACCACCTAATTCTCTCGAACTTAGGGAATTTATATTTCATAACAAGATGTTATCTCAAGTTAATTAATCTTGTTACAACATTAATTATTAAATGAAAGTTTGATGCTTCTAAGTCCCTGTTGATAATTCACTTCTTACTAGGGTTGATTTCTTATCTCAAGCAAATCACTAGTAAGCAAAGCCTAATGTTTCCAACCAATAGTCAGAATATAAAATAATGGAATTATCAAGGAGTTTCCACCACTATTTAACTCTTGAACACTCAGTTACGTTACAAACCCAAACCCATAGATCCCACAACTCGAGTTAAGGGAGATTAGCAACTCATAATGTAATAAGCAAGACAATGAGATGAATTCATAATCTGATAGATGAACTTACAGCAAGATGAATAACAATAAGTATTTCTCTAAGTAGATCACAGTAGAAAATCCCAAAACAATGGTTACAATCTCTCCAAAAATAATTGTGTTGTTAAAATCATAAAACTATAGAGAAATTCACCAAGTACGGGAAGTTTCAGATAGGTCAAGATATCCTTAGAAAACTCTAACATATGCTTTAAATACTTTAGCCTAATTACGGAAAAAAAATCACAGATCACAATATTTTTCTCAGACAAACGACGATGTATGTGATGGCTTATCAGAAGTCTAATGCCTTATCAGGATTGTCGTCAGCTCCTCTTCACATTTGAACCATTTCTATCTTAAGCTGATAATGAATCCTGATGGCTTATCAGAATTGTCGTCGCGTCTTTACTTCAAATCCCAATCTCTGTCTAAGCTTAACGACGAGCCTGATGGCTTATCACAGGTTATCGTCATGTCTTCTAGCTGAATTTGATTCTCTGTCTAAGGATGATGGCAACTCTAATATCTTATCACAATGCTGATGACTTATCAGACAAATCGTCAGCTATACTTCCATTTCTACTTACTTAGAAATCAAGTCTTTTACCTCCATTGTTGTTGGTTTCCTTTCATCTTGAATTTTACTGTAATATCAAAGATAAAACAATAAAAAACAATAAAAGTTGCTTAAGACTTTGTAATTATTCTCAGTTAAAATCCTCAAATGTGTTAACATCTGCTCACACATCAGAGTCTGCTTAGTCGATTCAGCAGAAGGTAATATATGGATTTAGAGTAGTTTAAAATCATTTTTAGTTTCCAAGGTGAAAGAAAAGCAAGACAGAGATCCCAGTCTTGACGCAGCTGTACAAGGGTCAAGGTAGAAGTAGATCTACTGGGAGATTTTCCAAAAAGAACTAATGTGGGTATAAGGATTAAGAATGAGGACATTAAAGAAAAATGGATCCATATTAGGTATGATTATGTACCTAAATACTGCAAGACATGCGGGCTTCAAGGACATAATGAGAAGGTGTGTTTTGTATTACATCTAGAATTATTCCTAAAATATGAAGAGGAAAGTGAAAACAAGGATGATAATGAGGAGTACAAGTCAGGAAAGGGGAAGGTTGCTGAGAAGCATTCAAATTCAAATGCAAAGGTTTAACCCAAGGAAGATAAACAAAAATTACAAAAGAGGGAGAGGGTGAATTCAAATATCAAAAGAAAAGGAATACTTTCAGAAGGGGAAGACAATTTAACAAAGGTATATATGAATGGAATCAATACCAATTGAATAAAGAGGTTGCTGTGGAGAACAAATTTGAGGCATTATAGGAAAGCAATGTGGATAAGATAATTGGTAACAAAGAGGAAGTGAATAAAGAAATGCCAAACCCTGTATACAAAAAACAATTAAGGACGTATATGAAGGATCTACTAGAACAAACAGGTGACAAAATATAGAACATCAGTCAACATAATGCACAAAGCACTCACAAATCCATACACCATCTGGAGAATTCAGTGGAGCAGATAAATGAAAGAGCTGATAGTATTCTAGTAGTGTCAAGTCTGAAGAAAATTAATGAGAAGGATAAGAACTTAGTAGAAGAAGATCAACAAAAGAGTGACAACATACAACAAATAAGGGAGGAATATCAAGGAGAAACATCATCGGTACCTAGTATTGAGAACATTTCAGAAAAGAAAGTCAATCACAAGCAAAATGAAGAAAAAGATGAAAGTATTGATCTCAACATAGAAAAAGTAAGCAAGGGAGGTGATTTATCACCTAGACAAACCAGGCAGTTGAAAGGAAAAGTCAAGAAGGGTAGTAAACCAGGGCTTCAACAATCATAAATACATACAAGGAGAAAGAAGGGGTCCTCTTTTACTACTGATCAATGATTAATAAGGTGATTTTTTTGGAATATTAAGTCTGTTAAAACTCAAAGATCTTTTGAGAGATTAGTAAACTTAAATAAGAGATATCAATACTCATTTATAGCTTTATTTGAGCCTTTTCAAAGTCCAAATGAGATAGAATAATATAGAAGGAGATTAGGCTTATCAAATGCTAAAGTGAATTATTCTACTAAGATATGGATATTTTGGGAGGATGGTTGGGAGTTTGAAGAGTTGTCAAACTCAATGCAAAAAATAACTATGAAGTTTCAGAGAAGGGGTTCAAATGAAAATATTTGCATCTCTGCAATTTATGCAAGATGCAGTGTTTTAAAGAGACTAGAATAATGAGAAGATTTAGAATAGGTTGAATATCAATTGCAATGCCCATAGTTGGTAGGGGAGATTTCAATACAATTGTGGATGAGGCAGAAAAGCTAGGAGGGCTACCTGTTACTCAACAAGAAACTATTGATTTTATGAGTTGTATTAGTAAATGTGCTCTAAATAAACTAAAGTTCATAGGTAGCAATTATACTTGGTGGAATGGAAGAATAGAAGAGGAGTATATTTTCAAGAGGCTTGATAGGGTATTTGGAAATAGTGAATTTGTGCAACTTCTTCCCAACGGTGAAGTGTATCATTTTATTAGTCAAAGCTCTGACCATGCTCCACTACATGTGATATGTAATGCAACTTAGGGAAGAGTTGTAAAACCTTTTAGGTTTTCGAATTTTTAGGTAAAGCATAAGGACTTTCTTCAAGTGGTAGAAGAGGTATGGAAAGGAGAAATTCAAGGATCACCTTTTACTGTTATGCATGAAAAGATGAAAAAGGTGAAATTTGCATAAACACAGTGGAGCAAAAGATGCTATGGAGATATTTTTAAAAAAATTGATACGCTAGAGATATGATCAAAGAAAAGGAGATTCAATTGGAGATTTGTCATTCTGAAGAAAATAAGAACTGAATAGGGTGGAAGCTGACTTGAAAAGATATTTACACTTGGTAGAGGAATATTGGAAACAAAAGACAGGAATGAGGTGGTTTAAAGATGGAGATAGGAATACAAAAAATTTTCACTCTTATGTAAAGGAAAGAAGAAACAAAATGCAGTTATCAGAAATTCAGACAAAGCAAGGTGACATGGTCAGTACAACCTAGAACATAGGAGAAGAGGCTATTAATTATTTCATCAAACAATTCACTCAAGATCAGGAAGGAGAAAACACATAATTGATCCAATATATTCCTAATATGATTACACAGGAGCAAAATGAGAACATGGTCATAATACCAACCAGGAAGGAAGTGAAACAGATGGTTTTTGCTTTACATGGGGAGAGTGCTAGTGGTTCTTATGGTTTCTCTGGATAATTCTTTCAATCATGTTGAGAAACTATTGTAGAGGATGTTACAAACATGGTGAAGGCTTTCTTTTATGGTCAAGAGATTCCAAGGTTTATAACTCAAACCAATTTGGTACTAATTCCTAATAAGGAAATAGTTAAAACTTTTGGAGACTTGAGACCGATAAGATTAAGTACTTTTGCTAATAAAATAATCTCAAGAGTATTACATGAAAGGATTGTTGATTTAATTCCTAGTATCATCACTCCCAATCAAAGTGGTTTTGTCAAGGGTAGGAGTATTACTGAGAATGTGTTGCTGGCACAACAAATAATAAGGGACATTAATTTGAGGAACAAAGAACAGAATATGGTGGTTAAGTTGGACATGGCAAAAACATATGATAGGTTTTCTTAGAAATTCCTTATATGGTTTTTAGAAGATTTGGTTTTGATGAAAGAATTATTGATATAGTTGTATGGCTACTTAGTAATAATTGGTACTCAGTGTTGGTCAAATGGCAGTCATTTGATTTCTTTCAATCATCTAGAGGATTAAAACAAGGAGGCCCTTTGTCTCATACTCTCTTCACCATTACAGCTGAAGTACTAGCTAGGAGCTTAAATAAGTTGTTTGATGATCCTTTATTCAAAGGATATGGTATGACTAAGTGGGGAGCAAAAATTAATCACCTCTCTTATGCTGATGATCCTATTCTCTTTTGTTCAGGACACTCAGGTTCTATGAAGATGATAAAGATTTCGAGGGAGTATGAGAGAATATTAGGACAGCTGATTAATCTAGAAAACTTTTTATTCTATCTACATGAAAAGACTCCTATTGGTATGTGTTTAAAAATTAAAATAATAACTAGTATTGCTCGGGGTTCTTTTCCTTTGACCTATTTAGGATGTCCTATTTTTTATGGGAAAAAGAAAAAGTGCTACTTTGAGGATTTGGTTAAGAAGGTAATGAAAAGGTTAAGCTTGTGGTATAATAAACTATTGTCTTTTAGAGGAAGGTATATATTAATAGCTCATGCGTTATAATCTATACCTATATATTTTTTATCCGCCATGAATCCTCCTATTTCGATTATTATTCAAATTCACAAAATCTTTGCTAAGTTTTTCTGGGGAAATGCTACTGGAGCCAATAATAAGCATTGGATTTCTTGGGAAATTATGTGCTATCCAAGGAAAAATTGGTATTAGTTTTAGATATTTACATACCATTGCTAAAGCCCTTAATGCTAAGCTATGGTGGAATTTTAGAACTTCTACCTCCTCTTTGTGGAGTGAATTTATGTAGAATAAATACTACAAAAAGCTACATCCTACCCAGGGGCCTTGGATCATCTTAATCTTGGAGAAGTTTAGAGGACATCAGGGAATACATTGAGCATAATATATGGTGGCAGGTCAAATCAGGAAAATAAAGTTTCTGGTTTGACAACTGGACTAGACAAAGTGCCCTCTATTTTGTGGAAGGAGAGAATGTTGTTGAAGAAGAAATGGAGTTTAGACATTTTGAAACTGAGGAAGGATGGAACTATCAGATGTTAAGAAGCAGACTATCTCAACATATGACTGATTACATAATGGAATATATAAAGCCTCCTATTGGTGATCAGCTCAATTATAGGGCTTGGTGGATGGGTAACAATCAAGGTATATTTTCTGTTAAATTAGCTTTCCATATGATGAGGAAAGAAAGGGTACCTAAGATGGAATACATGTATATTTTGAAGAAAGAAGTGCCTTTTAAAATTAGTTTCTTCATGTGGAGGGTTTGGAGAAGAAAGATAGCTACCGATGAAAATCTCAAGAACATGAGAATTAATATTGTCTCTAGGTGTTGGTGCTGCGAAGATAAAAATGAGGAGACTATGGAGCATCTTTTCTAACATCCCATATAGCTAAAAGGTTATGGAGGCAGTTTGCTATTTTTGCAGGTATAGACATTGAAGACATGGATCTAAATCAGGTGATATGGACTTGGTGGATAATGAAGGTGCCTACTAAACTGAAAGTGGTGTTTGAAACAAACCCAATAATGATCATGTGGTATCTGTGGAAAAGAAGAAATGGCATTAAGCATGAAGGTAGAGTTACTTTTAACACCCTGGTGTGCCAGGCACAAGACTTGGTGAGAAAATTCATCAAAATCTTATATCCTTGGGTATTGGTGGGAGAGAGAGATTGCCCATCTTTGATAAACACCTTCACATAATACAGACCTTGGTTACATTATTTGAGTGTTATATGGTGTTTTTCGGAAAGCGGTAAATTTAAATGTAACACAGATGGGGCATGTTTGGGGAACCTAGGTATTGGTTCTATTGCTTTCTGCATCAGGAATTAAAAAGGGAATTTGGTTTTTCCAAAAGCTAAAGGAATAGGGTAAACTACTAATATGGAGGTAGAGATTACAACAATTATAGAGGCTTTGACATATTGTCAAGCACAGAACATAAAAGTAGTTACCATTGCAAATGACTCTCTTATCTCTCAAAAGATGATTCAGGATTAGTGGAAAAATCCATGGGAGTTAGTGGAAAGAGTTGAAAACATTCAATACATGTTGAAAGCAGTACAAAGAAATGTTACACACATTTTTAGATAAGGAAATACTGTAGCAGATACTTTAACTAGTAAAGTTATTGTGCAGCAAACAAAAATGGAATTCAGATATTCATACAACTTTCGATTGAGGTAAGAAAGTTACTCAACATGGATAAGACTCAAATCCATAATCTCTGAATCAGAACACGCAAGATAGTCAAGCAGCAAAGGAAGCAGTAATAATGGAACAGTAAAGCATGCGGATGATGAGGAATAAAAGTACTTGCTACTCTTGTTTAAATGTATGGATGCATTGTATCTTTAAAAAAATTTATTTAATACCCCACAAAGTTTTCTTCTAGTCTGAGCCTTAGAGCATATCCAGCAAAGCGGAAAAATCTGAGTCTAAAAGTTTCAGAAGTATCTTCCCAAGTATGAAACACTTTGAATCATGTGTAATTTACCTAATTTTTACTTTTACTCATATCATTGAACAAGATTTCCATCGATACCAATTTCATCAAAATCCGACATCGAACGAAGAAGTTATGGCCGTTTTACTGAGCGTTGTCGGAATCGCAGGTTTGACGGTCGATCTGACGGACCGCTAAGTTCTTGGTGGACCGTCAAGTGTCCCGTCATACCAAGGAAGTGGTTTCCTTTTTCGATCATTATGTGACGTCCAAAGTGGTGGATCGTTAGATTTCTGATGGACCGTCACTCCGAGGCAGAACATCCCAGTTTTGGTACTTGAGTGACGGACGACTTGGTGGACCATCAGATCGACCGTAATAGACCCCGATTGGAATTTTCTAGACAAATTTTAAAGGGGTATTTTGGTCTTTTCCACATCCTCCCCCTGCTCTATAAATACCAGGCCAAGGGCCTTCAACTTCATTTTTCTCTCTTCCACCCAAAAATTAGGGTTCCCAAAATCAAAATACTCTCTTCTCCTTTCATAAAATTCAAGAGAGATCAAGAAGGTCAAGAACTCCTTTCAAGATCCTTCAATAAAAGAAATTCCCAAGTATGTAGATGTTGATTCTTAGGTCCCTTTCATCCAAGAAGCTCAAGTACCATTTTTAAAATTAAGGATTTTATGTTTTGTGATATTCCATGAATTGTATAAGTTGAAGTTGATGTTACTTGTTGTGTTGTTGAGTTTGGATTCATGATTGTTTGTAAGATTTATGGTCTTTGACCCTAGTAAGTGGAATTTATGTGATGTTGTGAAGAGCCCTTTTGAAGTTGATGTCTATGTGAGGTGTTCATGACATTAGGGTGTAGAGATGGTTGAATAAGCGGAGTATGTACCCCATAGGTTGGATGAAAGGCTGAGGTGAAGCATAGAGGGGCATTGTAGTATGTTAAACGGGAAACCCAAAGTTGTGGGCTAGTCCATGCACACCCAGTGTTTGATAAAATACCTTAGTGAGCGGAATGAGCCATAATAATAATATGGAATCCCCGAGTAGGTGTAGAACCGGACATGTCTAGTGGTTGTCGAAAGACCGTAGTGAGTAAGTTGAGATGAAATAGCGGTAAATCTCCCAAGTGAGTGCTCTTTGATTTATTTTTGGTTTTGATACATGCTAAGTGGATTGCAAGAGTGTAATGACATGATAGTGTGAAGTTTTCCTGAAATCTCGTGATATCTAGATATATGTCGAGACTGATATAGGTGTGAAGTACTTGATGCAAAACTTTGTTGAATGGGGTATAATTTAATAGCATGTCTTCCTTAAGGTAGTTTGTGATGATGAATCGATATTGATGACCCCCCCTAAATGTTGGGAGCGATACTTTGGTAATTATGATGGTGAATAAAAGTTTATATTTCCTAAATGATAGATGCGATGTCGTAAGGTTTGCGAGGGGGAAAGTATGTTATGATTCTGAAATGCTTAGAGTGACCCCTTAGTAGTTGTGATGATGAGTAGACGTTTGTGAATCCTTGGAGGCTTGAGGTGATGTTCTAAAGATTGTAAAATTAAATATATGGCATGATTTCTGAGTTTCTTGTGAATATGCCTGAATGATGGTAATGATGCATGAATGTTTGTGATGCTTGAATGAATGATGATGCTTTACTTCTATGTTATCGAGTCCAGGGGGTATTTATACCCGAAAATAGAGTTGTTGTCTAGAGCCCGTGTTAGTTTCTCGATAATTCCAACTGAGCCATGATTTTCAGAACTCAGTGAACTATAGAACTCTGTATCCTCAGACAAGTGTGAAGCTTAATAAAGTTCAGTAATCTCAGTTATCTCTGTAATCTCTGTATCACTAAAAATATAGCCTCAGACCTGTACTCAGCCCAGTCCTAATGGAACTCAAGTGATTCAATTCTAATCTCAGAAATGATTCGAATAATCTAATCAAGCTATGTATCGTCAGTCAGATACCATGATTCGATATTATTTCTGTCAGATACGGAACCAAGTGATCTCAGCGTATTTAAGACAGATCATTTGAGAAACATGATTATGTAAATAGTTTCAGCTTTATTGTGTTCATTCTAAGGATTCAGTGAGAGTCTTTCAGTTGGGAGTAGAAACTAGCACCGAGCGAGGGAAGGGATGGCAATTCCTCCCGTTAGAGAGAGAGGCCGGAGTTGTTAGTAGCAATCCCTTAACTCCAGAACTGCATAGCCAGTGCAGGATACAGGAGTTCCCGTCAATAGAGGCTGTCACCGTCAGAGAGGTCGACTATTATATTGCCTCAGGTCGACTTCCTGCGAGGGTCATCCCATCAGAGAGGCTTGACCCGAGAGTGAGTCTTTACCCATGGCACGGTGTTGACACCCTTCCAGTTGGGGTTACAGGTTGGACCCCACCTGTGGTAGGTTGGGGCATGTCGGTTAAGTGACTACTTCCCACAGTTGCAGTTGCAGTATCAATCTTCAGAAGTCAAGACCATGTGGTACAGTCGTCTATCTCAGTAAGGAACTCAGATAGTTCCATTTATTCATGGACCATCCCATCAGATAGGCTTGGCCTCATATACAGATGCTTACTATCATATTTAAAGATCTCCAGATAGGCTTGGTCTTCTTCTCAGAATTTGTTGAGTATTCTTGTTGACGGATTCAGATATAATCCTATTTTCTTATCATTGATAAAGCTCCTGAAGTTGTCTGTTAGAAAAGTTGAATCTCTAATTCTGTCGGTTGAAAGCGGTAAGCTCAGAACTCACTCTTTGATATAAGTATACTCAGATCCCCAGTTATCAGTAGCAGATAAGTCAGTGGTTCAGTATCTCAGTGATGGTAGTGAGTTTAGCTCGCAGTAAAGCGGTGCCCAGGGTCAAGTCTCTAGAGTTGTGATGATTATGAGTATGATTTATGCATTCTTGTATGTGTGCTTCTTTTCGTGCGGTATTCTCATGATCATTTAGGTTATACATATTTTGCATGTGTGAGCCCTTGCATTTAGCCTTACCCCGTCTACATACTCAGTACATTTTGTGCTGACGCATTTGCGCTATGGTGTCTCATTTGACACCATAGGTTTAAAGGCACAGGACCTAGAGTATCATCAGCAGATCAGTCCTAGTCAGCAGCAGTAGCAGTGAGTCCTCTTCTTTCATGGATGAGTTTCAGTTTTCTATTATTGTAATCAAAATTTTATTTACTTTCAGTTGACGGAGTAAGTTGGGGACCTGTCCCATCAACTCCACAGTTCAGTCAGATTAGAAGCTTTTCAGACGGATGTATTATATAGTATTCAGTTTTATATTTTGAGTATTTATAGATGTGTTGAATCTTATGACCAGTTTCTGCATTTATTCCAGATATTATGCAGTGTACAGGTACAGATATCAGTAAAGGCTTAGCTTGTGGTCCTTCGAGGTCACAAGCACCATGTGACATCTCGGGATGGGATCTCGGGGCGTTACACTTTACATCTTATTTTCAACTGAATCTGGTCGTTTGTTGGGCCCATCCGATTAATGTATAATTGTGGATATGCTTTGACTTTAGCAACATAAATAAAATGGTCCAGATCGGACCAAAAATTTAATCAAAAAAATAAGATACGAAAAATCTGGTCATGAAGCGAGCGGGTAAAACAGGTAAATCAAATGGCTATGTTTTTCAATGTACACGTCCATTGGAACATGACGAGAGCTTGGGCGAACATAAATAGCCTTACTGCTCAATGCCGTAGTCGATTGAATTGACTCCAAAGTTATTCTGTTAGTATTTGTGGTTCCAAATGGAATATGAAAATCCCCAATAAATTGTCAGTTGAAAAATAACATGCGCAATAATTTGACAAAATGCAATGGTTGTTCATTGTACATTTCTGGATCTCCTTGGTGCCTTAGTTCCGAAAACAACAAATAATCATCGAAAATGCAAGGCATTACATTTTGTTGTTGTTCTCCATCCCTTAGTTTAACCATTATCTGGAGTATGAAGTTCTAGATTTGATTTTCCATCAAAACCAAATCCCGACTTATTTGTGACACCACAAATAATCCTAACTGCTCTTTTGTAGCAAGAGCCTTCTTGAGTCGTCCCTCAATGTTATTACCATATGGTTCATAATAAAGCATGCATCCAAAAGCATCATTGAAGCAAATTCATTGTCACGAAACCGTTCGGTTTCCATATCAAGGTAGTATTTTCTGGCTTCTTTCACTACTGCTAGAATGTTGTCGAACAACAATTCCTCTTCTAAACTACTTTCGGAAATGAATAATTTCAAAGCCGTAAGTTTGAAATTTTTAAAAAATTTAAGATTAGTTTTTTCGTGGTGAAATGGACCAATCGACACCACTATAGGATCATATTGATTTTCATTTTATTCTCTTCTCTGATGAATAGTGGAACTTTCTGTATTTTTTTATGCATTTTTATGATGGAGTTGGTTAAAGAAAAGAACGATGGACTAGTTCAAGAAGAAGGTAGGAAGAACACCTTGGCTGGACACAGGGGTAGCTCAAGCGTAAAGCTAGTAAAGTCATCGCTTTAGGCCCCCAAAATTTTGTTGCCTCAAATTTTTAATAGTAAACTACACTTGAAATAATAATGAAGATTGTGAAATACATTTTTAAAAAGTATCTAAATAATAATAATAATAATAATAATAATAATAATAATAATAATAATAATAGTAATTACAGAGAAAAAGTTATCTCATTTTTACAAGGAATATTTTAGAACTTTGAACTAAACAACTCAAACTTTATATTAATAAATAACATTTTAACAACAACATTCAAATTAATACATTGCAAATAAATGACTAACATCTTATTAACAACAATTAATCCATACTTTTATTAATAATCATATTAATATGTGAAGTTAAAGGTTGTATTTTTTAAAAATACTACATCGAAATAACTACTATACAAGAATAAATAAGTCAACACTAAATTATTACAGTTATATTTTTGTAGTCACCTCTAAATTATTACAGTTGTATTTTTGTATGTATATTTATACATGTAAGAACTATTACAATTTGAATTTAGGCCACTAATTTTATCAAAACGCCCATGGCCTAGACAAGTTTGGGAGTTTGGGAGATTTATGACCAGTAGTAGTATTTATAAGTAGTAACGGAGTTTTAAGTAGTATTTATAAGGATCGGGACTGTTTTTATAAGACAAGTTTTGTTGGATGTTTGTAATTGTACTGATGGTCATAGTATTAGGGTAGATCCTCCAAATGGCTTCTATGTGTACTGATGTTTTGAACTTTTTAGTAGTAATGAATAATCATCCTTTTCTACAAAAAAAAAAAAAAAAATAGTATTTATAAGTGCCTTATTATTTTTCTTATAAATGACAATAATCTATTATAAAAATAAATTAGAAACAACTTCACAATCTCTTTTTTTATTTTTGTTCCATTTTAATTTTCCTCTTAAACTGATAAATTTTTCCTTGGGGTTTAGTGACTTCCATTGCACAATGTAAAGGTGTCAATCGGGCCGATTTGAGCCTGCCCAATCGGTCCACTTAAATAACTCGGCCCAGTTAGCCCCCGGGCTGTAGGGTATCGGATCTCGGGTTGAGCTAATTTTAAAATTAGGTTCGGTTAACTTAGTTCGGACCAAAATCGATTCAGGCTTTGGTTAATCAGCCCGGCCCAAAAACTTTTTTAAAAAAAAATGATTTTTGACTGTTGGGTTTGGGTCCAAACGGCTACTTAGCCCTTTTTAATAAAAAAAACTTTTTAAATTTAAAATATTTATTTAAACCCAAAAAAATTCATATAAATACCCTACACTTTCAAATCATTTTCCACACAATTTTCATTCTCTCAAATCTCAATTCTCAAAATTCAAACATTCTATACATTTTCTAAAGTGCTCAATTTAATTTTTTAATTTTGCGATTACAAAGTACGAGTGGAAGTTTCTAAAGTCACAACTTTTCGATACTTCAAAGATTTGGTATTGTTGTTCCATCTCTAACTTTTAATTTTTAATTAGTGTATTAATTATTGAATATTTAATTTTATTATATTTGTCTATTTTAAATTTTTTTTGTTTGATTTATGTTATGGATAAATTAAGAAACCTCACCACTAAAAGTGTAAAAAATTTATCTCGAAAGTGGTAGTGGTAGTAAAAAGCGAATTACTGGCGGTAGAGGTAGTTCAAGTAGAAGATATACTCGTGTGCCTCCGTCCCCGGTACCTCTTAGTTAACCTTTTGAGTAAGAAGTAGGTGTAGGTGCTCACGAAATGAATTATATAGAAGCTCAAAAAATTTATTGTATAGACGAAGAAAATGAAGTAGATGTGGTATATTTAAATGAAGATGATGAAAATATTGGTGAGACACACGTGGTAGAAAATGCTAACGTTATATCTGAATCGGTTAATCACCATCCCCATCCTCCCCGTGCCCCAAGAGCTCATAGAACAACTAGTATTGCATGATAATTTTTTACACAAATAGGAGATACTGAGGTGCAATGCAATATTTGTCAATAAATATATAAGTATAAAAGTGGAGGCAAGCAAGGGGTACGGGTACGTTAATGAGATATATAAATGATAATCACGAAAGAAAGTTATTTATTGCACGAGGTGGTGAGGCTATTGGTGGGCCAACACAAACTAGAGTGGATCCAGCAACCGGTCAGGTAATTAAGAATTATAATAAATACAGGGACCGAAAAGAAATAGCAAAAATGGTAGCTGTAGGTTGTTTGCCTTTCAGTTTTTCTTCTTCGGATACGCTTATTCATTATATTCAAGCAATTTATAGTCCTATGTTTAATGGTATTCCTAGAAGTACTTGTTAGGCCGATATTTTTGGACTTCATTCACAATATATTTTTTATTTATCTAAATTATTAAAAAAATATTCAATGTAGCATGACTCTAACTTCTGATCTGGATTATGCTGTTAATAAAAATGATTACTTGTAACCAAATAGATAGTAATTATGTTATGCAAAAACGTATTCTTGTTTTTTTGTATGATGAAGATCGTAGACTGTAACGCTCAGAAAATGGGTCTTGAGATGTCACATGGTGCTTGCAACTACAAATAGCCCCAAGTTAACCCTTTGAGCCTACTACTGCATTTAATACTCATTTTAAGAATTTAAATCAGATAATTAGAATTAATTCTCATCAATCCACTCTATAAATATAATGTCCAAATCAGAAGATACTGAAAAGTCCGACAACACAACTGACAGTCTAGTCTGACAGAGCCTCTACAACTCAAAGAATAGAGAGCCATTGGGACAGATCCCCAACTAACTCATACTCAAATGAAAGGAAATAAAACAACAACTGATAATACAGAATGACTAGAACATAGGTCCTCCTAACCATGAAGACTCACCACTGCTAGAATATAGACAAAGGTGATCAGGTTCGCTAACGTTGCTGGGACTAGGCACCTGAACCTACATTATGAGGAAATGTAGCACACAAACGAGTATGTGATCAATACTATGAGAATGTACTGAGTATATGGGGGTGTATGCATTTGAATAAATGATATCATAAATTATGTTAGAAATCATGCATGCTGGCAATAATGACTCACAAAGCTTGAATAAAATTTGAAATATAAATATCATAGATCATGAATAATGAAACATGTATCATAAATCTCGTGAGTCATTATACTTAACTCAAAAATCTAAATTTCTCCTTTTATTCTCAAAACTCGTAAGCTAAAGAAATCTTTAAATAATCTTTCAAAACTCATACTTCTTTACTGAGGAGAATAGAACTTCTTTAAAACTAAAGGACTCAAAACTTTACAAATTTAGAAATTTGGAATTGGGATACTTTGGACTCTTATGGACCTGGAAACTTGGGGTATTGATATGAATAATCATTCAAATTACAAATTCAATGATAAGATGGATCTATTTGATGTTTGCATTTTGGAAAATTTGCCTCAACAACCAAGTGGCAGCTTGTAAGTATTGAATATACATATTAGTTTATATATATATATATATACATATACTTACTTATTAATTAATGTATTTGTCGGAATTGTAGTTTATATATGATGACATATGTTGAGTATCTTACTTTTGGTGAAGGTGTTTCAGATGCTGCCTTTGATCCAAATATTATTCGTACGAGATATGCTTCAATGTTATGGCATTATGGTTGGAGGAAAAAAGAAGAGAAGGCACAAAGTGATCATGAAGCACTAATGAGGCCTCCTAGGAAAATTGGGATAACAGAATATACTGAAGTACATGATATTTGACGTTTATTTTGAATTTGTGGTATTTGACAACAGTTAACTTTAGGTAGACTAATATTTAGTTAAATATTTCTTAGGTTTCATATGTTACTTTAATGTTGAAAGTCGATATTTTAATGTTTTTTTGATGTAATATTTAGATTTTTGATGCTTAAACTATAAAATAAAATTTTTTGTGGTTAGTTTATGTTACTGTTATGCATATGTCAGTATGAATATGTGGTTTTCAGTTTTGAATGTATTTTTGAGTATTTAATATGTATATTCCAGTTACTATATGCATTTTCCAGTTATGCATTTGTATTTTTCATTTTATATATATGTATTTTGAGTAATGGATGTGTTTTTTTCAGATCTGTATATGTATTTTAATAATATATATATATTATTAACGCATATGTATTTATGCATAAAGCATATGTATATATGAATATGTTTTTTAAGAAAAAACATATGTATTTAAAGTTTTGATTACGTAATTGATATGTCTCTTTATATGTATTTTTTATTTACTTTTTATTATGTAAATGTATGTTAACTTATTGTTAGTTTTTATAGATGGACATAGGTACTTAATACATTCTTATATGTATTTTTTCAAATTAAAAGATTGATATGTATGGCCTCTAGTTTCTTAGATATAAATCAATAATGTTATATGTCTTGTACAATATATTCATAATGAATTAAGTTAAACAAGTTCAGTAAAAAAAAATTACAACAATTTAACTATAAAAAGTTCAATAACATAAAATATTTTTATCAAAATTTAGAATCATATAATTATCAGTGAAAAAATAAAGAAATTATTTTTTGACATAATGCTACATTATGAACATATCAACATTTAAACTACAATTGTAACATTTAAACTATACTAATGAAAAAATTCAGCTACATCGTGAAAAATATAAACATAATGCTACATCGTGAAAAAATAATTGCAACATTGAAACTATAACAAGTTCAATAACATCAAACATTTATTTCAAAATTTAGAATCTTATTATTATCAATGAAAAAGTTCAGCAATTGTTTTTTGACTAAGAGGCCGTTTGGCCATAGAAATTATTCACTTTTTTGGGAAATTTTTTTTCACTTTATAGGATTTGTGGTATTTGGCCATAGATATTCCAAAAATAATTCAAAAATTATTTTCTGAAAAGTAAAAACTTTTTGTTGTTTTCACTACTTTTCAATTCCAATTCCAACTTTTATTATTATTACATATAACCCCAATTTTTTTAATACTACACAAAGCCCTTATTTACCGCACAAATCCACAACCAACAACCATACACAAATACCAACTACTATTCGTACTTTTCTTTCATAGCAATATTACACAAAGTTTATTAACTGCACATATCCACCGCCAACAACCATAAACAAATGCCAACTACTATTCATACTTTTCTTTCACTGTAAAAGTCTTCAAAATTGAAGACGACTTGAATATCAATTTACTTCTTCAACTATTTCTTTCTACTTTTGGCTATAAAAATCTACAAAATTGAAGGTACTTTCAACTTCAACTCTTTTTGGCTCAAATTTGGAGATTTTGAAGAAATTTTCTACTTTTCTCAAAAAATTGAAATTGGGGTTACTTCTTTCAGCTTAATTTTGAGGTTCCTTCACATTTTTCTTCTTTCCTCAAAATCTAAAGAATCTTTTAATCAGTTATTTTTGTTGTCAACACCAACAGCTTGCGGCAACATATTTGACGGTACTCTTTTTGCTTGATTTGTCATTGATTTTAGACTTGCTATCCCTAAATTGAGATTTTTCTGTGTTTGGCTATGTGTTGATTATTTTTTCAGTTGCTTTTCAATTATGTGATTTTCAGTTTTTTTGTTCAATCAACTTCTATCGTCTTGTTACAACTAATGATGTTAGGATTATTTTTTAATAAAGTTATGTAATGCAAATAAATCTTGAAGCTGATTTTGGAATATCAGATGAAAACTCTTTGGCAGCACCTCCATTGGTTAACAGAGTAACATATAAATCCTAACTCGTTTTATGATGTTCAACTTATATAAGCAATGTTTCAGTTATATGTTATTCTAAAATAAAGATTTTTATGCGTCCGATTATTTTGTTGTTGTTGTACAATAGAAACGTGAAAGAATAAGCAAACCACGTGGTTCAAATGCCATCAAATGGACAAGTGATAACACATCTATTCTGATCCATATCCTACGTGATGATGCAAGGAATTACGGATTTAATGGTTCTACCACTAATTCTCTACGTTGGAGGGAAATTATAGATGAGTTTTGGAGCAAATTTGGAAAGAAAGACATTTTTGATGAACAACAAATCAAGTCCAAAAACAACAGACTAAGGATCGACACAAAAAATTTCAAGGAGTTACTTCTAAATTGCTCTGGATATGGCTAGGATCCTATCACTAACACATTTAATTGTTCATCTGATATTTGGGCAGCATATTTATTGGTTAGTTAGCTAGATGAGTTAAATTATGTATGTTCTATTTATGTACATTGAACTAATATTTTCTTTTCAATATTGTACAACAAAAGAAAAAAAAATGTATAGTTAAGCAAGTTCAGATACAAGGAGCTTGAACACTTTGAGTTGTTGCAAGAGATATTTGGAAAATCATTTGCCAAAAGAAAACACGTAGTTTATAGTAATGCACCTGATTCCACACAACAATCAAATAAACCTACTAGAGTGGATAAAGAGTCTTTCTCTTGTGATGATGATCTTGATGGTATTGGGCCTATGCATGTCACAAGTAGTGGTACCGGGACTGAAAAATGTACTACGACTGATCTATCTATGACAACTGATGGTGGCACATCTATACTTCGTAAAAAAAGGTCGCTCTACAATGAAGGACAATATACATGAATCTCTTGAGGAACATTTGAAGTGGAAAAGAGAGCGAGCTGAAGAAAAAGAAAAAAATAGGAACGGGCGCAAGCGGCAAAAAAATTTGAGATAGATAGCTACTCAAAGCAAATTGTCATTTCCCAATTACAATATATCATGAATAAATTTGACATGAGGAAAAGCAATTTTCTCTAGATGTGCCTCACTTGCGTGACCCCAGCTTTAGGAAGATGTTTGTCCACATGGCTGAAAAATAACAAATTCAGTGGATTAAAGGCTTAAAATAAAGTTGGGAAACTAGTGGTTGTAATTGTTTGTGTTGTAGACAATTGTGATGAAACACTAAATTTTTGTGGAGATAATGCTTATCTACGTGAATAGATTCTCTATAAAAAATTCACTTAAGTGCTCGATTTGTAGCAATATATCCATCTGATATTGAGTTTCATTTGATATTGTGTTCCTATAAACTATCTGTTGGGTTGTCTGGTCCAACACTATCGTACTAATATTGTGTTCTTTCACTATTTGTAAGTTTTTTGTAAGTGTTCAATGAAAGATATGAGCATATCCAAGAATGACATCGAGCCTGATAGCGATATTGAAGATTACATCTCATACATTGCAGTTTGTGATCAGTGTGAACAGATTTCTCATGAACATAGATTATTATTCCACACATGCAACATACATCTAGGCCCAGTATGACATGGGTTATTAATATTCTTCATGGGCATTGCATGCGTACCGTAAAGTTTCCTTGTTGTTAAAGCTTTCGAAACGAGTCACAAGAAGTTTTACACTTAGAATTTTAGCTAGGTGTCCAACACTTAGTTTATTTTGATCCTTGAAACTTTGATGAATTATTTCGCGACCTGCTCGAACTCTGTTTCGTGATTTTTTATTGCGTTGCGATGGGGCAAGTCTATAGTACATGTCGGATGAGTTTCAGAATTTTTGGACCTTGTTTAGGGTGTGTTTGGTTTTCAAACCAATAGCATCATGCGATTTGCATAGGTCGCATGGTGCATCGCATCTCTGGCACCATGCGATGGAGCATGCGACACATGCTCCAGACGGTGGGATAGAGCATGCGACACATGCTCTGCTGCACGTACCTAGAAATTTTTAGCTTTTCTTCCATCTTTGTAGGGGTAGAATGGGTATTTCCTATTCCCAATTATGCATTAACATGGAATTTTAATCCCAATTGACCAAAATATGGTCATTATCTTCCAATTCTCTAGAGCAACACTCCTTAGACTCATAAATAAAAATCAAGATACCTTAAATTTCAACCATAAAATTTTGAAATTGATTCAAGATTCGGAATTCCCATTGCAAGAGCTACAAGAAGCACCCATCAATTTCACGAATAGAGCTCCGAAAGCAAGAGTTAATCCAAATTCATAATTTGAGGTATGTGGGGTATGAACAAGAACAATCCTTTCGTTCTTGTGCCCAAAATTTTAGTTTTTCTTAAAGAATCTTGTATTTTTTAGTTAAATTTTTCTTAGTTTGATATATTTCAATTTTATGAGATTATGAGTTGATTAAATCTTGAATTATATGATATTTCACCTATTTTATGTTGTGAATTGAGAATTTATGAATGAATTGCATATTCCTACCATGATTGATGTTTTGAATGGTTCTAAAGTTGAAGTCTTGATTTACTACTATCTTGAAGGTTAATATTAACTGAATATGCATACATGCTTTAAGTCCAAGAATGAGTAGTTGATATTTTCTTAAGAGTTCCAAGAAGTGTATTGAAATTTTAAGACCTTGTTCTTGATAGTTTTGAATTATTATATCCACATCAAGAATGAGTTTGGTTTTGAGAATGTTATGATTTTGAATTTTCCTCTAGCAAATTGCTTACCAAGATTCAAACCAAGATTGAAGTTTTGATATTTATTTAAGATAGTAATCCATACTATTGATGAATAAAAGCAAAGAGAAGCATAATTTCGTCTTCATTATAGACCCTTGAGTTATTTTAAGGTGGATTTCCTAAACTTTCTGAGCCTAAGTATGGGAGTAGTATTTAGCACCGAGTTGGGTATGATTTTGAGGTCTCATAACCCAGAACTACGTGCTACCATAGGATTAAAATTTGTGGGCCTAAGGCCAAGACAGTCATCACGAAAATTGAGGTTCTATTCCGATGGAAAGGGTAGAACAGCTCTCCCCGACTTGGGCAAGACCTTGGACTCCGTGTGGCTCATATGATTTATGTCGGTTATAAGAAACTCCTAAGTTTTCCACAGTATCCCAAAGTCTTAAAGTTTTAAAGTCTTCTCCCAAAGCAGTCCCCTACTCTTATTAAGCTAAAAGTATATATGTTGAAAAATTGATTTTGAGATTTCCATGTTCCCAATCCTAAAACTTTAAAGTCTTAAAGTTCAAAAGTTCAAAAGAAACTCCTTTTTTTCAAGGGATTAAAGTGTAAGTTTTGAAATTTGTTGTTTCATTATTCTACCTAGATTTATCAATTTGAGAATAAAGAAAGAATATAGATTTAGACTAAAAGTATAATGACTTACGTGATTTATATCACATGTCTCCTATTCATGATTTATGAGAGTTTTATTCAAGCTATGTGAGTCATTTACAATTGCATGCATCTTTTCTATAAAGATTAATGATATCATTTATTTAAATGTGTACACCCCCATATACTCAGTACATTCTCATAGTACTCATCACATACTCGTTTGTGTTCTACATTTTCTCCTAATGTAGGTTCAGGTGCCCAGTCCTAGCAGCGTCAGTGAACCTGAGCACCTTTGTCTACATTCCTGCAGTGGTAAGTCCTCATGGTTTGAGGATCTATGTTCCAGACATTCAGTATTATTAGTTGTTGTTTTATTTCCTTTCATTTGAGTATGAGTTAGTTGGGATCTGTCCCAATGGATCTCTAACTCTTGAGTAATAGAGGCTTTGTCTGACAAGATTATTAATTGTGTTTGGACTTTTCGGTATTTGATACTCGGACTATGTTTTCCAGTTAACTCAGCTCTAATTTGATATATTATAGTATCATGCTTGATTTAATATCCTAAAGTAAGTAATATAGATAGTAGAAGGCTCAAAAGGGTTAGCTTGGGGCTACTCTTAGCCTTAAGCACCATGTGACATTTCGGGGTGAGTTTTTGGGGCGTTACAGTGTATGTATGACACTACACATTTCTATCCTAAAATATTTTGTTGACTAATCAGCATGATAAAACAAAACAACCTGTCACCAACCAACCAATGAACGTCACATGTTTCAGTTGAGGAGTCTGTTGCTATTTTTTTTACTATTATTGCACATAACGATAGTCAACGGTCGACAGGTGAAATGTTTTCAACATTCCCTCAAGACAATTAATTGACACATTAGAAGATTCGTTAAAGTAATTAGTCAATTGACACCAATAATTATATTTCAAAAAAATATGTCAAGCATACATCCAAAGATTCGGTAGAGTAGCCACTTTTGGCCTTACTTTAAGGTAAATTTTAAATCTTTTTTTGAAGTATTTATCATATTTGTTTATCTTTAACAATTTTATGATCATGTTTGGTAGGATTGTGTTGGTGAAATTGATGGGACATATGTACAAGTGGAGGTGCAAAAGGATAGGCAACAACCATATTGTAATCGTAAGGGATTCACTTCACAAAATGTCTCATGTGCATGTGATTTTCATATGTGGTTCACCTTTATTGTTGCTAGATGTCAAGATACTACACATGATAGTAGAGTACTTAAGAATGCGATTGTTGATTCCGTGGCAAAATTTTCTTTTCCACCACATGGTATATATTATGATAGGTAAAGCTTACGTCGTTATCTTCAACATAACTTGAAGTACATTAATTTTATTTAATTTACTATGATAGATAAATATTACATTGTTGATGCTGGTCTGCGGAACACGAAAGGATTTTTAGCTCCATACAAAGAAATACGGTATTATTTGTAGGACTACAAAGGGAGTGAAAAAGAGCCTAAAAATGGCAAAGACTTGTTCAATTGTAGACATTCATCTCTACAAAATGTGATTGAGAGAACATTTGGTGCATGGAAAAGTAGATTTAGAATAGTAGAGAACATTTGGAGCATGGAAAAGTAGATTTAGAATATTACAATAAGGCATGAAAAATTATGATATAAAAACGCAAGTTAGGATTGTAATTGCCTGTGCCATCTTGCACAAATTTTTGTGGGAACATCAAAGAAATGATAGAATATTTACAAATTATGAAGATGATATAGTTGTTGACGAACCTAGTGAACTACTGACTGGGATAACTAATGTTTCTTCATCTTCTCGTGCAACTGAAAGAGAAATGCATTCCCGACGAGGCAAAATTGTTCACACAATGTGGGAGGATTATATTAAAGAGTAACTTAAAAGAGTGCTGGATGAATTTTCGCATGAAGTTCCTTAACTATTATCTCCTAATCTGTGATCTCCTAATTAAAGAGTAGAAACTTCCTTTTGATGGTTACTTCACTTTTTTTATAGTAAACTCTTTTTGTGAACCTATTCGAGCAGGCACAGAGTTAAAGAAATTGAGTAGTTGTTTCATTATATGAACAAAAATAACTATTGTTTCATCATATGGTGGTGAAAACATATGCATGTTGCTTAATACTATAATATTTTTTTCAATAGTTGTCAATATTCTTGTGACTTGATATCTCAACAGGAAGAGACTTCAGGATTCCTTAGCTTAAACAGAGTCATGAGTCTTGACAGGTGAGATTTTTTTCTTAAACTTCTGCTTCTTTTTTTTTTCAATGTTTTGATGCCAGATGGAGAATTCATTAGCTGATGTGCTTTTTTAGAATCTCTAGTTGAGCAATCTAATAGTCTAAGCAATGATTATATACTGTAGTGTTTGGAGATTTTATGTGTCTACTTGGTTGAGATGTTTCATACATGTCTATATAGCTTGTTCTATGGTATGGTAGAATTTTTTATTGTTTTGGAAAGAATTGATGCACCAGCCTTTCACTTTAGTCTACAAGATAGAAGGGCTTCCGTTGTATCTTTTCACTAAATTGAAAATTCTTATTCTGACTCTTTGCACTATTTACTGGTGAAGGTTTTATGCAACTCTCATCCCATTGAGTTTGCTTTGTGCTTCCATTACTGTTCATTTGTTAATATTTGATTTGCGACCTGATTATGGATTCTTGAAACACCTCTGCCATAAACTTTTAACCCGTCAAGATATGTGTAATGTTAAGCTTCATCAAGTCCTTAGACAATACCATGTTATTTTATAAATATCCTACTGGTTGAGTGTATTGATTTTTGTCTGTAGAACACCTTTCTTCTCATACAATAACACAATAGCATCTACAATGTAATCGTTTTGAGTTTTGTTTAGAAGGAGATTTTCTCCAAATAGTTTTTTTTATGTTTTTTATATTAATTTTTCAATATATAGGTCGCTTGACTAAATCCTATCAATAATATATTTTTTAGTATGTTTTTCTTTGTCGTTATCACCATAATGGTTTGAAATTATTAGCTTCCGCACGACGTCCTCTCGATTTTGAACCCAAAAAGTGGTATCAGAGCTTATGGTTCAATGGTCCAAAAGTTTGGTGAAACGAGATTAAATAGGTTCAAAGCTGTTTCAAATCAAGATGCAACCTGTTTGGCGATAATGATGATTTTGTATAACTACATGTGGAGACAATTATCAATCATATTTTAATAATCCTGCTGTCAGATATTTGATAATAAAGCTTACTTTTAACCCTGCAAAAGGATTTCAATATTTTTTAACCCAAAAGGGCTAATATATTTTTAACCCAATGGGCTCCATTTTTAAGCTTGACAAACAGCAGAGATATATGAAGATTATGTGAAGAATCAAAATCATCTATGTGATGTGAAGAAGACGGATCAAGTTAAGAAAATCAAGCCAAAAAGGAGAGATTTGTTAGGGTTTTGCCCTGATTTTCTTACAAAAATTAAGTTTTACTTTTTCTTGGAAGGAAAATAAAAGTAACAATAATTACTTTTATTTTTTTCTAAAAGAAAAATATAAAACTTTTTTATATTTGGCAAACCTCTTTCTAAGAGGAAAGATTTTGGAACTCTATAAATAGAAAAACCCTTCCTTCTCATACAATAACATTGAGTCTTGTTTAGGAGGAGATTTTCTCCAAATATTTTGTTTATATTTTTTATATTAGTTTTTCATTATGTAGGTCGCTTGACCAAATTTTATCAACAATATGTTTTTAGTATGTTTTTCATTGTCGTTTGAATTATCACCATGATAATTTGAAACTACTAGCTTTCGTATGATGCCCTCTCGATTTCGAACCCGAAAGCTACATCTTTGTGTCATGCGGGATGTGAACTTCCATAAGCATTTCTTTCTACAGGAGTACCTACCATGTCAGATGTTTTACAATCTGGAGTAGCTTCAACATCGTTTCTTATAGACGAAACATCAGTGTTAAGCAACTGTTGTTGTTGCTGGAAGTTAAGCACATGGTGGTGATGGTGATGGTGATGGTAGTGATGGTGGTGGTGGTGAACTTGGAACTTCTGGTGCATCGCTCTTACTTGGCCCGGAGCTGCCTTTGCAGCATCTTGATTTCCTAGAACCATATGTTGAATAGAAGAATTGTTTCCATGTTGTACTGGTTGAAATGCAGAACAGGGATGGGCATTGACTGCAGGTTTATTTATTGGCTTGTCAATTAATGTGGCTGGTTTGATGAAAAAATTATTTATTGAGGAGCCTATGTCATTGTTGTTACTACTTTCATTTGAGTGATGCGGTTCCTAGCCTGCAAGAGAAAGT
Source organism: Capsicum baccatum var. pendulum (assembly GCA_030864225.1). NCBI lineage: Eukaryota > Viridiplantae > Streptophyta > Magnoliopsida > Solanales > Solanaceae > Capsicum > Capsicum baccatum. The sequence continues at coordinate 254,419,184 of CM061559.1, read as the reverse complement.
GTAATTAAAGCTGAATGAGATATGCTTCTGTTATGTTATTTATCACTCTGACAATTTTTGCTGAGAAATTCATAGAGCAAATTGTTACCACAAAAGAGGATAAAAAGCACATTGCCGGACTGGGACAAGCATGTTCATGCTATTTTTGGCATTATTCAGATAGCAACATCGCAGAGACCAAAATTTTACAACATTGCGTGGTCGTCTGTTGTCACGGCATTAGTGTCATTTTGTTACTCTTTCATTGGATTGGGCCTTGGATTTTCTAAAGTGATTGGTAAAACTTGGACAGTTATCTTTCTCTTCATTTCTTGTCTCTCATCTCACATTTCAAAAAAGTATTTCTTTTGAAAAATCTGTGTATTTTGATTAGTAGACTTGATGTTCGATTTGCAGATAACAAGAGTATCAAGGAAACATTGTGGGAATAACAACAAAGAGTGCTTCTCAGAAGATATGATTAGTCTTCCAGGAACTCGATAACATTGTTTTTGCCTATCCTTAGTCGGTTATTGTCCTCTAGATACAGGTAATAAGTAATGACATTCTACAAGTTTTATGTCTAATGTATACTAGTCTTAACTTCAGGCATTTCTTATTATATCATAGCAAGATATTAATGGATCCAACTCTTATAATTTGTCCTGATACTAGATCATTGAATATTGATTTGCATAGCAGATGCCGACTTGTTTAGGACATGCATTCCTCTAGTTGGAATAGTTGGCACTAATAGTATCTCAGAGACGGCTGATGTTTCTCCTAATATTAATTTTTTATGGAGTGAAGGATACACTAAAATCACCTCTACCAGAAAACCAGACCATGAAGAAGGCATCAATGACCACAATAGTTATCACCACTTTCTTCTATCTATGCCTTAGTTTCTTCGGCTATGCAGCCTTTGGAAATGACATAACAGGGAATCTCTTGACATTCGACGAGACATTTTGGTTTGTTGACTTTGCCAATGCCTGCATTGTCCTTCATCTGGTTGGAGGGTATCAGGTAATATTAAAATTTGAGTGATTTTATTTCACCAATCACTCTTTACTTCGTTTATGAAAATTCTAACTTCACCATAACAAAATACTTGTTTAATTTCCATATGTATTCAGCCAGGTAGTATTTGCATTTGTGGAAAAATGGACAACTCAGAAGTACCCTGAGAACAGATTCGTGAATAAGCTCTACGCCATTAAACTCTTGGTGTTGCCAGATCTCCAGTTAACCCTCTTTCAGTTATGTTTTCAGACTCTATATGTTATATCTACAACAACAATCGCAATGGAATTTCCTTATTTCAATCAAGTATTAGAATTCTTGGAAGCATTGATCCTTTGGCCTATGATCGTATATTTCCCAATGGAAATGTATATTGTGCAAAGGAAAATTAGAGCTTGGTCAAGAAAATGGCTGCTTCTTGAAGGTTTCAGTTTGATCTGTTTGATTGAATTTGTACTAGGCTTTATTGGATCAATTGAGGGAATAGTTAGTGCTAAATTAGCTTAAGATGTAGAACTTTCTACTGTGATTCTCAATAATGTTGCTATTAAATAGTTTAGTAAGATTTTTAAGCTAAAAAACAGGTATATTTTCATTATTTGTATGTATTGTTAGAGACTTTTATCAGAAACAGCAAATAGGGTCTGGTGCTACACACTTTTAGCAATGGGAAAAATTAACTTATTTCATGTCATTCTTGAAATGTGATTTACAAATCTCATTTAGCTAGATTTAACTACTGCCAATCTTGACAGAAATGTGAGTGGTATTTACTCGAATCTTTTCATAGCTTTGATTCAGATAAAGTATTCTTCGGGTTGAGCATTAGTTGTTTACTATGTTTCTTGAGAGTTTGCTTGAGATAGTCTGATAGGTGAGCTTTTCACCATGTAATTTATTGAGACATTAAATCTATTTGCTCGTATTTGAATCTCCATCTTTAAATTTACTGATAGGAACTTTAACAATGCCTTAATCAATTGAAAAACAAAATTTAAATTAGTAGATAAATTAGTTGGACAATTTTGATAGTTTTAAAAAGTTTGGGGCATAAAATTAAATTTAAAAAAGTCTTTTCAAAAGTCTAAAAATACCTTTCAAAAACACATGGCCAAACACAACTCCTACTCCAACTTTAAAAAATTCTAGTTTTTATGTCTAAACGCCTACTAAATACACTAACAAATTTATCATTTTTTGTATTTCCTACATGAACGCTTATTATGACCTTTAAATCCACATGAACTTCAATAATTTTTTTTTCATTTCGAATATAGCACGTTCTGATTTTCCACGATCTTTCTTTGGAGGTCTTTGTAATACCCCAAGTTTGTACCCGGATGCTGTACGGTGCTCATAATTTCGAAGGACCACAAGCTAACCCATGACTGGTACATGCTGCAATAACTAAGTAATAATGCTGTAAATATGCGAAAATAGGCAGAAACTTTCCATAAGGTTTAAATCTATAAATAAAATCTAAAAACAGTAACACAATACCAAAACTGAACATCTATACTGAAAATTGAACAACTGTCTGAAGATACTCTAGTCTGAAATAGCCTCTAATCTGTCTGAACTCTGAAGTTGATGGGACAAGTCCCCAACTAACTCCGACTACTGAAATAACAATTATGTCCTTGAACTATGAGAACTCACCACTATTTCTGACTGATAGATATCTCAACTACTAAGGATGCTCAAGAGCTCATATGTCTGAACCTATGATATAAGACATCATAGTGCAAGAGAAAAGTATGTGTCAGTACTTTGAATGTACTTGTATGCTAAGTGAGGTATGCTGAAATGCATGGGTTCATATGCATGAACAATACTGACTAAATGACATGAATATAACTGAATGAAAGCATGTGCATAAATACGTATATTGTAACTGAGATCATAATAGTATAGGATACTGAATCTAAATATTGATTAACTGATATCTGAGTTTACTAATAATGTATTACTAATAACTCGATGACTGTATCTGACAGTCCTATTTCTGTGGAACTATATTGAGTTCCATATTGAGCTGAGTGACTATATCTGATAGTCCTGAATCTGTAGAACTGAACTGAGTTCTATTTTGAGACTGAGTCTGAAACTGAGACTATGGGAGGTAATTATCTAACCAACATGACCCTTTTTGAATGGATTGGGGTCCAACCTGTAACCTAGTTAGAAGGTGTCAATACCATTCCACTGGTAGACAAGCTGTGAGTTAACCCTCTATGATAGGAAGCTCTTTCATTGACCCTTGCTGGCAGGAAAACTCAAATGAGATGTATCAACCCTCATAATATCTGGTAGGAAGATATCTCAACATACGTTGGTTACATAGTTCTATAATGTAGGGATTGCTGCTAAGGGTCAAACCCTCTACTGGCAGTAATGCCCCCATCCCTAGGTTAGCTCGGTGCTAAATTCTACTCCCAAGTTAATAGACACTAAACAGATTTCTAGTTTGTACTAGGTTGGACTGAATTGTTACTGATTTTACTGTATGGCTGAACTGAACTGAGTTCACTCGATTCTATGAACTGGCGGGATACTACTGAATTCTATTAACTGAGTGAGTTTATTGAGGTCTGTACTAATGTAATACCCCGTAAGATCCTAAGTCTAAAAATTCAGCTCATTAGGCTTTACAAGCTCCAAGACTTAGAAAATTTAGTGGTCAACACTTAGTCTCATTTTAGACCTCCAAATTTTGGGGATTTATTTGACGACCTTCCCGATCTTTGATTTTTTATTTCCAAGTTGCGTTGCGATGGGGCAAGGTCGTAGTACATTTCGGGTAGGTTTTAGAATTTTTTGGATAGTGTAATGGCATGTTTGGGTGCCCAAAACAATAGCAAAAGGCGAGAGCCCCACGTCGCCCAGGCTAGAGCACCCCTCTAGGCAGGGCCCTACCCTGGGTTGAGCACTACTATTGCAAGGCATCGCCCAGGGTAGTCCTCGGGTCTAGGCAAGGCGCCGCCCTGCGGATCGCCCTAGACCAAAAATCTGCATTCCACCTCCGTGTTTTAAAGGGCACTTTGGTCCTTTTCCACCCATATATAAGCTCCCAAACACGGGATTCCACCCCAATTGAAGCAAAATATACTCCTTTTCATCAATTTCTCTCAAGAACAAGAACAAGGATTTCAATTTGAAGACCCAAGTCCAAGAGATTTCACCGTAGATCGTTAAGGAACTTTTATCTAAGGTATGCGTGTGTTGATTTATGGATTTCTTTCATCCATAAAGCTCACGAACTCTGTTTTAAATTATGAACCATGCTATTATGTTGTGGGTTGATTATGTTTGTGTGATTGTTGTTATACAACTCCCAAGTTAGAATCTTTATGTAATGTTCATGATACTATGATATTATGTGAATTGAAACTTGTGAAATTGGATTGAATTGTGGTGTTTTGAATCATTAATCAATAGTCACACCTATGACCTAGTTTGTGCATACAAGATGTTTGATAAAATGCTAAAAGGAATAGAAACCATATAATTTAGCTAGAATTTGATTTAAATGTCAAATGTATGCTATTCTCTTATATTCAAAAGGATTCCATGTTATTGTCATGCAATGCACATGTTGATAGGATGACATGATGTTAGAATATGAAATTTATGAATTCGATTATATGCATCCTCACCATGAACAAGAATATGATAACCATGAGAAGTATGAAATCCCCTACTTATGGTATTATGAATTGTGAACTTTGTCTCTATGATCAAGAAGTATCATGTGGTGTCAGTTTCCTTCCATTGAGCCCCGGGGGTAATTGTACCTAAAAAATATAGTTGTGTTCCTAGAGCTAGTGTCATGTTTCCACAATATCCGCAGTCAAGCCATGTTCAGTAGAATTCAGTCAGTCATGTGACTCAGGAAATCTCAGTAATCTTATGAACTCAGTTAGCTATCAGATATCAGTAGTATTCCGTTAGTCAACAGAATTCAGTAAACTCAATCCATGTACAGTAAGTGAATCATATTCAGTGTCTTCATATGGGAGTAAAAATTAGCACCAAGTGAATCCAAGAATGGGAACACACCCTATCAGATGAGGGTGTGATTCTTAGCAGTCATCCTTGCGTTCCAGAACTATGTAGCCAGCATAGGTTGAGATATCAACTCTATCAGATGAGGGTTGATGAGATGGATAAGCACTGTCAAATGAAGGCCCCACCGTTCTCTTTTGGGGACACTGTCAGATGAGGGTCACTCACAGTTTGTTCTTACCAGTAGTGCGGTATTGACACCTTTCCAATCAGGGCATAGATTGGACCCCAGCTCAGCTATTATAGCGTATTTGGGGCATGTCAATTAAATAACTACTTCTCATAGTTTTAGTCTCAGTCTCAGTAAAAGAACTCAGATAGTTCTTCAAAATATCAGGACTGTCAGATACAGTCAACTCAGATATAGTACAGAACTTAGATAGTTCCATCAGATTCAAGATTGTCAGATATAGTCACTCATATTATCAGTTATATCAGTTATCAAAACTCATTTATCAGTCATGTTAGATATCAGTGAACTTATGTTATTAGTATGCAGATTCAGTTATCATGTTGTCACGATCCCAGTTTTCATGTATGCATTCTCACGTTCATATTAGTCAGTCATCTAGTATTATTCATGCATATGAACCTCATGCATTCAGCCTACCTCACATACATACTCAGTACATTCCAACGTACTGACATATTTGCGCTATGGTGTTTCTTTTTATTTTACACCATAGGTTCTGAGACACGAGTTCCAGATCAGCAGTAGCAGCAGCATCCCAATACTTAGAGTTGTAGTGAGTCCTCTTCATTTGAGGGCTATATGATTATTACTTCATTTATTATTTCAGTTTGGCTTTCAGTAGTCGGGAGTTAGTTGGAGACATGTTCTTTTCACTCCCTACTTCAGACAGTTAGAGGCTTTCAGACTAGATTCAGACTTCAGTATTTTAGTTTTGTTTTGGTATTATGATCCCACTTATTTCAGACATTGTTATTATACAGATTATGTTCAGTGTTGAACCTTATGGCCTGTCAGTTTATGTTTTCGCATTTATATACATATATTATGCAGTGTACAAGTACATATATCAATCATGGGTTAGCTTGTAGTCCTTCGAGGTCATGAGCATCGTGTAGCATTCCAGTTCAGAAAATTGGGGCGTTACAACTAAATACTGAACTAGACTGGAATAATGCTAAGTCTACTGAGTTTTCCTAATTCCTATAACTGACTGAGAGTACTACTGATCATGACATGACTGGAATCATTATGTAACTAACACTGGCTCTAGGTAAACAGCTAAATTATTGGGTATTACATACCCCCAGGACTCGATGGCATGAAAAGTAAAGCATCACATGATCTTGCATAGCATAAAATGCACACTTGTTTATAATGTATCTATAGAGGTATTTTATCAAACACTTGCATGATACAGTATATGCATATATTACTAAACAACATGTGAGCATCATGATTCAATTCTAATTTCACAATTTCAAGAGTTTAACATGGATTCATACGAATCTACACACATAATAATCAATTCCACATGAAACATGTAATAAATCATGAATTAGAAATCTAATTCAAATAATAATCATGAATACACTTTAATTCCAACCATGGAAATCATGAATTCAACTACTTGAAGTTCAAAAGAGATTCTTGGGACTTCAAGGGTGGAAGGAACCCTTAGATGAATACTTCACATACCTTAGTTGCTAAATTCTTGAAGATTAATGGTGGAAACCTTGAGCCTTGGATCTTGAATGTAATGAACTAGGGTTTGTTCTTGCTAAATTTTAAAGAGAATGAGTATATTTTGCCTCTTGGATAACTTAATGATATGTTTTGAGGGCTGATTTATGGTGAGAAAAGACCCATTTACCCCTCTGGATGTTGGTTTACAAGACTGAAAAATTAAACAATCTACGCGATGGCCAACGCACCGTATTGAGTATGCATCGATTCACTAGAATTCGACATTGGGTGTTGGGAAAAACATTTAACAAATGTGATAGTTAATACGACACGTCAAGATCGTGTTTATTCACTGGTTTGGGATTCTAAAGATGCTCAAACGAAGTCCGAAAAATCTAAAACCTATTCGAGAACACCTACGGACATTCCTGATCATGAATTAACCCAAGGATCAATACTTTAAGGTCATAAGGGTCGTGAAATAGAGTCGCCAACTTACGAAAGCTAAAATAACACTAAGTATGGACACTTAGCTAAATGTTTTTAAGTATGGACCCCTTGACAAGCTTTGAAAGACTGAATTAAGCTAAGAGTTTTGTGGGGTCTTACAGTCTTCCAAGGGGCCGCTAATATTTTGGGAGCAGAACTATCTCCTCTAATATTTTTTGTAAAATTATCCAGTCATCTTTGTATGGTAGAGGATAAACTGGAAGATAATATGTTCTCAAGACTATTTTTGGCTTGTATAGATTAGAGCAATATGCCTATTTTCATAGGAATTAATGAAATTATTTCAAATTGTTCAAGTGGGCTGGAGACGATCTGCGCTAGATCTAATATGAAATTAGTGAATTTATCTAGTTGAGGAATTCTTGATAGATCGAGAAAAAACAATTATCAAAATTCAGCCAGACATAGAAGCTTACATTTTGTAATAGCTTAGACCATTATTTCGAACATCAATCCTTTTACCTGGTAAAGTTAAATCGTGATTTAGACATATCATTTTTCTATCTAATAATAATTCAACCAATAATACACCAATATTCTTTAATTTTTTATCATTCCTTCCTAAAATTCTTGCTATCAAGTACTACACAAGCATGCATACGCGGTATCTTATCTAATTGGAATGCATGGCAAGAACATTTTTTTCTTAAGGCAAACAATACAATGTTTCTCCTTATCGTGGACTGTATAGACATACTTTGATGCTGGTACAACCTGATATTCTTAAAAGAAAACTAATTAGAAAAATAAAAATCAATTTGACAGTTCTAATAGTTCCTATTTAGCAAATGTATTTTTCTAACTCAGCATATGTATATTGCAAGTCTGAATATGTATATTTCTGCTATGCATATGTATTTTCATTAAAACATGTATATTTTTTCATTTTTTACTAATCTATATACGAACATATATTTCATATAACATATGAAAATACAATTATATATAACATGATCACATATATTTCATCATACCGTCATACGTGTACACTCTGCTTCATTTTGTTATATAATTTCTTAAAATTTTTCAACAAGATCTGTAAAAGTATACAATGCCTCCTGTATGTTTAATGTCAAAGTCCATCCTCTATGAACTGATGCATATGACCTATCCCACTTTTCATATCCCGCTAATTTCAAGTAATTCTTCACTCTAACATCAACTGTCTTCACTTTCTTCATTAACTTGTGAAATTCAGTCTTTGAATATGATTTTGCCATGGTATGAAAGATCTTCGATAATGCATCATGTGATTTTCTAATTTTTTGACATTTTTCATAGATGTCACATACATGCATAATGTGGTGCATCATTGTACGCATCACCAACAACTTTTATGATGCTTGCATTACGATCAAAAACTACACACATATGTTTTCTTTCACCGTATGCTTTCTTCAGATTCTCAAAGAACCAAGTCCAGGATTCATTATTTTCATAATCAAGTACATCATATGCCAAAGGAAATATATGGCCTACACATTGAAAAAATACATATAATAATACATGATTTATACACATAAAATATTGCATATGTATATTATAAATACATACAGCTGAAAACATATGAAACTGCCAGTGAACACATAAATATACGGCATATGCATATTATAAATACATATAGTTGAAAACATATGTAACTGTCACTGATCACATAAACATAATGCATATGTATATTATAAATACATATAGCTGGAAACATTTTTATAGTCAAATATATTTCTAGTATATCTTATTGGCTCCATCCATGGTATATGCAGCTACAAAACTGCTATGTATAGTCCTCTAAGATGACTTGCATCAACAACTATGATAGGTCTATAATGATCGAACCCTTGGATGAATGCAGTAAATGCTAAAAATAGATATAAAACTCATTATCTTCATGTTTTTTCATTCTTATATGTGAACCTAGATAACTAGTATTCGACACATGTATGTGTAGGTAGTTTCCCGTATGATGTTGATGGTTTCCTCTTAACTCTTCAAGTGCTTGTTCCTTAGCTCGCCAATACATAATATATGTTAAATCCATACCCAGATCTTCCTTCATGTCACTTTTGATATCAGTTGCATTGTATTTTCGCTTGTGTCTTTTAAACTTTGATTTGACTATACCGCCAATCAACTTACTAGTAGCATGCAACTTAGGATAAATCTTATCTTTGATCGGACATGTATGTTCTGGTAAAAATTCTCTAACATAAAATATTTCAGAATTGTTGATACCAGATGCACGAAATAAAAAATCACAATAACAGAATCTACACAACAATGTATAAGTGCAAATAAAAAAAATACATATGCTCAAATACAATTAACCAACTTGGAAAAAGTTACCCCACATCAATTTATTTCGGGATTAGTTATCCCATCATGTATATGGGATAACTTATCTAATCACCATGGTATAAATGGTAGGACGAATAATCTCGATATTAACTAATATCTCACATCAAATATGGGATAAAATAATCCTTCATTTTATTCCAGGACTATTTATCTCTTATCTACCTCACACAAAATGACCCCATAGAGTAGGGTTTGTTAGTCCGTACCTCAACCTCAAAAGTGAGGTAGAAAGGTTATTTTTAAGCCGAGTATCTATTGAAAACAATGTCTAAAACTCTCAATGGGCCAATCGTTTGTTGTTTTGTCTAAAACTCTATGTCTATAGTTTTTTGTTCGTGTAGTTTTGGTGATGCTTTTTGTTTCGATTTTATTGGTTGTGATATTATTTTATGGTACTCTTGTTTATTTTACTATCTATTATTTCTTGAATTTATATTTACATCTTTTTCTAAAATGTTTTTGTCCTGAGCCGATAGAAGTACAAGAAACGAAGGGTAGTAGCAAAACAACAAATGATAACAGAAACAAGACTAACACAAAATATAATATTACAATCGATCTACCAAAAACAACAGGCATCGCCAGAGTTCTAAGAGTAAGAATTTAGTATAAAGAACAAGACAAAGCACTTATACCTACTAGTATGGACGCACTCCTTTTTACTAATCTTCTACCTACTCTAATTCGTATTTTCCGCATCTTCTTATCTATGTGTAACACGAAGGGGGGAAAAGATGGTTAAAAATTTTATAAGAGAAACCTATTATTTAACTTGAAATACTTTTTATCTTTCAAACTTCAAATTTTAAGTTTGGAAAAGATTAGTCGAAGTTGATCTTGAAATAACAGATTATATATCTTGCATTTAGTAAGTCAAGTGTGTCAGTGTTTGGTGTTGACTTGGATGAGCTGTTTAAAAAATACCAATAAGATAATTTTGGGATAGAGTTTGATTATTGTCTCAAATTAGTTTACAATGATCTTGATGACCCATCTCGAAAAAGATCATTGAAATTTAGAGAATGTGTTTTTATTTTTGATTCAGTATTTGATATTGTATTGAAATCTAATTAAATTGAATTTATACATCATAAAATTCATTTTTGGAGGCCACACTTTTCAAACTTTGATATTGTATTGCACTGTACTTTGATACTAAGCACTACAGACGGGAACCAGCAACCTTCATCAAACTCAATAAATTTGCTATGTCCAATAAAATAAAAGAACAATCATAATTTTACTGATAAAATTAAGAAAAATAGAGGGGAACCAGCAAACCTTCTCATCAAACTCCAAAAATTTGCTATGTCGAATAAAATAAAGGAAAACCCCGAAAGCAAAAACAAAACTTCACGAAAAGAATAGCAAGACAAACATAGGAGAACCAGTTCTCACCAACTCCACAAATTTGCTATGTCCTATGAAATAAAGAAAATCCAAAAAGTAAAAAAAAAGACGTTTAAGAAGAATAGTAAGAAAATCAGCATCAAACTCCATAAATTTTCTCTGGCGTGTTTTTTTTGTAAGCTACTGTCACACCCTTGTTTTTCACCGCATCCGATCCCGTTAGGGAGTTGGTTTTAGAGAAAATGGGTTTTTTCAATTAAAGTGACGTTTTGAAAAGGGATTATTTTATTTACATAGTCGCCACTTGAAATTGAGTTTGAGTGTTCCAAGTCACCTTATTGAATCCCTATTCAAAAGGAAATGACTCTTTATTTTTTTGTCGGTCTGCGAACTAGAAATCCGGATAAGGAATTCTGTTGACCGAGGGGAAGGTGTTAGGCACCCCTCGAGTCCCGTGGTTCTAGCACGGTCGCTTTAATGACTTATGTCTGGCTTAAATTAATCTTTTGGATATATAATATTTGTTGGCCCTAAAGATGTTTGCATCCCGCCTTTATTTATTTTTGAATATATTTAAAACTGTATTGATATGTGGTTTACCGATAGTAACACTTTTCGGCCTTACCACGAGTTTTGATATATTTCTCGTGCCTTTGTGGCATTTATGAATCACTCCCATTTTTACCAAGTCTAAGCAAGGTTTTAACATGTAAAAAAAATTATCCATCCCGATTATATCGGTTTTAAAACGCTAGGTTAATTTATTATAACGAATGGTCGGTAGCAGAGCTTTCCAACTTCATCGTTAATTTTCACTTGTATATTAAATATTAATTATTTAGAGACTAAGAACCTAACTCATTATTTTATGAATTCACTCCTTACCATAGGTTTTTCCTTTTTTTTTATTTTATCATTCGTGACAGGTCTAAGATAAGTCCGTAACCCATTTCGCTCAAACTTACTCTAGATAAAAAAAGAAAATATTAGATTGGGGCCACGAATTTCAAATCCAGGTCTGGTGTGTTTGGATAGTCCAATTAGAGATTTAAAGGTCGAAACCAAATGCAATGAATAAAATTATTAGAAATTTCAGTCCCCACACAACACCCAAACATTCGCCATATCGCCATTCAAGCGAGAAAAAAATGACAAGAACGCAACGGTATCCAAGTAACCACATATAGGCATCAACAATTTGAATGAAAAATAAACACGTAATTAGAGCAAGTATATTAATATCCCTAGAAGTTAATAGTTGGGTTTGAACCCATTTGATCTTTTACCCTCGTCTCATAACAGATTATGATTATATTAAAAATATGGTCCAATAAGAATGACTACTTATCTTGTAACTCAAATACGCTAATATTAAACACTTCGTAATAAAATGAGTAAGTTCAACAAATGAGTCAATAAACAAATGACTTTACATGGTGGCATATCTAGAGCTTGGACACAGTATAGGGTTAATTTTGATACCTTTAGACTTTAGTTATCCTTAAGGCTAGTGTCGAGACTAAACATGTAAGTATTACAAATTTCTTTAGTTACTACGCTGGAATGCATTGTCAAAGAAATACTTCATTTTTATCCACAAGATAGAAAAGATAATAAAGATTTGAGTTTATTCAAACATACCTCTCAAATTAAGAACAAAACAAAACTAGTATAAATAAACCTCTCACATTCTTAGGACCTTTTTTAATTTTTTTCTCTTGTGTTTTCTTGTTTTCTCTCTCTCTCTCTCTTTTTTTTTTGTTTTAACTAACTAACAATCTATTTTAAATCAGAAACATGACAAGTTAAATGATAATATAAGATAGAGTAACATATTACAGTTTGACCTAATTATAATTTTTCTTTCTAAAAAAATGCTTAGATCATGCAAACCCTTTAGAATATTACCCTAATGAATATACAATATAGACACATGAAACACAAACAACCCAAGTATACAAACCTACACGTCACACATTCATGAAGCTTACACCAATTAATAATAAAAAAAATATTTACTTAAACATACAATAATATATAGAACATGACAATAATTTTTACTAAATTTAGTGATAGTAATTCTGACATGCTTTATATATTACATTAAGATTAATAACAAGTTAGATAGATACGTGATAAAAAAACACTTTATAATATATTGAAATCGAGTCTCGAATAATTGTAATATTGAATTATACAAGGGTGATTGAGATATATCTTTGAGAAGATCAATTCACAATGATAAAATTATTATAATCTACTGATTCTAGGAGTCACGAACTTGAAACCGTGAACGATAAACTCGAATAACTTGTCTGCTTGTTTTTTCTTGGTTTTCTTTTTCTTTTCTCTCTAGTTTCTCTCGTTTTTTTTTTGGTTGTCTCCGCTAATCCCCCCCATATTGTGTTCTTTTGTGTTGTTTTATAATGTTTGTGTCTTGTGCATGTGTGCACGTGTGTCGTGTGTTTGTGTTACAGAAAAATTGGGCAGATAATGGGGGAGAGGTTTAGTGAAAGTGGGAATTGTGGGGTGGTTTGGGTAGTTTAGGTCTCTCTTTTTTAAAAAAAATTAATATTTTAAATAAATAAATAAATAAAATTAAAAACAATAATTTATTTATAACTAATAAAATACAGGTAAGTTAAATGACTGGTATTAGAGATATGATTAAAAAAAATATTAATATCATTAGATTATTTATTAAAAGTTAAAGGAAGAAAAACATATATAATCTTGAATTTAAAAAAATAATAATAATAAAATAAAATTTTATTTAAAATGTGCCTCTATTTTGTAGTTTTCAAAACTTTTAAAACATATTTAGTAAAAATAAGATAAACTTAAAATATCTAATTTAGACCCTAAAAACAAATTGAACCCTAAAATGGCGAAAACATTAGGTTTGATAAAAAATTAGGTGTTTACAGCTACTTTGATATACTCTTCCTTAAGCCAAGGGTTTATCATAAACAACCTCTCTACCTCCCAAAATAGTGATAAGGTTTGCGTACGCCCTACCTCCCCATACCTCACCCGTGGTTGTGGGATTACTCTAGGTATGATGTTGTACACAAATCCCTAAAAAACTACTCCTTGCAATCACTAATCTAACATAACCCTACCAGCAAAGCTTCTCATAATCATCATCATCAATAACAACGACAACATATTCAGTGAAGATGGGGGAGAGTAGAGTGTACACAGACCTTACCACTACCTCGTGGAGGTAGAGAGGCTATTTCAAGAAGATCTTCGGCTCAAGTGTAGCAAATCCAAGTACATAGAAGAGGGAAACAATGAAGAAAGTATAACAACTAACAAGGAAATAGTGCAAAGTCTACAATAGAGAAACAAAAACAACAATAAAACAATGCGATAATTGAAACAGAATAAAAAACAGACTATGATAGATATCACAAGTAAGGACTAAAATACTATGTATAGTACAACAACCAACAACAACAAGCCTAAACCTTCGAAAAGCTTGACAACACTCCTACCCGACTAACCTTCTCATCAAAATCCACAAATTTGCTATGTCTAGTAAAATAAAAGGGAATCCCAGAAAGAAATAACAAAACTTAACAGAAAAGATAAATAAAAACAGCATCAAACTCCACAAATTAGGTATATCCAATAAAATAAACCAAACCCCACAAAGAAAAAACAAACCTTTACAGAAAACATCAAGGAAAAAACAGCATCAAACCTCAGGTGAAATATTCCCAAAAAAATTGGAGAGTAAAGGAGAAAGAATCGTCATTGACACCAACAGCAGAGAAATTAAAAACACCATCTGGTTCACACCTCAATGATACATCTTTAGCATCAGGCAATGAGGTAGTGGTAAGGTCTGTGTACGTTCTACCCTCCTACACCCACTCGTCGAATTACACTGGGTCTGGTGTTGCTGTATACAAATCAAACTACTTCTTGCAAGCAGTGACCTTAACATAACCCTACCATCAAATCTTCTCATCAAACTCCACAAATTTTCTATGTAAACAGCATCAAACTCCACAAATTTGCTATGTCCAATAAAATAAAGCAAAACCCATAAAGAAATAAACAAGACTTCACAGAAAATAGTAAGAAAAGAGTTATCAAATGATGGGATTGCATTTTATATATTATCTTTATATTAGTGCATCCTTTTTATTCAACCATATATTGTCTAAAGCATTTTTTATATTAGTGCATCCTTTTCATTCAACCATATCTTGTCTAAAGCATTCTTCAATAACGCCTTCCAGAATTTCCTTCTTTAACATTATCTTAACAAGTATCTTCTTCTATATATGTAAGATAGACGCTCGACTAAGGGATATAGGCACAAACAGGAGAAGAAAAAAATTGTAATACCACATTATAAATAAAAGAGAGTTTATTAGTTGAAGGGAGGTGTTAATTTTGTGGAGCTTTGAACTCAATTCTTGTCCAGAGTATTGAGTTATATTGTGTAGGCTGTTGTATCCTGGAGGGGATAAGTTTACTGCTGGATCGGAGAAATAATTACCATAGTGGGCTTGAATTTTCTTAAAGAGAGCCAGATATCTGTGTCTCATTCGTAGAAGAAGAAAACAATATTTTTCTTTATTCATTTGTGATTTTCAATTGTAATATTATTGCAATTTTATTGTAACCTCACTAACAATTTTAAGGAGATTAAACATGGAAACAACTGAAAATTCCGCGAATGTCAAGATGGGAGATCTCAACAAGCTATTCCGGTTCAACGTTATTCACTTCAAGAGCTGGAAGGGTAAAATATTTTTCTACTTAAGTCTTTTTAATGTTTTTTATGTGTTAACTGAGAAGAACTCAAATAAAGTATGACACTGAGAAGGCGAGAGCAAAAAAATATGCGGCTAGGGGTCAAGATGCACTTTTGTAAATAGAAAAGAACAACATCACACTGAAGGTAAATTTATCTTCATATTGCTACCCCTGAAAATAACAAAAATACTACTTTGAAGCCTAAGAAGAAAATATTCAAGAAAAATAATGGTAGACATCCCAATAATAATAATGGTGGAAACAACCAAGCAAAAAACTAACATGTACAACAAAAAGGACCATGGTTTGTCTGTGGCAAGAGTGGGCATATTGCTCAAATTTGCAGGTTTAAAAAATGTGGGCCTATACCTCAGGCAAACGTTACCAAAAAATCATTTATGGCGATGATAACAAACATATATGTGGTGGAGAATGTTGATGGATGGTGGGCTGACTCTGGTACAAACCATCATGTTGTTATGATAAAGATTGATTTAAAAATTATAAAAATTTTGAGGAGTTCAAAACCATCATGCTTAGAGATTCACATACTAGTCAAGTACTTGGAATGGGGATGGGTATTAATCTTAAAATATGTACTTTATACTCCTTCAATGAGAAAAAACTTTATGTCTAGTTTTCTTCTAAATAAAACGGGCTTCAAACAGATTATTGAATCTGACCAGTATATAATTGTGAAAAATAATATTTTTGTGGGAAAAGGGTATGTATGTGATGGTATGTTCAAATTGAATGTTGAAATGCATAAAACATCTACTTCTGTTTATAAGCTTTCTTCTACTAATTTTTGGCATGCTCGTTTGTGTCATATAAATGAACGTTATGTGAGAATAATGAGTAGTTTAGGATTAATTCCAATGATCAAAAGGAATTTTGAAAAAAGTGAAGCTTGTAGTAAAGCTAAAATCACAAAAAGGTCTCACTTCCATGTTGAAAGAAAAACTGATTTATTAGAATTAGTTCATAGTGATATTTGTGAACTTGATGGAATTTTAACTCGTGAAGAAAATAAATATTTTATCACTTTTATTGATGATTTTTCTAAGTTTACATATGTTTACTTAATGAAAAATAAAAGTGATGCATTTGAGAATTTTAAAAATTTTCTCTATGAAGTTGAAAATCAATTTAATAGAAAAATAAAAAGAAGAAGAAATGATAGAGGTCGTGAATATGAGTCACTTGAGTTTAATTCTTTTGTAAGATCATTGGATATAATTCATGAAACTACTCCTCCTTATTCTCCTGCATCTAACGGTGTAGCGGAAAGGAAGAATAGAACTTTGGTTGAGTTAACTAATGCCATGCTAATTGAGTCTTATGCACCTTTAAGTTTTTGGGATAAAGCTCTTTTGACTGCTTGCAATGTGTTGAATTGTGTGCCACATAAAAATATCAAAATAACACCTTCTGAGTTGTGGAAAGGTCATAAGCCAAATTTGGGATATCTAAGAGTTTGGAGTTGTTTAGCCTATGTAAGGTTAATGGACCCTAAAATCTCTAAAATGGATAAAAAAGTTACTACTTGTGCTTTTCTTGGTTATGCTTCAAATAGTACGGTCTATAGATGTTTTTTATCTTGAAGATAGCGTGATAATAGAATCAGGTGATGCTATTTTTCATGAAAATAAATTTCCTTTTGATTCTAAAAATAGTGGGGGTCATGGGACTTAAGAAAATATTTTGACACAACCTAGTTCTTCTACTTCTACTTTAACTAATAATGAAAATGATGAATTTGAGTTAAGAAGAAGTAAACGAGCTAGAGTAGAAAAATATTTTGGTCCTGATTATTACGTTTTTAACGTTGGAGATGATCCACTCACTTTAAAAGAAGCTTTGTCTTCACATAATGTTATTTTCTGGAAAGAGGCTGTAAATAATGAAATGGAATCTCTAATTTCCAATAAAAGTTGGAATCTAGTTGATTTACCATCGGGTTGTAAAACAATTGGTTGTAAATGTGTCTTACGTAAAAAATTAAAATCGGATGGATCTATTGATAAATATAAACATAGGTTTGTGGCTAAAGGTTTTAAACAACTAGAAGGCCTAAAATTTTTTGACACCTTTTCACCGGTAACGAGAATTACATCCATTAGACTATTAGTCGCTATTGCGGTAATTTTTTATTTACAAATTTATCAAATGAATGTAAAAACTATTTTTTAAAATGGAAACCTAAATGAAGAAATTTACATGGAACAACGTTGAGGTTGGCCAAGAAAGCAAAGTGTGTAAACTTAATAAATCTCTATATGGATTAAAACAGGCACCAAAGCAATGGTATGAAAAGTTTGATTCCTGCATGATTAATAATGGGTTTAAAACAAATGAGTGTGATAAGTGCATATATCATAAGTCTTGAAATAATTCGCATGTTATTATTTTCCTATATGTTGATGATTTATTGATCTTTAGCTATAACATGAATATTATTGATGAGACTAAAAATATTCTTAGAAGCCATTTTGAAATGAAAGATCTTGGTGAGGCAAATTTTACTCTAGGAATAAAAATTACTAGAACATGTGATGGAATTTTCCTTGATCAGTCACAGTATGTTGAGAAAATATTGAAAAAATATAATTTTCACGATTGCAAGCATGTTGTAACTCCATTTGATTCTAGTGTTCACTTGTTTCCTGTTGAAAGTGAAAATGATGTAATAAATCAAAATAAATATGCTAGCATAGTTGGAAGTTTGAGATATGTGACTGATTGCACTAGGTCTGATATTGCATATGCAGTAGGAGTACTTAGCATGTTTACTAGCAAGTTAGGTAATGAACATTGGCATGCTATAAACAGAGTAATGAGATATTTAATAGGAATGAAAAATTGTGGTTTGTTCTATATAAAATATCCTGTTGTACTTGAAGGCTATTGATGCGAATTGAAACACATTATCGGTGATTCCTTATCAACTACTGGTTATGTATTTACTTTGGGTGGTGGTGTTATTTGTTGGAAGTCTAAAAAGCAAACAATTATTGCTAACTCAACCATGGAGGCTGAACTAATTGCTTTAGCTTTAGCTGGTAAGGAAGCGAATTGGTTAAGAGATTTATTATTTCAAATACCTTATTTTAAAAAACCAATTCCTCCTATATTAATTCATTGTGATAGTACCGCTGTAATTGGTAGAGTTTAAAACCGTTATTACAACGGTAAATCCAGACATATATGGAGAAAATACAGTAATGTGAGATTATATTTGATAAATGGTACCATTAATGTTGATTATGTCAAATCTTGTGATAATCTTGCAAATCCGTTAAGTAGGGCCTTAACAAGAGAAAAAGTCTGGAGTACATCGAGAGGGATGGGATTGAAGCCTATTAAATCTTAAGTCATATGTGAGAAAACCCAACCTGGGGATTAGAGATCCTATAATCAGTTTCAATGGAAAAAATGAATCACATAATGATTTGTTGTGAAAAATGCACTATTTATTTATCCCTCCTTATGATGTGAGTGTATTTGCCTGTAATGACTATGAGGTTGAGTTTATTAAACTCTTAATAAATATCTGTAGCTCTTATGAGTGGGGTGCTAAATTACAGGAGCATTCTTGATGGATTTCACCTATGTGTGTGGAGGTAGGCTGCTTCCTAATGAGAATTAGGATCATTCTCAAAAGACACTCATTAAAATTGGGATAGCACAAGACCGTAACGTGCTGGCTAAAAAGCTCATTTCAACACCTTAACTATTATGTATAAGCAGTAACTTTTTATTTTTCAAAAGCAGTCATAGTTCAAGTCTGAAACCACTTCGACTCTGGAGTAGAAATTACTGTTTTACTAAGTGGAGGTTCAATGCAGAGCACACCTTCATTATGCATGACATTCTTCCATCAACTAATCGACTCTCTTGATAATATTAAAATGAGTGGAGAATTGATAGAATTGCATTTTATAAATTATCTTTATATTTGTGCATCCTTTTTATTCAACCATATCTTGTCTAAAGCATTTTTTATATTAATGCATCATTTTCATTCAACCATATATTGTCTAAAGCATTCTTCGATAATGCCTTCAAGAATTTCCTTCTTTAATATTATCTTAACAAGTGTCTTCTTCTATATATGTAAGATAGATGCTCAGCTAAGGGATATAGACAGAAACAGGAGAAGAAAAAAAATTATAATACCACATTATAAATAAAAGAGAGTTTATTAGTTGAAGGGAGGTGTTAATTTTATGGAGCTTTGAACTCAATTCTTGTCCGGAGTATAGAGTTTTATTTGGTAGGCTGTTTTATTCTGGGGGAGACAAGTCAAAGAGTGCTACTGCTGGACGGGATAAATAATTGTTGCGGTGGGATTGAATCTCCTTAAAGAGAACGAGATATTTGTGCCTCAGCCGTAGAAGAAGAAAACAATATTTTTCTTTATTCATTTGTAATTTTAAGTTGTAATTAGTTGTAATATTGTTGTAATTTTACTGTAATCTCACCAACATCAAACTCCACAAAATTTCTCTGTCAACATCATCAAACTCCACAAGTTTGCTATTTCCAATGAAATAAACCAAACCCCATAAAGAAAAAAAAACTTAACACAAAATAGTAAGCAAAACATAGGAGAACCATCAAATTTCTCATCAAACTCCAGAAATTATGTCACAACCCAAACCAGGGCTCTAGTCGTGATGGACATCCCGAATCATGAAGGCCCAAGAGCCCTTCTAACTTGTAATCATATACACCATTCATATATAAATAGGAAATGTGAAATAAAATCTGCTACGGAAACATGTTCATAATCTAAATTTAGTTTAACAATGAGGAATAAAATCCAATATCAACTAAACGTCGTCTGAAAATCATCTGCAAAATATCTACTACATGATCAAATAACAACTGTCTGAAAACTGGGACAAATCCCCCAGTAGACCAAAACCATAATAAATAATAATTTTCTAAAAGAAATTAGGCCTTCTGAAATATCGAAGGTTCACCAACTAGTACTCTTCACTCATGTCTAATGAAATCTACTACTTATCAGGACCCCTAGACTGTGCCTCAGAACCTAGAGGGAGGGGGGTTAATATAGTTGTACCGGTACGCAGAGCAATCCAAAATAAAGCTTTTATATAAATAAAATAATTGGAGAGCAATTTGTCAAAATACCATACATGAAATAGTTCTAAAACACATGGGAACTTTCTGAAAATCATAAATCATTCTTGTCAATGCAATGTCTGATCTTTGTATTACTTTTGAGTTAGGTGGCACTCCCCTACAATTCTGATATTCCACGTGCGGTATGAAATCTGCCATTGATTCGGCAGGGAAGCCCCCAACCCGAGTATGCCGCAAGGGTTGGAGTTTCTGATTCTGATACACCACACGGCACTAGGCCAGCATAATATAATATATCCAGATCGGCAAATCACGGTTTCAGATAATGAGTTGTCTGAACTCGTGCCTTCTTCCGAAAACCACCTAATATCTCTTTATGCCCTATTTTATCCTGTTCTGAATCATGCATTATTCTGGTTTCAACATATAAACATTTTGACTTCAAACATGCATTCTATTCTGTTCTGAATTACCATGGCATAATTTGAATTAGTGTCATCACACCAAGACTTGCAAGTTCTATTTCTGATTCATAATGTATCATGCATAATTCTTTCATTAAAACACAGTTCAGACCACCCAAACATGCAAACAGTGAAAAAAAATTCATGTTTCGAAAACACAAGTCAGAACTATGCTGAGATTATTCAAACATATGGTGGTCATGTGTTCTTTTGACAAACCATGCTACTCTTTCTTATATGCATATTCAACCTCTCTTTTTATTTCAAAATCATATTCAAGTCATTGCATAAATCAAGACATTTCATATCATGCTTTCAAGATGCAATTTAGAACAATTCATATCATATGAAAGATGGAAAAAATCATAACAAGAGAGGGGTTCATTATAATTTATGCTCTCAATGGAATATTCATCCTTAAACACATTCATACATATATATATATATAATTTTTGAATCAATTTGGGAAAAGGCCTAAAGGCCAAAACAATATCATCAATGCTTCTAAAACATGAATATATTCATAAATCTGAAAAACCATTTTCTTAAAATCAAGATTTCTATACCCATGAGAATTTAGGAAAACCCCGCGCACCTTAAATTAGAAACTTTTGAATGAACTCTAACTTTTGGGATGTTATACGTTTGATTGATGGGTGCCTCTTGTAGCCCTCGCAATGGGAATTCCGAATCTTGAAGAATCAAGAAAAACCCACGGTTAAATCTTGAGATATTTAGGTTTTTAGTTTGAAACCCTAGGGTGAGTTCTTGATGAATTTGAGAGAAAAGAATCATATTTTGGTGTTTTGGGAGTTTAATCCTGTGTTATAGCTGGGTAAGGGATGGAAGATACCTATTTTTCCCTTAAAAATACAGAAACAGAACCTAAATTTTGGTGTGTGCGATAGGGCGTGCGTCGCACGCTTACCGCATGATGCTACTGTCTCAGTTACTAAAATGGTCATAACTTTTCATTCGAGTATCAAATTTATTGGTATCGTTGAAAAGCTAATTCGAAGAGATTTCATTTGATATATAGTAGGCCCTCTAATTCATTAGATAAAAAGAGTTATAGTCAATTGAATTTGACCCAAGTTTTGACGCTCACTCAAACTCGAATAATAGGAAAACTTTTCAACTCGTCCTTGAGTTAGGGGACCTCTATGATCTCAATTCATGCTTAAATAGGTTCACACACTACATAATTGATTAACATGCTAAATTTGCATAGGATTTATGACTTTTGGATCATCTATGCGTAGAAATGATGATTTTTATTCTAGCCCAAAATGCGGGGTGTTACAGTATGTTCCCCTTGGGATCATTCATCCCCGAATGATGGGTAGGAATGTTGAGGTCTTAAGGTATGGAATAACGTGAATATGATATGTCTTCTAAGAAAGAATATACTGATCTGAAACATTTAAATTTCCATCATGAAACTGATTTCTAAGCTGACTTGCCCTTACTTGCTTTAAAGAGCTGATTCATGCTGAGAATTCAGGATTCCCTTGAGGTTTTCATGATCCAATCATACATATCAAATTGAGAAGTGATAACTTATATAAGTACGAATCTTGAGACCACAAGACTTAAATCGTACAAAGGTATTACACTGTCTGAGCTAAAATGCCTACAGAGATTTGAGACAATGCGCTGAACTCTTATGAACTGAGTCATGACTAAATAGCTGAATCTGAAACATGATGTTTGGACTGAACTGAATTCGCAATTTACATGGATGGAATAGATTATCTCTTGGGATGGTCATACATATGGGACTTCAGATAGCAAAACTGGGTGTAAAGGTGGAAAACCACAGTAACTTGTCTGCCTGGCTGTTAAACTGAACTGCTGGTTATACTGGCTGAATTATACTGGAAACTTATACTTAACTGGAGTATCTCTTAAACACTCTTTCTAAAGAAGTTCTAGTAGCATTCGGGAGAAAAGAACCTTGGGCATGAGTTACACAAGACACCCAACTAAGGAATCACAACAATGACATTACTCTATAGCATGAAATATAGACATATAACTCATAAACTAGGATGGAATTACCAGGCCTTAGTCAATGCAACTTCCTACTTTCAAGCTTAGCGCACTTCTCAAATATTGCCTTAACTATATTATTCCCTTTAAATACCATACTCATTTGATTCAACTTAGAATTCTTATATGGGCATTGATAAATCTTTCTACTAATGCCTAAAGTAACATAAGTCCTCTTATCATGATCAAGCCTAACTTCAAATCACAAAATACAATATACCACACCACGATACTAGTCTAAACCATATAATTCAATCTTCTATACATATATTTTTTTTTTTGAGATCACACCCTAAGCATATCGTGCCTTACCACTTCAATGACTAACTCTGGTATCTTACTATGGATTCACTAGCGCATATTGCGTTCCTCCACTTAAATCTCAATATGTCATTCAAGCCTATCTTTATAACCGCATATGAACTCGAAGGCAAACACCCATAAGGACATACTTCACATATTCTCTAATCCACTATCAATATAACTCCCACGCACTACCCCAAGAACATACATACATAAATTTCCACTAACCATCACATATATCAAAGACTTGGCCCCAGATCATACTTCACACTTATGGCCTTATATAAAACAAGCATATTGTGATCTTCAATTAACAAGAAGCATTTACTCATCACCACTATAATCATATAAGGAGGAGTCACTAAAAGGTTAGAACATAAGACCTTGAAGCATGGGAGGATATTATACAAGACATGACACTTAACTGAGGACAAAGAAATAGCAAATCAACATCAGGGATTCATCAAAGTGATCTGAATTAGGGCATACATGACTATAAGCTGAATCTTGTTAATCATAAAGAGTATAGCATGAATTTTGGAAACTGAGCACACTATAAAGCATGAGTACATGAGTCATGAACTGCATGACCTCAATTTGAAGTTCATAACATATGGAATGTGATTCTGACAACTGAATGAACTGGAACTCCTCATTTTAGAACTAAAAGAGCATGTGATTCTCTATCATATACATGAATATGAACTATGATCATATAACTAAAATGTAAGGCATGAGTAAGTATTGGGATAACTAAAAAATACTGAGATAAGAATGGGTTGAGCCTCACCCTCACTTCCTGGTGTTCTATATCATACTGACATCACTACTAGAATCTGAGAGCTTGTCTTAATCACTTGTTTTATGATCTCCCCCTTAGATTTAAGCCATTATCTTAAGTTTGAGAGATCTCTTACTATACTCTAAACTGAACTACACTCACTGCACTCTGGGGTCTGGAATACGACAATACATGCGATTAATAGAACTTAACCCGAATGGCTACACCTGGAAGGGGAAAACCCACTGCTAATCCTACCTTCTGAGACACACTCTATCTTTCTATAGCCCCCAATAGTCAATCACATAATACTTGAACACTTACTAAATTCGAATCCTTGTGAGTATTCCTATAGTCGGAGTGCACACCCTATAGCACTTCAACTCTTATTTCTATCGGTTCAACCTTCAAAAATTCAAACTTAGATTATAACACTTAACATAGATATCACCAAGCCTTTGATGAATCATACTACTAGTTTTTCTCCACCTAGCAACTCAACGGTACTACTATGTTTACTAGACACATACACATGTAATAGTCTTAGAAAATGCCACAACTCCATATCACCTTGGGCATACTTCTACCTCATACATACAACATCGTACTTTGTTATGAATCAAATAAACTAATCTATTGCATACACCATTCAAGCCTATTAGATTACTTCCATATAACTAGTATCATTAACCAAGAAATCATCACATCCACCTTTATGGACATCAACTATTCAAACTTAATGTCTAGTGCTAAGCATGATTTACAACCCAACCTGACACACAATTCTCACCAAACATTCATCATTAATCTTAAGCAACTATTCTTACATCCACATCCTACATTAAATTTAAGCCAATAGTCTAGCATCAATCATCTACCACCAATGAAGAAGGCAACATAATATACTAGTCCATCAAATTGGGACATTCTATCCAAATACTTCAAAAATCTACTACATACCTTCTCACAAGTAGTACTATTTTACAACTACCAACGAAAAGAAGGTCAAGGGGGGTAAAGTCACATAATAGACATGGTCAAATTTAATCTTATATTATAACCCCATACAATCTTATCTACTTATACGGCCTTCTCATATCACACTTACTTACCCAAGTGTACATTTAGACTACCTTCAAATTTCACAAACAACCATGAGTCTATAATTATAACTTACTGGCTCATCTAGCCATTTTCATACTTCAAGTAGACAACAATTCACCTTAACTAATAACTTCTTCTATACCTTCAACTAAACTAACACACAAGGACATATCACTTCATTACCAACTCAATCTCATGCGAAAAGATTCGACTATACATATATTCCACCAACACAAGAACAACAAGTTGAACAGCAAGTTGCTAGTGAATCGAAATAGTCCTCACACAGCTTCACTAGACTTTGATTTTTATGTTTTGAACAAAAAAATGAAATGAATAACAAAGTAACTATGCTAGTGAATCGAAAGAGCCCCACACGGCTTCACTAGACTTTGATTTTTTTAAAAAAAAATACTATGATAACAAGATTACATATTACAAGAGATAGAAAATTGACACACAATATTCAATGATCTAAGGATACACATCTTACTCTGTATAAATAAAAATCTGAGTCAAACACTTCCCCCATAGACTACTATACAATCCACACATGCTACTAGCTACCACATTAGTCTATCACTATAAAGTGGTAAATCATCCTCAAACATCTATTATTCAACTAAAATATTTATTTACACAAAAATCACCCTCACTCTGACTTCTAACTTTGTGACTTTATATCACCAAGTTTTTGGCCTAATCTCACTACCAATAGGTCATGACACCGACACTTTAACTTATACTACTAATCGGGTGGAAATACAGTTCCAACATTCTGCTACACATCATTCCCCCTGAAGCATGACATCTGCAATATAAATTTTTGAAAAGAAACGGAATACTCTTAATACCGCAGGAAAAAAATCACGATTTCATCAGAATCAAAGTTCACACAGAAATCAATACACTCTGAGGCACTAAAGGACTCTTCTCAAGTCCTTGCACAAATTTTTAAACTCTTATATGTCTCAATCAGAAAGGATCATACCATTTAGACTCTAAATTTCTGCACTTGAATCACCCCAATAACAAGACATATCTGGGCACATCTAAGTAAGGAAATAATTGGGATAATTTTACTTTCGTATAGGCGATACCATAGCACTAATTAGAGTATGGAAGAGGAACATTCTGGCTCAATAGCATGATATACAATATGAAAAAAGGGAGACATTCTTAAACGCCTAGTAGCCTCCTGCTTATAAGTGTGGAGCGCTACACACACATAAGCAAGACTCTACCCGACAGAATTTTGCAGACACCCTGAAATCATGAACCGCGCTCTGATACCAAGTTTGTCACGACCTGAACTAGGGCCCTGGCCGTGACGGACATCTCGAACCATGAAGGCCTAAGAGTTCTTCTAACTTGTAATCATATACACCATTCATATATAAATAAGAAATGCAGAAATAAAATTTATTATGGAAACAAAGTCATAATCTAAATTTAGTTTAACAATGAGGAAGAAAATCTAATATCAACTAAATGCCGTCTGAAAACTGTCTGCGAAATCTCTACTACATGATCAAATAACAACTGTCTGAAAACTGGGACAAAGCCCCTAGTAGACCAAAACCATGATAAATAATAATTATCTGAAAGAAACTAGGCCTTCTGAAATATAGAAGGCTCACCAACTGGTACTCTTCACTCTTGTCTAATAAAATCTACTGCTTATCAAGACCCCTAGACTGTGCCTCAGAACCTGGAGGGAGGGGGGTTAATACAAATGTACTGGTACGCTAAGCAATCCAAAACAAAACTTTTATATAAATAAAATAGTTGGAGAGCAATTTGTTAAAATACCATACATGAAATAGTTCTAAAATACATGGGCACTTTTTGAAAATCATAAATCATTCTTGTCAATGCAATGTCTGATCTTTGTATTACTTCTGAGTTAGGTGGCACTCCCCTACAATTTTGATATTCCACGGGCGGTATGAAATCCGCCATTGACTCGATGGAGAAGCCCTCAACCCGAGTGTGCCACAAGGGTTGGAGTTTCTGATTCTGATACGTCATACGACACTAGGCCAGCATAATTTAATATATCCAGATCGGCAAATCACGGTTTCAGATAATAAGTTGTCTTAACTCGTGCCTTCTTCGGAAAACCACCTAATATCTCTTTATGCCCTATTTTATCCTGTTCTGAATCATGCATTATTCTGGTTTCCACATACAAAAATTTTGACTTCAAATATGCATTCTATTCTATTCTTAATTACCATGGCATAATTTGAATTGGTGTCATCACACCAAGACTTGCAAGTCCTATTTCTGATTCATAATGTATCATGCATAATTCTTTCATTAAAACACAGTTCAGACCACCCAAACATGCAAACAGTGAAAAAAAATTCATGTTCCGAAAACACAAGTCAAAACTATGCTGAGATTATTCAAACATATGGTGGTCATGTGTTCTTTTGACAAACCATGTTACTCTTTCTTATATGCATATTCAACCTCTCTTTTTATTTCGAAATCATATTCAAGTCATAGCATAAATCAAGACATTTCATATCATGCTTTCAAGATGCAATTTAGAACAATTCATATTATATGAAAGATGAGTAAAATCATAACAAGAGAGGGGTTCATTATAATTCATGCTCTCAATTAGATATTCATCCTTAAACACATTCATACATACATACACACACACACACACACACACACACACACACATATATATATATATAACTTTTTGAATCAATTTGGGGAAATGACTAAAGGCCAAAACAATATCATCAATGCTTCTAAAACATGAATATATTCATAAATCTGAAAAAACCCTTTTCTTAAAATCAAGATTTCTATACCCATGAGATTTTAGGAAAACCCCGCGTACCTTAAATTAGAAGTTTTTGAATGAACTTTAGATTTTGGGATTCTATACGTACGATTGATGGGTTCCTCTTGTAGTCCCGCAATGGGGATTCCGAATCTTGAAGAATCAAGAAAAACCCACGGTTAAATCTTGAGATATTTGGGTTTTTAGTTTGAAACCCTAGGGTGAGTTCTTGATGAATTTGAGAGAAAAGAATCATATTTTGGTGTTTTGGGAGTTTAATCTCGTGTTATAGCTGGATAAGGGATGAAAGATACCTATTTTGACCTTAAAAACAAGGAAACAGAACCTAAAATTTTGGTGCGTGCGATAGGGCGTGCATCGCATGCTTATTGCATGATGTTACTGTCTCAGACATTAAAATGGCCATAAATTTTTGCTCGGGTATTGAATTTAGGCGAAATTGGTATCGTTGGAAAGCTAATTCAAAGAGATTTCATTTGATATATAGTAGGCCCTCTAATTCATCATATAAAAAGAGTTAAAGTCAATTGAAGTTGACCCAAGTTTCGACGCTTATTCAAACTCGAATGATAGGAAATATTTCAACTCGTCCTTGAGTTAGGGGACCCCTATGATCTCAATTCATGCTAAATAGGTTCACACACTACATAATTGATTAACATGCCAAATTTGCATAGGATATATGACTTTTGGATCATCTATGCATAGAAACGATGGTTTTTATTCTAGCCAGAAATGCGGGGTGTTACAAATTAGCTATATCCAATAAAATAAAACAAACTAAACCCCACAAAGAAAAAACAAAACTTTACACAAACCATAAAACTTTCTCATCAAACTCCACAAATTAGCTATATCTAGTAAAACAAACCAAACCCCACAAAGAAAAACCAAAACTTTATAGAAAAATAACAAGAAAAGAACAACATCAAACCTCTGGGGAAATATTCCCAAAAAGCTGAAGAGTGATTGAGAAAGAATCTCCATTCACACCAACAGCAGAGAAATTAAAAAAACCATCTGGATCACACTTCAATGATACATCTTTAGCATCAGGCAATGATATTGTTAAGTAAACTTTCTCTGATCTTTGTGCCCAAAGTACTTTTGGTTGACAACTGCACATTAAAAAAAGCAATTTTATTAAACTATATATAATTTAGACAAAGAAAAAAAATTGCAGATAATTGAATTTTGTTCAAATGTGTACCTCATTTTTGGAGACAAATTGTCCACTGGATCAGTTTGATGTCCCTTTTCTCAGGGTCTTGTGGCAATTAATAGCAGTTAGTTACTTTCTGCTTATTTACTCGGGGTCTTGTGGCAAGCCTAATAAACTTATCATCATTAATTTTTCATTTTAATGAATGCTTTTTGTTTTCCACCGGGTGTCCAGTGTTTGTATTTGGGCCTCGATTAATGTGGATCACGTGTTGTAGGTTTATTGTGAAAGTAGTGTTCTGATTTTCTTCGTTCTCAAAGCTCAAACTCGAGATTTTTAGTTAAGGATGTAGCAGTCCCACCACTACGTTACAACTCACGATAATTTTCATTTAATGCATGATATGATATGTGTTTTAAATAGCTTAATCTTTAATTTTTATGCTTAGAAATAGAACTTATATATCTTATGAGATATAAATCCTTTAAAACTAAGATATAACTTGTGAAATATTATAGTAAAAAAATAAAATTATGCCTCATGAAAAATTATTTATTTAAAAGGTAAAAATAAAAATCAATTTAAAATTGAGCCAAAAGTGGAAATGACTCATTAGGATAAAATAAAAAAGGATAGCACAGTGCATTAAAGCTCTCGCTATGCGTAGGGTCAGGGAATATAAAACTTTACAAAAGAATTCAACATATATTGAAAATAAGAAATGTATTATTTATAGGGTGAAAATCATTTTCACCCTCAACTTTGATTAAAAAATCAAACTCCCCCCTCAACATTGAACAATAATCATACTCCCCCTTTATCCCATGCGATGTCCATTTTGTCCTTATAATTTTAATTCTATATTTCTGTAATATCTTTTTATATTATATGTAATGAATATTTTTTTAACATGGATATTTGTAGCATTTTATTTAAGTTTATTAACTTTATATGTAAATTAATACGCTTTATAAATTTATCACAAATTCAATGTTATTTTTTAAGATCGTTATTTTAATATTATATGTATTAAAGAGTCGTTTGGTGTGGGTATAATTATAATAATTCAGAGATAAAGTTCATGATTATTTATCCTGCGTTTAATTAGATATACGAGGTAGTCTCAAAATTATTTGTCACACCATTTATACCACAGTGATGAGATAAGTTATCACACATACATGTTAGTACAACTTATTTTGTAATAACTGTAGACACGTACAATTTATTGGGTCAAATTCATATAAAATTTGGATTTGATCCATCTTTTATTGGGTCTAAAATTAGTTTGGGCTATAAATTCGTTTTATTCTTCATCAGGGTCCATCTCACCTTAAGGTCCAAACTCATGCCACGTGTCAAATGACGTGGCATCCCAGTCAAACTAAAGACCAATGAGGCAAGGCCACACGATCAAATAAGGTGGCAATCCAAGTCAAATTTAAGAGCGAATGAAACATCGCCAAGTGTCCCAAACGACATGCTTTTGGCCAATCACAAGCAACCTTGTCATATAACATTTGTGATAAGCTTGAAAATTGAATGGACCAATCGGAATGAGGCAGAAGAGGTTATTTACACTTGGACTACCTACCCCTTACAACTATAAATGGAAGGGTTACATAATTTTCTACGGTCATTTTGCAAGCATTGGAGGAAGCTTCTGCATTGACTACACAGCTCTTCAACGAGTTGACTAACGGAGTTCTGCCCGGAGATCAACTCGACAAGAAGTGTTGTCAGACAATTTACGAAGATCCAAATGCATTTCTATGAGGCTCAAATCATCCTACATTCGAGAATCGAACTACTGACCATCCTCGAATCATGAAAAAATTTAGGAGAGAAGAATTGAGAGAATAACGGAATTATACCCACAAATTTTGTTTATATAAAATCATCATTTCTTTTTGTTTATTTTTGCTTTGTAGTTAATTTAACTCTATCAAGAAAATTTATTGCGAATAAATTTTGGCACGCCCAGTGGGACACTTTTTGCTCTCCATCTCTTCTTCCGACAAAATCAAATTCAACTACTGCTATGGACTTTAAAAATACTAAAGTGGTCTCAGGCAAGAACTCTGCTACTGCCACATCTGATGAGCTTAGCCATGTTGGTCCACTCACTCGACGCAAGTTGAAGACTAGTGGTTGGGCTGGATCTGAGTACTTCACTTCTTTAAAGAAGGCAAAAAAGAGCAAATCTCATATGGCGGCTGGAATCGCAACTCCTGGGGGCAACTTGACATCCTTGCTATGTGATAAACTCTCTCTGACTAGCATCAATTTTAGTGGATCTGAGGATTCGACTAATTCTCCAGTTTCAACAAAGGTCAACGCCTTGATGGCTGACGCAACTGATATGGATGAGAAGTTCGCTATAATGGAACAAACTATTGAAGTTTTAAAGAAATCTGTTGAGGATAAAGATCTTCAAATCGCTCAACTAATGAACAAGTTTGAGTCCTTCACCCCTGGAGAAACGAGCCACGACCCTGCATATCCACCTGGCTTTACTCTGCAAAATAAGAATGTCGATGAATCACCTAGCGAGACTAAATCTCAAAAAGAGAAGCAGCTTACTTCAATTAGAGCTCTGTCTGTTCAACAGTTGCAAGACATGATAACTAACTCTATCAGGGCTCAATATGGCGGAGAACCACAGAGTTCGTTGTATTACTCCAAGCCTTACACAAGGTGAATTGACTGTCTATCTATGCTAACAAACTATCAACCACCAAAGTTGCACCAACTTGATGGAAAAGGAAACCCGAGGCAATATATCGCCTACTTTGTCAAAACTCGTAGCAACGCTAGAACAAACGGCGATCTCCTGGTGAAATAGTTTGTCTGTTTATTAAAAGGGAATGCATACGACTGGTATATCGACTTGGAGCATGAGTCAATTGATAGTTGGGAGCATCTTGAGAGGGAATTTCTCAATCGATTTTACAGCACTAGATGAACTGTGAGTATGATAGATTTGACTGGTACTAAGAAAAGAAAGGATGAACCTGTGGTGGATTACATCAATCGTTGGAGGTCATTGAGTTTGGACTACAAAGATCACCTTTCTGAAATATCTGTTGTAGAAATGTGCACTCAAGGAATGCATTAGGGTCTTCTATACATACTACAAGGAATTAAACCGCGAATATTTGAAGAACTTGCTACACAAGCACATGACATGGAATTAAGCATCGCAAGTCATGGGAAGGCGTATTCTTTTGTTGATCTTACAAAAGAAAAGGAGTTCAATAAGGGTACAATCCCAAAGATCCATACTAAAGAATCCCTGGCTATGAAAGCAACTTCAGTAAAGGTCACGACGAAGCAAAAAATGAAGGAAGACGAAACCTTAAAGCAACAGCTAAGGGAGGAAAAACATTGCCCAACTTTGAAAGAGTTGGAAGCAAAGGTTTACCCATTTCCAGATTCAGACGTACCTACGATCCTTGATGAATTGTTGGCCAAGAAAGCCACATCTTCCAGAATCAAAGAGGCCTGAAGAAATTAATAGGGTTAATGATCCCAAGTATTTCATTGCGTCATTGGCCACCCGACGGAGAAATATTTCATATTGAAGGAGAAAATCATGACACTAGTAAGTGAAGGAAAAATCATCATTGACTTGGACGAAACCATGGATGCAAATCAGGCTAGTGTCGTTGATCAACAAAAATGCTCCATACCGCAAACTATGTGAAGCACCATCTTATTTAAATTTGGGAGCTTCAGGTCGGTTGAAGTTGATGCCCCAAGAAGAACTTCTGAAGCTGCAATAGGGGTAGACGAAAATTTTGAAAATGAGAAGGATGGCCGTTGGACTCTGGTTTCTCATAAGAAACGAAGACATCGAGTGATTTCAAGGATACGACTTCCTAAGCTAAAAGTTATGGGGCATAATGTGGATCAGCTACGACCATCAAAAAATATTAATTTTAATGCCAGCAAGAGGACTAGTGGTTTTGTGTCACAGAAGGCCCGAAGACCTATCATATTGCATGAATTTTTTCCAAAAAAAATCTTTCAAGATATCCAAGTCAGGGGGACACATGTAATTTCTAGCATAGAGGAACCCAAGGAAAGCAAACAAATGCATCATTTAACAATGGCACAACAACACCATGTCAAGCCAGAAGATGCACCGTGTTTTGATATAATTTCCTTCACCGATGATGACTTATTGTTAGGGTCCAAACTATATAACAAACGTCTGTTTGTCGTAGGAACTATTCGAGAATAACACCTCAATTACATATTGATCGATGATGGTTCAGTGGTCAATATCATGCCGAGGACAGTGCTCAAAAGGCTTGGAATCTCTATTGATGAACTATCCCAAAGTAATAAAATAATTCAAGGCTTCAATCAAGGAGGGCAGCGAGCTATGGGAAAGATTTCCGCACAATTATCCATTAGCAATATGAAATCAAACATTTTGATTCACGTTATAGATGCCAAGACATCGTATAACTTGCTGCTAGGACATCCCTGGTTGCATGAAAATGGAGTGGTGACATCTATTTTGCATCAATGCATTAAGTAAATAAAGGATGGTGAGGCAGTCAAAGTTGATGCGGATATCAATCCTTTCATAGAGACAGAGTCATACTTCGCAAATGAGAAATTCTACTTGGACTCTTGTGAGTTAGATGTGAAGAAACCAACACCCTTCAATCCAATCAGGGTCAATTTAAAAGAAGAGATAGAAGTGCAAGCGAGTGTTGCTAAGATGTCTAAGGAAAGAGCTGAAGGAATTTCCATTAAGTCCTCACTATTAGAAGGAGACATAAAAGCAAAGACAGATAATGAGCATTTAGTATTTTGCTACATTCCACGTGAGCGTCAAAGAGAAGGAAAACCCTTGCTAGAAGCATGTACTCAACAAGTTCTCCATCCAAGAAAAGAAATAAGCCACGAAATGTTGCAAGATTTGAAGAAGAGTATGACTGTACCATTTGTATAAATCTAACCTATTACTCCTGAGTCCTCGAGAAATGACACCTTAGTTGAAAAGATAAAAGGTCACTTTGATCAAAAGGCTTTCACATTACTTGAAAAATCAGGTTATGACTTCTCCAATCCGACAAGACTGGGAGATCTCAAGGATGAAGTCACTGGCGAAAAAATACATGGACTTACAGCATCCCAAATGAAGTTGAGAAAGCAAGAACATTATGTCGCCACTCCTAAGTTTGGGATAGGATTCAAATTGCCAGAGCCTCTTCGAATTTTAGATAGAAGGTGAAGGAAATGACTTTATCTTACCACATCTTAGTAGATGGGAAAAAGAAGGGTGAGGACAAGAAAATACCACAACGGATCTCAGTGTTTAATCACATAGTAAAATCAACACCTCGTGTCTATGTATTTGATAGACTAGGAGAAAAAGATGGAAGTAGAGCTTCTAACTTATAGAAGGACGTGTCACCACCGCGAATGCCTCTATTTTTCTTTGCTTGGGAACCACAAAAAAGCCATCATCTAGAAAGACGTTGTTGGGGCACGAACAACAATATTTCTTTGAGGACATTGATGACATAGAAATTCATAGTGTTTTTCCATCGCACATGAAAAGAAAGTCTATTTTATCAATTACTACAGATGGCCCGTTGAAGGTAAGAAAAATAACTATTGTTTTTACCAACCAATATCTTGGAGAAACAGAAGAGGATCCAGAGGAAGCCAGTGCATTATATCATATAATGGTGGAGGACAATTTGTGCCATGATTAAATGGATGATGATGTTCAAAAAGAACCGCCTCAACTAGAGGATGGAGTATAATTTATTTTAGATGAACTCAAGGAGATAAACCTCAGTAAATTGGAGAATCCACATCCAGCCTTTGTTGGTACACTTCTTACACCGCAAGAAGAGAGAGACTACTTCAAGTTATTAGTCGAGTACAAAGATATCTTTGCCTGGTCATACAAAGAAATGCCTGGCCTTAGTCCTAAGGTAGCTATTCATCATTTGGGGATCAAAAAGGGGGCACATCCTGTAAAACAGTCACAACGAGTGTTTTGCCCAGAGTAGTAACACAAATTGAAGTAGAGGTCAATAAACTCATTGAAGCTGAATTTATTCGAGAGGTTGAAGTAGAGGTCAATAAGCTCATTGAAGCCGAATTTATTCGAAAGGTGAAATACATATCATGGATCTCAAATATTGTACCTGTCAAAAGAAAAATGGCCAAATACATATGTGCGTTGATTTTTGAGACTTGAACAAAGCGTGTCCAAAGGATGATTTTTGGATACCAATCATAGAGCTCATGGTTGATGCGACGACTGAACATGAAGCTATGTCATTTATGGATGGGTCTTCCAAATATAACCAAATTAGAATGTCCCCAAGAGATGAAGAATGCACTGTTTTTCGAACTCCAAAAGGGATATACTCTACAAGGTGATACCTTTTGGTCTAAAGAATGTGGGTAACACCTACCAACGTGCAATGCAAAACATTTTTGATGATATATTGCATAAGAAGGTGGAATGCTACGTCGACGACTTGGGGTGAAGACAAAGTTTAGAGACGGCCATCTTGATGATCTTCATATTATTTTTGAGAGGTTAAAAAAATTTATCTTAAAAACGAATCCACTCAAATATGTATTTGGAGTTACTTCGAAAAAGTTTCTTGGCTTTATTGTGCATCACCGCGGAATTGAAGTTGATCCCACAAAGATTGATGTCATTTAGAAAATGCCGGAGCCAAGGAACTTAAGAGACCTCCGCAGTTTGCAAGGAAATTTGGCATTCATTTGGAGGTTCATCTCTAACTTGGATGGACGATGTCAACCCTTCAGCCATCGAATGAAGAAAGATGCCCCTTTTCACTGGGATCAATCATGTCGAAATGCTTTTGAAAGCATCAAAAGATACTTGTTGAATCCACCTGTATTACGGGCACCAACTCCTGGTAGGCCATTGATACTCTACATTGCATCACAAGAGCGACCACTTAGAGCACTTCTGGATCAAGATAATGAAGCTAAGAGAGATCAAACAGTGTACTATCTAAGTCAAACTTTGATAAGAGATGAGTTACATTATACGCCCATTGAAAAGATGTGTTTGGCTTTGCTTTATGCGATAAAGAAATTAAGGCATTATTTTGAAGCATACACCATTAAGCTAATTTCTCGAGCTGATCCCGTGAAGTTTGTGATGACTCAACTAGTTCTCTCAGGACGTCTAGCCAAATGGTCTATATTGTTTAACCCACATGAGATTATATACATGCCTCAAAAGGCTACAAAAGGGAAAGCACTTGCTAATTTCCTCGCTGATCACCCCCTGCCGGTAGAATGGGAGATTTCGGATGAGTTTTTTGATAAAGATGTATTATTTACTGAAGAAATACCGACATAGACAATGCTCTTCGATGGATCAACATATCAAGATGGTGCAAGGGCAGGCATCGTGTTGATATCACCAGAAAGATTAATCTTGCCATTTTCATTTGTTATAGGTGAAACATGTTCCAATAACGCTGCAGAGTACCAAGCTTTAATTATTGGACTTGAAATGGCATCAGATATGAAGATTCCATAATTGTATATCTATGGTGACTCTAAGTTGATCATAAATCAACTCTTAGGCAGTTACGAGGTGAAGAATGAAGATCTTATACCATACCATCAATACACTACTCGTCTGCTTGAAAGGTTTGATCAAGTGTTCTTAAACCACATCCTAAGAGTAGAAAATCGCATGGCGGATGCTCTAGCAAACTTAGCTACGACGATAGCACTCGGGGAAAATGAGTCAACAAAGGTGCAAGTAAGTCATCGGTGGGTTATTCCTGGTTGCCTTGATCTTCAATTAGACGAAAGCCTTCATACATTTGTTCAAGTCGTTGAAGAAGAAGATTGGAGAAAACCACTAATTGAGTATCTCAAACATGGAAGGCTACCCGAGGAGCCACGAAAAAGAGCAGACATTAGGAGAAGGGCACCACGATTCATCTTCCATGAGGGGATTTTATTTTATCGTTCTTACGAGGGGTTACTCTTGCGGTGTCTTAACAAAGAAGAAGCTCAACAAATAATGGAGGAAGCACATTCTGGCATATGTGGAGCACACCAATTAGGGCCTAAACTTTATTTTCGCATTAAAAGAATGGGCTACTACTAGCCAACAATGGTGATGGACTGTCTAGAGCATGCAAAAAGGTGTCAAGCATGCCAATTTCATGCTAATTATATACATCAATTGCCAGAACATCTCCATACAACTATAGCATCATGGCCTTTCGATACGTGGGGACTTGATGTTGTTGGACCTCTCCCAAAGTCGTCAAAAGGAAAAATGTACATCTTATCTGCTACCGATTATTTATTGAGATGGATCAAAGTTGTGCCGCTAAAAAGGTAAAAAAGAAAAATGTTGTTGATTTTGTCAAATCGAACATCATCTTAGGTATGGAACACCAAAATACATAGTTACTGATAATGGAACACCCTTCAACAATAAGATCATGAGGACTTTGTGCGAGAAGTTTAATTTTAAGCAGCATAAGTCTTCAATGTATAATGCACCTGCCAATGGTCTTGCCGGAGCTTTTAATAAAACACTTAGTAACCTGTTGAAGAAGGTGGTTGCGAGAAATAAAAGAGACTGACATGAGAAGATCGGTGAAGCTTTGTGGACATATCGTACGACCTGCAGAACTGCTACCCAAGCGACTCTATAGTCTTTGGTGCATGGCATAGAAGCAGTTCTTCATAAGAACAACAAATTTCATCACTACGAATAGCGATCCAAAAAGGCCTTACAACTGAAAGTAACGCTCAACTTTGTCTGGTAGAGTTAGAGGCATTGGACGAAAATAGATTAGAAGCACAACAGAAGTTGGAGTGTTATCATGCTCGACTTTCTAGAGCTTTCAACAAAAGAGTGTGACCACGATGATTTCAGGTAGGTGACTTGGTCTTAGCTGTTTGAAGACTCATAATCCTCAACAAACACATCAGTGACAAGTTTACACCTAAGTGGGATGGGACATATATGGTGAAAGAAGTATATTCAAGTGGCTCCTATAAGATCGTCGATCAAGATGGTGTAAGAGTTGGTTCCATCAACGGCAAGTTCCTAAAGCAGTACTTTCCATGAAGGTCGCCTATGCTTCTTAAGGCATGATCTTAAACCGAAACACACACACTCCTGGCCTGCATGAGTATAAACTGTGAACGGCTCTAAAAAAAATTAACTCATCATCCTGAACTACGTTATGACTTGATCCTCCCGAGGTACGTACGCAGCTTAGAGTATGCTTTTACTCTAAGTTCAGTCATATGAGTTAAAAAAGAGTAAAGGAAAAGGATTCATCATTACTTGAGCATGACAATAATACTTTGAAGTGACATAGATGTCGCATGAATTGAACATTTCTTCGCTTAGTTTACCACTGATGCACAAAAGTAAAGAAAAAAGTAAAGCAGACTTCGATGGTATATCTAGATAAATCCGTGAAGGATATGGTCTTAATTTTTACATATGTTGTAGATATTGGTGTTATCTTTTCAAAAAAAACTACGGCTCGTAATTCAAGGACTTCTGGGTCAAGTTATGAATTTTCTACCATAACCACTCAAAGCTGCGAAAGAAACCCTCACGTTTCAAACTGAGCTAACTTCAATGACGAATCTGTACAAATACGTAAAGGATATAGTCATGATTTTTACATATGTGGCATCTCTTGGTGCTATCTTCCTAACAAAAAAGATGGCTTGTAATTCAAGGAATTCTCTTGGCTTTTAGACAACTGTTCTTTCTACACTTTTATGCATGAAATAGTCTTCTCCCTCTTCGCAGATAAGAGCTTTAGTTCTTCTTGAAACTTAGAAATATTTGATTGGAGATCCTCCATGCCCCCTCTCTCCTTGGTGTTTTCCTTTTTTGCATTAACAAGGCTTTGTTGCACGTCAAAGAGCAATTTTTGATTGTGCTCTTTAGTTATTTTCAGGGATGAAGATGATTTCATAGCGTCTTACTCCTCATATGTTTTTATAAAAGTATTAACAGAGCCCTATAGAATAGAGGTATTGATGGCGTTAATTCCTTTGAGCTCCTCCATAAGCAAGTTCACACCATTTTTCAACTTTGAAAAGTCATCCGAAGATTCAACGGAGAACATGGTTAGCCATTTATGCAATGTACCACACATCTGAAGAATGTAAGACTTCTTGAAAGTAGAGATTGTCTCTTGTGGTTCAAAATTTGGGGCCACAAATGAAGATAAACACAATGAAGGCACATGAACTTTAGGCGACTTATCTTGGGCAGCCACAACCTCCATGTTGTTTGTCAAAACTTCTGTGACAGGAAGAGAATATGTATCAAGGTAACTTGGACTCATAACGCCATCAAAAATGCCATTAAGCGTATCGGTAGAAATGCCTTGGAGATTTAGCTTCAAAAAAATAAATAAATTTAGCAGGGTATTATTATTTTTCTTAAATAAAAAAAAAAGAAAGAAAGTAATCTTACTTGTTCTACGAGTTCAGTCAACGGCATAGTGGAGCTAGGGTCATTAACAGAAAATGCCTCGCTATATATGGTAGCATTGTCCAAATCAACAAACTCACTAGATTGGACTTTTGCCTTCTTTCTTTTGCGCTTCTAATGTTGGTGTTGGTCTCCTTCCGTTGAGCTAGTGTCATCATTAGCATCTACAACTTCATTAACTATGCGGATAGGCGGAATCTTATCGTCGAGTGGAGTTTTGGTTGGCATCTTTCCACTATTAGTCTCAAGTAAAGAAGAATCGTTGTTTCGCTTGGGAGTCTTATTCGAAGCCACAAAAGGAGTGCCATTCAATTCCAATGAAGGAAGACTTGATCCTTTTCCAGTTTTCACCAACTTACCCCTAGAAGGGGAAGACTTAGAAGACAACGGGCTCGTCTTTGACTTAACAAGGCAGGAAGTGGAAGACTTACCTTGTTCTGATGGACGAAGGGGAAATTTTAAGATAATTTTATTTTTCCCAACAAGGTTTGGTCGACCAATATACCACTAATTTGCATACCTATTGGTTGTTAGAGGCCTTTAGGGACGTGGTGGTATACTAATGGTTGAAGAACTACTAAGACGGGTGCAAGAGTCCCAAAGTCGTACCAATTTTTCAAGTGTGTCGTCATACGGTCGTTTGATGAAATTTCCAGGCAGGTCTTGAACAAATCCAAACTGTCGGATGAATCTATAGGTACTGTAAGGATACATGACAAAGCGATCAGCACACCGCAGAGTAACGTAGCTCGAACAAAGACTAATGAAATAATCGTTCCAAGAACTAGACAATTCTCCATTGTTTGCTATAAACAACTCCTTGGGTTGTAGCATGGACAAGGTGGGGATACTGAAGATATCGGCATTTTGAAATAACTATCTTGCACCAGAAAGATTAAAGCTTCTAGCCATCCTTTCCCAGAAATCCTACACATGCGAGCACCATTGTAATAACGTGCTTGATAGTAGGATTTAAAATATGCACCAATCCATCCATAGACATATTGTATAGGAAAAATTATGTCGCCTGCACCTAAGTTTGTTGAAGTTGTGATCTCTGTGAAGCCTCTGTAAATACTAGCCAAAATGGGAATTGCTAGTGCAAACCTATCCCCATGAGCCATTAGACTTGCAATCTTAAAGATGCTAGGACGGATGTGGTCAAGTTTGTTAATTGGAAGAACGAACTTACAAATCCAACAATCAAGAAAAGCAGCCAATTTTGTCTCTTCTCTAAGAGACCCTTCCACACCTAACTCGACGAAAGGGACATTATCTTCTTTCGTTCGCGGTAAAAATGACATATCAATGTAGTCGTTTGGACTGTGATTTAACTTTGGTTTAGCTGGCTGTTTAGGGCCTCGTGTTGAAGGCTCCTTGTACCGCTCCGGTCCTTTGAACCAAAAATTCACCCAATCACGGACAGAAACCTCCTTAGACGACGCACCATTTGAAAGCCGATAGAATGCTGAAAATAAGTAAGCACAAGTTTTAGGTGAAAAGGGCTTCCCTTGCTGATCTGTTTGTGACAATTCTTTGGCCGAAGGGATGACTTTATCGAAGAAAGTTCTGTGTACTAGAAGTCCCCAAATCATATGCATGTCCTACAATGAAATAGAAAGCTCACCAATGCCGACACAAATTGTATTGGTCGAGGAATGCCAAAGTTTGCAAAAGGCCTGCAAAACATTCTCGTTGATGTCGTAAGTGAATAAAGAAGCGAAAACAGCATCATAAATCTTAGTTCGCTCCAGTGCCTCCTTTCTACAACTAAGGACATCCTCTACCCACTCCCAATAACAAGTAACATAATAAAACTTGCCAAAGCATGATTGGGGATAATTCCATGTAGCAAGGCCCTTATTCGAGCCTTTGGGATATGTAGCAGTAGATTCCTTGCCATGTGTAGATGAATGCAGCACAAAAGCAGTAGTATTAATGACCTTTTTAGAGTCAAGGACGTCAATTTCTTCTTTTATCGACCATTTGTCTAGATGAAGAGATATGTCAGGAGATCCTTTATCAAGCGAGAAAATACCTATTATCGGAGGATGAACTTTCAAGGTAAGGATGCTAGCAGGAGAATATCATTCATCATTTGCTATTTCAAATAAAGGATATGGTGTCATTTGTTCCCAAAAGTTCACCATAATTTCAAAGCACTGAAGATAGCCTCTCTGTGTTTGAAGGCCTGCCAAAGATATTAAATTAAATGGTAAGTCTGCTTAAAGAAAAAGGAGTATCACAAGATTTAGGCTGAAACTTCAAAAATTTACCTGAGAAAATGTAAAGGTTTTATGCTGATGGATTTCACGTGTAACATATATCTGTGAGTCTACTTTACAATGAAAAAAATGGCACCTAATTTCGATACTTTCACGTCGAGATATGGACTTTATCATGACGCTGCACAAAGCTGAAATAACAAGCGAACCAGGATTAGAAGGTTGTTTTTGAAGAAATATCTGGGACTATTCGGATGTAATATGATTATGGTTTCCACGTAAGACGTAGATCTGCAAATCTATTTTTCGATGCAAAAAACAGCACCAGATTTTGATACTTCCATGTTGAGATATGAAATTTATCGTGATGCTACGCAAAGTTGAAATAACAAGCGAACTAGGATTAGAAGGCCGTATTTGGAGTGATATCTGGGACGGTTCAAATGAAATCTGAGTGTGGTTTCGCGTGAGACGTATATCTACAAGTATAGTTTCCAACAAAAGAAATGGCTCCTGATTTTGATGTTTCTAAGTCAAGATATGAGAGTTTTCGTGAGACTGCACAAAACAAGTAAACAGTGACGAAATAGAACTGAAGGTCTGATTTTGAAATGATACCTGGGCAGATCTGGTGATAAGATGAGTATGGTTTTCTCGTAGAACGTAGCCTTGCGAGTCTACTTTCAATACTACAAGCCGTTCGTGATTCATACACCTCCACGATACATTATGAAGCATCTTCTACAGACGCGCCAAAGTGCCGAAAGCTCAATTGTGAAAATAAAAAAGCAAAAAGAGGAGAAGAACAGGAGTTGAAAATTTCTGTTCGGGCTGAATTACAATGATTAAAGAGGGAGTTGATGTCCTTTTATAGACTCTAAAAGGCCCCAATTTGATTTTAAAAAGGACTCTGCTGAACAAAGTTGTCTTCAATAAGAACTGAAATGTTTAAGTGTCCAAAAATAAGTCAAATTCCTAATCCTTTTTTAAGTGGGATTACATCATTAATCAATCCTATTAAAATTCGATATAGGACTAATAGTCGAATCTACATGATTTGGATATATTTTATCTTAAACAGAATTTACATTGGATTCACGTTATTCTACATGGATAATCATGACTTTGAGGAGTCGAACGTTGATAAAATGCTCAAGTCTTAAAAAAAAATAGGGCTTCATAAATACTTCAAATCTCGTCTCTAACAGGTCCGACAAATTAAACACCTTGACGAGCCTTGAAGTAGGGGGCATCTGTAGACAAGTAAAATTTATTGGGTCAAATTCATATAAAATTTGGATTTGATTCATATTTTATTGGGTCTAAAATTAGTTTTGGTCTATAAACCCGTTTTATTCTTCATCAAGGTCCATCTCACCTTGAGGCCCAAAATCATGCCACGTGTCGAATGACGTGGCATCCCAGTCAAATTAAAGACCAATGAGGCAAGGCCACACAATCAAATGAGGTGGCAATCCAAGTCAAATTCAAGAGCCAATGAAACATCGCCAAGTATCCCAAATGACATGTT
The DNA here is from genome assembly GCA_030864225.1 of Capsicum baccatum var. pendulum. Taxonomy (NCBI): domain Eukaryota; kingdom Viridiplantae; phylum Streptophyta; class Magnoliopsida; order Solanales; family Solanaceae; genus Capsicum; species Capsicum baccatum. Next base: position 254,375,389 of record CM061559.1, on the reverse strand, counting down.
TTTGGCCAATCACAAGCAACCTTGTCACATAACATTTGTGATAAGCTTGAAAATTGAATGGACCAATCAGAATGAGGCAGAAGAGGTTATTTACACTTGGACTGTCTACCCCCTACAACTATAAATAGGAGGGTTACATAATTTTCTGGGGTCATTCTGCAAGCATTGGAGGAAGCTTCTGCATTGACTACACAGCTCTTCAACGAATTGACTAACGGAGTTCTGCCCAGAGATCAACTCGACAAGACGAAGTGTTGTCAGGCAATTCCTGGAGATCCAAACGCATTTCTAGGAGGTTCAAATCATCCTACATTCGAGAAATACGCTACTGACGGCCCTCGAATCACGAAAAATCTTAGGAGATAAGAATCGAAAGAATAAAGGAATTGTACCCACAAATTTTGTGTATATAAAATCATCATTTCTTTTTGTTTATTTTTGCTTTGCAGTTAATTTTCCGCTATTAAGAAAATTTGTTGCGAACAATAACTAATTCCGAAAGAACTTGTTTCCAAACAACCCATCCCTCAGTGTGTATGTATACATATGTATGCTCATGCATGTGCGTATATTTTCGTGTTTTATCACTCTATTACTAAATTCGTTTCGTATTACTTAACTTTTTTGTTGATATAACACAATCCTTAGAAAAATTTTACTTAGAGGTATATTTTGCTAAATTAACCTTATTAATGATAATTTGAAACTTTAAATTTATCTATACTGTTACTTTAAATAGTTATTTAACACTAAAGGGTAGAAAAAAAAAACATAATACAATTCTCTTGATGTCGCAAATTGAGCAGATAAACTAAAACGTTTATTTTTAGCATGAGGATCAAGTGATAAAAAATGATATTATCTATTTTCTATATTAGTAAATAAGTTGTGATTGTCATTAATAGAGTATTACATATTTTATAATTTATATAAATAAATATAATCTTTAAAATTTGACCTTATTTTTATTCGAGAAAAACATCTAGTATTCCCGAACTATGACCAAATTTGCTACGACACACTTCAACTTCACGGGGTTCCTATTACCCCTTAAACTAAATTTTAGCATATTTTCGTCAATCTTTTTAGCTAACGTGATATCTTTTGTCAAACGTTTTAGATGGCGTGACACCTTTTATATGGGCTCCATTTTATGTAATAAATGTGCCACATTAGCACAAAAAAATGATAAAAATATGCTAAATTTGAGTTTAGGGGATAATACGACCACTGTGAAGTTGGAGTGTGTCGTAACAACTTTGAACATAGTTCGGGGGGTACTAGAGGTTTATCTCTTTCATTTATTGTTTGTATTTTCTGCATTGAAATATGTTTATAAAATTAGTAGTACTTATTATTTTCACTTGTTAAAATAAATATTATAGTTTTGATTATTATTAATAAAGCTAATTTTCTTATTATGATAATTTACTTCATAAAGATCATCATTAGCTTATATATTTCTTACTTTTTTTTTCTAGAAGATAATGTTTATGTTTTTATGAAAATTTTGTTATATGAATAATGTTTATGTTTTTATGAAAAATTTGTTATATGATTTTTTTTAAATGAAAATATGATGATTTTAAAGAAGTTAAAAAAAAAGAATAAAAAAATTGATGATAAAGAGTAAAATAAGAATTTTAAAAAGTCAATTAGGATAAAGGGGGAGTATGATTATTGTTCAAAGTTGAAGGGGGAGTTGATTTTTAAGACAAAGTTGGGGAGGGAAAATGATTTTGACCCATTATTTATATAAATTTGGGACAAAAATAGTGGAGTAACTTTTTATCTAGAAGTCACTATGTCGTATACCTCACACCAAATGACTCCTTAGTACATAACTTAAACAATAGCGCAAACAACATAAATCCCGACAATTTGAAGCTTAATTACAAAAAAAAAATCGACAGTTTACATAATTACTGAAAAATCCCGACTTTAGGTCTATCGAGATACATAATTAGCTCATGATACATCCAACGAAAATAGATTTTTTCTTTGTAAAGATACATAATTAACTCCCGATACATTTTTTTTCAATTTGAGGTCTGTCGAGATACATAATACATCCAATGAAGATACATAATTAACTCCCGATACATTTTTTTATTTTGAATTTATCGAGATACATAATTAGCTCCTGATATATCCATCGAAGATACATATTAGTTGAAATTTTTATAAGGAAAAAATGCATAAAGTAGCATACTTAAGTATTAAATTAAAAAAAATAGCAACACTTTTATCAAATTATATTTTGTAGCATATGTATTTGTATTTTTGTAGCAATAGTTTACAAAAATACAAAATACATATTGATCATAAGGACAGTAAAAATCATATATATTTGTATTTTTGTAGCAACAGTTTGCAAAAATACAAAATACAACTTGTTATATTATGTAATTATGAAATTGTTGCAATGAAACTCATAACTAAGGGGGATAAGTATGCTAATTCTGAATTTTGCCCTTTTTATAATAAGGGTGAGAATTTGTGTTAGTAAGTTAAGGTGTATGTTTATGTAATTTAACCCAAAATGGGCTACTATTTGAGAAGAAAGTCCAAGTCCCATCTAATTGGACTTTGGCCCATTAAAAGTTGATAAGCCCAATTACCTCCTTCATAGCAGCAGCAAATCACCTTCTTTTTTAAAGCTCACATTTTTTCCTAACAAACCCTAAACCCTCAAAAATCTTCAATGGCGGTAAAGTACTCGATCCAATTCTTCAATTTATGCTCTTTATTGTATTTTATATTATGTATTTTTTGCTTTCAGAAAACTGAAATTGCAATTACACTAACTTAATTTTGTGTGAATTAATAGTCGGAAGTATGTATTTTCTGCGGCTATTTTTGATGTCTGAAACATTGTGCACATGATCTTGTTCCAAAATGTTTAGCATTTTACTTACTGAAATTGAAAATTAAGCTTATATGACAGATAATCATAAAGGTACTTTGTTTTCATCAATTTGATCTTTCTGTTTGTTTTTAAGTATTTAAGTTCCAATTTTGAAAGTACCCAAGTGTTTGGTTTAGTGGTTAAATGAAGTTGTGATGAGCACCACCATGAGGTCTCAGGACAGGTTCAATTCCCAGCAGATACTAGTGAAGGATCCAGAAATTTTATATCATGGGTGCTCAACTATTTTTAGTTTGAAAATTGCTACTTAGGGTGGGTGCTCAACCAATATATTTAAATGAATTGCTATATTTTATACCTAAGTAATAATGTTTATCAAAAAAGCAATGGGTACCCATAGTATATACCATAGGTCCGCCACTGGTAGAGACAAACACTAGGTGATTTATTCCCATCTGTTCTAGCCTTGATGGACAAAGTTACCTAGTACCTATTGCTGGTGGGAGGTGTCAGGTATCCCGTGGATTTAGTTGAGGTGCGTGCAATCTGGCTCGGCTCGTACACCACGGTTTCGGATTTTGGAATGATTGAATTAATCTAATCCGAACTGGCTTAAAGAATGTCAATTTGACTAGACGAATTACCAAGTAAATTGAGACAAACAGAGTACCCATAAGTATCGGAGTATCATATTTCATAAATTTGTTACTGTGAATTTTCTGAAGAACTTCGAGGTGCTTCCATATCTTTGCTTTACGGAGTGGCTGTATATACTGTGTTTCTAAACTTTGTATTTTGTCTATATTAATCATCATGGTGTTGTACCAGTTACTCATTATGTGTGGATGGAAATAAAAGTAGAGTATCACACTATATGTAGAAACTTAGATTGTGGAAGTTATCCAAGAGGATATTTCTGTGCATAAAAGGAATTCGAATTGGGGCTTTGCGTTTGTAGAAATGATCAAGAAGTACTCCCCATGATTCTGATCCTGAGTATGTAGTTCTGATTCTGAAAAGCTTCTAATGTTGGCAGACAGTACCAGTTAATCCGAAGCCTTTTTTGAACAATTTGACTGGAAAGCCTGTGATGGTAAAGCTAAAGTGGGGACTGGAGTACAAAGGTACTCAGCTTTTCGGATTCGCTTATTCCTAACACTCTGTTATTCATTAAAGTTTTTGAGAGTGAGATTTGTGCAGACATTATTTAACTAAGCTCATTTTTTTGTTTTTCCTTTTTCAAGGGTTTCTGGTCTCCGTGGATTCATACATGAACTTGCAGGTACTACTGATAATTTGAGTTTCTGTCTGTATAATCAAATTGTTTAAAAGAACAATGTCATTAAGTGGATGTATGTGCATGTATATCCTTGTGATGTGCTTAGCTCTTTATTCTGAACTATTCACTGTTAATCCATCTGGGGCTTGAATAGCTATCTACATCATGGCTTTTATTATATTCAATTAGGAGTTCCTTTTGCAAGCAGATTTAGAAGAGTTTTTCCAAATATCAAACTCCGTTAGGACAGTTCTTGTTAACTTTGCTATGTTGTCAGACATTTGCACTTTTTTTTCCTGTTTGTGGATGGACAGTGAGAAGTGACTGTTCAGTAAATCAGATATGTCTTCACTAAAAAGTCGCATTAAGTTTTTGCAATAATGTGGATTAATCAGCGATAAATTAAAAGACAAGAAAAATACAGTACTAACAACGAAATAGGTGTCAACTAAGAGATGCAAAGCTCATGAACTGTGTCATGTTTATGTCCTTCCCACTGTATGTTCCTTATAAATGCTGTACCTATCGAAGGGATAGCTTTACATTGAGTAAGGCAGTTGTTTCATCTTTCAAACCTCTGTTCTTCTTTCTTTCCATACAAACCTGAAAATGCATTCATGATGCTGTCCAAGTTTTACATTTGACCCATCAGCTTTGCAGCAATGCAAAGTCCATTTCAAAGATGTGTGCTACCTTGTAATGAAGTAGGAAAGCGATTAGCTAATTCATCTGTCTGCAGCGCATAAAATATATACTACCCAATAACTGTTTTCTTGAAGGTTATCTTGGATTAGGATAGCTCCGTATATCTGACTACATAAAAACCTGATTCTGGAGCAAGTTTTACAAATGGCTTTACTACTAAAATAAGAGAAATAACAAGCAGATAATAATACAATATGCATTAAAAGACTAAGGATTTTATGTTCATTGTCCGAAGAAGTTATCGTGAGCTCCCAGTAACCTGCTTTTTCTAAAGAATTCTGTATCCATGCATTTTTTTGTGTGTACAACAACAACAACAAACCCAGTATATTCCCACATAGTGGGGTCTGGGGAGGGTAGAGTGTACGCAGTCCATACCACTACCGCTAAAGAAGTAGAGAGGCTGTTTCCGATAGACCCCCGGCTCAAGATAAAAGGCAATATACAAAAGCATCAAAAGCATCACGATAAAATAACATAGGTACGACATCCACAAAAAATGTGTACATTGCCAAACAAAGGACACCAAAGTCCACCTAAATACTGCCTACAACTCATCCACACCCTTATCCCTCTATCCTAATGCTTTCCTCCATATCTTCCTATCCAGGGTCATAGGGTCATGTCCTCAGTCAACTGTAACTGCTCCATGTCACGTTTAATCACTTCTCTCCAATATTTCTTCGGCCTACCCCTACCCCGTTTGAAACCTCCCAAGGCCAACCTCTCACACCTACGAACTGGGACATCCGTGCCTCTCCTCATCACATGACCAAACCACCCCGTTTTTGTGTGTGATTTTCTGAAATCGCGTTGTTCTTTTTGCAGCTTGCAAATGCAGAAGAATTCACTGATGGAGTAAGCACTGGTTCTCTCGGAGAGATCCTGATTAGGTACCTTCATGGCTTTGTCTTTTGATCTTGATATTTGGACTATATTTGCATCTATTTGACATTCATGCAACAGATGAGCATAATAATCAGCTAGTCATATCCTCCGCGCCCACCCCCCTCTTTTCTGCTGCATCAAGTAGCAGGTATAAAGAGCTTATCATATTTTCTTCCCAGGCTGACTTTTCTGTTAATTTTTCCCCACCCTAGGTTCATTTTCTGAGTGGAAATAGGGAGACTTTTCTTTGCCGTGCATCTTTGTACGTGTTGGATGTCTCATGGTGAAAACCATGAAGTGTTAATTTTCTACGAACATGAATTAAATGTATTTTCTCTGTTGCCCCTGTGAGACATTCATAGCATTTCAAAAGAGTCGCTTGTTGCTAACTAATTCAATCCGTACTCGCGAACTTGATTTCATGCTCCATCTTCCTCGCAATATCATTCTCTAATTGGATCATTTGCATCTTTTCCTTGTGCGGATCACTGGAACAACTAACTTGCACCACAGAAAGCTGTGCATTTGTTTCATTTTTTGTTTGAGATTTTCAATTCTTGTCAAGTCACCTTGAGTATTTCTTGATTATTTATTGATGTTTCAGAATTTACTTATATGGTAGTATTGTATCATCACTCCAAGATAGTGATCTTTTTAGCTCTTAACCTGTTTTTAATCAAATGTATCATGGAAATCACCAAGGTTGAAATTGCTGCTCCTCAATGAAAAACCATGCAACTTCCCTTTGCTAATCTTGTTTGTTTTGCATTTGCAGATGTAATAATGTCCTCTATCTTCGTGGCGTACCCGAGGATGAAGAACTGGAAGATGCTGATCGCGACTAGAAAGTGTATTGTATTAATAGTGACATGGTGTTCTGCCAGTTCAACCAGATTTCTGGTTCATTGATCATGATTTGGACATTCGTCTTCTTCAATGTATTATCAATTCTGTATTTTCTTAGGTGCTCCTATCTGATAATATGATTTATAGTTTGGGGAAATGATTGGTGACTAATGATTTACCGGAGAAAAATGAACCAGCTATGACTAGAAAGCTATATGATCTCCAGATTGAGTTTTATTTTTGTTAATCATAGGCTCCAAACAGTATCATATAGACATAAATCTCCTTGAAAATAGGATGAAATGAAAATTAGATAATAATTGCTAGCTTTTATGGATAGTAATGGATAAAGTATTTAACATATATCTATAAAAGTAGATTTTTATGGCAAAAAATTTGGCCTGTTTTAAACTTTAGAAATCATGGGCACGGATACTGCAGCCTTTAGCAAGAGGAAAATGAGGCCTTGGAGAAAATCACTATCAATTCCCTATGAAATAACTTTCCACATATTGTCACATCTTCCCGTCAAGTCTTTAATGTGTTTCAAGTGCATTTCCCAATTTCATAACTCCCTTGTATCCGATAAAGATTTCGTGAATAAACATCAATCCCTCTCTATGACTCGCCCTGGTAGAATCAAATTGCCTGTGCGCCAGAGAGATTCTTTTTACACTATAGAACAAATTGAAGATGGTGAATCCTCCCTTTTTCATATTGAGCATCTTGATAAACTCTATGATCACAACCCTATCACTTCCAATGACTTTTTGGAGTGTGTTTAATGGTCTATTTTGCTTATCAACATTGCACCAACCTCCTGTAATTTGCAATCCCAGTACAAGAGAAATAACATCTCTTCCCAACATACATGTCGATCGCTATAGCCCATGTTCATTAGGTTATGAACCAGAAGAAAAAATCTACAAAGTTCTCTTCGTGCAACTTGAAAACACGAGAATATATTCAGAGACATATGCAAGAAACTGGGTTTTCACTCTAGGAGTAGATAAGTCATGGAAGAACATAGATAATGTTCTCCATTTTCGTCGATTGAAGGAGGGAGTTTGCATTAATGGAGTTATCTATATGTTGAATGATTATATTTGGTAGAAAACTCTAGTTGAATTTGATTTGAAAGTTGAAAGCTTCATGCATATGGGATACCAGAAGATTTACATGAGATTTTAGATTCTTGTAATCTGATAGAAGTGAAGGGGAAATTAGCAGTCGTTGAAGAAAATATAATGGATGGGGAGTTTAGTTTGTGGATTTTAGATGATGATCAATTTTCACTATGGCAGAGAAATTTCATTATTAAATTTCCAGGAATGAAGTTTTGTTCCCAGACATATGATGGGGAGATTATATTTGTTGCTAAGGCAAAGAGGTGCGATAAATTCACTTATTTCTGTTATGATATTACGAGAAAAAGTTGGAGAAAACATGGAGTTGAGGGATCTCGCGTGATGTATATGATTAGAGGCATATATAGATTCGTCGAAAACATCTTCCCATTGGGAAATATATGCAGTGCTACTCAAGAAGTCTGAAATGTTGGAATGATCAGTGCAAGTTACTTGTCATGGTGCACATAACATAAGCTAAGAGGTGTCGAGGTAGGTCGAAGAAGAATTTGGAACATGATACAACTGAAACTTACTGAGGACATGACCTTCGGTGGAAGGTATAGAGGTCGAAAATTAGGATAGAAGGTTAGTAGTAGCAGAGTGTTGTATTTACGAATCAAATAATTTCTTTTTTCTTCCTTAATTATTACGATATGTTGCTTTCTACTATATGTTCATTCTCAAACAGACAAGAAACTGCATGTATATTAATGTATCCTATCGGTGTTCCAACTTGATACGAATCAAGAACAAAAACTGATAAAACTAAAAAGGAAATTTATCTATATTTAACTGATAACGTTATTTTTCCACGAAAACAGCCAACTGATACACAAAGTTAACTTTGAATCCGCTGGTCTTGAATGTGTAGCAACAAATTCTGTATTTTTCATGTTACCTGACAAAGCCAAAGTTTACATCATGACAAACAGGCACAAGATCAAACCGATAGGATCAAGCACGTCCAAGATGACCTCGTCCTCCACACTCCGAACACATTATGTTACCAGAACCCCCACAACCTGCAGCACCAAAGTCAAAGAGTAAAATATCTGGCCGTTATTGAGGGAAATTTGAAGGTGAAGTAAAAGAGAGAAGAAAAGAACTTACCTAAGCATCTAACTTTGACAATTATCCCTTGACTTTCCATTATAGAATCAACATATAAGCCCGAACCAGAGCAGGTGGTACAAAGGACAACACCTTTAGCTTCACACTCGGGACAATGAGGATTATCTCCAGTATTCTTCTTGGCCAAGGACAATCCAGTTGGCGGCTCAATTCTTTCCTCCGGTACAGATTTATCATAGCAAAACAGTGATTCAAGACTGCTTATATGTTTGTGAGCATCACCAACAGCTTTTGGCATTACCTGCAAAGTTGAGGCACATACTCTTAAATCACAAGCATAATGTATAAATCCTTTGCAAAATGCAAAGAGATGCATATCTGAGATAGTGTAAATTATTTTCAACGACGGTTTTAGCTATGACATGAAAATAAATGATGATATATTTAATTTATGATTTGCTTCCATGTCGGAAATGAAGTTGGAAGCATATGCGAAGGCAAATGTAATACTTTATAGTTGCTCCACATAACATATAAGATACATTCACCTGAGCTAGGGACACTAATACATATACCATGTTGCATCTGTAGATAAGCCTGTAACACATGTTATGTTTTAGACAAAGTTTCCCCTGCATGAAATTGGCATGTTAAGTGGTGATTCAAAGGACGGCTCGGGTTTCTCCTAAATTTCAACTCATTGTAGCTTAGTTTTCCTTTGAAACTTCTGTACACAATCTGTCCATTGTTTCAAGAAGCTCTCCCAATCCATTCGAATCTTGAAGCACTTACACACAAATTATACTCCAGGATGAAATACATAGAGGTGCACACAAGCTGATATTGCTCCATATTTAGAACTGCTCATTCACTAGGTTCTTTTCCAGACACAAGCAATTGTAACCATAGAACTTTTGTCCTTTAGATTAATCTGCCAGCCCCCACCAGTAATGGAAAGCTCTATTCACCCAGTCACAGAGCTAGGCTAAAGAATTGAATCCGCTTGTTGAAAAATCAAGTTTTGCAAATACCGGCAGAACCATTTTTTAAAAAAAAAAAATTCTAACTTGTGAAATCCAGATAAAGAGAAAATTGTAGTGAAGGGCTTCAAAAATTGCTACTTTTGAATCCCTTGTATAAACTCCTAGCTCCGGCTGTGGTATGAAAGTTGAGGATAGGGGAAGGGGAAATGGGGACAAGGTGGGGAATCGAACCCTCACTTGTGCCAACGAGGTGAAATTTTAGGTAGCCAACCAACTGAACTACTAAGATTTCCTGCCACTGTGTTCACCATTGTATATTTGTCCTTTATATGCAACACTAAGCAGACTTCAGGTTAAGGATTCGGCAGAACCTAGTAGCTTTCGCCTGGACCTCGCATTTATGTTAAAAAATCCACTTAATAATGTACAAACAATTTATCCATTACCTAGCAAGCTGCCTTTTCTAGAATTCAAAACTCAAAACACTAGCCCCGCCACTGTGTTCACCGTTGTATATTTGTCCTTTATATGAAACACTAAGCACTTATAAATACGCGGCCACCTCTATTTATCTCTATGTCCTCCGGTCCGGGGACGGAGCTACAGTTTTGCTTGCAGATTCCACTAAACCTAGTAGCTTTGGCCAAGACCTTGTGTTTAAGTTAAAATATTCACTTAATATGTGCAAATAATTCATCCATAACCTAGCAAGCTACCTTTACTGGAACCCAGAAATCAAAATCCTAGCTCCACCTTTGTCCTTCCACCCACCCCACCCCGTTATATTAAAAAAAGATCCCTTATGATGTCTAAATGATTAATCCAGAACCCAATAAATTACCTTTTCTAAACTCAAAATTCTAGCTCCGCCTCTACCCCTAACCCCACCACCCACCCCATCCAAAAGCAATAACGACATACCCAGTAAAATCCCACAAAATGGGGTCTGGGGAGGGTGGAGCGTACACAGGCCTTACAACTAACTCAGGGAGGTAGAGAAGCTGTTTCCAAAAAAGAACTCGGCTCAAGTGAAGTAAATCAATGAAGTATTTAAAAGAAAAAACAGTAGTGGAGAGAAACATGACACTAATAGCAAAGTAGTGCAAAGCATATATGCAAGGAACGTTAACATCAAAAACAAGGCGGACCAACTAAACATAGTAAACAACAAATGATATTAGATAGCAAAAGCCAAAGACTACCAGAATAGGCTAATACAACGACAGACACGGTGCTCTACACCACCACCGAGCCAAATACATGAATAGGCTAATACTAAGACAACGCTCAACACCCTCCTATATAAGGTCACGTCCTCAGTAACCTAAAGATGCACCATATGATGTCTAATCACCTCTCCCCAATACTTCTTCACCTACCTGAATAGGCTAATACAACAACATACACGGTACTCCACACTACCACCGAGCCAAATATATTGAACACTCTGATATTAAGACAACACTCAACTACCTACTAACCTTTTATCCTTATATGCGACCTCCAAACCCTCCTATCTTTCTTCATAAGCCGAAGATACATCATATGTTGTCTAATCACCTCTCCTCAATACTTCATTTGCCTACCTCTACCTCTCCTCGTCCCCACTATATCCAACCTTTCATACCTCCTCACTGCGGCATCCCCACATCTCCTTGTCACATGTCCCACCCCATCCAAAAGAAAAACCATGAACAAACAAACAGTTCATTTGGGTATAAATTTCTCCATTAACTCAATCTTGAAGAGCACTCAAGGGTGTATGGGCCGTGGGGCCTAGTGTTTCAATGAAAGTTGAGTTGAGCACATGAGCTAAACATTAGGTGATTTCTTCGGAGTTACTTGATACTTAGTCTAAGGTAAGACATTACGGTTATAAAGAAAAATTAAATCTTGAAGCATAAACAACAAGAAAATTCAACAATTAAAAAGCTTAGCATAAAAAAATTATACGTAAATACAAATTAAATAAACACTTACTTGTCGTGGTGAACAAGATCCAAAAATGACATTATTATTCGATAAATTTCTGCAATTGGGTCTTTTAATGAAGGAGCTTGTTGGTGAAAATTTGGGAAAATTAACTAACAAAGGTGATATCTTTAGTGCACAATCCATTTTTCAACAAAGAAATTTGAGACCGAAACAAGCATAAAAGTTTAGTATTTGTCATCCATTTTTCGATGAAATTAGTGTAGCTTTTTTCGGTCTTTCACCTTGGAGTTAACGACGTAGTATTTTGTCTTCATGTTGTTCTACTTTTGTGACCCGAAAGAGAAAGAGATGAGGCCCATTGGTAAATGGGCTAATTCAACCCTATTGGCCCATTGCCAGTTTTAGACAACAACAACTGTCGTTTGGTTGTGAAAGAGTTATATCAGAATAATTAATTTCAAAATTAGTTGTTTTGAGATAATTAATTTTTAGATTAGTTATTCCACCATGTATATGGGATAACTTATCCCATCATCATGGTGTAATGGTGAGATGAATAATCTTAGTACTAATTAATACCTCTAACCAAACATGTGATAAAATAGTCTTTCATTTTATTCCGAGACTATTTGTCCCTTATACCTCGACCAAACGACCACATAGAGTTGGATTTGTTATTCCGTACCTCTACCTCAAAGGTGACGTAGAGAGGTTGTTTTCAAGCCGATCGAGGATCTATCGGAAACAACCTCTCTATATAGATTGCATACATTCTACCTTAGATTTCACTTTATGGGAATACAGTGGGTACATATGTTGTTGTTATATCTAAAACTCTCAATAGGTCAATCGGTTATTGTTTTGTCTAAAACTCTATGTTTGTAGTTTCTTGTTTGTATAGTTTTGGAGATGTTTATTGTTTCGGTTATATCGGTTGAAAAATTATTTTATGGTATTCTTGTTTATGTTATTATCTACTATTTCTTGAACTTATATTACATCTTTTTCTAAAATGTTTTTGTCCTGAGCGGAGAAGTACAAGAAACAAGGGTAGTAGCAAAATAACAGATGATAACATACAGGACTAACACAAAATAACATTACAATCGATCTACCAAAAAACAACAGGCATCGCCAGAGCTCTAAGAATAAGAATTTAGTACAATAGAACAAGACAAAACACATGTACCTATTAGCATAGACACACTCCTTATGTTGGGTTGTTGGGTCTTTTTCCCTTCATATGTGGATAAATGAAGCCCAATTTGGACCAACCCACTTTTGCCCATAGGCCCATTACTATGGGGCATATATATATTGATCTTTTTAGGTCTTATTCACCATCACAAAAAGAGATTTTTCAGCAGCAAAAGAGAAACAAACAAAGCTGATTTTCGTACCTAAATTCCACCCACAGCTGTCAACTTCAAATTGTAATTTCCACTTCGTTTCTTGTCCGATTGAACTGATTTTTGGATTGCTTGTTTCCCTCATCTCAATCTTTGATTAGGAATTGACGGAGCTTGATTTGATGGCCTGCAGTTCCTGTTCTGCATTCCCAAACAGTAGTTGCGTTTTTTGTGCTTTCACTCCTTTATTTCTCTAGTGTTTGGTGTTGTGGTTTATGTATTGTTTCTTTTTGTTTGACACTTGTTTTATGGCCATTTTGGAGAACAATATTGTAACTATTTGGTGATTATAGTTGAGGTTTGATCCCGCGATTTTTTACTCTTCACACCGAAAGATTCTCCACGTAAATTTGGTGTCTTGTGTGATTGCCTTTATTCTTTTCCTATCGTATTTGTGTGGTAATTCATTTGCTGTCATATTACTTTGTTTTGCTTGGTTTGCTTGTCTCCTCTTAGTTCAAATTGGAAGGGAAAGTTTAGACTTGGGTATTCTTCTGCTGCTACCATGTCGGGCTCTTTCATAGTGCTCCTGTCTTTCTCAATAAAGTGGTATCAGAGCGACGTTAAATCGGGTGTTCATCTTGGTGGGTTCAGTTTTAGTCGCAACCTATTTGACGATAATGAAGATTTTGATTTGAGAAATTTTATCAGAGTGTTACTCTGTGTAAAGACAAAAATTTAATGGAGGAGATTTTAGAGATGGAGACTGAATTTATTGAAGACTACATGAAGAAGGTGGAGTAAATTTATTTTATCAGAAATTCTTTACCAAGAGGGAAGTTTGAAGATTATTGAATGATCGTCAGGATGGCGGTCTCCTCCACATAGTTGGGAGGGGGAGAATTGTTGGGTTATTGGGTCTCTTTCCCTTCCTATGTGGATAAATGAAGCCCAATTTGGACCAACCCACTTTTGCCCATAGGCCCATTACTATGGGGCATATATATATTGATCTTTTTAGGTCTTATTCCCATCACAAAAAGAGAGTTTTCAGCAGCCAAAGAGAGACAAACAAAGCTGATTTTCGCACCTAAATTCCAGCCACACCTGTCAACTTAAAATTGTGATTCTTGCTTCGTTTCTTGTCCGGTTGAGCTGATTTTTGGACTGCTTGTTCCTCTCATCGCAATCTTTGATTAGGAACTGACGGAGCTTGATTTGGTGGCTTGTAGATCCTGTTCTTCATTCCCGAACAGTAGCTGCATTTTTTGTGTTTTCACTCCTTTATTTCTCTAGTGTTTAGTGTTGTGGTTTATGTATTGTTTTTTGGTTGTTTGACACTTGTTTTATGGCCATTTTGGAGAACAATATTGTAACTATTTGCTGATTATAGTGGAGGTTTGGTCCCGTGATTTTTTACTCTTCACACCAAAGGATTTTTCACGTAAATTTGGTGTCTTGTGTGATTGTCTTTATTCTTGCCCTATTGTATTTGTGTGATAATTTATTTGCTGCCATCTTACTTTATTTTGCTTGATTTGCTTGTCTCCTCTTAGTTCAAATTGGAAGGGAACGTTTAGACTTGGGTATTCTTTCGTTGTTACCGTGTCGGACTCTTTCATAGTGCTCTTGTCTTTCCCAGCACCTTCTTCCTAACCTTCTACCTACCCTAATTCGCGTTTTTCATACTTTCTTATTTATGTGTGATGACATGAGAGGGGGAAAAGAAAATTAAAAATTAGTGAGAGGTACTTAATGTTTAACTTGAAATACTTTTTAAATTTATCTTTCAAACTTCACATTTTAAGTTTGAAATTGAAATGATGAATCGAACCGCAAAGCAAATCTGAAAGATATTAAGTTGAAGTTGATCTTGAAATAATAAAGTACAGAGTATATATCTTGCATTTAGTAATTTTTATGTGTTGCCTGTTTGGTGTCGACTTGGATAAGCTATTTAAAAATACCAAATAAGATAATTTTGGAATAGAGCTTGATTATAATCTCAAATTAAATTTACAATGCTCTTGATGACTCACCCGAAAAATATAAAAAACTTGGAGAATATATTTTTCTTATTTTTAATTTGTATTTGGTATTTGTATTGAATATTGAAGTCTAATTAATTTCGAAATCATGCACTGTAAAGTTTATTTTTGGAGGCAATATTTTTCAAGAGCCTAGAATTTCAAAAAGTCGCTGAATTTAACCGTATAATCACAATTCATATTAATGATCATTTTAGGCTATGTTGTATGAAGCGGAGTGTTGGCCATTTAAGAACTCCTACATCCAAAAATTGAAGGTGATAGAAATGAGGATGTTGCGATGAATGTGGAGACTTACCAGGAGGAACAAGGTTAGAAATGAGAATATTCAGGAGAAGGTAGGCGGAGTAGCTTCGATGGAGGACAAGGTGCGGAAAATGAGATTGTGGTGGTTCGGACATGTGATAAGGAGGGACACAGATGCTTCGATACGGAGATGTGAGAGGCTGACTATGGATGATTTCAGATGGAGTAGAGGTAGGCTGAAGAAATATTAAAGGGAGATGATTAGGCATGACATGGAGCAGTTACAACTTACGGAGGACATGATCCTTGATAGGACGTTGTGGAGGCCGTAGATTAGAGTAGAGGGATAGTAGGTAGGAGTACGCCCGTGATAGTAGGGAAGAGTACTTTGCTTGTATCTGTGCCTGTAGTTTCTTGTAGCCTCTTGTTCGTGGTGTTTTGGTGATGTTTATGATTTCGAATAGTTAGTTTATAGTATTACCTTGTGGGTGTCTTATTTCCTTTATTATCTAGCGGTGAGATATCCCTTTTTGTGGTTTGCTTTTATGTTTTGCGTTTTTTATACTGTTATTTGTCCTGAGTTGGAGGTTTATCAGAAACATCTCTACTTCAATTGAGATAGTGATATGAATTGCGTACACTTTATCCTTTACTCGAAGAAATAGCGAACCTAGTCTAACACCATCAAAGTTAGATTACCACTTCTTATGTGTCATGGATAAGGAGCAAACAGACTACAAAGAGACATTCTAGTTTATTTAAACTTAAATTTTGAGAAAGGATAATAGTAATAGTGTTGAAAAAAAAAACTTAACCTTTTCAACAAAAATGAATCTAAATAAATGTATTACAAATGGCTTTTTTGTGTTCTTCCCATCAACAATAATCTCATCATTAATCAAGAATGGTAACCAATATGAGTTATAGTGGGATAATTGAAATTTATCATACTCTTAATCTGAAATATGAAGTTTGAAACCCCGGCCACGAATAAAAATATCATGTTAAAAACACTATTTTTAAAATAAATCTTGTAATGTGTGAATCTGAATTTAATCGAGTTGTAGTCCAGATGACAATTGTCAAATGGAGACAAGGTCATTTGGCATGTTCCATGAAGTATGATTCATCACCAAGTATGTGTATGTTTTCTATTGCAAATATTTTTAAGAAAAATAAGTGGTTTTACTGTTTATTTTTTGATTCTCGATAACAAAACAAAAGATTTTACGCAAAAATTTTAAGATAAATTTTTCTAGAAAAATAAAAATGAGAAGAATATTTTTTCTAATGAAAATAGAAAAAAACGATAAGTTAATTATGTTCAAATAACATTTTTTCCTCCCCACCTTCAAACATAAATTATCTTCATCCAACTCGGTAGCCCCACTCTCATCACCCCGCACCCTCATCTTCATTAGTATTTGTATAAATTATATACAAATATTTTTGAGATATATATCTTTTGCTTACGTATCAAACACCAAAATATAGGTAAGAAATTCATCTATTTCTTCTAAAAAGTATTTTGCAAGAAAACATGTTAGTGGTGCCAGTTTGTTAAAGAACCTGTCCAAATATTCAAAACTAGCACAACTATGAGACTAAATTTAATTTAGGCAAGTGGGAGAAAAGTCTACCCAAATTCTAAATTTATTTTTGCAGTATTTTGTGGTTGTTGGGAGGTGATTTCTTATCTTAAGAAAGGAACTAGAAGTTGACTTTTTGTTATTAATTTATTTTTATGACTTCTATATATAATTAAATTAAATCACCCCAACTCAAATCTTCTAAAAACTTGTCTTGTTCTGCTAAATTAATTGATCAAAAAAATGGTGCAAAAAATTATTTTCCACTTTCTTCTTCTGTTCATCTTTGCTACTATCATTTCAACTGCTTCATCATCTAGTAAGTTTTCATCAAATTAATTCATGTATAACAAGTATATTCATCAAAAAGATATTTCGATTAGTTTGCATGTGTTTCGACTAATGTTATAGGATATTACCATTTTCCATTAATACAAATTATGAGTAACTCTATCCATTATGATTTAGAGAGATAAAAGAATCATCTAATATTTTTCTTTCGTAAAAATTTGAATCGAGACGTTATGATTCTCCATTGTCAAAAATATATATTCTTGCATATACGTACATATAGAAGTTAGAGTTAGTGATATTTATAATGATTGTCATATAGCTTTTTACATACCTACCTTTTGTGTGTATTATTGTTTCTAAATTAAGCTGAAAGTTTAATAGATTCAGTTAAACTCAAAGAACTGATTTCAGAAAAAAAGAGTTAAAGATGGATTGATGAGTGCTTTTTTGTGTTGACTCCTCATGAGGATGATGCAATTATCTATTTTCCAACCTATTTTAACATGATGTTATGTAGTTTAAACCTATAATTAATTATTTAATCTAACATATTTTTTTTAACCAAATTACAGGAATTCTCAAGGAATCCATTGATGAAACCTTTGACTTTGATTTACCTTCCCAGGTTCCCACTCTCACTCTCTTGCAAAATAAATTATTTGATCTTTAGTTCGCGTTTGGATATAAAAATTGTGAAACCTAAAATAAAAATTGGTATTTGTTTTAAGTTAATAAAACGTTGAATAGAAAACTTTAAATTTTTTTTGCTACTTAATTATGTTATATCTTGACAAGATTTATATATATATAATTTTCAATTTTCTTCTCTCTTGTATTTTTGTATAGGATGTGAGCGATGATGTAGAGTTTTCTATAGCAAGGAGAATGGATTTGGTGTTAGACTATGCTAGTCCTCGAGCAAACAATCAACATAACCCAACGCCTTGATTAACATTATAGGGTCGTTTGGTACTTAGATTAAGATGAAATTAATAACTTAGAATAAATTTGTATAAATCTAATCCGAAATTTATTCTTCAATATCTCATTTCAAGATGGAGAGTAAATTAATTGATCAAGAATTATAATCTTGAGTTTATAATTTGAAGATAATTTAATCTACGCACCAAACGATCCTAATTACTTGTTTGTTTTTCATTGTTTATCTCTTTTTCCACCCATGTAAAATAAATTCACTTATGATTTATTTATTTTTTAGTTCAATTCCCTTTAATTTGTATCATGTTATAATTCTGAATTTATTTTTTTAAGGATAAGAAACAAAAATCAGTCTATTTGAAGGACAAATCCTGCAATTAAATGCAAGTTTTCACCTTGCAAATTTTAAGTTATATCCAATATTTTCCAATTATTTAACAATAGTTGGTATTGACAAACTTCATAATTCATATAGAAGTTACTATACACCGTCAAGCTAAAATCAAAATATATTTATATTTATATTACATACATGAATAATGCAAGCAAATACAAAAATGTCTGAAGGTTTACTTGCACAAGTAAATAAAAAATTAGACATGCTGAAGTTAGTTTCAAGAAGCTAAATTTACAATTTTAATGTATAGTAACTATTAATTAAATGGTGGCTCCAAATTCATATATATATATATATATATATGCCCTTTGATTAGAGTTTGAAAAGGGAAAAAAAAAATATTTGAAGACGAAGCTAAAAAATGATATCTAAAATTGTATTTGAACATGAATTTTACTTGGAAAGAAAGTTAAAGTTTTGGTGGGTATAAACTATATATTAATATTCTCTTGAAATATTTCACAAAGTTATTTTTCAAATTTTAGATTTCAATTTTAAGTTTGAAGGTGAAAATAATGGACAGAATTATTTAAACAAATATCTATTAATGAATTAATGTATTTAAATATCTATTAATGAATTAATGTATTTATTGCATTTGGTAGTTCTTGTGCTTTTGGTGTCAACTTGAATTAGTTATTTTAAAATAGGAAAAATTATCAAATTTATACTTTGGATCAAATTTACAACTCTACTTAGGAAAATGATTAAATATACGTCGTGCTTTGGGATCAAATTTACCCTCAATGTTATACTTTGAGGTCAAATTTATCCTCGTTATTAAGATTTTTTTTCACATGTAGCCTTTCTTTAATAGAAAAAGTCAAATCAATGTTAAATGTTCAATTTTTTTAAAAAATAAAACACAGTTTAATTTAACCTGCCAACTCTATTCGAGCCATAAAAAAGACAAACAGATATACCCCCCTCAATTCTGTTGGTCAAATATTTTCAACAAGATTAAGCTAGTGGATATTTATGAGTACATAACTCATAAAAATAGACCAACATTAGTGAAAATACAAACAAATATATCTCTCTCTTAGTTCATGGATCTACATCAGTACAAAGTTAATGGAAAATTGCACTTAGCAATCAAATGCAACAGATTAGACTCACTGAATATTTCTCTGAATAGTTGAGTTAAGAGGACTCTGTATATGCAAATCATGACATCTCTTCATTCTTATGTCTTTATAAATATAATTTGGATCTACACAAATTTTTCACTGTGTCATTTGATTAAAAAATTTATCCTATGATTCTAGAATCTAAATGCGCATAAAATTGCACATAAAATTTTGAAATTTGAGCATAACTGAATAGGAGTAGAGTCTTTCATAGATATTTTTTCTATTTTCATGCTTCTGTATATCTGTTATGAACTCTGCCATGGACTTTGGACTTGGCCCCGAGGTAAAGTTATAGCCCAACAAAAGAGTGAATTTCATTTGGGATCCGGGTTAAGCAAACATGTTAAATGAGAGCAGTTACCTACAGAAGAGATTATGCAAATTATGTTGAAACTTCGGCTTAGTCTATATTCTCTCATCTCCCCTACAATGATCTATTATCTCATCTCATTCTAGTTACCTTATTCCTTTGTTACTCGTAGATTTTCCACTGGTGTTTGTCCATCATTACTTTGTCGCCTGAATTCTTGTTTGTATTTGGATTTGGAAGTATAATATATATATTAGAGTTGTGGTATGAAATTAGGGTTGTTACATTGGTACTTTCATTGATTGTACTCATGTTGTAATGATTGTCCTCAATAATTTTTGCAGTGTCAACCCGAAAGGGTGGATTCATCGTGCCGAGCAGTATTTTTCCTACCTCGATTTTCCTGAGAAGGACTGGCTACCTCTTGCTCCCTTCTATCTCAATGGTGTTACTTATGATTGGTTTCAGTGGTTGTATCGCAACAAGCAATTTTTTTATTGGACGCATTTTACTGAGAAATTGAGAATCCATTTTTGAAATGGCTCTAGCATGATATATAACCATGTTGACATTGCCCTTAATTTTCTGCAAAAGTTAGACAAGAGTTACTTTTCTATGCTCAACAAACTTGACAATCTGCACCGTGCACTATCGGCTTGCTCTTAGCCAACCACTATAAATATCAGGCTTTCAAATGTAAGCTTTTCTTGCAAAGATGAGGAGGATTCCGACTTGTCTAAGCCAGTCGAATATTCTCCTGTATCTACAAATCTAGGTACGGAGATTGACGAGTCAGTTAAGGGTTTTTCAGCAACACATGAGGGCCACGTGTTTGATGATTTGTCTCAACAAATTGAGCATATATTTTCAAAGTTATCCCTTATGGATGATAATTTTGGGAATATGAATCGAGTTTTCAACAAAAATCAAGAGGCAAAGATTGAATATTGTGGGAAATTAGGTATTAATATTGGAACATGTGAACTTACTTTGGTTATTGAGGATGAAAAAGGTAATGTCACAACAAACCAAGATGAAGAGCACTCCAACGCTTATGTGGGTCAAGTACTTGCTAATTTTTATTATGAACCTGAGTACTCTTTGATTGCACATGAAGTGTTTGAAGCACTATGGGAAACAAGTGCTCTCTTAATTTTGGTTAGTATCTTTATGACTGATCAGATATCCATACACCTTTTCTTTGATCCCGGTGAGCCTATTCCTCCACCTATTTCGTTAAAGTGTGGGGTTCAACAATTTAGTATACTTCATAGCTGCAGGAAATCCACTAAATTTAGAAATCAAAAATTGTCAACATATGTAAGATAGACTATGTAGCTAGTGTGTTTGACCAAATTGCTAATCCAACTCCTGATATATTAAATATCTTTACTAGCTACTTGTCTAAGGATGAAGTGAGCTGGAATATTGGTTCCTTCTCTATTATGCTCTATTGTTTTTCCCTAAAACATCTAGTTGTACAATAGTTTAAGGGTGCAACTTTACTGGATAGTTCAGTTGTCTATTTGAACCAACTTGGCTTGAGAAGGTTCCAGAGGATGCTTGAACTGTCCTTAGTTGGATTAGAGTTTTCATTTGATCCTTACTTTAATTTACTTATTATATTTCTTAGAGTTATAAGAAATTCTATGTATTGTGTTGCTTTGGGAGATTTGTATCATGATAAGTTAATTATGTCAATCTTATGGAATTCTTGCAATTGGATTGATACTGGACAGGAGCGTAATTTTCATGGTATCTTGTTGTCTAAATCGAGAGATCTTGGTAGTGAGGAGAAAATAGAGGAGGTGTTCGAGGCATTTGCTGCATGATACTCAGAATAGATACAAAATATTCTGGGCAACAACAATGATGTGCTCTTGTTTGCAATGTTTGGAGTAGTTCATATATCAAGGCAAACTTCATCATATCTTATTTTTTATCATGGTCCTTCTCTTGATTATGATATGTCTATGATGTTTTCGGGTCATTTAACGGATCCAATCTCTGTTGTCTTTGATAACATGATGAAAGATGATATTTGTAGAACACGTATAAATGAATTTTGTGTTGATGTAAAAATCGCAGTGGCGTACAATTTTAATGATGTGTTACCTGATTTGATGGGCTCTGTTTACCTAATGAAATCTATTGTGTCAGTGTCTCATGTTTCCACTGGCTCTATTAAGAAAATCATCTGATGTAGGGGGCTTATTTCGCCAACTGTTATATTTTAGCAAAAACTTTGGCCATAGAAAATGGACCAATAACCCACCTCATGCTACCAAATGATGCAGAGTTGTCTCATTGATAGCATTGTTGTTGAGAGTAATTATTTTCAAGGAGAGTCCCTATTGCAGTTCATTCGGTTAATGGTATTGTCAGAGCACAAACTTAGGCCGTGGGGTGAAAGAGCTCATTTTCTATCGACTTTTGTTTCTCATCTTGAACTCAGTGAAGAGCACGTTGAAGCTCTTCTTTCCTTCTACAATCACTGTGAATAGAACTTGAAGGTAGTTTTTAAAAATATGAAAGACAAGAATAGCCTAGCCACATTAGGAAAAATAACAGGTTCTTATATTTGCGGCGTATCATATGTTATACCTCTGAATTACAGGGCATTTCTTTACTGGTTCACTATGTTGAAAATGTTAAAAGACTTATCGCTTTGGTCAAATTTCATCTACATGGATGCTTCCGGAGGTTTGTGGCCAGGAGACGTTAAAAGTTGGAGTGAGGATCTTTTGGAGTTCAATATGACTATATTTTTGTAGAGCTCTAGGAGTTTTTGATAGAATATGCATAAGCGTTGTGAATGCTGCAGGTAGAAGTTCATCGAAGATGTTTCTTTGGCACAATGCATGTAACTACAAGTTATGAAAAATAGAGAAATACCCTAGGTAATGTGCAACAACTTCTCAGTGAGGCATTCTTATTTTTGACAATGACAAATCGTTAATTTCTGAATTCACTCATGTTATGCTTTCAACATATGCTCCTCTACTTGTGCATGTCAATGAATTTCTCAAGTGGGAACCGAGGAGTAGTATGGTTATTGCACCTGGTGAACATCAAATTCAGCTATGCTTCATCAAACCTTGGTCAAAATTTAACTTACTTTTTGCTGGATTTCTTATCTTGAACCTTGAGGACAAGGTTCTTATTAAGGATAAAGGTATTGTTATGAACTCTGTCATGGTCTTTGGATTTGGGTGTGAGGTGAAGTTACAGACCAACAAAAGAGTGGATTTCATTTGGGATTCGGGTTAAGCAAACACATTAAATTAGAGCAGTTACCTACGGAAGAGATTATGCAAATTATATTGAAGCTTCAGCTTAGTCTATATTCTCTCATATCCCCTTCAATGATCTATTGTCTCATCTCCTTGTAGTTACCTTCTTCCTTTGTTACTCGTAGATTTTCCATTAGTGTTTTTCCATTGTTACTTTGTCGCTCGAATTCTTATTTGTATTCGGATTTGGAAGTATAATATATATATATATATATATATATATATATATATATATATATATATATATATATATATATATATATATATATATATATATATATATATATTAGAGTTGTAGTGTGAAATTGAAGTTGTTACAATATCCCATTCCATTTTACTTTTTTATTTATTCGTAAACAACCTACTAGTGTTGCACGTTGAAAAAAAGTGTATTTGTTTAATAGAAAAATTGGAGCAATAGAACTGAGGGAATGATATATTTGTTTTTATATTTGTTGTGGGTCGGGTTAGATTAGGGTGTGTTTTATTTTTAAAAATTAAATCATTTAACATTGATTTGGATTTTTCTGTTAAAGCGAGGATAAATATAACCCAAAGTGTGGTATCTAAGGTAAACTTGACTTTAAAATATGACGAAAGGTATAGTTAGACAATTTTTCAAAGTGTGGGGATAAATTTACAGCAAAGATAAATTTGACCTCAAAATATGACAAATGATATATTTAACTATTTTTCAAAATAAAAGAATAAATTTAATTATTTTTTCTTTAAAATAATATACTCATTAAGTCTTTATTTGTGCGACCCCTCCAAAGCACGATGTGAACAACTTTAAGTTACCTTCAGCTATTATTTTATAAAGATTCTAATTTAGTTGGTTGGGTATGAGTTGTATTAACCGATGACTTTTTAAGAACATGAGGTGTTTAAAATGAAATTTTGCATTAAAATTGACAAATAAGTTTATTAATTAATTGGGAATCCTTTAAGTTTTAAAAAATAAATAAAAGCGATAAAAAAAATGAATTTTTTATTTTAATAGTTTCCTTCCAACAATTATAAAAGTTGTGTCAATAACTACAAAAGTTGTTTCAACAAATATCAAAGTTATTCGATAATTGTGGAAAGTTGTTCGACAATTTTGATAGTTATTGAAATAACTAATGCAATTGTCGAACAACTATCTCTAATTATTTGAACGATTTTACCTTTTTAACTTAATAATATTATGAGACCCTTTTATTACTTTTATTTAATTGGAGACTTGAGATGTCAACTCATTTTTCTCGTTTAACATTAAATGATGGTAAGTCATTTGATTCACACGTGTTTGTTCGGTAAAATTAGAGATAAATTTATGTTAAAATAGATAAGAAAAGTATATTTGAACCGAAACACACACAAGGAGCGTCTTTAAACTATTTTCTACCTATTACAAAAGTATATTAAACTAATTTAAATAATACTAGAATATATTTAATCCTTTTACGATTTTCCTAGTAGGATATAAAATAAATGCAATCAAAATATGGCATTTCAACAACTTAATTTTTTGTTTGTTCTTCTTGTTACCGTTCTTTTATTTTATTTTTTGCGTAACTTTCTCACTATTATATTAATTTCTTTCGTATTTGATGTTGATATACTTTACTTAAATAAAGAATCTATAAAAAACAACCGATTTCTGCCTTCACAAACATATGAATAATTAGTAACATGTTAGTGATTCCAATTTGTCAAATTTAAGTAGCTGTCTAGATATTCAAAAAAATGTCAACTAAGGGATAAAAATTTAATTTAGGCAAGTGGGGGAAATTTGTCAAATAAATTTTTAAAAATTATTTTTGCAGCATCTTATGACTTATAAGTAAATCACCCCAACTCAAACATGTCTCATTCTGCCAAATTAATTGAACAAAAAAATGGTGCAAAAAGTTGCTTTCCACCTACTTCTGTTCATCTTTGGCAGTATTATTTCAACTGCCTCATCATCTAGTAAGTTTTCATTAAGTTTATTCAATTGTAACAACTATATAATTTACTTTCACCAATATAGACTATTGGCTAAAGAGAATAGTTTGACACTTACGTTATTACCTCCATTGGAATTTAAGTCTAAATTGACGAAAACATATTCTTGCATATACGAATCTAGAATTTAGAATCAGTGGAATTCATAAAGAGTACATATATATAATTGAGCTAAAAATTTAATAAATTCAGTTAAACTCATAAAATCTGCTTTAAACTAGTGATTTTTATTTTGAGTTTATATATACATTTACAGGAATTCTCAAAGAATATACTGATGAAATCTCTGGCTATGATTTACTCGACGAGATAGGAAAATTTTACAATAGGTGGGACACAACCAACAATAGTTGTGAGAGGCCACCATATATTTGTGATAAATATCTTTGTGGGACCCTTTTATCAACACTTTGTTTTCTCCATTAGCTCTTTTTCTCTTTTTCAATTTTTCTTCCGTGTAACTCTTTTTCCTCTTCTTTGTTTTAATTCTTTTTTTTTATTACTACTTTTCACAAATATTAAACAGGTAAATGGATGGCTAATTTAAATTTTAGCAAAATGAATTAATACTAATATGTATTTTATTAATATTTTTGATAGGGAGGCGTTGATGAAGTTTTAACGACTCATGCTAAGTGTGAATTAGTTCCTATGCTTAGGGCTGGAGCCATACGACTTTGAATTCTGAATTAATAATGATGGTGATGACTGCAAATTACATAAAAGAAAACAAGAAAAGGAGATATCCTAGTTCCTCCTCCTCTATATATTATTATTAATTCAGAATTCAAAGTCATATGGCTCCAACTGTCCTAAGCATAGGAACTAATTCACACTTAGCATGAGCCGTTAAAACTTTATCAACGCCTCCATATTAGAACGGTGATGATATTACGCTTATTTCTTTTAACAGGTAAATTTTATTACGCCTATTTCTTTTAAGAATTTTTTGATATATTTAAAAGATGTAAACTTTTTTCTCAATTAATTTTAATTTTAATTTTAGACTTTATAACTTAAGATTTCTATACATTGAATTAATTCTTTAAATTACCATTCAACTTAGCAAAATTATCCAATTATTTATGAATTTTTGCACCTTAATTAACCTCATTTTTAATTATTACAAGGACAAAATATAAAAATAAAATTAATAAAAAAAAATTGAACAACTTTTTAATATTTTTGTTCTATCAAGCCATTTTATTTCATAATCCCTCTCGTGTTTAAGAAATACAATTTGACTTTTTTACCCTTAGTAATATATTCATTTGTATAGTATATTACATAAATACCTTTTAGAAATAAAAAAAATATAATTTTTATTTGTTAATTTAAAATTGGATGACTTTTATTTTATGTGATAAATAAATAAAAGAGTGATTTATGTGTGATAAATTTAAAAATTAAATAGCTTTATATATAACAAAAATATTTTTGTATGCTAAACTCAAAGTTGAATAACCACATGTAAAATTATTTAGAAATTCTTCAATTTAAATATCCAGTTTTTCAATCGTTCAAATCTTAATATTCACCTACAACTTTTGAAAAATTGTGGATGTACTTGATAAATAAATCTCAAATAAAAAAGTGTTTAACAATCCTTGTTTGTCAAGCACATCCACAATTTTTTTCAGTTTCAAAACTTCTATTCAAACATTTATCGGTTTAATTTCTAAACACTTATTTTCAACTTTTAAACACATAAATTAAAAAGTTATTTTTTAATTCTATCCAAACGGACTCTTAATTGATCTTAAATTAAAAATATATAAACTATATTCAAGTATTCTTTAACTTTTATGATTTTAAACATATCATCTAAAAAATTATTTATTTATTTTTTAGAAAATGAAAAAAGACATTTTATTTTAAAATGAACTTATTGAAAAATGACATAAATATTTAAACGAAAAAAATACTATATAAATTTGATTTGGTTGCAAATATCTACAAATAAAAATTAGGAAGAAAAAAAAACCATTAATTCGATTAGTTTCATGAACACGAGAAAAATTATAAAGTAAAAATAAAAAAAGACAAAAAAAATAATAAATAAAAATTTAACTCTAAAATAAAAGAGTAAAAAGGATGAGTTGTCTTTAAAAAAAAAGGTAAAGAAATAAAGAGAGAAAGGAAGAGGTAATTATTTTGATAGGTGGACCCCATAAAATTAATGTATCAAAATAATAGGGCCTCATATAAATATGATGTGGTGCATGAGACCCATAGTAAAATTTTCAGATGAGGTATCGTCTCTTGAAAAACAATCACTACTTAATAGAGTTAATGATGAAATTAGGAGCTAGCCATGCATTATTCAAAAAATATATAAAATTATTTAATTATATTATATCTGAATATAAGTATTTATAATTGGTTAGTTATTTTTTATTTCAACATATTTTCTTACATGTGAGTACGTAAAAATTTACTCTCCTCAATATTTAAATTAGATCATACTAATTTACGTATCATGTGTAAAGTTATATTTAAGGTGAGAGAATGCACATTAGTTAATCATGATTGAGTGATAATAGTATATTTTAAAAACAGAATTTAAAATATGTGTCATTCATTAAATTTTTGTGGATATTGTGAATGGAGATAAATTTTTACTTCATATGTGTGTCCACTACTAATAGTATTGTGTGATTATTATTTGTGAAATTTGAACCTATAACTTCTTTTTTCTTGGACCATCTCATTTGAAATTTATGTTATTAAAATAAGAGTATTAAGTTTTTGTTACTACTTATTTATATTATGTTTCAATGAATCCCATATATAGGTGTGTTTAATGTCAGTTTCAAGTTTTTCATGTTTAATTACCCAAAGTTTTTGAAAAATATCTCTTTTAAAAAAATAAATTTCTTAAAAATGAGAACAATAATTCTCAGTGAATTATTGTGTCGTCCTCTCTTTACTCCCATTCCAGTAGCCCCCACACCTCTACCTCCTATCCCTCTCTCGTATAGTATTTATCTGAATTATATAAAAATATTTTTAGAACGATACATTTTATTCATGTATCAAACATGCTAATTATCTTCTTTCTTGTGCATCTATAGAATGCGATCGACATGCTAAACTTTCTTAAATATTTATATTTATTTGCAGTTTTGCACAATTAAATACTAAACTTAGACATGTTGAAGTTACGTTGTTTCGACTATATATGCACTTGCCCCTTCATTAAAGTTTGAAAAAAATAATTGAATCCTAAACTAAAAAATGATATGTATCTAAAAATTATGTATGAACATAAATTTAACTTAAACAGGAAGTTGAAGTTTGTGAGTAAAAACTATTGGTGCTTCTCTTGATATATTATACAAAGTTATTTTTAAAATTTTAATTAATTTTTTATTTTAAGTTTGAAGTTGAAAATAACGGGCGGCGGAATTATTTAAGCAAATATTAATTTGTTAATGAATTAATATATGTATTTCATTTGATAGTTCTTGTATGTTTGGTGTTGACTTGAATTCGTTATTTAAAAATAATACTCATAAGTCTTCGATTGTATGCCTATATCCCCCTCCAAAGCACGACGTGAGCAACTTCGAGTCAGCTTCAAGCTTCAATTATTATTTTGTAGAGACCTTTATTTAGTCGTTATATTAATGGATGAATTTTTAAAGGATATTGCGTGTTTAAAATTGATGATAGCTAGGTCATTTGGTTCACATGTGTTTCTCCGATAAAATTAAGAATTAATTTTTGTCAAAATATAATAGCAAGAATATATTTGAACCGAAATTCAAACAAGCATCTTTACACTATTTTCGATTGTACAAAAGTATATTTAAATTAATTCAACAATATAAGAATATTTGATCCTCTTATGTTTTCCTACTGGATATTGATGGCTGTGCCAGTACGGGCCCAATATATGTTATTTTTTTAATCTTAATTTAAATTATTAAAATATTTTATATTTTTAATTATTGTGATTTATAGTATTTTTTCTTCTGTTTCAATTTAAATGATGCTGGTATAATTTCGAGTGTCACTCAAATATTTTATATTTTTTAAATTTCTTAAGTTGCTATTTATGTGATTTACAATGTCTTTTACATTATTTTTCAATAATATATGAATATTCTCCCTGTCTCAATTTATGTGGCACAAATAAAATTTCGACAGTGAATCAATTTTTTTTTACATATATACTTTTATAAGTTCTTAATTATTGTGATTTATAATACTTTTTATTTCATTTTTAAATAATATATGTTATCTTATGTCTTGCTCTGTCTAATTTCAATTTATGTGTACTAATATAATTTCGATAGTCAATTAAATTTTTTATGTTGACATATTATTTTATGACTCTTTTACCTTTTTTTATGAAATATTATCAACTTTTCAATGCTTAGATGATCATAATAATTAATTAATGGTGATTTAGTAAAATCACGGTAGAAGCAATAAAGCACACGTGTCTTAAGTGACTTGTAATAACTAGTTAGAAGTGACATAGCAAAATTATTATTAAAAAACACTTGTATAATAATTAATTAACAATAGTACAGTAAAATTACTATTGAAACGGTGATAAATGTCTATTTTACTTTTTTTTTCTAATTAAATATTATTAATTTTGTAATACATAAATAACTTATAATATTTATTTAGGGATACAATAATTAATTAGGGGTGATATAGTAAAATTATGATTGAGGCTTTGTAACAGACATGTCATAAATGTCTATTTTAAATTTTTTATTAAATACTATTAATTTTCTAATACATAAATAACTTATAATAATTAATTAGGGGTGATATAGTAAAATTACAGTTGAAGCAGCTGAAGCAAACATGTCGACCTTCTGCCTGCTTCAGCTACTTAACTCGCTCTTATAATATAAGAGAATATAATCAAAACATTTTACTTCAACACCTTAATTCTTTCTTTGCTATTCTTGCCACAATTTTTTTTTACTTTATCTTCAACGTAACCTTTTTTTATCACTTATTAATTTCTTTCAATACTTGATGCTGAAATATTTTATTTGAGCTGGAGTTCTTATTGAAAATGCTTAAATTATCGATAGATCATTAAACTTGTTTTGAGATTTCACTTGAATCCCTCAACTGATCATTGTATCTATTATACACTTCAATATTAACAAATTAGTAACAATTAAACACTATAGCTGACATGACACAGAAAGTGAAGTTCACGTTGCACTCAACGCGTAAGATGCTATTGTGATTTTTTTTGTTCATTTTTTTTAAAAATAACTTTTTCATCCTTTCTCTTCTTTCCCATTTAACTTAAAAATTGAATTTTTAACTTCGCTACTGCATACACATACATAATGCAAATAGATACTTATTTGTTAATATTGAAGTGTCTAACAGGTACAATGGTCAGTTGAGGAGTTCAAGTAAAATTTCAAGACAAATTTAAGAGTTTATCGATGACTTAAGCCAATTGAAAACAACCGATTTCATTCTTTCACAACTCACAATTAGTAGGTAGATATATGAATAATTAACATGTTAATAAGTGGTGCCAGTTTGTCAAAATATTCGAAAATGTCAACTATGGGACAAAAAATTAATTTGGGCAAGTTGGGGGAAATTTGTCAACTCAATTTCTCGAAAAATTTATTTTTGAAGTATCTCATGACTTCTATATAAGTAAATCATCCCAACTCAAACTTATATCATTCTCATAAATTAATGGGAAAAATTTAAAAATAGCAACTCTGTAGCCTTAATTATAACTTTTATAGCAACAGTTTCATAATTACGAAAAGTAGCAAATTATATTTTGTATTTAAGTAAAATGTTGCTATATAAATACATATACAAATATATATGTATTACTCATAAATACATATGCACAACTGGAAAATACATATTCTTCTATTACTATGAAGTTGGTAAAATATTGCTACTTTTGCTATAAGTTGTAATTTTGAAAAAATATTTCTATTTATTGTAATTATAGTCTTAAGGATGCTAGTTTCTCTAATTTTTCCTAAATTAATTGATCAAAAAAATGGTGCAAAAAGTTGCTTTCAACCTTCTTCTTCTGTTCATCTTTGCTACTATCATTTCAACTGCCTCATCATCAAATAAGTTTTCATCAAGTTAATTCATATAGCAACTATATTATTTTTGTCAATATCTTTTTTGTTCTTTCTATTATTTGATAATCATGATGTTCAGCTTAATTTGTACGCATGCAGCTCGATTAGTTTTACGAGATATTTATTATTAATTCTCCACAAACATAAATATAATTGTATAATTAGCTTTATCTACTAAAGTTTGAATAACTAGGAAGAATCATATACATTGGGTTTGAAAGAGAAAAATCTTGAGATAATTGGTCTAATATATAACTATAGTCCAACTTTCTTGGATACATATAAAAAATCAATGACATATATGATGTTCAGTCATGTAACAGAGTGTTTGGATTCACTTTTTTTTCAAGGGACTGATAAGCTAAAAATCAAGAGTCAAAAGTTGATAGCAATCTATTTTTGACATTTGATTTTTTTTTTAAATATTTTTTAAACTTAAAGTAAAGTGCTTAAAATATTTTGCGTCTTTGTTAAATACCTACAAAAATCAAAAGTACTTAAAAGTCAATAACACAAAAAAATAAGTCAATCCAAATATCCTCTAAAAAAGACTTTTAGGATAATTTACTTTTGCCAATAGATATTGGTTAAAGAGAATAGGTTTGGACTTTGGATTGATGTTTTTATCTCAATTGGGATTTAAACCCTAGACATCATAATTCTAAATGGGAAAAGGCATCGTTTCCATCTTAAACTATAGTCGAAAAATCGAATCCACACTTAAACTATATAAGTGACCTATTACACACCTTAACTATAAAAAAGTGATACTTTTTACACCCTGTCGGACATTACATCACTTGCATGTGGTGTGGTGTTTTATATGCGCTGCCACGTCAGCACCACATCAACATAATTCGAAAAAATAAGGAAAAAGACATCATTTCCACCCCAAACTATAGTCGAAAAGTTGAACCCACACTTAAACTATATAAGTGACCTATTACACACCTTAACTATAAAAAAGTGATACTTTTACACCCTATCAGGCATTACACCACTTGTGTGGTGTTTTACACGCGCTGCCACGTCAGCATAATTCGAAAAAATAATAAATTTATTATTTTCATAATTTTTTCTTTTTTTTTAATTTAATTTTCTTCCTTCTTCTTCAATATCTAAAACCTCCATTGTTGTCAATGTCCAAAGCCTCCATTACCTCCATTACACCATATTCACCACCATAAACTTTATCCCACCAACAAAATTACCATAACAATTAATTTCTTCTAATATTGTTCTTCATCCGTAACCCATTGTCTTTTCTTAAAAAAAAATAAAAAAATTTCCAGCTATAATGGCCATTATTGTTACAAAAAATGGCCACTCGACTGTTGGCCTCTGTGTTTTAAATGATAATGACCAACACATTTTCATACTTTTTCTATTTGTTTTTAAGATGTAATGTAAAAAAAAAAAAAACTAATATGGTAGCAAGTTGTATTTTTGGATGGATTAACAATTAACAGTCGACGATGAATTCGACTTTTCCGACGAGAATTCACCGGAAAACATCCTTGCTACAAAATTTTATATTTTTTTTTTATAAAATTTGATTTTGCCCTTTTAAACATCAAATACAATTTGATTTTATTCATTGTGAAATTGACATTGATTCGATGAATGTGGAGGATGAATTGTGTTATTTGGGGATAGGGTTGGAATTTGAAAGAGGGGTGATGAAGAAATTGTGTTGGTTGGGGTGGGGTTGATGAAGAAGAAGATGGTTTGGGGTTGGGGTTGGAGTTTTGGGGTGGGGGGTAATAAAGAATATGATGGTTTGGGGTGATGAAGAAGATGATTGTTTGGGGGTTGGGGTGGGGAGAGGGGGTTGGGGGAGGAGTATTTTATTTTTTTTTATTTTTTTTCTATTAATTTTTAATTTAAACGCGTCAATTTTTATTTAAATAATTATGTATTTTTCACGTCAGATCTAGGGAGTAAAAAGTATCACTTTTTTTATAGTTAAGGTGTGTAATAGGTCACTTATATAGTTTAGGTGTGGATTCGACTTTTCTACTATAGTTTGGGGTGGAAATGATGCATTTTTCCTTAATATTTTTAGCCGTTTACTTTTGTTATTTAATAGGCTGGACGCGCCTAAAGTAAGTGTAACACACACACCTTAGAATGAGAGTCGCGGGGAGGTAATAATATCACTTTTATATAGTTAAGGTGTGTAATAGGTCACTTATATAGTTTAGGTGTGGTTTCGACTTTTCTTGTATAGTATAGGGTGAAAATGATGTATTTTCCCATTCTAAATTGATGAAAAATATTTTTGCATACATGTATCTAGAATTTAGAATCATAGAAATTCATAAAGGGTATATATTATCATAGTATACGTATATACTTGTTTGTTGTATATTTATACATGTAATTGAGTCAAAAATTTTGATGAACTACGTTAAATTCACATTACTCATTTTGGAACAGTGATTTTTATTTTGATTTTATATATGTATTTACAGGAATTCTCAAGGAATCCATGATGAAACCTCTGCCTATGATTTACCGGCCCAGTAATTCCCTCTTTCTCTCTTGAAAATAATCATTCATAGAGTTAGTCATGAAATTAAGAGCTGGCAATGCATTATTCAAACAACATTATAAGTAATACTTAATGAGTAATGACTATTATATCTCAATACGCGTATTTTATTATTTTATATTTCAACACACCTTTTCATGTGTGGAAACATATAACTTAGGGAAAAAGATCAAATTTACACCTTTATTTTAAAAAAATGACTAAATATCATTTGTTATAAATAATGGTCAAATTTACCCTCGATGTCATATATTAGAGTTAAATTTACCCTTGTTGTGAAGAAATTTTTCACATGTACCCTTTCTTTAATAGAAAAGCTCAAATCAAGTTTAAATGCCCCTACTTTTAGAAAATAAAACACACACTAAACTAATTTGCTCGATCTGACTCGAGACGCAAAAAAGACATAAACAAATATGCCCCCTTTAGTTCTGTTGGTCAAATTTTTCCAACGAGATTAAGCCACTGGATATTTATCCACGCATAACTCATGAAAAATTGATTTGCATCAGTGCAAACACAAAAAAAATATAACCTTTTCTTAGTTCATGGATTTATATCAGCACAGAGCTCATGAAAAATGACATTTGACGGTCAAATATAATAGATTAGGCCCACTGGATATTTCTCTGGATGATTGAGTTAAGAAATCTCCCTGAGTTAAGAAATCTCCCTATGAGTCAATCGTGACATGTCTTCATTCATACGTCTTTATATGCAATTTAGATCTACACAAATATTTCATCATGTTATTTGCTTAAAAAACTTGTTCATTGATTCTATAATATAGATGCACATAGAATTGCATATCAAAATTTGAAATTTGAACATCACTGAATAGGAGCAGAGTTTGTAATATAAATTTTCTCTGATTTCATGCTTCTACGTTCCTATTTTGTTTTATTTTTTGTTCATTTGTAAATAACCTATCAGGGTTGCATGTTGAAAGAGAAGCATTTTTGTTCGTCGAAAAAGAATTGACCAATAAAACTTGGGGGGGGGGGGGGAGGGAGTATATTTGTTTGTGTACTTTTTGTGGGTCGAATCGGGTGAATTAGATTAGGGTGCGGTTTATTTTAAAAAATTGGACAATTTAACTTTGAATTGGACTTTTCTGTTACAGAAAGGATACAAGTGAAAAATTTCTTAACAATGAGGGTAAATATTGCCTCAAAGTATGACATGGATGGTAAATTTGGTCTCAAAGTATAACGAAGGATATATATATTTAGTCAATTTTTTAAAGTAGAGTAGTAAATTTGATCCCAAAGTATGACAACAAATAAATTCAACCCCAAAGTATGACGAAAGGTATATTTAACCAATTTTTCAAAGTAAAGAAATAAATTTGATCCTTTTTTCTATAACTTATCTTGTCCAATTATCAGTGTTTACACTAGATTATACTAATTTATGGACCATGTGTTAATTTATACTTAAAGATGAGAGAATATGAATTAGTTAATCATGATTGAGCGATAATAGTGTATATTTAAAGACGAGTTTTAAAACGTGTCATTCATTCCATTAAGGCCAAATTCATCGATAGACATTCAAACTTATTGCCAAAATTCACTTAGACCCCTAAACTAAGGTTTGTTCCTATCAGGCCCCTAAACCCCTCAAATTTTGTTTCAATTGGGCATTTTTTTTACACTCAACTACAAATTTAAAGTGTGTGAATTACACTCGCGGTGACGTGGCAATTTAACAAATAGAATAATGACACGTAGCTGTATGAGTATAAAAATTATTTTAAAATATATTAAATTAAAAAAAATTATTTTAAATTAAAAAAATAAACCCTTCTTCTCCATCTTCACTCTTCTTCTTCATTTTCACTCCTTTTTCAACGAGATTTTTCCGACGAGTTTCTTTCTCTATTTCTACCGGCGAGTCTCGTTCTTCCTTCTATAGCTAGCAATATGAACCCAGATTCAGTTGGGTCATTTTAAAAAATTACCAAAGGCTACATAATCTATCAATCCAAAAAATCACTCATAACTGAAATTTCAAATAGTAAGCATTTTCTTGATCTATTTTCCAGCTATTCAATGTAAAATGTTTATTTTTAGGCGCCATTTTGCTCATTCATGGTCAAAATTAACTCTTTTATGTATTAAAGATCCTAACTTTAGTAAAATTACTTGTTTGAACTCTTCATATTATCATTCATATTGACACCCTTTTAGGTATAGTTCAAGAAAATTGTTTCCTTGTCCATTAAATTCTAGACCAATTTTCTCTTACACCCAATTTGGCATTTTGATGAAACGGAGTCTATCGTCACTAAACGACGGCGAATCGTGAATGATGATGACCAACAACTCTGTTGCTTTGACTGTTTGGAGAAATTGGGTACAATAATGTTCAACAAATGCATTTAATTTGAGTTAATTCTTGTACACAATGTTCGAACTGTTTAGAGTCAATTGAGTTGAAAAATTTGTGTATATGAATTGAGCTTTTGGTAATTTATTGCTACACTATCCATGGAACCTCTAGAGCAAAGTAGCAAATATATTGCTCCTCAAGTTTACTTTGGGTTTTTCACAAAAGTGTCAGATAAACAAATTTAAATTTAAGAAAAAAAAAATGAGGAAGAAGAGTGGAGAAGAAGAAGATGAAGAAGGGTATCGGATGGGGGTGGGGGTACGGAGGGTGGCCTGAAGAAGATAAACACATTTGAGACTTTTTTTTTTTGAAGTAGCAAATATATCTTTTGAGTTTTTTTTTTTTTAATTTTGTTTCATTAATAATTTTTGGGGGGCCTCACAGTGTCACGTGGCATCATTTTATTCGAGATTTAGTGAAAAATGCTTCTCACGTGCCTCCCATGAGTGCATAATACGCAGTGTGCCATGTAGGCAAAAAATGTCCAATTGAAACAAAATTTGAGGGATTTAGGGGTCTAATAGGAACAAACCTTAGTTTAGGGGTCTAAGTAAATTTTGGCAACAAGTTTGAGTGTCTATCGATGACTTTGCCCTTACATTAATATGAATATTGTGTGCAAATAAATTTTTGCCTCACATGTATGTCCGATACTAAAAATAGATTCCATCAAAAATTTCAATTATAGTAATGCATGATTGTTATTTCTTGCAACATGAAATTTGAAAATTTATGTTATTAAAGTAAAATTATTAATTTTTAATTACCACTTATTTATATTATGTTTCAACGCAATTTTCATATAAGGGTACAACAGATATGTTGTTTCAATTTTTTCATGTTTGATTACTTAGATTTTTTGAAAAAATATTTTTTTTAGAAGAATAAGTTTTTAAAAAATAAAAATAAATAAATTTTCTCGTGAAAGTAGAGAAAACAAGTTCCACAAATTAATATTTCACATTATTATTATTAATTGTGTCCCTCTCATCCTCAGTACTCCCATTCCGGTAACCCCCACACCCCTACCTCCTATGCACCCTCGTATATTATTTATCTAAAAAAGGGCAGCTCGGGGCACTAAAACTACCGCTATGCGCGGTGTTCAGGGAAGGGCCCGTTACAAAAGTGTATTGTACGCAGCCTTACCTTGCATTTCTGCCAGAGGCTGTTTCCAAGGCTTGAACCCTTGACCTCCTGGTCACATTACAACAACTTTATTACCAGTTGCCAGTTATTTGTCTAAATAATATTATTTAACTGCATATCAAACATGTTACTTATCTTCTTTCTTGTGCATATATATAGAATGCTAGCGACATAACAATGGATGATGAGGAGTACTTCTCAAGGAGAATGGATTTGGTGTTAGATTATAAAGGTCTCAAGACACATCCACCAAAACACCGTTGAATAACACTATTGATTATGATATTATTTGTTGTCTCTTTTTCTACATGCATGTAATTGAAAAAAAATAAAATTAATTATGGAGTTTAATTTCTTTTTTTTTTTGTTGGGGTTAAATTTTCTTTTAATTTGTATCGTGTTATAATTCTCTTAATGTGATTTTGTTAAATATTTATTTAACAAGTGAACACGATTTAGTGGATCAGATATGAATTAAATTAACAGGTGAAGTTTTAAATAATATATCGATTGATATTTAAAATTGATTATGAATTATTTAATTCACATATTCTCTAATAAAAGTAAGGATTAATTCGTGTTAAAATATAATATGAAGGACACTCCAAAATAATATTCACAACTCTTCATGGTGGTTCAAAATACTTCAAATTCAACTCTACTTTTGTTTGATCCTTAAGAAAGCAAATTCTCATCTTTGGAGTATGGGTGCAATACTTGTAGCATCAAGTTTTTTTTAGCATGAATACCAACATATAATATTAGATATTAGATTAATTCTTAAAATAAATATATAAAAAATATTTATTTTCATAAAAAGAGCTTGAGTTCACGTTCCTCATAAGTTACACATAAATTCGCTCCAGTTTTGTCTAATAATTCTAATATCCTCTATGGTATGCTCGTATCCCCTCCAACACATGATGTGGGCAACTTCTAACTATTATTTTGTGGAGACCATTAATTAGTAGGTCACGTATGAGTTATATTAACGTGTGGAATTATAATTGAGTGTTTAAAATTGGTGATTTGTTATTTGGTTCACTTGTATTTTGTTGGGTTCAAGTTAAAAGTGTGAATGAAAAATGGAGGAAAAAATGAGACAACACTTAAAAAGGAAAGTGTACTAAAAAATAAGGAAAATTTACTAATTCTCCCACATTGGAGGGAGAATGAAACTTTCATGTGTTTTTATTAAGAAACACAAACTCCACATGGATAGTGAGGCAAGAACCAAGAGGTGTATAGCGTTGTTGTCACTCGCTCAGCTCGAATTTGAATTAGAATTTTGGATTTGTCAAATCGATCAATGAGTTTAATTTTTTAAACAAAATTAATTTGAAACATAGTCCGAAAATCCAAGAAAAATCACAAATTATTTGTTCCTCCATGAACGTGCATGCAGTGCAGAAATATGAAGTGCTGCCTCGGAAGGGACGCAACTTTATGAGAAAATGACACACTGTCTCAGAAAAGGGGATGACTGTTCAGATAGTTGTGACCGTTCAGAAAAACACATAATGTTTCAAATTAACAGACATGACTACTCCAAAAGACATACCTTTCCGAATGAATCATTGCCTCCTTTCCGAAGGGGCACTTCATGGCTATATAAACCTGCATTTTTTTCACCTTTTAAAATGAAAATTTCTGCATAAGAAAAAACATTCTCTTGCTTCTTAAAAATCCGTTTGATCATCTTCCGTCGAGTGAGTTCGAAGAAAACTAGAATGTTTGAGGTACCACTACTTTCTAGTTGTGAAGCTATTTTATCCTGGGAGGAAAATTCTGCAACCTCGTGTACTTGAGGGGGATTATTTCCTTAAAGACAATTCGTGAATTCGAAAGACTTGACTTATTCTATTTCATTTTTTTTCCTTAGTAAAATAACACACTTATTTAATAGTTCATATTGAACTTGTGTTGAAGGTGTTAAAAAACTTCATAAGTGTTCTTGAAAAGTCTTGAACTTATGATGAAGTTTAGTGAACTAACATACAAATTTTGTGTACCCGAACAAAATGTTTCTCCGATAAAATTAAGGATAAATTTGGATCAAAATATAATAGAAAGGATATATTTGGACTAACACTCAAACAAGAAGCATTTTTAAACTATTTTCAATAGTACAAAAGTGTATATGTAAACTATATAAGAATATATTTGACCCTATTATGTTTTTCCTATGTAGAATTTGTTATTTACAGTGTTTTCGGGTACAAAAATCTGTAAATAGGCAATAACAATTTCAACATAAGTTTAAGTCTAAGACAAGAACACTTATGAATTTCCTTAACACCTTCAACTGTTATTTTCAATGTTTTCGGGTACAAAAATCTGTATATAGGCAATAACAATTTCAACATAAGTTCAAGTCTAAGACAAGAACACTTATGAAGTTCCTTAACACCTTCAACACAAGATTAAACGTAATCTATCCAAGAAGTGTGTTATTTTTCAGAAATGAGATAAAACAGAAATGTAAAGCCAAGTCCCCCGACTTCACGGAGTGTCTTTAAGAAATAATTTTCCTCACTATATCTGAGGTTGTGGAATTTTCCTCCCAAGATAAAATGGCTTTCAATCCGAATAATAGCGGTACCTCAAATTGTTGGATTCTTCAAACTCACTCAACAACTTAATGATCACACAAAGTTTTTGTATAGAAGAAGATTGTTTTTGCTGTCAAAAATCATTTCTATACTTGAAGAATATATTAGGTATTTATAGCCTTTAATGTGTCATTTCAGAAAGGATGCATTGGTCCAGCAGAAAAGCACCTATTCAGTAGCAATCACGTCCCTGCGCCCAGTCTGTGCTATACCTGTGCCTGATCTGCCGCCACAGGTGACGTTTTGTAAATTTCAGTAGCTTCTGTACTATATCTGCGCCCACAGATCGCGTATCTGCGTTGCATTTGCGCCCGCAGGTCACCCTATGGCGCGAAACAGTGTGCCTTTTTCCTCGAAGGGTGCATCCCTTCGTGATGCATGGCGTCAAAAATGCACCCGCACTTGGAGAAAAATTATTATATCAGATTTTTAGATTAAGTTTTTCACTTGTAACACAAGTTTTAAATAAAATTCGTCTAAAAAGGTAGATCTCATCGATCGATCATTTGACAAATCCAAAGCCGAAGACGAGCGAGCGACGATGACGACGTGAGGAACCACCTTGTTCTTGCCTCACTATCCATGTGGATTTAGTGTTCCTTATTAAAAATTCTCCAAAGTTTCCTTCTCCCACCAATGTGGGAGAATTAGTGAACTTTCCAATTTAAGAGTACACTTTCTAATTTGGTGTCTCTCTTTTCCTCCACCATTTTCTCTCAATTTTCCATTCACATATACACCTTGAACCCAAAAATCTCCCACATGAATGGGGAATGACTATCTTTTGAAGAAAGATACGGACAAACATGTGATCATTTAGCAAAGAATGATTGTATCTGGACAAGTAGGTTTTCCTTTGAACTTTCCGTAGCGAACATGCATCGAATGTACTTGGTCAATCAGTAGATTTGGTATTTTTGAACCGTCAAGCTTTAATGTACACCTAGACAACACATGTCACACAACCATCCTTTTACTGTTTATGGTTCTCACAATTTTGTTTTTTTTCAGCCATGAACACGTCCCGGTTTCATGAGAGCTTATAGAATAGGCCTTTACTAACATTCTCCTTGAAGTGGCTTCCAATTCGCCTTCACATAGGTAATTTCTAAACTTTCAATCCTATAGATTAAACTATTTGGTCAAATCTACCAAATTTAGATAATAATTAAAAGACTTTTCATCTTAATTCTTATCCTTGTTTACTACACATTATCTACATCATGAGAATGGGTTGGGTAATTAACAATGTTAAACCTTTTAGACACAACTTTGTTTGATCTCTTTGAACCTAACTGTTGGGACCTCCAGTTTGCTAGGTAGAGTTACCGCCATGCTGATTTGTCCTAGGTCTTGAACCCATTCCCTTGGATGTCCTCTCAACTCCTTCTCTAGATAGACCTTTTGTAAGTGGATCCAACACATTATCCTTTGACTTCACATAGTCAACAGTGATAATTCCACTAGAGAGAAGTTCTTAACGGTATTATGTCTTCGTCTTATGTGACGAGATTTACCGTTGTACATCATGCTCCCTGCCCTATCTATTGCCGCTTCGCTATCACAGTGTATACATACTGGCGCCACTGGTTTAGGACAATAAGGAATATCTTCCAAGAAATTTCGAAGCCATTCTGCTTCTTCACCAGCTTTATCCAATGCAATAAATTCTGATTCCACTGTAGAGCGAGCAATATATGTCTGTTTGAATGATTTTCAAGAGACCGCTCCTCCAACGAAAGTAAATACATATCCACTCGTGAATTTTACTTTATTCTATCTGGTGATCCAATTTGCATCACTTTATCCTTCAAGTACTGCAAGATATTTATTATAATGCAAAGCGTAGTCTTGAGTATATTTAAGATACTCCAAAGCTTTTTTCATTGCCATCCAATGAGTTTATTAGGATTAATCGTGTACCGACTCAACTTACTTATAGCGCATGCTATCTCTGATCGTGTACAGTTCATTATATACATTAAACATCCCAATACTCTTGCGTACTCCAATTGTGAGTCACTTTCACCTTTATTCTTTCGAAGTGTAAAGCTCACATCCAATGGAGTCTTGGCAATACCGAATTCCATATACTTGAATTTGTCAAGTACCTTTTCGATATAATGAGACTGAGACAATGCCCATCCTTGTGGATTTATATGGATTCTTATTCCTAAGATCACATCCGCAACTCCAAGGTCTTTCAATTAAACTTTCTCTCAAACATTCATTTCGTTGTATTTATGTTAGAAATGTCTCTACTGATGATCAACATATCCTCCACATATAAACAAACAATGACTTGGTGATTCGGAGTGTCTTTAAAGTAAACACATTTATCACATTCATTTATCTTGAACCCGTTTGCCAACATGGTTTGGTCAAACTTCGCATGCCATTATTTAGGTGCTTGTTTTAGTCCATACAATGACTTAATAAGTTTACACACCTTATTCTTTTTTTATCGAACCACAAAACCCTCGAGTTGTTCCATATAGATTTCTTCCTTCAATTTTCCATTTAGGAATGTTGTTTTTGCATCCATTTGATGGATTTTAAGACCATATACCGCCGCCAAGGCAATTAACATTCGAATCGATGTTATCCTTTTTACTAGTGAGTATGTATCAAAGTAATCAAGGTCTTCTTTCTGTTTGAAGCCTTTTACTATAAGTCTTGCCTTATATTTGTCAATAGTACCACCCGCCTTCATTTCCTTTTGAAGATCCATTTAGAACCTAAAGGTTATTTTTCCTGGAGGAAGATCAACCAATTCCCACGTATGGTTGCTTAAGATTGAATCAATCTCACTATTGAGCGCCTCTTTCCAAAAGGATGAGTCTGAAGACGTAATCGCATCCTTAAATATTTGAGGCTAATTTTCTTAGAGAAATATTACAAAATTTAATTCAAACGAAGTTGATGTTCTTTGACGTGTACTACGTTTTG
Source organism: Capsicum baccatum var. pendulum (assembly GCA_030864225.1). Classification (NCBI taxonomy): domain Eukaryota; kingdom Viridiplantae; phylum Streptophyta; class Magnoliopsida; order Solanales; family Solanaceae; genus Capsicum; species Capsicum baccatum. Next base: position 254,332,325 of record CM061559.1, on the reverse strand, counting down.
GATTCTCATCATTATATACATTCTCACTTGGTTTATCTCAAGGTCGTTTAGACCCCCCACTAGACTGTTCATATCTAGTTTTATACGGATAAATGTTTTCAAAGAAGTCAACATTATATGATTTAATTATCTTATTTTCATTAATATCTGGATGTTTGGATTTATGAACCAAAAACCAACATGCTTTACTACTTTTAACATATCCTATGAACTCGCAGTCCACCGTCTTAGGTCCTATCTTAACCCTTTTTGGCATAGGAACTTGGACCTTCGCTAAACACCCCCACACTTTGAAATATTTCAAGTTGGGTTTTCTTTATTTCATTTTTCATATGGAATTGATTGTGTCTTACTATGAGAAACTCTATTGAGTATTCAATTAACCGTAAGGACAGCTTCCCTCACAAGTTTTGCAGTAAACCTGAACTTATTAGTAAGGCATTCATCATTTTCTTCAAAGTTTGATTTTTTCTTTCCTCAATTCCATTAGATTGAGGTGAATGCCAGGACATAGTTTGATGGACAATTCCATTCTCTACACATACTTGTGCGTAGGGAGATTGATATTCTCTGTCCCTATCACCTATTATTGTTTTCATCTTTTTCCCTAACTTATTTTCAACTTCAGTTTTATATTACCTAAAAGTATCTATTGTTTCATCCTTACTATTGAGCAAATAGACATAACAATATCTAGTGAAATCGTCAATAAAAGATATAAAATATTTTTTTCACCACGAGATGGTGTTGACTTCATATCACAAATTCAGTGTGGATTAAGTCTAAGGATTGGAATTTCTTTCAACGGACTTATACAGATGCTTAGCATAGTTTGATTCCACACACGTTTGACATTTTGATTTATTGCACTCAAAGTTTGGCAAAACTTCTAAGTTAATCAGTTTTCATAGTGTTTTGTAATTAACATGGCCTAATCGTTCATGCCACAAATCGTAAGACTCAAGCAAGTAAGAAGAAATTAAACGTTTATTGATTTCAACATTCATTACATTCATTTTGAATAGGCCCTTATTGATCTAGCCTTTTCCTACATACACTTCTCCTTTACTAAGTATAATTTTTTTGGAAACAAATACACATTTGAATTCATTTTTTTCTAGAAGTGAAATAGAAATCAAATTCTTTTGTAACTCCGGAACATACAAGACATTGTTGAGTACCAACACTTTGCTTGAAGTCATTTTCAAGCACACTTTTCCTGTTCCTTCTACCTTTGCAGTAGTGGAGTTTGCCATGTAGATATTTTTTTCGACTTGAGCCAGAGCGAATGTCGAAAAAAACTCCTTATTAGCACAAACATGGTGGGTGGCACCAAAATTCATCCACCATTCGAGAAGATTTCCCACCAAGTTGCATTCAGAAAACATAACACACAGATTATCCATTTCTTTCTTAGACTCAACCAGATTTGTTTGGTCCTTTTTCTTGCCTTTCTTAGGGGTCCGACAATCTGTTGAATTGTGGTCAATATTGCCACAGTTGAAGCACTTTCCCTTGAATTTCTTCTTGGGTTGATTGTTTTCATTTTCAGCTTTCTTTTGTTTTTAGAGTTGTTTTGGTCATCTTCTACAATGTTTGCTCGAATTGCCTCTTGACCTTCTTTCCGCAGCCTTATTATCATCTTCAATGCATAGTTGTACAATCAGATCTTCGTCTGACATCTCTTTACGTTTGTGTTTCAAATAGTTCTTGAAGTCTTTCTACATAGGCGGTAGCTTCTCTATTATTGCTGTTACTTGAAATGCTTCATTCACGATCAAACCTACAACAAAGGTTATGTGAATACTAAGAACATGTTTAAACTGTTCAACAAAGGTATTTGTTAAATCATACCTTCCGCAAATAGATCATGGATGATCACTTGCAGTTCCTGTACTTGGGAATTAACAAAGTTATTGTCTATCATTTTATACTCCAGGAATCTTACAACAAAGAATTTTTTAGTTCCGACATTCTCAGTCTTGTACTTCCCTTTAAGCGCCCCCCATAACTCTTTTGCTATCTTTGTTCCATTATATACGTTATAGAGGTCATCTTTGAGACCACTCAAGATGTAGTTCCTGCAAAGGAAATCTGAGTGTTCCCAAGCCTCCACAATCACAAATCGCTCTTGTTCGGAGGTTCCCTCGGGCACCTCCGGAGCTTCCTCAAATGTGAACCTTTGAAGACAAAGAGTTGTGAGGTAGAAGAATATTTTCTTCTGTCATCTCTTGAAGTCAATACCCGCGAACTTTGCGGGTTTCTCTGCCGGTGCCATAGCTTGCGGAGCATTAGTACGACTCATCTTGGAAATACTAGTTGCTGCCATAGTTGTTCCAGCATCATGCATTTGACTATTAGTCGTCATTTTCCTGTCACCACAAGACAGTACCTTTAGTATATCGAAATACTTATTAAAAAATTTGCAACAACTTTAAACACCTCTTGTTTCTAGTTTAACGCTGAAGTTTTTATTAATTCCAATCATCAACCGAGTGATCTTTAACTTGTGATGAAGATTTTATGTCTTCGAATCACTAGTTAAGTTCAAACAGTGTAGAAGGCTTAAAACTTTAATCTCCAGAAAATAAGCAATACAGATTTTGAAAAATTATTCCTTAAGATTGTTATTTTCAATATTTTTGGGTATAAGAATCTGTATATAGGCAACAACAACTTTAACACAAGTTCAAGTCTAAGACAAGAACACTTATGAAGTTTCTTAACACCTTCAACACAAGATTAAAAGTAATATATCCAAGAAGTGTATTATTTTTTAGAAATGAGATGAAACAGAAATGTAAAGCCAAGTCCCCCGACTGCACAGAGTGTCCTTAAGGAAGAATTCCCCTCACTGTACCGAGGTAGTGGGATCTTTCTCCCAGGATAAAATGACTTTCAATCCGAACAATAGCGGTACCTCAAATTGTTAGATTCTTCGAACTCACTCAACAACTTAATGATCACACAGAATTTTTGTATAGAAGAAGATTATTTTTGCTGTCAAAAATTATGTCTATACCTGAGGATGCATTGGTTCAGCAGAAAGACATCTATTCAGTAGAAGTCACGTCTCTGCCGCCAGTCTGTGTTGGACCTGCGCCTGATCTACGGCCGCAGGTGACGTTTTGCAAATTCCAGTGGCTTCTGATCTATTTCTACGCCCACAGGTCGCGTACCTGTGCTGCATCTGCGCCCGCAGGTCACCCTACTGCGCGAAACAATGTGTCTTTTTCCTCGAAGTGTCTCATCCCTACGTGATGCGTTGCGTATGCATTTTCATGGCGTCGAAAATGCCCTCGCACTTGGAGAAAAATTATTATATCAGATCTTGTAACACACGTTTCAAATAAATTTGTCTAAAAAGATAGATCTCATCGATCGATCATTTGTCAAATCCAAATCCAAATCCGAAGCCGAGCCGAGCGACGGCGCGAGGCACCACCTTGTTCTTGCCTCACTATCCATGTGGATTTAGTGTTCCTTATTAAAAACACTCCAAAATTCCCTTCCCCCCACCAATGTGGGAGAATTAATGAACTTTTCAATTTAAGAGTACACTTTCTAGTTTGATGTCTCTCTTTCCCTCCACCATTTTTCCTCCATTTTTCATTCACATATACACCTTGAATCCAACAAAATTTAAAATAAATATAATCAAAATATTGCATTTCAACAACTTATTCTTTCTTTGTTTTTCTTACCACAATTCTTCTACTTTATTTTAGCATAAACCTCTTATGAATGCATTAATTTCTTTAGATACTTGATGTTGATATGCATTATTTGAGCCGGGTTCAAATTAATCGAAAACAACTGATTTCTTCTTTCACAACTGACAATTAGTAGGTAGATATATGAATAATTAACATGTTAGTTAGTTAGTGGTGCCAGTTTGTCAAAGTATTCCAAAATGTCAACTATGGGATAAAAATTTAATTTAGGCAAGTTGGGGGAAATTTGTCAAATCAATTTCTCAAAATTTATTTTTGAAGTATCTCATGACTTCTATATAAGTAAATCATCCCAAGTCCCAACTCAAACTTATCTCATTCTCATAAATTAATTGATCACAAAAATGGTGCAAAAAGTTGCTCTCAACCTTCTTCTTTTGTTCATCTTTGCTACTATCATTTTAGCAGCCTCATCATCAAGTAAGTTTGTTAATTCATATAACTATATTATGTTTGTCATAATTATTTTTGTTTAGTTTTGTCAAAATCATTTTTGTTCTTTTTATTATTTGATAATCATGATGTTCAGTTCAATTTGTATGCATGCAGCTCAATTAATTTCACTAAATACCTATTATTTCCAATGAATATAAATATTGTGTAACTAGCTCGATGTACTAAAGCTTGAATAACTAGGAAGAATCATATACATTGGGTTTGAAAGAGAAAAAACATGAGATAATTGGTCTGATAGATAACTATAGTCCAACTTCCTTGGATACATATAAAAAAGCAATGACATATATGATGTTAAAGTTATGTATGAGAGTGTTTGGATTAGCTTTTTTTTTTTTTTTTCAGTGACGTATAAGCTAATGTTAAAAATCAAAAGTTGATAGTAATTTACTTTGACTTTTGAGTTTATTTTTTAAATATTTTTAAGCTTAAAGTGAAGTGCTTAAAGAATTTTTTATCTTTGTTAAACACCTTTAAAAATTGAAAAGTGATTAAAAGTCAAAAACACTTAAAAAGAGTCAACTAAACATGCTTTAAGAAGACTTTTAGGATAATTTAATTTCACCAATAAATTAAACTGTTGGTTAAAGAGAATAGATTTGGACTTTGGATTGATGTTTTTATCTCAATTGAAATTCAAACCTAAGAAATCATAATTCCAGATTGATAAAACCATATTCTTGCATACACGTATGCAGGATTTAGAATCATTGAAATTATAAAGAGTATATATTATCATCATATATGTATATACTTTTTTGTTGTGTATTTATATATGTAATTGAGTAAAAAAATTTGATGAACTCCGTTAAATTCACATAAGTCATTCTAGATCAGTGATTTATATTTTAATTTTATATTTGCATTTACAGGAATTCTCAAGGAATCCATTGATGAAACCTCTGTCAAAAATTTACCATCTCAGGTTCTCTATCTTGAAAAACAATCAATAATAGAGTTAATCAATGCATTATTAAAAAATGATTATGATTAGTACTTAATGAGTAATGGTTATTATATCTCAATATGCGTATTTTATTATTTTATATTTTAACGTGCCTTCTCGTGTGTGAAAATATAAAAACATGTCTTATTCAATCACCAGTGTTTACACTAGCTCTTACTAATTTATTTACCATATGTTAGATTATATTTAAAGGTGAGAGAATATGAATTAATCAATCGTAATTGAGTGATAATAGTGTATATTTAAAGACGAGTTTTAAAACATGTGTCATTGTTAGATCGAATAGTATAAATATTGGGTGTAAATAAATTTTTACCTCATATATGTGTCCATCTCTAAAAATAGATTCCATCAAAAATTCACTTATAGTAATGCATGATTATTATTTTTGCAGCGGTGAAATTTGAAAAATTATGTTATTAAAGTAAGATTCTTCATTTTTAATTACTACTCATTTATATTATGTTTCAATAAAATTTTCATATAAGGGTGCGTTAGATATTTTGTTCCAATCTTTTCATGTTCGATTACTCAAATTTCTTGAAAAATATGTTTTTTTTTTTTGAAAAATAAGTTATTTTATTTTAAATGAGAAAAATAAATTCTCTAGTGAAGATAGAGAAAACAAATTCCACAAAATAATATTCTACATTATTATTGATTGTGTCTCTCTCATCCTCAGTACTTTCATACCGGTAGCACCCACACCCCTACCTCCTATGCACCCTCATATAATATTTATCTAAATTATATAAAAATATTTTTAAAATAATATTTTTTATATGCCTATCAAACATGTTGCTTATCTTTTTTTTTTGTGCATATATATATATATAGGATGCGAGCAACATAGCAATGGATGACGAGGAGTTCTCTATAGAAAGGAGAATAAATTTGGTGTTAGACTATTTACCTCCCAAGACACATCCACCAATACACCCTTAAATAACACTATTGATCATATATGATATTATTTGTTGTGTCTTGTTTTTACATGCATGTATATACAAAATAAAAAATAAAATTATGGAGTTTCTTTTTGGTTGGGGACTTGGGGTTCAATTTCTTTTTAATTTGTATCGTGTCATAATTCTCTTTATATGATTTTCTTTAATATTTATATGAACTAGTGATGATATGTTACAAGTTTATATCATGCATGGAGGTTGAAGATATGTCTCGCTCTCTCAAATATCATTTCTAGCTAAAGTTAACTGATCTAATTCCCCTAAGTAGTATTTTGTTTATTCGATACTTTTATGTCTAATAATGGCTAAGGGTAATTATACGATATGGGTATGGTAATAAAAGTGATGTATGATGGTGATCACTGGCGGAGCCACAGCCAACGAAGGGTGGTCAGACGAACACCCTTCATTGAAATTTTTTTTCGAGTATATAGGTTAAATATAGATATTTATGATTATATACATGTTGTTGCACACCCTTGACAAGCTAGAAAAGTATAGTGCAGGGGTCAGAAGTGTGCATTTCTGCATCAACAACTCGGGTTCGAACCTTGGCAGGTGTAGCAAAGTCTAGCTCCGCCACTGATGGTGATGATTGGTAATAAAGATGATAGTAGATAATAAACAATTACACGTTCAATCAAAAAAATCTTTAAGTAAATAATAAAATTTTAATTATTTTAAGACACTATACAAAATTAGAATGAGTCAATTTTATTCCGAGCAAATAAATAATTGTAAACCAAAAAAAAATAAATGAAGCAGGCATGATCATTTTCGTTAGTTCACAAAGAGTAAAAAATCAACATAACTTAAAGCCTTTAAATAACATTAAGGGCCATTTGGTACGTAGGAGGATAATATGAAATATCTTAAAATAAATTGTGTAACTTATTCTTAAATATTTTATCTTATCTCATCAACGAGAGATTATTCCACCTCCAAGGTGGAAAAAGTTAGTTCAAAGATTATAATTCAAAGATAATTTAATCCGCGCATCAAACGATCCTCGAATATTAAACTTGTTGTCTCTTATTTTTTTATTGTTTGTTTATTGAGAAAAAGACATTAAAACACCTCTAAATTTGTCTGACGAATTTACTTTCAATCTTTAACTTCGTGGATGTTTATTTATCCCCCTAAACAACTCTCAAGTGAATTAATATCACATCTAATGCTGAGGTGACAAAAGCAAAGAAACCCACCCCCCACCACCGCCCCTCCTTCCTCAAAGTGAAATTTATTGGAATATGAAAGAGTAGAGTGTACATAGATCTTACCCAGGGACGGATGCATAGCTTTACGTGCGGGTTTTCGAGAACACATAACTCTCGTACGGTTCTTGAATTTATATTGAACAAACTAGTAAATATATAAGAATTATAAGTTGGGAACCCACAAACAAAGTGTGATATTGATCTAGTGGTAAAAAAGAAGCTTACTAAAGCATTGTTAGGAACCCACAACCTTTAAATTCTAGATCCGCCTCTAATTTTACTACTATCTCGTAGAGATGGATAAACTGTTTCAGAAATACCATCGGCTCAAGTGCACACCTACCCCTTGATTAAAGTCTGAAAAAAATATTTGAAGCTTATTAAACTAATAAAAAGCGATATCTAAATTGTGTTAAACACGACCATGACTTAGAAAGTTAAAAGTTTTGTGAGTACTAACTATTAATATATACTTATTTCTCTTGCAATATTTCACAAAGTTGCTTTTCAAATTTTATTTTTTTAATTTTAAGTTTGAAGTTGAAATAATGGATCGAATTATTTAATCAAATGTTTATTAATGAAGCAATATATTTCTTGCAGTTAGTAATTCTTGTTTGTTTGGTCTTGACTTGAATTAGTTATTTCAAAAATAATACTGATAAGTCCTTATTTATGTGCCCATATCCCATCCGAGACACCCCTCACATAGTGCAAGTTTTAATGCATTGAGTTGTTTTTTATTCCTCCAACACACAAGGTGAACAACTTCAAATTAGCTTTAATTATTATTTTGTAGAAAACAGGGGCGGATCTATTTAGTAGCTTGAGGGTGTCACGTCACCCAGACATCTCAGTAGAAACTCTATATATATAGGTATATGTATGCCAGATTTAGTATAGGGCGGATCTATATAGTAGCTTGAGGGTGCCACGACACCCGGACATGTCGGTAGAAACTCTATATATATACGTATATATATATCAGATTTAGTATAGGTTTTTTAAAAAATGGCACCCGCAATAACAAGTGGGGTCTAGTGCAGATGGCAAAGGACCTAGTATTAAACATTGTGCCTCCTTGGATTTAAACCCTAGACATCTTTCTTTATAAGCATTAAAATATAAAGTACCAGTCTGGGCTCACTGGTATAAATATTAAAAATATTTTTGAGCAATAATTAGTGTTAATAAGTGTATTTTTCTCAAAAATATTTTTCTAGGGACAAAATTATTTTTTTAATTTCTGAAATTGTATTTGTTACTCTCCCAAACACTTATTTTTTCTTAAGAAAAGTTGGTCAAACATCTCTTTTTTTAGAAATAAGAATTTTTTGGAGCAACGGGTTATTGGTATTTTCTCCTACGTAAATATGGTGCCACTATTTATAGGACGTGACACCCAGAACCTCAAAATCCTAAATCCGCCTCTGATAGAGAACATTATTTAGTGGGTTGGATATGAATTATATTAACGTGTGAGTTTTTATAGGAAATTGAGTGTTTAAATTGATGGTAAGTTATTTGGTTCACATGTGCTTCTTCGATAAAATTAAGGATCAATTCGTGTTAATAAAATATAATAGGAACGATATATTTGGATCGAAGAGAACCATCTCTATATCTTCGATAGTGAAAGAGTATATTTGAATTATTTTTAATAATACAAGAAATATTTGATCCTTTTACTTTTTTGGACTTTGTGGTATTCTGTTTATTGTTCAATAACTCACAAACCACACAAGAGATGCAAATCGCATTCGACAACCTTCGTGCGAGAAACTCATGATTGAACAACAGAAAAAGACTAAATTATACCCAAATTTCCCACGTCGGAGACCCATCTCTCAATCACTCAACCTTATACTTTTCTCTAATGTAGAATTCAAATAAATGTAATCAAAATATTTCATTTCAACAACTTAATTCTTTCTTTATTCTTCATGCCAGTATTCTTCTTCTTTGTTTTAGGGTATATTTTCACTACAATATTAATTTTCTTTTTAATACTTGAAGTGATATGTTTTATTTAAATCGAGCATCTATTAAAAATAGAGTAAATTTATAATTACCCCCTGATCTTGTCCGAGTTTTGCAAAAAGACACCTAAACTTTAATTTCGACCTATTACCCCGAAATTCTTCTTTATTTCGTTGCAAATACACTATTTTTTGCTGGATTTCAGTCACAATAAAGAGAGAATACACGCACCAATCAGGTGCACGTGTCAAATATTTTTAATTTCATATTTTATTTATTTTTTTAATTAATATTTTTCTTTTTATTTAATTTATCACCCTCCCTCTTCCCCCACCCACCCCGCGTCCAACAGCTCCCCCCTTCCCCCACGTGTCCAGGTCCAACAGCTACCCCCTCCCCCCATGTCCAGCTTCCTCCATTAAAATGGAGCTTAAAACTCCTATACAATCTCCATTTTAATGGAGCTTTAAAGTCCATTTTAATGGAGCTTTAAGCTCCATTTTTATTTATGACCCCACCCCACCTCCCCACCCCCACTCGTCCAACACCTCCCTCCCCCATTCCCGTCCAGTTTCCTCCATTAAAATGGAGCTTAAAACTCCATTAAAATGGAGATTGTACATCAATTTTTCTTTTTAAAATTATGGTGATGATGATGTTGTTGTTGCTGCTTTAATTCATGTTGTTGTTGTTGTAATTGATGTTGTTGTTTTAATTAATGTTGTTGTTGAGTTATGGTGATGAAGAAGAAGTAGAGAAAGAAGACAATTGTGGATGAGTGGGGTTGCGGGGGTGGAGTGGGTGGGTGGGGGGTTATGAAATAATTTTTAAAAATAAATAAATATTAGTTTTTTAAAAATATATATATATATATATTGTATATTAAATTATTTACACGTAGCAGCTTCTAATTGATCAAAAAAGTCAATGTAGACACCTAATTTCGTCCCTCCCCGATATCGTTTTTACCCATTTTTACTTTAGCCTACCGTGTACCCTTACCCATTTAATTATTCCCCACAAAAATACAAAAAAAATAAACAAAAACAATACCTCTATCTAACTTATCTTATCCTAACAACCTACCCAATAAAAAGCTTCCACCTCCCTACCCACTCACATTTTTTTATCCTCACATAATACACCTAACAAAACAAAAGGACCAATTTTTTGTCACCATCTTCTTCTTGATTTTTTTGGATATATATAGAGGACAGAACATATAATTTAAAAGGGGCGGGGGGTCTTCCATCGTCACAGGCCATACACAAACAACCATATACACATCACAGACCTCTCACAGAATTCCCATTCACAGAATCGTATACACACGCATACATATACGGGGTTCACTCGCAAGCATTGGATTGGGGGATTATTTTTATTTTGATTAATTCACTGTTAAACACATACACATAAGGGATCCTTGTCATTTTTTGATCAATTTACACCCACCACTCTCAGAAAATCTTCTATTTTCATATACGCACACTGTCACGTACGCACAAAGAGGAGAGGAAAGAGATTGAGGGAGAGGGATAGTGATGAAAGAGAGAGATTCGAGTGAAGAGAAATTGAGAGATATCGGAGAACAATAAGGAATTTGGTCTGAATCGTTGAGAAAAACAACCAGAAACATTGAGCAAAACAGTTTTCCGGCGATGTACCGTCGGAAACATTCGTTGTTCTAGGTTTTCTAACTCTTTTCCTCTGTTTTGTTACTGCCGGAGCTCTGACTAAGTGCTAAAGATAACCCAGCACGGATTCCAGTGGGTTTCGGTCAAATTCGGTTGGAAATTGTTGATTTTTAGTTCGTATCAATGTCTTTTGAGTTGGGTTTGATTCCTGTTTGGGTTTTTGGGTCTCGATACTGAGTTGGTGTCGATCATTTTGAGGTTTTCCGTCGGGTCAAAATCTGTCCAGTTTGTATTTCTCTATATCGAGTCGAGTTTGGTCGTGGTTGAGGTTCGGTTGGAGGTTTTCGGATACGGACTCTTTTAATTCGAATAACATTGAGTTTAAAAGCTTCAAATTAAGGTCCAATTCTACTCTTTTCCTCTTTTTATTTCATTATTGATGATATCCGTGCATTGGATTGAATATCGTGTTGGTTGATCTTTATTGGTGATGAATTGCTACTTTGTTTGATTTGTTGTTGATTCCCTTGATTATATATGGTGTGATGATATGATATCATTTGAGATTTGAAATTGGTAATTTGAGTATAGAATTGGGAGTGGGAATTAAAAGATCGAATAAGGTGAACGTTGATTAATTTTGATTCATTGTTGGATATTGTTGAAACTGATAGTATCATGGTTTAGATTGTTAAATTGGTAGGCAAATACTAAGTTTGGGTAGGCAAATTGTAGAAAAATGGAAGATGGTGATTTGTTGAATGTGTGAATATTCGTTGAATGGTTCTTTCTATTTTAACGCACAAAAATTGAGAAAATGTATTCATTTTACCGAGGAATGCCTCGAGATTTTATGTATTTATTCACCAGGGAATGCCCCGATGTATCATGTTGGCGAAAAATGATCGTGATGAAGGCCCGCGACGTCGGGTAAAGCATTGGAGCTTAGTCTAGGATTAGTTTAGAATAGGATTTATATTTTCGTATTTTTCTATTTTTGGACTGTATAATTGGACTGGACTTTACATTTTGGATTGTTTTGTTTTTGTTTATTGTTTGATTATTTTGCCTACTTTTGTATGGTTTATACATTTCTTAGTGTCAAAAAATAGTCGATACACTCTACCAAGCGACCGTGGTTGAACCACGGGATCGAGAGGCCCCTAACACCTTCCCCTCGGTCAACAGAATTCCTTAGCCGGAATCTCTGATCGTAAATCAGTTTAAAGAGTCAAATGATTTTGAAAAGAATTTTCCAATGGTGACTTGGCACACCCGATTTATGCCAAGGGGCGACTCTGAATTTTGATTGTTAAAAATAATCCTTTTTCGAAATAAATTTTCATCTTTTGTCACTTTAATAATTAAAATCCTTTCGAACATTAAATTATAACCATTTTTTTGAAGTCAAAAGAGGGGTGTGACAGCTCTGGCGACTCTGCTGGGGATAGGAATGACAAGTTTTCAGAATTCGAGCTATTTTTGGAGTCGTATCGGCTTTGTTTGGCATTACGAGTGTACGCTTGTCTTTGATTTTGTTTGTGTTATTGTTTTCACTTTTGTGCGTTTTTCGTGCTCTTTATAGTATTTATCCTATGTGTTACCGCTTTTATATCTGTCATCATGTGTCTGCCCCCAGGCCTTCTTTCTGCAACAAGTCCATAGTACACGTGTTGTACACGACCTCTAGTTGAGTCACCCTTATTTTAGTGGGAGAGCCGTCAGTGTTATAAAGTAGGTGGAAAGCAAAGCAGCCACTATCGACCATACGCTCCCCCGAACAGCCTTGTTAGTAAACCACAACGTAGGTCAGCCTTTAGGTCATGCTTATGTGCATCATACTGAGACCTAGCGGGACCCACATGGCCCTTTGTAGGAGACTCACCTCTAAAGCATCTCTACGTGCTAACTGTTGCATCTTTAAGGGTAACGTGGTCATTTGACGGACTGTTTTGAAAGAAAATTGTTAGGAGTAAGGTGCGTAGGCAAAAACGAATAAGAAAAAAAAAGAAGAGAAAAAATATAGAAAAAAAGTGAGTCAAAAAGAATGAATCAAAAGGAGTGTCGTAGTTTATTTTAGAGTTCTTTATGGCTTTTGTTCTTCACGATCCAAAAAACTTAAAAATATTTTTTTTCACGTTTTGAGGTACCGTAAGTTCAACAAAAAAAGGGGGGAGGGTTTGTTTGCTTTTTCTACTTATTGGTCAAAAACAAAATACCAAAAAGAATTTTTTTCATAATTGGTGATGTCAGTCTTAGTTGAAATGTCTAGTTGAAAATCCAAAAATCTTTCATTCGTTTGTTTTTGGTTGTCTCTTAAGTTAGGGTCAATTTATTAGTTAATCGTTAAGTGTCCAAGCTGGATGAACTACGCATACCTGATTTCCTTCCCACGGGTTGGGATACGTAGGCAACCCTCGGGGGGGGGGGGGGATCCGATATTCTTTGTGTTGGACTTTGTCTTATTATTAGCCTAGGTTTCTCGCCCTGTAATCTGAGGATTTAGCCAAGTAGACTGATCTCGCTTAGTACTTCTGTTCGGCAAATTGGAGTCATGAATGTGGTCTGTCCCATCGATATATGTTTGCATCAAAAATCCCAAGGGTTGGGAATCTTCTACTCCTGTCGAATTTTGAGATAACGTATTGTGTGTTATTGAAGGATGGATTTGTTCACCAAGTCTGGAGTTCTGATGGCTGTCAAGGTGCCCAAAAAGTTAATCAAATGGTGGGAAATGTTTAACTATGTTGATCAGCAAAAACTGATTAAAATATTAGGTGATCTTACGGAACTTCTGCATGTTACCCCTCGTCTAGATTTAATAGATGCTTTGTTGACCTTTTGGGATCCAAGTAGTTTGGTGTTCAAGTTTGGGGAATGTGAAATGACTTCTACTTTGGCAGAAATATCCGGTTTGTTGAATTTGCCCTATATCGAGAAGGATATGAACCGAGCACGAAATCATAATGGCGTGAGATTTTGCAGTCTTGTGGTTTAAATAGTAAGGGTATGCGTTTGGGTTGTTTAAGTGATTCGTGGGTTTCCTTAGACTTTTTGTTCGCTAGATTCGGGCCCTCAGAAGGTTTTGATTGCTTTTGGGATGAATTTCATTTGACTAAGGAGAAGTGGGAGAGAAAGCGTCTTGAAGTCTTCACCCTCGCTTTGTTAGGTACTTTAGTGTTTCCACTAGAAAAAAGGCGTATTAATACCCGTTTGCAATCTGTGGTGATGGCCCTATTTCATAAGGATCAAAACGACAAGGGCATTAATCAAAAAGGCAGGTTCACTCTCATACCCATGATCTTAACAGAAGTATATAAGGCTTTAACTGAAGTGAAGGGGGGAAGGAGATTTTTTGAGAGCAGTAACCTGATATTGCAGTTATGGATGATGGAGCATTTGCATGCGCCTTCTTTAGTTAGACCAGACGTGTTAGATCGTTGTATTCCCAATCGAGTGAAAGCCATGGACTCCAGGTTGCGTTTGGATAAATTTTTGTTACCCATGGGAGTCGACGCTTGGATTGATTTTCTTGAGTCGAGAACCAGGGATAACATTTTGTGGACTTACCTGTGGCTTCAACCAAAGATAGTATTGTTGGGTTGTCAGATGGAACTCTCTTTAGTTATGTTAGGGATCAATTGCACTAGACCATACGGTCCTTCTAGGGTAATGCGCCAGTTGGGTAGGCTGCAGGATGTGCCACCAGCAGTGGATCTTCTGACGGATGTTGAGTACTTCAAGGACCAAGCCTTAGGTGAAAGCAAGTACGAGCAGTTTCGGAAGCATGCAACAAAGCTAGGTGTGGACACATTCAAAGAAAGTTTGGATAATCCGGGCCACACTCAGGGATATGAGGTCTGGTTTCAATCTATCCCTCGGGGTATCAGTCAACCCTTACCAGCGTAGCTTAGAGGGATAATACAGGAAGAATGCATAGTAGACGACCATCAGGATGAAAGTGTAGGGTCCAAAGTGGAAACACAGAGAGGTCAGTTAGCAGATTTGTTCAAGATGGTAGAAAGGTGTCAGAATAATCTTTCCAAGTGCACTCCTCATGAAGCAGGAATACGGGCCCGAAGCTTCTTCCCCAGTACAGGGTGTCTTTACAGGATATGCTACAAAGTTCAAATGGGAGAAAGAGAACTTCACAGGCAGGTCCATCTCAGCCAGGGTCATCACGCAGAGCACCAGTTGGAAAGAACATTTCTTATCTTTATTCAGTTTGAGTTTCTATGTGGCTATCATTGTAGGGTGGTGTCTGCTTTAAGTCGAAGTCAAGTTGTTTTTGGTATTAGGATCTTTATTAGTAATTTCATCTATGTCATCTTAGGGGGTCTAGAATGTTGTTTCGTATTTATTGTTTAGTTTTAAAGTGGTCCCAAACTTTTTGTACGTTTTTGTGGTTTTCTTTCTTCAAAATGTTGTGATGTTACGTCTTTCCTTTGTTTGTTTATTTTTGTTTTCGCAAAAAAAAAAAAGGGTAATGTTTATGCACATGCTGCCCGAACTACGCAAGATCTGATTCATATACAACATGATACGTAGGCAACCTACTTTTGGGTTCGATCTAATCATTTTGTTTCATTGTTTTCATTAGTTTTCCTCTATTAAAGAAAAACAAAAGCCATAAAAAATAATAAAATAAAGCTAGATAACGAGAGAAAAGAAAAGAACAGAGATTGATACGAAAAAAAAAAGAAAAAAGAGAGAGGGAAATAAAAAACAATAATAATAATAATAAAAATAGGTGTAGATAAAAATAAGTGTAGATAAAAATCGGGATAATGTTAAAATGACCTCGCTACCCTCAAAAGCTGGTAGAAATGAACATGAATTTAGGATAATTTTACCAATGTGATTCCCATGCTTGTTGTGTGCCCTAATCCTAACGGATGTCGTCTTTGATGAGCATGTTCTTTCAGATAACAGTGGTAGGTTGTAGCACTCTGGAAATTCACCCATACTTTACTAGATCCAAATCAAAGCTCGTCATGGCTAGCAAGGAGATTGAAAATTCGCTCATTGACCCAGATCAGGATCACAGGGAAGAAAGTTTAGAACACAATGATGAGGTAGTAAGGCTTAGGAAACAACTGATAGATTTGCATCGGGCATGGGCCAGCGGAATGCCTCCTCCTCCGCTCCCTGAAGGTCTTGGGAATATCTCTAACTGTCCACCGCTCTCTCAGGCGCAATTCTCTGCTCCTACTGAGTCACCTGAGCACGCGCCAGGATTCACTCTGCGACATTATTATCCTGGCAGTTCTAGTGTGCCCTTGGCAGCTCCCCAATAAAGACCAGCTACTCAGCTAGCGCCATCGATCATACCGGTATTCGTGGCTCCGCCACCACATGAAACTCCCATATATGCTATGCGTCCCACAATGAGGCTTACTAGGTCTGCCAGTGATCCTGTACTAAAGGTTTCAGATAGTCAGTATTATGCCCCAGAGCCTACTTTGCAAATGAATGAACCGTATGGGTACACTCAGCCGCCTGCATTTCCATTTGATACGGAGAAACCTGTCGCAACAGAGGAACAGGATATCATAGCCCAGAAATTGAAAAGTTTAGAACAAGTTATGAGGAATTTGCAAGGAATCAAAGATTATAGGAGTGTTTCCTATAAAGATCTTTGCATGTTCCCTGACATCAACTTTCCCCTCAGTTTTAAGATGCCTAAGTTCGAGAAGTATGTAGGACAAGGTGATCCCATGGCACACTTGGGACGTTATTGCAACCAGTTGAGGGCTGCAGGAGGAAGGGAAGAGCTGCTCATGGCCTTCTTTGGTGAGAGTCTTTCTGATCTGGCCTCAGAATGGTTTATCGATCGAGGTATCGATAAATGGAACAGCTGGGATGACTTAGATTCTAAATTTGTTCAACATTTTCAGTATAAAATCGACCTGATTTCGGACAAAAAATCCTTGGTCAACATAAAGAAAAAGAGCACTGAAGGTTTTAGGGAATACGCGATAAGGTGGCGTGAACAGGCCGCCAGGGTAAAGCCTCCAATGAAAGAAATTAAGTTGGTAGAAGTTTTCATTCAAGCACAGGATGAGACCTATTTTCAACATTTACTTCCGGCAATGGGAAAATCTTTTATGAAAGTCCTCAAAATGGGGGAGATGATAGAGGGCAGAATTAAGACCGGCAGAATAGTGAGTTTTGCCGCATTAAAAGCCACCACACAAGTGATTCAAGGTGGATCTGGCGCATTTGGAGGTAAAAAGAAGAAAAAGGATGTGGCGACTGTCGTAGCTGGAACCCATTCCTATCCCAAAAGACCACCTCGCTCCTATCCCCAATCCCAAGCCCAAGTCTACGCCCAAGCTCCATATATCCCTACCCACCATTACTAACCTCCACAAAACCCTTTATATTCCATTCCACCACCCCCGTACCCAGTATATAGCGCGCAACCATATGCCCAAACCCCTTCTTACCCGCAGTGGCATGCGTAAGCTCCACAAAATTGCCCATTCGCTCCACCAAATTATCAAAACCACTGTAGACCTAGTTTTTAGCCTAGGCTCGAGTATAAAAAAAAAGCGGTCAAAAATCAATTCATACTTCTTGGGGAGCCATATGCTAGCTTGTTTGATAGGTTGAGAAAGTTGAAGGTTTTGAGCCCAATTCAAGGAAGGCTATCAAATCCACCGCCGAGGAATCTCGATTATTCTTTAAGGTGTGCGTACTGTTCTAACATGCTAGGCCATGATATCAAGAAATGCTAGCATTTAAAGAGAGATTTCCAAGATTTAATTGACACAAATTAGATGTTGGTCCAGGCCCCGGAGGGTCCAAACATTAACCAGAATCTGCTGCCAACCCATGCTGAAGCCAATATGTTAGAATTGATATATGATTGGAAAGAGTCTTCGAGGGGTTATAAGCCTATTGTCAAGATACAGACCATTGAGGAGAAATCGGTGAATGTAGCAGAGTCTTTGAAAGTAATGTCATTGAACCGGGAAGAAATGAGAGAAGATAAAGCCTAAGAAAGAACAAAGAAACCCCTGGTCATAGTACAAAGCGCCTAAGGTATGTTGATTTAAGTCAGGATAAACCTAAGTTTACAGTGGTGGGAGCTCTGAGTCAGCCCATCTTGACGGTGAAAGGAGTACTGGAAGAGCCTATTGTCCTCAAACCGGTGACCCAAACTTCGATAGTTGATACAAAAAGGGTTCCCTGGAATTATGGGCAGACTGTGATGACCTATCACATGAAAAAAGTAGTGAAAGATGTAGATAAGGTAGGGGGTTTGACTCGATCAGGAAGATGCTTCGTGCCTGAAAGTTTAAGAAAGTCCAACCCAATTGTGAGTGGACCGTCATCTATCAAAAAGCCTATCACCGAAGAAGAAGCCGAAGAATTTTTGAAAACGATGAAATTGCCAGAGTATTCAATATTAGACCAGTTGAAGAAAAGCCCTGCTCAAATTTCCCTTTTATCTCTGCTGTTGCACTCCAAGGAGCATCGTGATGTTTTACTGAAGGTATTAAATGAAGCATATGTTCCTACGGAGATTACAATCAACCAACTTGAGAAAATGGTTGGAAAGATCTTTGAGGTCAATCGGATTAGCTTTTCTGACGATGAATTGCCTGTTGAAGGTACAGGGCATAACTGGGGACTTTACATTACAGTGAAGTGTAAAGATTTCTACGTCACTCATGTTATGATTGATGGAGGTACAGGTGCAAATATTTTCCCTATTTCTACTTTGCAAAATTTGAATATTGGTGCTGACAGGATTAGGCCTAACAATGTATGTGTTAGGGCTTTCGATGGTGCAAAATCAAATTCCATTGGCGAAATAGGACTAATGTTGACCATAGAGCCTGTTGAGTTCGCCATAGAGTTTCAAGTATTGAATGTAGACTCCTCTTACAATATGTTGTTTGGAAGGCCGTGGATTCACAAGGCCAAGGCGGTTGCGTCTA
Organism: Capsicum baccatum var. pendulum; assembly: GCA_030864225.1. Classification (NCBI taxonomy): domain Eukaryota; kingdom Viridiplantae; phylum Streptophyta; class Magnoliopsida; order Solanales; family Solanaceae; genus Capsicum; species Capsicum baccatum. Next base: position 254,313,417 of record CM061559.1, on the reverse strand, counting down.
CACTGCACCAAATGATTAAGTTTGAGCATGACAGGCAAGAAGTGGTTATTCAGGGTGAAGGAGATTTGCCCGCCTACGAAGCTTCTTCCTTGTCTCTTATTGAAGCAAATAACATAGAGGAGACATTCGTCTATCAAATTTTTGATACAGTGCTAGTGAATCGTATCCTTGAATGGCAAGTTATACCGGGACCGCAATTGTCTTCTGCTTCTATCATGATGGTGAGTGAACTTTGAAAATACGGATTTGAGCTAGGAAAGGGTTTGGGAGCGTCTCTGCACGGTATAGTTCATCCCATATGTCCGAGTGAGAACGTGGGCACATTTGGTCTGGGATTTGATCCTACGGCTGAAGATCTGAAGAAAGCCAAGGAAAGGTAAAAGGAAACATGGTCACTCCTTCGCCCAATGCCACTACTCAGTGAATCATTTATTAAGAGCGGTGTCACGAAGCATGTGGAATTTGAAGTTGAATTGGTTGATGACTTCCAGAACCTTTTTATTGAAGTTGATATGGTCGAAGCAGGAAAAGGTACTAGTATGGCAGACGTGCAATTCATAGGTCCAGTTGTCCGGCTCAATAATTGGGAAGTCACTCCTCTCCCCGCCAGGAGGGAGTTTTGGTAGTTTGTTTTATTTTTCTTTCTGTTTATCCGAGTTATTTCAGGGTTGTAGTTCGGATTTTAGTTTGTTTATGTTATGTTGGCATCTATGTTTAAACCCTTCTATCTTTTTATTTAATGAAATGCAATGTCCCTTTTTGTTTCGTGTCTAATATATTTTGTTTTTCTTTTTTTTACACAATTCTCTTTAGTCTGATTCTAATGACATGACATGCATGCGAAATTTTCAGCTTGATCTTAAAATCTAAACTAATCAACATGTAATGAAGCAGGATAGGGAATATGATGAAGAAAAAGCACTAGAAGAAATAAGCAAAGAGTTGGAGCAGTTTAAAGACAAACTGAATCCTAATTTGAATGAGACTGAGCCAATAAATCTAGGGGACCAAAAAGATGTTAGGGAAACCAAAATCAGTGTACATGCTTTTCCATAGCTAAAAGAGGGAATGATTCAAGCATTAATTGATTATAAGGATGTTTTTGCATGGTCTTATGATGATATGCCTGGTTTAAGCACTGAATTAGTGGTTCACAAATTGCCAACTGATCCCGCGTTCCCTCCTGTCAAACAGAAGTTGAGGAAGTTTAAAACGGATGTAAGTATTAAAATTAAAGAGGAAATCATGAAACAACTTGAAGCCAAAGTAATTCAAGTAGCTCGCTATCCTATGTGGTTATCCAATGTTGTGCCCGTACCAAAGAATGATGGAAAAATTCATGTGTGTGTTGATTACCGTGATTTGAACAGAGCAAGTACAAAAGATGATTTTTCACTACCCAACATCCACATTTTGTTAGACAACTATGCTAAACACAAGGTTATCTCTTTTGTGGATTGTTATGCCGGATATCACCAGATCATTATGGATGATGAAGACGCGGAGAAGACATCTTTTATCACACCATGGGGAACCTATTGTTATCGAGTGATGCCATTCGGTTTGATGAATACTGGAGCAATATACATGAGAGCCATGACCACTATGTTTCATGATATGATGCATAAGGAGATTGAGGTCTACGTGGATGATGTGATTATTAAGTCAAAAAGTCAGGCCGACCATGTTAAAGATTTAAGAAAGTTCTTTGAAAGTCTTCACAGGTATAATCTCAAACTCAACCCGGCAAAATGTGTATTTGGAGTTTCGTCTGGAAAGCTGTTGGGGTTTGTAGTCAGCCGTCGGGGAATTGAATTGGATCCCTCAAAAATCAAAGCCATTCAGGATTTGGCCCCACCCAAGAATAGGACGGAGGTGATGAGTTTGCTTAGTAGACTGAACTACATTAGCAGGTTTATTGCTCAACTCACAACCACTTGTGAGCCTATATTCAAGTTGCTGAAAAAAAGTGTTGTGGTAAAATGGACTAAAGAATGTCAGGAAATGTTCGATCGAATCAAGAAATATTTGTCAAATCCGCCCGTGCTGGTACCCCCGGAGCCTGGTAGGCCTTTGATCCTATATTTATCAGTCATGGACAATTCTTTCAGTTGTGTCCTGGGTCAATATGATGTGACAGGCAAAAAGGAGTAGGCTATTTATTATCTTAGTAAGAAGTTCACCGCATATGAGGCCAGGTATACTGTTCTTGAAAGGACGTGTTGTGACCTAACTTGGGTAGCACAGAAGTTAAAGAATTATCTCTCATCCTATACTACTTATCTCATCTCCCGCATGGATCCTTAGAAGTATATATTTCAGAGGCCTATGCCAACGGGTCGATTGGCAAAGTGGTAAATATTGCTTACCGAGTTTGACATTGTATATGTGACTCAAACCGCCATGAAAGCCCAAGCCTTGACAGATCATCTTTCTTAGAATCCCATCAATGAAGAGTACGATCCATTAAAGACATATTTTCCTGACGAAGAAGTGTCGTGTGTCGATAAAGTCATTATAGATGCTGATCCAGGTTGGTGATTATTCTTTGATGGAGTTGTCAATATAAAAGGAGTCGGGAATAGGTGCGGTTCTTATCTCTGAATCGGGACAACATTTCTCAATAACAGCACAACTTCAATTCTACTGTACTAATAATATGGTAGAGTATGAAGCCTGCATTCTTGGTTTGACGTTAGCTGTTGATATGAGAGTCCAAGAATTATTGGTGTTGGGAGATTCAGATTTGATCGTCCATTAAATTCAATACGATTGGGAGACACGAGATTTAAAGATCATCCCGTATCGACAATACTTGCAGGAGCTATGTCAACGGTTTGTGTTAGTAAAATTTAGGCATATTTCAAGGATTTATAATGAAATTGCTGATGCTTTAACCAGTTTGTCTTCAATGCTCCAATATCCTGACAAAGCCTACATCGATCCAGTGCATATATAGAGTCGTGATCAGCATGCTTACTGTAATGCGGTTGAAGAAGAGCTCGATGGAGAACCTTGGTTCTTGGATATCAAGCGGTACATTCAGTCAGGAGAATACCCAACATATGCTACCAACGATCAAAAGAGGACTATTAGGCGTTTGGCTAGTGGATTTTTCTTAAGTGGGGGAATCTTGTATAAAAGAACCCCAGATCTCGGACTTTTAAGGTGTGTAGATGCAAGAGAAGCCTCGGAAATCATGATTGAAATACACTCTGGAGTATGCGGGTCGCACATGAACGGTCATGTCTTGTCAAAGAAGATTCTTCGAGCAGGTTATTACTGGCTTACTATGGAAAGGGATTCTATTCAATTTGTTCGAAAGTGTCATCAATGTTAGGTACACGGTGATCTGATACATTCTCCTCCTGTTGAGTTACATGCAATGGCCGCTCCATGGACATTCGTGGCTTGAGGAATGGATGTGATTGGACCGATTGAGCCGAAGGCATCAAATGGACATAGATTTATTTTGGTAGCCATTGACTACTTCACAAAGTGGGTAGAAACAGTAACTTTCAAGTCAGTGACAAAGAAGGTTGCGGTAGACTTTGTTCATGCCAATATCATTTGTAGATTTGGAATTCCTAAGATGATCATTATAGACAATGCTGCCAATCTCAATAGTCATTTGATGCTGGAAGCATGTCAATAGTTTAAGATCGCACATCAAAATTCTACTCCATATCGCCCAAAGGCCAATGGTGCTGTAGAAGCCGCCAATAAGAATATAAAAAAAATACTGCAAAAAATGGTACAAGGGTCTAGATAGTGGCATGAAAAGTTGTTGTTTGCATTACTAGGTTATCGCACCACTGTTCGCACTTCAACAGGGGCAACTCCATATTTATTGGTGTATGGGACAGAACAAGTCATCCCTGCAGAAGTTGAAATTTCCTCTCTTCGAGTCATTGTAGAAGCAGAGATTGATGATGACAAATGGGTAAAAACCCAAATGAAATATTTGAGTTTGATTGAGGAAAAAAGGCTAACGTCTGTATGTCATGGCCAGTTGTATCAGAGGAGGATGGCTCGAGTGTATAACAAAAAGGTCTGTCCCAGGAATTTTGAAGTTGGTCAGTTGGTATTGAGACTTATTCTTCCTCACCAGCTTGAAGCGAAAGGCAAGTTCTCCCCTAACTGGCAAGGTCCCTTTGTTGTGAAGAAAGTGTTGCCTAATGGAGCCTTATATTTGACAGATATTGAAGGCAAAATGGCAGAAATGGCTATCAATGCTGACGCGGTCAAAAGATACTATGTATGATATTTGATCCTTTGTTGAGTTTATTGCATGTTTAGTACTTGCATTTTTGAAGATTGATATGATGAAGGCATTTTATTCTTCTATCCAAACATTGTGTCATCCTTTGTTTACCCGTTTGAGCTTCGTTTTATTTTTCTTTCACATCCTTCTTTTGGAATCAAAATAGATTCAAAGATAAATGTCAAGAAAATAAGAATAAAAGAAAGAGTTCAAAAATAAAAGAAAAATCAAATCAGAACAAAGAACAAGTCGATGGAACTACGTGCGACCTGATTCTCCTCTCTCGGGACTGAGATACGTAGGCTGCCCTATTTCGGGCTCGGTCCAACCAAATAAAGATCTAAGATTCACCCTGTAAACAAAGTTGGGGCATGAGTTAATATGTTGTTTGAGTCGATTCCAAAAGTGTTAAGTTCCACCCCCACTTCATGTATCATTTGAGCCCCTTACTATCTTTTCTAACCTTAACCAAAAGCCAAGTTATAATCAAAGAAAGTCCTTCAGATTAATTTTTGATAATTTTAAGGCTAAGCATGCAATGGATATGATGATACATTATGAGTTACCATTTGTCTCCCTCAGCACAAGAAATCAGGAGAGAAATGAAAATGAAAGAGTCTTATTGGTGAAAACCCCCGTGGGCATCATAAGGCGATGGCAAGTTGAGATAAATGAAAATGAGAGAGTCTTATTGGTGAAAATCCTTGCAGGCACCATAAGGCTATGGTGAGTGGAGAGAAATAAAAATGAAAGAGTCTTATTGGTGAAAACCCTCACGGGCACCGTAAGGCGATGGAGAGTTCAAGAGAAAAGTGAAAAGTGAAAAAAAGAGATTGGTTGGTGAAAGTATTTCAAGATGTCGTCAATCGGATGTGATGTATGAGTCCAATGGATTTGAAGAAGTGGCTCAGCGGCAAAGGCACGAACTCAACAACAAATGGGGAGTTTGGATAGGAAGATCAGACAGCTCAATCCAAAATGCATGTCATACTCATTGGAGTTGGTTGTCGTATTCAGATAAGTTTTATTTTTGAATATGGGACATTGCCCTCTTCTTTCATTTACATATTCATGCTTTTTGTCTTTTTATGTCATTTATCAAAATAAAAGTCACCATAATTTCTTTACATTTTAAGTCAAGTCTGTGTCAAAACAAGCGAGAAAGGATTTCAAAATTTACTACCAGTCTTTCCAATTATATGAGGAAAAGCCAAGGAATAGCACAGTAAAGAAATATGATCGTAATTCAACAGGAAATAAAGGAAGTCTATCAACCGACAGGCTGTTGGATTCGTGAAAGCATTCAGATTTGGGAAAAGAGTGCACCTCAGGGGCATGGTAAAATGGAAACCCATTGTTTGAGTCAGAACTCATTTCCCTCAATCTGGATCCGGGGCAATGATGCGGCAAGACAGGGCAAGTGTTAGCAATTTGGAACAAAAATGAAAGGAACGAGTGTTGGGGCAGACACCTGAGAAGCCAAGAGCTGCAAACCGCCACTAAGTTTTTAACTGACAAATTTTCTTTGTTGAAATAGGGGCAAATTCGCTTCACCTAATTCAGCTACTATTAGAAGTCCACATCCGTGGGGATTTTACTTTATGTTCAGGACCCTCCTGAAAAATGGGATTTTACTTTATGTTCAGGACCCTCCTGAAAAATGGGATTTTACTTTATGTTCAGAACCCTCCTGAAAAATTGGATTTCACTTTCTGTTCAGGACCCTCCTGAAAAAAGGGATTTCACTTTCTGTTCAGGACCCTCCTGAAAAATGGGATTTTACTTTCTGTTCAGGACCCTCCCGAAAAATGAGATTTTACTTTCTGTTCATGACCCTTCTGAAAAATGGGATTCTACTTTATGTTCAGGACCCTCCTGGAAAATGGGATTTTACTTTCTGTTCAGGACCCTCCTGAAAAATGGGATTTTACTTTCTGTTCATGACCCTCTTGAAAAATGGGATTTTACTTTATGTTCAGGACCCTCTTGAAAAATGGAATTTTACTTTCTGTTCAGGACCCTCCCGAAAAATGGGATTTTACTTTATGTTCAGGAGCCTCCTGGAAAATGGGATTTTACTTTATGTTCAGGACCCTCTTGAAAAATGGGATTTTACTTTATGATCAGGACCCTCCTGAAAAATGGGATTTTACATTATGTTCAGGACCCTCCTGGAAAATGGAATTTTACTTTTTGTTCAGGACCCTCCTGAAAAATGGGATTTTACTTTCTGTTCAGGACCCTCCTGAAAAATGAGATTTTACTTTATGATCTGGACCCTCCTGAAAAATGGTATTTTACTTTATGTTCAGGACCCTCTTGAAAAAAATGGAATTTTACTTTATGTTCAGGACCCTCCTGAAAAATGGGATTTTACTTTATGTTCAGGACCCTCCTGAAAAAATGGGATTTTACTTTCTGCTTAGGACCCTCCTGAAAAATGGAAATTTACTTTCAATTCAGGACCCTCCTGGAAAATGGGACAACGCTTTCAAAAATGAAATACTACTTTATTATAATTCTTGTTCGAGATAATTTTCGTTCTAGTTTTAATTTTGGGTTTTCAGGAGTCCGCCTGAAGAATAGGGTGAAGAAACGAAAAGTCAAAAAACAAAGCCAAGTAAATGAAAAGTCAAGCAACAAAGAGAAGCAAATGAAAAGTCAAGCAACAGAGTGAAGAAATGAAAAGTCAAGCAACAAAGTGAAACAATTGAAAGCCAAGCAATAAGTTGAAGGAAATTGCAAATCAGGAGCCCGCCTGAAGAATAGGATGATAAAAGTCGAGTCAAGAGCCAACAGAAGCGAGCCGCGGACCAGAACCTCGATGGAACCTCACTCGACTCTCCAAATCGGTATAGTCCACTTCTCTTCCAATCCTGTGAAATACCCGTGACTTGATTCTTTCATAATGAGAGTAGGTAAGATGTCTTAAGTCAAAACCCGGTTGTCCTTCTTCCTTTTGTTTCTTTCTTTGAATAATGGTCAGGTCAAAATTTGGTCTCGCTGTCTACTTCTTTGTCTGAAAACACGTCATGTTGACATTCAAAGGGGGCATGATGTAGACACCTAATTTCGTCCCTCCCTGATATCGTTTTTTACCCATTTTTACTTTAGCCTACCGTGTACCCTTACCCATTTAATTATTCCCCACAAAAATACAAAAAAAATAAACAAAAACAATACCTCTAACTAACTTATCTTATCCTAACAACCTACCCAATAAAAAGCTTCCACCTCCCTACCCACTCAATTTTTTTATCCTCACATAATACACCTAACAAAACAATAGGACCTATTTTTTGTCACCATCTTCTTCTTGATTTTTTTGGAGATATATAGAGGATAGAACATATAATTTAAAAGGGGGGGGGGTCTTCCATCGTCACAGGCCATACACAAACAACCATATACATATCACAGACCTCTCACAGAATTCCCATTCACAGAATCGTATACACACACATACATATACGGGGTTCACTCGCAAGCATGGGATTGGGGGATTTGCTTTATTTTGATTAATTCACTGTTAAACACATACACATAAGGGATCCTTGTCATTTTTTGATCAATTTACACCCACCACTCTCAGAAAATCTTCTATTTCCATATACGCACACTGTCACGTACGCACAGATCAGAAAGGAAAGAGATCTATGGAGAGGGATAGTGATGAAAGAGAGAGATTTGAGAGAAGAGAAATTGAGAGAGATCATAGAACAATAAGGAATTTTGTCTGAATCGTTGAGAAAAACAGCGAGAAACATTGAGCAAAATAGTTTTTCGGCAACGTACCGCCAGAAACATTTGTTGTTCCAGGTTTTCCAACTCTTTTCCTCTGTTTTGTTACTGCCGGAGCTCTGACTAAGTGCTAAAGATAACCCAGCACGGATTTCAGTGGGTTTCGGTAAAATTCGATTGGAAATTGTTGATTTTTGGTTCGTATCAACGTCTTTTGAGTTGGGTTTGATTCCTGTTTGGGTTTACAGGTCTCGATACTGAGCTGGTGTCGATCATTTTTAGTTTTTTCATCGGGTCAAAATCTGTCCAGTTTGTATTTCTCTATATCGAGTCGAGTTTGGTCGTGGTTGAGGTTCGGTTGGAGGTTTTCGGATACAGACTCTTTTAATTCGAATAACATTGAGTTCAAAAGCTTCAAATTAAGGTCCAATTCTACTCTTTTCCTCTTTTTATTTCATTATTGATGATATCCGTGCATTGGATTGAATATCGTGTTGGTTGATCTTTATTGGTGATGAATTGCTACTTTGTTTGATTTGTTGCTGATTCCCTCAATTATATATGGTGTGATGATATGATATCATTTGAGATTTGAAATTAGTAATTTGAGTATAGAATTGGGGGATGAAATTAAAAGATCGAATAAGGTGAACGTTGATTAATTTTGATTCATTGTTGGATATTGTTGAAACTGATAGTATCATGGTTTAGATTGTTAAATTGGTAGGCAAATACTAAGTTTGGGTAGGCAAATTGTAGAAAAATGGAAGATGGTGATTTGCTGAATGTGTGAATATTCGTTGAATGGTTCTTTCTATTTTAACGCACAAAAATTGAGAAAATGTATTCATTTTACCAGGGAATGCCTCAAGATTTTATGTATTTATTCACCGGGAAATGCCCCGATGTATCATGTTGGCGGAAAATGATCGTGATGAAGGCCCGCGGCGTCGGGTAAAGCATTGGAGTTTAGTCTAGGATTAGTTTAGAATAGGATTTATATTTTCATATTTTTCTATTTTTGGATTGTATAATTGGACTGGACTTTACATTTTCGATTGTTTTGTTTTTATTTATTTTTTGATTATTTTGCCTACTTTTGTGTGGTTTATACATTTCTTAGTGTCAAAAAATAGTCGATACACTCTACCAAGCGACTGTGGTTGAGCCACGGGATCGAGAGGTGCCTAACACCTTCCCCTCGGTCAACAGAATTCCTTAGCCGGAATCTCTGATCACAAACCAGTTTAAAGAGTCAAATGATTTTGAAAAAGATTATCCAATGGTGACTTGGCACACCCGATTTATGCCAAGTGGTGACTCTGAATTTTGATTGTTAAAAATAATCCTTTTTTGAAACAAATTTTCATCTTTTGTCACTTTAATAATTAAAAACCTTTCGAATATTAAATTATAACCATTTTTTTGAAGTCGAAATAGGGGTGTGACAGTCAATTTTTACCTTTTCACGCGCTTATGGCTCGTGTATACACGTAAAGAATCAAAATGGTGTATTTACAACGAAATAAAGAAAATTTATAAAGTAATAGATTGAAGTTAAAGTTTAGGTATCTTTTTAAAAATTTCAGACAAAATCAGTGATATAATTATGTATTTACTGTTAAAAATAATATATCTCTATCTTCCCAACTCACAAGGTCGGCAATATATGAATAATTAACATGTTAATTAGCGGTGCCAGTTTGTCAAAGTATTAGAAATGTCAACTATGTGACAAAATTTTAATTTAGGCAAATTCATTTTGCACTATCTTGTCTCTATAATCTATATTTATATCTATATCTATATCTATAATCTATAATCTATAATATATTAAAAGTGTGAAGACCTTTAGAAAAATGATTTAAACTTTTTGCCCTTCATTAAAAGACTTTATAATAGACAAAATCGTCTTATCACATTCTTTCTTCAATTTTTAATATTGAATATCGTCTAAAATAAATGTATACAAAAAATTAAATGGAAAAGATTTTCTACTTTTAATTGAATTTCTAAATTTATGGCAATAAATTATTAAGAAAAATACAACTTCAAAGAAATTATTATATAAAAAAAATTCTATATAAGATAAAGTTTAAAATATTTTAGAAAAATTGGGAAATTATTTTATATAAAATAGGTTAAGACTCTTAAAAGAAGAAGAAGAAAAATATTCTTCCAAATAATAAATGCAATTCGTATATCCCCATTTAAAAAAGTAGTGAACTTCACCCCAAAAAAGGTATTGTTTTTAGTTTAGGTTAGAACTATAATTCTTTAATTTTGTTATAATATTTTAGTTTATTAGTCATTATATTTTTTTCTTTTTTTTTTTCAATTTTACAAGTTCGCTTTTAAGTTTATACAAATACATTATTTGAGAAATAAAATTTTGTGACCACGGCTTTGTTATTGAGTAACTATGTGATTTTTGAATCTCAAATTTCTATTTATATTACGTTTTGATTCTATTGATCATAACCTTTACACAAAGCTTTGTTATGAATGTTTTGCGTAAAAATTAAGTTTAATTGTATTATTCTGATATCTTTATTATCGTATTATTTTATTGTAATTTACAGGTAGTAGATAAATGTCAGGCGGCTTTGAATATTTTTTTAGAAAAAGTTAGAATTAATTGTAGTGTTTTGATGTCTCTACTTTGAGAATTTTTTTTGTGTCTAAAGGTTAAATTTAGTTGTATTATTTTAATATCACTATTATCATATTATTTTATTGTAGTTGATAGTAGATGAATGTCGATCGACGTTAAAGAAAATCTTTTGCAAATGTTAGGTTTAATTGTATTATTTTGATATCTCTATCCTCGTATTGTTTTGTTATAGTTTATAGGTGGTACGTAAATTTCGATTGACTTTGAGATTTTTATTTTTTTTGTATATGCTAGGCTTAATTAAATAAATTCTCCATCTTTATATGTTTAAAAAATGTTGAATTTGATTATTATATATTTTTTATTATTTAAACAAATATTCTATTTATTATAACGTTTGAACTCATTAAAGAGTGGTACACGCGTGAGGTGCGTACACCTAAACTAATACTTCTATATAAGTATAAATCATCCCAACTCAAACTTATCTCATGGGAATTAAAAGTGATGTAATTTTAATGTTTTTAGACGTTTACTTTTGTTATTTAAAACGCTGGACGCGCCTAAAACGAGTGTAAAAAATGCGCCATAGAATTGGTATCGCAGGGAGGTAATAATATCACTTTTATATAGTTTAGGTGTGTAATAGGTCACTTAAATAGTTTAGGTGTGATTTAAACTTTTCTTGTAGAGTTTGGGGTGGAAACGATGCCTTTTTCCATTAATTAATGATGAAATTAGTAGCTAGTCATGCATTATTTATTAAAATATAACTACTTAATTATATTATGTCACAATAAGTATGTTTTTAATTAGTTAATTTCATTTTATATCTCAACATGTCTTTCGCCCACATTTTTTATAGTATTTATTTAGAATATATTTCTTTACTTATATAATTATTTTTTTGTTGTGCATATATAGGATGCGATTGATATAGCAACGGATGATGCAGAGTTTTCTATAGCAATGGGAATGGATTTTGTGTTAGATTATTCATGTCCCAAGAAACCTCCACCCAAACCAAATCATTGAATAATACTAGTATTAATTATAGTATTGCCTCTTATTTTTCATGCATGTAAATGTAATAAAAAATCAATTATGAAGTTTTTTTCATAGTATTGCCTGTCTCTTAATTATAGTATTGATTGTTGTCGCTTAATTATGAGTAATTCTCTTAATGTTATTTTCTTGTTAATGTTTATATGAACAAGTGACATATATATGTAGAGTTTGAAGATATGTGTTTCTCTTAAATTTCATTTTTAGCTGAAGTTAGTTGATCTAATTCTCCTAATTAAGTAATGTTTTGTTTATTCGATTTTTTTCTTTTTCTTTTTATATTTAATAATCAAAAGAGTCTACAAGTCAACCACCTTTGTGTCGTGGTGATTCTACAATGATGGCTAATGGTAATTATATGATGCGTTCATATATGGTAATTTTTATGTCACGATGTTTGAGGGTGATAGTGATGATTGAGGATAAAAGTATCGTAAATAGTAAGAAATTTTCGTTCAAAAAAATCTTTAAGTAAATAATAGTATTATTTTAAGATTCTTTACAATCAGAATGAATCAATTTTATATGGAGAAAATAAGTTACTACTATAAACAAACGATTAATTGAATCAGGCAGAATCATTTTATTTTAGTTCGCTAAGAGTAAAATCGGAGGCAGCTGGTGAATAAATATTTAAGTGAACCCTTTAATAATTCAACATAAAGAAAAATTCTAATGCACTAAGCTCTTATTGAGTCTGCAGTCTCAAAAAGAATCATATCTTAGACGAGAATTTATGAAAAACAATCCGTCATATCTTATTTGTGGGATTTCAATTTATGCGGGGTATATTATTGTTTGAGTACAAATGAAATACATAATGTACAACTAGTTTTTTAAGGTCCGGCCAAACATAAGAAATTTGATATTTTATAATAACATTATTTAAAATATGTAAAATAATTACAATTTGATAAAAAGACATAAATTTGTGCTAAATAAATGTGATGATTTAAATTTAGTTTTATACAAAAAATTTTCATAAGAAATTTGATATTTTATAATAACATTATTTAAAATATGTAAAATAATTACAATTTGATAAAAAGACATAAATTTGTGCTAAATAAATGTGATGATTTAAATTTAGTTTTATACAATTTTATTTTATTTTTTTATTTTTTTTTTGGGTGGGAGGGGGGGGGGGGGGGGATGGGTTAAAATGAAACTCAAGAATCAATTAGTTCTTTTTACAAAACTTATGCTTAAGAATATTAATTTTTAATTAACAAAAATATATTTTTAAAATAATTTTTTAATAACTGATACCACTACCTTCATTTTTAAAATTATCGAAAGATTTAAATTTCACTATTTAAAATATATTATTAATATTTTATAAGCAGTGAATAAAATTATCCACAAACAACTATATTCAATTCATAAAAGGTAATTAGAAAAATCAATTAACATGAAAACCATAATTGGTTCATCGAAAATAAAATATAAATTTGTATAGTCACAAAACTTCAAAATAATTTTAACTGTTTTTTTTGTTCCTCTTCTTCAACCCCAAAGTATTTGTACAAACTTCTTTTGTAGCATATTACTACTATATCTAAAGGAGGATCCTTGAGTTTGATAGTCCTCACATAGATTAGTTTTGTTTATTTTGTCCCTAATTAAAATTTTAATGACCTTACAAAATTTTATCCATTTTAGTAAATTTGAACAATTATATGAGCTTATATTAAATGACATACAAAAAGTGATGAGTCATAGAACAAGAGATAGTGACACTATAGAAAATCTCTATCTAACCAAATTTAAATTAATTCAAAAAAATTATTATCTTCTTTTATGGAAAAATAGTAATAAGAGAGACCTAATTTTTTTAGTCCTCACAGATAATCTTTTGTTTTATTCCTAATTAAAGTTTTAATAATCTCATAAGAATTCACCCATAGAAGGAACATCTACAAAATTATTTGTTGAATCGGATATATTCTTCTTTATAAATTAACTTTATTAACGTGATCATATGATAATTTCCAGCATTAAATATTTTTTATATTATTGAAATGTTTTTTTTTTTTTTAAAAGGATTAGCCAATATATGTTTAATTGAGAAACAATAACGAAGTTAATCTAGTAAGGAAAAAATCAAGTTAGATATAGCTAGCTAAAGTCTTTAATTTACAAGCTTTCAATTGAAAAGAAAAAGAAGATGAGTTTTAGTGCATGTATTTATTTAAAAATTAAAAGAAATTAAGTTTGCAATATATTCTAAGAAAATATTGTTTCTAACTTACAAAAACTTTTATTTCCTTTGTTTTAATTTATTTGTCTAATTTTAACTTAACACAAAATTTTAAAAAGTAATTTCTTTTTGAATTTTGTGATCTTAATAGATATGTAGAAATGACTAAAATTAAAGTTGTTGAAAATAGAACCGTAACCGATAACTCAACCCTAAAATTAGGGATTGTTGATAATGAGTTAGCTAAATAATGATTGTAAATGAATGGCTTGTCATGCAGGTGAATTATTCAATTTCCTTATCAGATAAATCGCTAATTCTTTAAAAATTATCATATTTAATTTTACCCTAGATATCTAAAGTATCTCTTGCAAATCCAAAAATTAGTACCACATCCAGCATTATATTTGCTTCGAAGCTTAAGAAATAACAAGGAAGTTCTTGTGATTTTTAATCATTTCTAACCACAAGGTATAGTTGTTCTCCTTAAAAAATAAATTAACATGAAATTAATTCTTAAATAAAAAAATTATTCTTGACAACACGAAGGATCACAATAAAAAATGTCACAATCTTAATGTATGTGTTCTTCACAAAGCTTAATATAAAATCGAAAACTTCAAATCATATCAAAATTTTAATTTTTATAGCTGACGCGGTAGTTCAAAAAATATTTCTACATATATTTTAGGTTTGAAGAAAAATTTTATGTTATAATTTAATAAAAAAATTGTACGAACAAAATTCAGCAAGTCTAAGTATATACAAATAACTCAGTCAGTGATGAAATTGAGGACATACTGATAACTGCTTGATATTTCATTGTCACTTAGATTTACGCAATACACCGGCCAATAGCCACATGTTGATTGGTAATATTATATTGAACCAAACATTATCTTATCAGGTGGATAGCAAGTTAGTACATTTAAACGTCGATAATCAATAAGTCACTCTTAAGCATAATTATCTGTCCAATCCACCAATAAATAACCTAATCAAAATATTCTTTAATTTTATGATTTTAATCATGCCACATAAAATTGAAATTAGGGAGTTCTCAAAAAAAGAAAAAAGACATCCTCTAAAAAGAACTAAAGCAAATATGAGAAAGAAACTGATCCAAATACATAATTTAAAATTTTAAAAATATTGAATAATTGTTGAACTATCTTAACTAATATAACAAAACCAAAAATACAAATATAGTGAGAATAACAAAAAGTAATAATTATACATATAAATGTCAATATAATTTGAGCCTACACTTAGCACGGGCCAAATGATACTAGTTATGTAATATAAATTGTAAGAAAAAAAAGGCGAATTATGAAATGCTCATTCAACGGAAGAAAGTTCTCCAGAACCATAATATGTTTTTAAAAAGATCGATTGTTACATAAAAGATCTTATCTTTTTAAACACTTTATTGATATATTTTTTACTAAACTCATAAAAGAGTAGGTTTTAATAATAAATAAAAAAAGAACATAAAAAATAAAGTGCAATAAAAAATAGTAATAAATAAAATAAATTCTTGAAAACATGTAAAATAAAAATATGTGTATAATATTAATTTTTTAAAGATTATTCTAATTATTTGAAGATAGATCAAGATGCTAGAGATATATTTTTAAAAAAATTAGTTTTGTCATCGAATAAGTATTGTCAAAATTTTGTACAAATAATGTTATTGGAAGATGCATTGATAAAGTCATGAAATACAAGTAATTTAATAGACAAAATGAATTATTAGATATTAAATATTTATACTTTTCAATTGACTTAATTAAACAACATGTAATTTATCTAAAATAGAATATTATAATGAGAACTTCTAAGAGAATTTATCGATTGGTTAAACAACTAAAAATATAAAAACAAACTTAATAAATAGAGAATTTTATCATATTATGATATATCAGGTATAAATACCCAAGTAATAAGAAAAGAAATGTGTTGAAAAAGTAGTTTTTTCAACTACATATCACAATTTTAGATGAGAAAAAAATAATTTTATCAACATGTCACAATTTTATAGGGAAAAAAGTAATTTTATCAAATATATGTCACAATTTTAGACGAAAAAAGTAATTTACCAACCACGTCACAATTTTAGAGGTTTTAAAAAAATAAAAATTACCATAATTTTTACAACTATGTCACAGTTTTAGAGGATAAAAGTTATCATCCACATGTCTTAATTTTAATATATTATAAGAAAATTAAAATTATTATAATGTCATTGTGAAAACTACCATATTTTGTAAAAGTCGTAAGAGAATAGAAGAAGAGTTATGAAATATTCATGCAACGGAAAAAAGTTCTCAACAATCATAATATATATATTTTTTAAAGATCGATTATTATATAAAAGATCTTATCTTTTTAAATACTTTATTAGTACATTTTTTACTAAACTCATAAAAGAGTAGGTGTTAATAATATATAAAAAGAACATAAAATAAAGTGCATCAAAAAATAGTAATAAATAAGATAAATTCTTGAAAGCACGTAAAATAGAAACACGTGTATAATGAAATCTTCTGAGAGAATTATCGATTAGTTAAATAATAAAAAAATATAAAGATAAACTCAACAAATAGAGTAGTTTATCCTATTATGATATACCAAGTGCAAACTCCCAGGTGACATGAAATTAAATGTGTAAAAAAGTTAATTTTATCAACTATATATCACAATTTTAGAGAAAAAAATAATTTAATCAACATGTCACAATTTTGAAGGGGAAAAGTAACTTATCAACTACATGTCACAATTTTAAAGGAAAACAATAGTTTACCAACCACATGTCACAATTTTAGAAGATTTTACAAAATAAAAATTACTATAATCTTATGAATTATATGTCATAATTTTAGAAGAGAAAAATAATTTACCAACACATATCTCAATTTTAGAGGATTTTAAGAAAATTAAAATGGAAGAATTACATGTCAACTATTTTTGAGACGAAGAAAGTATTAATTAAGAATAATTTGATAAAAATATATTTTACTTTCAAAAAGTGAATGACTTCAAAAGAATTGTACACATTAAAAACACCATGAAATGAAAAGAAAAGAAAATCCTTAAAAAAAATTAAACTCTACTCAAAGTATTAAAAAATACAACATTAACTATTACTCCTAATCATTTCCTATTTTAACTATAAGAAAAATGAAAAATTAAAGGATGGGAGGAGGGAGGGGCAAAAGGGCCACATTCTTTATTGTATAAACCAACAAGAGTAGGACCATCACTGCATTATGGTGTTGTACCAACAACATTGTATAATGATACCATTCAAGGACTATCACTGCATTATAGAGTTGTACCAACAACATTGTATGATGGTACCATTCAACTACAGAAAGTTATTTAAATTATACAAAGGGTAATATGGGCTTTTTCTATTGCCTTTTTTATATACAGGAGTAAGACTAATATTCTCTATTGAGTTGCTAAATTAGAGTTTATTGTTAGAACACATGTACATAATTCTCATCCAACATCACTATTTCCATCTCTCTCTTCTCTGTTGTAGCTGTAATCAGGTGAGATTTCTTGATCCTTCCCTGCATTTCTTCAAAATTAATGATCTATAATTTAGCTTCTACGAGCACAAAATCTATTCGGAATTTACAAAATTGCAAATCTATGATGATTTTTCGATCTTCACTTAGTTTTTTTGGGAAATTTTTAATTTGAATGTCCAAGGAGGATAATCTCTTTTGGCAGTTGAATCGTCACGAAAATAGAGTCTGTATATTTGAATTTATAAGTACCTACATTAGCTAAAAAGATTTACTTTTGTTTGTGTTAAATTTTATCTGTTTTCTCTTCTGTTAGAAATTATTATATCATTATCAAAACTAATGCCCTTATATAACGCCCCGATTCTGTACCCCTGACGCTACACGGTGCTAGCGAGCCCGAAGGACCACCAGCTAACCTATGACTGGTACCTGCTGTGAGCACTGAATCATAACAACATCGTAATGATAATATATCTGAAATAAATGCGAAAGATAGGCTGAAATTCGCCATAAGGTTCATAACTGAGACAAATACTGAATACTGAAAAACTGAATACTGACACGTCTGTCTGAAATACTCTAGTTTGAAAGCCTCTAACTATCTAAATATGGAGTTGATGGGATAGGTCCCCAACTAACTCCGTCTACTGAATATACTGAACTACTGAAATAATAAGTCTTTGTCCTCAGACTATAAGGACTCACCACTAAACTTTGCTGCTGAAAATCTTAACTGCTAAGTACGGTCAGGAACTCGTGCGTCTGAACCTATGATATAAGACATCATAGTGCAAGAGAAAAGTATGCGTCAGTACTTTGAATGTACTGGTATGCTAAGTGAGGTAGGCTGATATGCAAGGGTTCATATGCATGTACAATATCTAACTGAATAACATGAATACAACTGAAGGAGAGTACATGTATAACTGAAACAGATGAAACACTGATTATACAATACTGTGCACCTATCTACATATAATATGCCTGAGATCATACTAACACTGGATACTGAGTTTTGATAACTGAGTGACTAATACCTGAGTTTACTGATAACTGTATTACTGATAGCTGGGTGACTGTTTCTGACAGTCCTGATTTTGTAGAACTGAAATGAGTTCTAAATAGAGACTAAAACTAAAACTGTGGGAGGTAATCATCTAACCGAAATGCCCTAAATTTGAGTTGATAGGGGTCAACCTGTGACCCCAGTTCGAAGGGTGCTAGTACTGTGCCACTGGTACTAACACTGGCTGTGGAGTCAGTCCTAATCTAGCGGATAACCCCTGAGATCAGTTCTAAACTAGCGAGTGAACCCTGAGTATGTCAGTCCTATCTAATGGGTGACATCTTATAACGTACGCTAGCTACGTAGTTCTGGAACTTAGGGATTGCTTCTAGGGACCCAGTCCTAGCTAACGAGTGAGAACCCATACCTAGGCTCACTCAGTGCTGAATCCTACTCCCAACTAAAAAACTCTGAACTGAGTATACTGAACAGGACTGGACTGATACTTAATATTGCTGAGTTTTCCTGAGTTCTGTAACTGACTGAGTTCTACTGAGTTCTGTAACTGACTGAGAGTACTATTGATCGTTACATGACTGAGTTTATGTAACTGACATTAGATTTAGGTACACAGCTAAATTATTGGGTATTAGATACCCCCAGGAATCGATAACATAAAAAGTAAAGCATATCATGATCTTGAAAGCATTATAATGTTCATAACTCATTCATAGAGACATTTCATCAAACACTTGTAAGAAATAAGATTGCACATATGCTAGCATATCATCATTTCCCCATTTAATCTATATGAGCAATTTATCAAACACTTGGGGAACATATTCTATGCACATAGTACTAATCAATATATAGGCATCGGCCGACCCCCATGAGTAAACTAACAATCCGCTGATAACCACCGCGATTCCACTAAAACCACTAGACCTCTAAGAGAATATGGAAATAGAAACCCCATTCACCTCTTTAAAGAATGTCCTCCTCAACAAAGAGAAGGAATTAAAAAGATCTTACAGTATTTACGATAGGAATCTTCTTGAATTACAAGACAAAGAACAAGATACAATTGAGCTATCGAAATCAGAAAAGTAAAGAAGATACCAACCCTGGCGACACTCTGTAATTATAAAGTTGTTCCAAAAGAAATTGGACCATGCCTATCTCAGGAATAAGCTCGCCGACATCTAGAAACCTAAGGATAACCTAGTTCTAATCGATCTAGTGAATGACTACTTTGTCGCAAAATTCACTCTAAATGAAAGCTTGGAAAAGGTTCTGAATAAAAGACCTTGGTTCATCACGGGGAGCTTCCTTACCATATGCAGATGGGAACCCAATTTTGTTCCCAAAAAAAAAACACTAACTCACAGTGCAATTTGGGCAAGGCTCCCACAATTGTCGATGGAGTTCTATGATCAGCAAATCCTTAAAAAAGTTGAAAGAAAATTGGGTACATTGCTGAAGATTAACACCTACACCTTCACCACTTTGCGTGGAAGATACGCGCGCATCTGCGTACAAGTACCCTTGGAGCATTTCGTCAAAACCCATGTTATTATCAGTGCCCATAAACATGCAGTGATCTACGAAGGTGAGAACATCCTGTGTACTAACTGCGGATTGTTAGGACACACTCTTAGGGGATGCCAGTCGTCTCTAACATCACCACCAGAAGCTCTACCTTCCACTAGCGTATCTAACTAGCAACCTCCGGCATTTGAATGACAGGTAGTCTCATTACCAAAGTGTAAGCCACCTGGAAGGAGAAACGCTGACCCAAACCCACAAGCTCAAGCCCAGACCTAGGTAAAAGTGTTTAACAAAAACACAGGTATGTTCACTGTTCATGCTCCAGCCCAACAAATTAGTGGCCCAGTCCAACATTAGGTCTCTGGGCCAAATGCACACCCCAGTAATGGGCCCAATTGAATAAAGGCTAAAAGGAAAGTCTCCTCAAATGGGCAATCAAAGACCAATAAAAATTGCCTTGATAATCCTCACGTGAGCACTCAGGGTAACCAACCAACCAACATACCCTTTGAATTTATTACTTCTAATAAATTCATCCCTTTAGCAGAGAACTTAGAGAGTAAATACGATTGGGCCTCTATGGCTCCCTCTCACTCCATAGGCCTGTCCCTAACTCCACATCAGAGACTCCATCGGTCTCCACGATTCCCGCTAATCCCCAACGTAGATACTCTACCATTGCTCAAAACAATAATGAAACCAAAATATTTGAAGTGACTGAAGAGGTTACTTCAATTGAATCCTCAGCCATTATTACTACTAATAATGCCTTGAAAAAATGGCCGAAAAAAGCTACCCTCACCTTTTCCAACTCCACACCAAACTTTTTCCCTAACTCTTCCAATGGAACCAAACATGGAACAAAATAACTCTCAACCCCTAGTATTCATCTTGTCTCCACTACCACTCAACAGAGTCCTGACCTCATGAATGGAACTCGCCCTCTAGGGAGTCCACCTATAATTCTAGGAAAAGGTGGAGGGAGAAAAAAATCATCCTATCCCTCCAAGACCCAGCCTATCTAGCATAAATTACCAAGGAATCCCTAGACCAAGCAATGATGGGAATGGGGAATCAAGTCTGGCAACAAACAATGTTAAAGACACTTCTCCAAGGCCGCCATTCAGAGTCCACCAGGGGAGCTTAACAACTTAATGACTCGAGCTTTTACATCCCTCTCCTTATTCCCCATAAAAACCTATATGCCAAGCTCCCAAGCACTGATTTTCATCCAGAAGCCCCCATCGCCAACTGTCCAAGTGCCCCAAATACTAGGATCAGAAGGCTAAGGAGGCACAAGCGCAACCCTTCTAGAGTCTCTCAAGCAGAGCAAAAAGGAGTTGGAAAACTTCCTAGCCATGTTTGGGGAACCAAGCTTAGACATCTTAGCCCTAGACAAGCCACTAAAGAGAGAGTTCAATGAGCCATACAGTTCAGCTACTATGGTATACCTTCTACTGGAGAAGAAACTCTTTTCTATGACTCTGAGGACAAGGAGCAGTCAGGTTTTCCTAGCTATGCTATTGGAACCTATCAGCATGATACTAGACTCTCCCCAACAGGACAAGGGGAAGGAACCAACGATCTATATCCTCTCTCAAACGTCACTAATAAATGTCTTGATCTGGAACACTAGAGGAGCCAATAGCTCCAACTTCAAGTGCCAGTGTGACTCAATGCTTAAGCTCCACCGACCAGCCTTGCTTGTTCTCCTCGAGACTAAGATGGTGGAACATAAGCACCTTGCTACCACCCTTGGCTATGATGTCCAAGTTCAATCTATTGTAGGCCTCATTGGGGCATCGCACTCATGTGGCACCTAAACCATCTCCAACTGGACAACTTCACTATCACAGCTCAAGGCATTCATGCTATCATCAAGGTACTTTCTGAAACCAACCCCCCTAGTTTTTTTCAGCTATTTATGCTAACCCCAGCTTCAACACCAGGCAACTCCTCTGGAAAAGCTCAAGATCATTGCCCAAACCCATACAAGGCCATGGATGATAGGTGGTGACTTTAATGAAGTCCTTTTGGATAAACAAAAAATTGGTGGTTTGAGTATTAGCAACACCAGAACCTCTCTTTTTAAAGACTATCTTGATAAATGTGGTATGTTAGACTTAGGGTATAAGGGATGCAAATACACCTAGACAAATAAGAGGTATAAGCACAAGGATAGTCTTATTCTTAAAAGACTTGACAGGTGTGTCACTAATACCTCTTGGATAAACCAATTTCCTAAGGCAACAGTCTCTCACTTGCCTCGAACAAAGTCTGACCACTGTCCAATGTTCCTCACTCTAACCAACCCTCTCCATGCACCATAAAGAAACCTTTTAGGTTTGAATTCATGTGGTGTTCCTATCCTACCCTTCAAAACATCATTGAAACCACTTTCTATACTAATAATACCCTCATTAATTTTATCCAACATTTCTAACATGAGGTTACCTCCTGGAATAGGACCACTTTTGGAAACATCTTCTATAAAATCAAGAGGATTTTGGCTAGGCTATATGGAATCCAAAAGTCTAGTCAATACCACACTAGTTCTTACCTCCAGAATCTGGAAAATAACCTCTTTTCTGACTACAATAGACTTCTCCAGTGAGAAGAGTACTTTTGGATAGTCCGGTCTAGGATAAACTAGCTAACCCAGGGAGATGCTAACACCAAGTTCTTCCATACATCCACCATGGTCAGAAGAAGGAGAAATAGGATCAACTATCTCAAGGATGAGGCTGGAAATACAATCACATATAAAGAGAAGATCACTAACTATATCTCCAACTTTTACCGTACACTTTACACCACTAAGCATACCAGTAGTACCATCCCTGCACACTCTGGTGGGAATGCCTATAATACCATTCCCCCACCCATGAGTGCTACCCTTGACTCTTCCCTTAGAGACACTAGAATAACCTTGGCTTTAAGGGGCTTCAAACCCTTAAAAGCACCTGAACCAGATGGACTGCACCCCCTTTTCTACCAAAAGTACTGGGACATAGTGGGTGAGAGTACTAAATCCTTCTGCTATAAGGTTTTTGAGGACTCCAACATCCCTGAGGGGATCAACCACACCCTCATCTTCCTTATCCCTAAATGCCTTCTCAGTAAAAAACTTTAGGCCTATCAACCTTTGCAACACCTCCAACAAGCTAATCACCAAGATCATAGTTAATTGGATCAAACTTTTTTTGGGAACCATCATAGGCCCTACTCAGGCTAGCTTCCTAGCTAATAAAATAGTTCTTGACAATGCCATCATTTTCCAAGAGTATGTTTTCCACTTTAGGAAAATGAGGGGCATACACCACAACATGATCCTTAAAATTGACCTTGAGAAGGCTTTTGATAGTTTGGAATGGTCCTTTATCCATGTCTCTTTCCTTTTCTTTAATTTCCCTGCCAACCATACTAAGCTAATCATGTCTTGTGTTACCACCAATTTTTTTTCTATCCTTATCAATGGAAGTAGTACCTCTTCCTTCACACCCATAAGAGGCATAAGGCAGGGGGACCCTATATCCCCCACCTCTTCTTCTTATGCATGGAAAGACTAGTTAGGGACATTGACAACCAGGTAGCTAACAAATCTTGGACCCCTATCTCCATCAGCACTGGAGGTCCGAAATTATCTCACTTGTTTTTTACTGATGACCTCACCCTATTTGCTAGAGCTGATACAGAAAATTGTGATGTTATCCTCTCTACTCTATCCAATTTTAGTGCTTTCTCTGGACAGAAAATCAACAAAGCTAAATCTAGGGTCATTTTTTCTAACAATACTCTGACCCACAATGCCTTAAATTGCTCAAATGCCCTGGGGATAAATAGAAGCACAGTTTGATAAGTACCTAGGCTTCCCTATGTTCCATAAATCCCCTACTAATGCAGACTTCCAGCCCATCATTGATAGCATGGCTAGTAAGCTAGCTGGTTGGAAAAATAAAATGCTTAACATGACTAGCAAAGCAGTCCTTGCTAAAGCCACCCTCAGTAGCATGCCCACACACATAATGCAGTACATCAAAATCCCTACCAAGGTCACCAGCACCATTGATAAAATCCAGAGAGATTTTATCTAGGGTGCTGAGGATGGTAAGAAAAAGATTCACCTACTTAGTTGGGACACCATTACCTGGCCTAAGAAGAATGAGGTACTTGGGCTTCACAGATCTGAGCTTAGAAATAGGGCACTTCATAATAGCTTGGCTTGGAGGCTAGCCAACAACCCCCGTTCCCTCTGGGGAAGAATCCTAACCTCCAAATACCAAAGGACATATAGATCTCCCTAGACTAACAGGGTTGTCTCTAGAACCTAGAGAAATATCCAACAAAGTTGGAATGACTGTTGCGAGGGTATAAGGTGGAATGTAAACAAGGATAACAAAGTAAGAATGCTCTCTGATAGATGGATCCCTCACATGGTGCATATAAGAGACCTTATCCAGGGACCTTTCCCTGAGAATGGGGTGCGCCTCTCTGGGGAGACTATGCTTACACCTACAGGCTGGAGCCTCTCTAACATTCCCTTTGATCTCCCCTAGCATCTCGTCTATGCATTGCAAATGCCCTAGGTCATGCTAACCCCAACAAAGGGGATATCATGTACCAGAGCAGAACTCCCAATGGAAAATTCACTACTGGTAGTGCCTATAAATCTACTGCTAAAGATGAAACTGGCAAAATCTTCAACTTCCCATGGATATGGAAGCCACCTACCCCTAATAAGATCAAGACCTTTATGTGGATTTTGAGCCATGACAGACTCTCAACCAAACATTACCTACAAAGGCTTGGAATTACTGCAAATTCCACATGCTCCTTCTGTGATCATCCCATTGAGAATATTGACCACATCTTTATGCACTATCTCAATGCCTCTAATTCCTGGAGCAACCTCATTAATCACAGTCCCATTTCCCAGACAACTATCTGGAACTATCCAATAGTTAACCAGGATTTAATGAATTGGAAGAAGCTTATAGAAGTAAACTACAATACCCAAGCCATGTGCTCCCCCAGATGTTGTAGTCCATCTGGTTAACCAGAAATGATAACCTCTTCAATGGAAAGAGAAACCCTTTCAACTGGAAATATGCCATCAGCATATCTATGGAATTTTCCATGTTCGTGTAAGGCAATGAAAACAACATTAGGGAGACCAAAACCATCTACATAAAATGGGAACCTCCTGAAAAAGGGTATTTCATGCTTAACACTGATGGTGCCATTCACCCCAACTTGGGGCGAGAAGGGGGAATTAGGTGGAGTCATAAGAGATTATAAAGGAAACTGGATTATTGGATACACTAAAGGCATACCCCTTATAAGCCCTCTACATGCTGAATTTAAAGCATTATTACAAGGGTTGAAGGTGGCACACTCCCTACACATCAAACCTCTCCACTTATGTTCGGACTCCATTGATTTTGTGAAAGCAATGACTCATGGACATAAATTATACACTTACATCATTCATTAGTGTAGGTCCCTTCTGCAGGAGCTCGAAGCAACAGAAGATCTTTAATTGGAGCCACTTCTCCACTAGCAAACTCCTTATGTTATTCTTCTTAATTTGCTAATGAAATATTTCCCTTCAACAAAAAAAACATGTAGGCATCATGATTTCTAATCCCAACTTATAAATTCAAGGTATTTAACATGAATCCACATAATACTACACAATGTCAAATAAATTTACATGAATTTTGTAATAAATCATGAACTAGAAACCCACATAATATTATAATCATGGATACAATCAAACCTAATATAAAATTTATGAAATCGATAAACTTAAAGTTTAAAAGAGATTCTTGAACTGAAAGGGTGGAAGGAAACCCTTGGATGACCACCTAACATACCTTGGTGCTTGAATCCGTGAAGATTGTGGTGCGTTCTTAAATCTTGAATTTGAAATTAGATCCTCTTGGGTTTGTTCTTGAGAGGATGTTTAGAGAGAATGTGTAACACCTTGTAAAAGTCGTGCATGGATTAGCCTTTAATAGAGTGCCCTTATAGTTAAAAACTTGAAATTTTTTGTGAGTGTAATGAGGACTTAGTGTCATTTTAGCTGGCAATCTTTGGGATACAACTTTTCAACCTTTTCGATATTCGGTTTTAGATTTCCAAGTTGCGTTATGATCGGGAAAGCTCATAGTACATCTCAGATAAGTTTTGAAATTTTTCGGAATGCATAAGGTTGCGTTTGGATTTCAAAACAGTAGCAAAACGCATAGCCTATTGCCCAGTTTTCAGTATTTCTGGGTCAATTTCAAATGATCATAACTCCTTGTATATAATGAATTGTGTGAGCTATAATATATAAAACGAAATCTATTTGAGTCCTCTTTAAAATGAAGTTGGTTTCATCTAATTTGAATATATGAGTAAAAATTTATAATCGATTTACTCCAGCCTATCAAACTGTCAACTGAGGGATAGATTTGACCTTAATTGGTCCTTAGGGGTATTTTGGTCATCCTCCACCCCTATATATACCACCAACATGGGATTTAATCCCTCAAACACCATAATACACATACTTTTCCAAAATTGCTCAAAAATTCTCCTTAGGGTTTCAAAATAAAAACCCAAATAGTTCAAGATTCGACCGTAGGTTTTCGAAGATAATTACATATTTGGAATCACCAATCCTCAAGCTTCAAGAAACATCTATTATCCTTGGAAATAGAGGTATGCGGGACTTTTCCTAAATTCTCATGGGCATAGAAAAAAATCATGTTTTAGAATGGAGTTTTAAATTATGTATATATATTTATGTATAAGATGTTTTAACATCATTGTTTTGGTCTTTTGACCATCTCCAAAGCGATTTGACAGTTTATATACATATATGAATGAATGTGTTTCAATTTTGAATACATGAACTTTCTAAAGACATTTGACCACCAGGTGTTTGATGAAATTTCTGCATGAATTGAACTTTAAGTTTCGGAATATGAAATCTTTTACATCAGTTACATGTTTTGGTGGTCTAAACTATGTTTTGAATGAAAGCTCTTGCTTAATACATTATGGCTCAGAAAAATCATGACTTGCAATGTCTTGGTATGACGATACCAATTCAGACTAACGCCATATCAGACTCAGACTAACAGACATTTTAGACTTTTATGATTTTAGACATTCAGAATATTGCATGTACAGAAAAGGTTAAAAATGGGCATACAGAGATGTTAGGTGGTTCCCCGAAGAGGGCTTGAGTTCAAGCGACTCATTGCCTAAAACCGTGGTTTGCCGACCCAGGTATACTATTATGCGCTGACTTAAATGTCCTGTGGTGTATCAGACTCAGACACTCCAACCCTTGCGGCACACTTGGGTTGGGGGCTTCCCCGCCGAGTCAATGGCGGATTCCATACAGCCCGTGCTATATCAGACTTGTAGGGGAATACCACCTAACTCAGAAGTAAAACACAGATCTTGATTTGAAATGAACAGGCAGGTTACATGTTTTCAGAAAGTGCCCATGTATTTTTCGGAAATAGTTTTATACATGATGTCTTGATGAAAAATTGCTTTCACTTAATATATATATATATATATATATATGTTCCATTATACTATTTTTGGATTGCTTCGCGTGCCAGTACTTTTGTGCTGACCCCCCCTCCTTCCAGGTCCTGAGGCACAGTCTAGGGGTCTAGCTACTCAGTAGACATTCTCTGATTTGTAGACTTCTCGCAGTGGTGAGCCTTCTATTATTCGAAAGGCCTAATTATGCCAGACATTATCTTATTTATTATGTTTTTGGTTTACTGAGGGCCTTGTCCCAGTTTCTTTTCAGACAGATGTTTGTGTTCTTAGTAGAGATTTCGCAGACTGATGTCAGATAGTATTATTCAGAAATGTTGCAGAACTTGACCCTTTATTCCGTACTCAGTTTCAATTCCGTATTTTATTATGATTACAAATGTTGTGCATGATAACCAGATAGAGAATGGTGTTCCGAGCCTTCATGGTTTGGGATGCTCGTCACGGCTAGGGCCTAGGCTCGGGTCGTGACAAACTTGGTATCAGAGCACAGTTCATGGTCCCAGGGTGTCTGCGAAATTGCGTCGGGTAGAGTCTTATTTATGGGTGAGTAGCGCGCCATACTTATAAGCAGGAGTCTACAAGACGTTTAGGAATGTCTCTCTTTCTTCAGGTTCTAGTTCGTGAAATAGAGTCAGAATGTTCCTCCTTCATACTCTAATTCATGCTATGGTGACGTCCATATGAAAGTAAAATCATCCCAAATTCTTTCCTTACTTTGATGTTCTCAGACCCATCATATTTCTAGGGTGAATCAAGTGCAGAAGTTTAGAGTCTAAATGGTATTGTCCCTTCGGATCGCGTCATATAAGATCTTAAAATTGTGCAAGGACTTGAGAAGAGTCCGTTATTGCTTCAGAGTGTATGGGTTCCAGTGTGAACCTTGATCTTGACAAAATCGTGCTTTTCAGCCTTCTGTATTGAGTATATTCGGCCCTTTTCAGAAATTTATGTTGCAGATGTCATGCTTAAGGGAAAAGATGTGTAGTAGAAGTGTTGGAATTGTATTTCCACCCAAATAGTAGTATAAGTTAAAGTATCGGTGTCATGACCTATTGGTAGCAAGTAGTGTGTGTGGATTGTATGATAATCTGTGGGGGAAATATTTGACTCAGATTTTTTTTTTTATCTATACAAAGTAAGATGTGTATTCTCAGATTATGGAATGTTGTGTGACAAGTTTCTATCTCTTGAAAATATTTTATCATTGTATTGGTGAAACTAAAAAGTCTAGTGAAGCCGTGTGGGGCTCTTTCGATTCACTAGCATATTTGCCTTGTCATTCTTCTTATTTTCTTGTTCAAACTACAAAAAAATCAAAGTCTAGTGAAGCCGTGTGAGGCCTATTTTGATTCACTAGCGATTTATCATTCAACGTGTGGTTCTTGTGTTGGTTGAATATATGTATAACTGAATCTTTTTGCATGAGATAGAGTTGGTAATGAAGCGATTCGTCCTTGTGTGTTAGTTTATTAGTAGAAGACATAGAAGGAGTTATTAGGCGAGGTGAATTGTCCTTGCTTGAAGTATGAAAATGGCCAGATTAGCCAGTTGGTTATAAGTATAGACTCATGGTTGTTTTGGATTTTAAAGGTAGTGTAAATGTACGCTCGGGTAAGTAATTGTGATGTGAGAAAGAAGTATAAGTAGATACGATTGTACAGGGTTATAATATAAGGATAAAGTTGATCATGTCTATTATGAGGCTTTAACCCCCTTGACTCTCTTTTCATTGGTAGCTGTAAACTAGTGCTACTTGTGAGAAGGTATGTAGTAGATTTTTGAGATATTTGGGTAGAATATCCCAATTTCATGGATTAGTATATTTATATTATGTTGCATTCTTCATTGGTGGTAAATGATTGATACTAAACTATAGGCTTGAATTTAAATGGTGTGGTGGTAAATAGTGGCACGAGTTTGATGATGCATGTTTTGTGGGATTAAATTAGTCGGCTTGATGTGCTGAAATAGTACATGCTAATGGATTATGATAAGGAAAATCGTTAGGTCATGATCGATTATTGTGGTTATGAAGTTCTAGTGCACTAGTGTTTCGTGATGTTTATTTCATAGTTTCCAAGTGAAAATTTCGTGTAAGGTTGGGTTGTAAATCATGCATAGCACTAGATATTAAGTTTGAATAGTTGATGTCCATGAAGGTGGATGTGAAGATTTCTTGGTTAATGAATACTAGTTGTATAGAAGTTATCTAATAGACTTAAACGGTGCATGCAATAGAGTAAGTTTATTTGATTCGTAGTGGTGTATGATATTGCATGTATGATGTAGAAGTATGCCTAAGGTGACATGAGGTTGTGGCATTTTTCTAAGGCTATTACTTGTTGTGCGTGGCTAGTGGTACCATTGAATTGTTAAGTAGAGAAAGACTAGTTAGATGGTACATGGTGATCTAAATAGCCATGTTAAGGTGTTTTGATTGATAGTGTAGGACCTTTTGCGGTGATCTTGATTCTCATAGTAGAGGGATATAAATTTGGAGTCGCAATAGTGGTATGCTCTATCGAAAGAGATATGGTTCATCAAAGGCTTGGTGATATCCATGTTAAGTGTTAGCATCTAAGCTTGACTTTTGAAGGTTAAACCGATAGAATAAGTGTGCAAGCATTATACTATGACTATTGGTGGCTAGAGAAAAATAGAGTGTATCCCGGAAGGTAGTCATTTGGGCTAAGTTCTATGATATGCATGTATTGTTATTTTGTTTTAGACCCTAGAGTGTAGTAAGTGTAGTTCAGTTAGAATATGGTAAAGGATCTCCCAAACTCTAGATGATGACTTGAAGCTAAGGAGTAGATGACAGAACGAATGACCAAGTAAGGATCTCAGATTCTAGTAGCGATGCAGTATGATTTAGAACGTTAGAAAGTGAGGGTGAGACTCAACCCATTCTTATCTTAGTATTTTTAGTGATCCCAATGCCTACTCAAGCTTTACGTTTCAGTTCCGTGATCATAGTTCGTGATTCCTGTATATGATAGAGAGTCACGTACTCTTCTAGTTCCAAGATAATGAGTTCTAGTTCATTCAAGTAGACGGAATTACATTCCTTATGTTAGGAACTCTAGTTGAGGTCATGCAAATCATGACGCATGTACTAACTCTTTATAATGTGTTCAGTCCCATATAAAAATCTTCTCATGCTTCAGGGTCTTATGTTTTAACCTTTTAGTGTCCTCCCTATGCAATGATAGTGGTGATGAAGTAAATGTTCTTGTTGATGGAAGATCATAGTATGTTTGTTTAGATAAGGCCGGTGCGGCACTGGCAACTGGGAAAAAATTTATCGATGTGATACGCGATGCAACGTATCGAGATCGCATCAATCCACTGGTTTGGACTCCCAAACTTGAATCAAACGAGGTCCGAAAAATTCAAAACTTGTCCGAAAACAACTACTGACATTCTTGATCATGAATCAACCTAAAAATTGTTATTTAAAGGTTGTAAGAGTAGTGAAATAGGATCGACAACTTACAAAGGCTAAAATACTTCTACTTATAAACACTTTGCTGAATGTTTTTCCAAGTATGGGACCCCTTATCAAGCTCTAAGGGCTGAGTTGAGGTTAGAATTTTATGAGGTCTTACAATATCTCCCCCTTAGGAACATTCATCCTTGAATAATACTAACTAAGCTAAGGAATACTGATATACTGAGCTTACACACTGAACACGCATATCTGATGCACGGAACACTTGCCTGAAACTACTGATAAGCTGAGTTTTCAAACTGAATATACATATCTGATACATTAATACATGATTGAACTGATTCGTGAATGCATGACTAAATATGCAACGATAATGGATGCCAAGTTTATAACTGTAACTGAACGTGGAACTAATCCAATCTAAGGAAGGCTGTTACCTGATAACGCTCAATCTACAGCTCTTGTGAATGTAAAGCGGTCGTTTGTCAAATATAGAACCCAACCTGGGTTGGGTGTCGATCCCACAGGGAATAGCTTGGCCAACAAGTAAGTAAAATTACTAAACTTTTGGTGCAAGTCTCGTAAGAAGGGGGAATTCTTGTTGTGCAAGTAATGTAAACAAAAGCTGAAATTAATAAAGTAAAAAGAGAGATTGTTACGTAGATTGTAAACAATGAGAATTGAAGCGTTGGGGTTATGTCCACCTTTTGAGGGATACGTCTCTATTGGCTATGAGTGTGTAGAATTCTGACATGCAATTGCTTATAGAGAATTGTAGTCGATGGTAAATCCAAGCATCTCTCGACCTCAACAAGGACTATTTCACTTTAACTCTCTCGAGCTTAAAGCGTGTCTAACGGTACGAATTCTCCAAGAGGTTAGTCCAGTTATGGCACTAGCTTTTTAATAGGAAAGGGTGTCCTACTACCTTGACATTATCTCTTTTTCAGACAAATAACCTTTCTCTCGAACAAGTTAAATGTTAGACTGGCGTATTCTTGCGTTTGCAACCGCAAAGAATGTAGATTAAGATGAAGAGAATAATGATATAAGCAATATACGTGTCACGAACTCACAAACTCACAGCAATAGATAGTATCTCATTCGGCTTCCATAACCCCAACAGAGAGGTTTAGTTACCCATGAATGTGAAGGAGATCACGATTGACATTGTTTTTATATCACAATATTGAGTAATGGCGTGTAGATCAAGTGATAGGCGTGAGGCGTGATTCCTTAGCAAGTAACGTTTCTCTTGTTGCGGAAATTAAGAATTGAATAGATGAATAGAAGAAGAAAAATAGAATTAATGGAAAGATTAGAAGAGTTGTAGAATTGTTGTGGTGGAAGAAGAGAGGGATGGAAGAATGTATTGTGGTGAGGGATGAATTCTCTCCACCAAGGGAGGAATGTATAAAAATCTCTAGCATGATAGGGTATTTATAATACCCATATCCTACTCCTACTAAGCTAATGAAATAAATAACCAAATCCTACTAGGATAATGGAATACTTAACCCAAGTGTACTAGGTTAATGTAACATTATCATAATCCAAATAAACTAATGAAATACATAACCCAATTGTACTAGGTTAATGTATCATTGTCCAAATCCAGCTATGTGTCTGTAAGTCCCCAAAGTCTTCAGAAATGTTGTTTTAGCCCGGGACAGATTTTCCATGCAGCAGTTTTGGTCCTTAGGCGTCCAAACTCCCTTTCCTTCCTTCGTGAGCTTTCTTTTGCGTCAAGTAATCCATAAAATGCTGAATTATGCATCATTTATACCTGAAACTTTACTAATCATGTTCGTTAGCTCATTTATAGGAAAAAGGACTAAAAATGCATGAAATATATAGTTTGTTCTCAAAACTAGGCTAAAATATGGGCAAAATATATTGATATAGGCGTGTAAATTCGCCTATCATCATTACCTTAACCTGAGAATATTGATAAACCTGAGATCATTTACTAAACATGCATGAATGGGAACATGAGAACATAATTGAGCTTGAAATGTGATACATAAACCGAATATCATGAACTAAACTGAATCCCTAAATACATGGTTTACGGCTGAGATTGGAACTGGAGGGTCCACCTATGAGTACTCACTACGCCAAACTAAATTTGTTACGTTAAGAGAATATGAAAGGTTTAGGTCATGAAAAATTGGGGAATTATAGTGCATCTCTCCCTTGGGACATTATGTTCCCTGAGGAATGCTGACTTGGTTGAGATACTGAGGAAAAGCTGAGATAATGCACGATGCACCTACGAACTAAATCGTGACTAAATATCTGAGAGCTAAAACTGAAGCATAATACATGAACTGAGCTGAACTCACAACTACTAGCATTCTCTATCTTTGAACAGTCATACTCAAACAACTTCAGATAGTATGACTGGGTGGAAAAATGGGGAAACTATACAAACTTGTCCTCCTGACTGTGAAACTGGATTCCTGGCTTTACGGACTAACAAATACTAAAACTTATACTTAATTGGAGCATTTCTTGACATCTTTCTATAAAGTTCTACTGACTTTAGGGAGAAAAGAAATCTTGGCGTGGTCTGAATAAGACATCTGAATAATAAATTACAACATTGTTAAAATTCTGTAATATGGGCACTAATAACTCTACCTACTGAGGTCTGGGTTGGACTAAATTCTCCCACTATGTTCAAGCCTACTCAAATCTCTTAAATGCATTTAGCCATTTACATATAAACATGACATTCAAGCCTATCTTCATAACTACAGCCTAGTGTAAAACTAGCATGCAACAACCTTTTTTTAACATGAAACATTTACTCTCCCTCTTCTAAGCAACTGCTCATCACTACATTATTTCATAAGAAGAGTCCACTGGAGTGTTAAAACATGAGGACCTGAAGCATGAATGGCACTATACCAAACTTGACACTTAACTGAGGCCTGAGGAATAGGACATCAATATCCTAGATTTTATCAAGAGATCTAAACTAATGATTTACATGAAAAATTCTGAATTTAGCTGATTATTAGAAGTGTAGCATAAGTCATGGGACTGAGCACACTGTAAAGCATGACATGAGTATATGAGTCATGAGCTGAATGACCTAAGTTTGGAGTTTTTATATTCATGGAACATGATTCATAACACTGAGTGAATTGGAACTGCTCATACTAGGAACTGTAAGTGTACATAATTTTCGATCATATGCACTAATATGAGCTATTATCATAGAGCTGACATATAGGGCATGAGTAGATATCGTGATAACTGAAGTACAAAACTTTGCACTGAGGTAAGGACGGGTTGGGCATCAACCTCTCCCACTTTTTTTCTACACATACTACACTACTACTAAAATTTGAAAGTCTAACTTGGTTACATATTCTATCATCTCCCCTTTAACTTAAAATTGTTATTATAAGTCTGTGAACTGCTTAATAAACTTTAAATCAAACTAAAACTAGTTTACTCAAGAGCATGAGATACAAAAATACTCATAAACACTAAACTCATTCCGAAGGACTACACCTGATACTGTATGGTCCACTACTAGTACTTTCTTCTGATACATGATTCTTAGCTTTTTATTGCCCCAACAATCATCATATAGCAACCTCAACACTGACTAACCTAGAATTCTTAACTCTTCTTCTACTGGTTTAATCTAGAGATTCAAACTTAAATCAACTGAAACTAAGGTACTACCCCTTCATTCAAGAACTGGTTCATCAAAAACTAAAACTGAACGACTCTATTACTAAACTCAACTGAAGAAATTTTTTGGAACACTGAAACTGAGCAATTTATATATACTTATTTGGTTATGATAGACTGACCCACTGGGGTAGACACCGAGAATAGTTTTGTTAAGACATCTGGCTTGACTTTGAAGTCGACTACTATGTAAGGAGTTACAAAAGATAGAGAAGCTTCGGGACCTAATAAGGCATAAACACATAGAATAAAAGATCTGTAATGTACTAGTGACCGCATTAGGAGAACTTTCCTGATCTTGTCTGGATTGAAGTGCATAAAACCTGTTTGGGCATTGCCCACAGGCGGCAATGAATGTGGCACCCTGCTGATTCGGGCGATCGCACTGAGCTGAGGGACGGATATACAGACTCTGCAAACATAACTAAGGACAATATCTAATTCTATGGCCTGGCTTGCCATACCCGAATCAAACATTACTGCCAAATCTACATACTCTTATGGTTCTTACCACATTCTCTGCAAAGCAGATTAGTACGAACACCCTTCCACTACCTTATGACTTAGAGGCTGGTGCTCCATCTCAACTGTCATTATTAGACTTAGGCCTTGGCGCTCTGAATAAAGGCATAAATAGGCATAATAATATCTGATGGAATTGGGAGCGGTTACTATCCCCTGATCTTAACTTAGAATTATCTGTTCTAGCCCTTTTATTCTTCCTATATTCCCCTCTCTCACTCTATTGAGTGTAAGTCAAAGGCCTAGATAGGACAATAGTCTACAAATTGTTCTGAGAGATTGCTGAATAAGGTAAGGTAGTGAAAGCAGCTCTGAATTCTACATGAGCGACATGGTCGTCCAGGGGATCTGCCTAAACAGGCTGAGGTGCTGACTAATTTTCATTACTTCTTCCATTAGTCTTTTAGGGAGGCATGTTCTATAACTGGAAGGAAGAAAAGGATTAGACTAGAATTTAGCTTGAGCTCATACTCACTTGCATGACATGAATACTGAAAGACAGAAAACTTTTCCTAAAAACATCTCATAGCCTCCTACCCATGAGTGTGGCGCGCTACACACCCATGCACAAGACTCTACTTGATGTAGCTTTTAGACTTCCTAGGACTCTATTGAACCTTAGCCTCTGATACTAAGTTTTTAATGCCCCGAGTTTGTACCTCAAATGCTACACGGTGCTAACGACCCGGAAGAACCACCAGCTAACCCATGACTGGCACCTACTATGAGTACTGAATCATAACAACACTGTAATGATAATATATCTGAAATAATTGCAGAATATAGGCTAAAATTTGCCATAAGGTTCATAACTGATACAAATACTGAATACTGAAAAATTGAATACTGACATATCTATCTGAAATACTCTAGTATGAAAGCCTCTAACTTTCTGAATATAAAGTTGATAGGACAGGTCCCCAACTAACTTCGTCTACTGAATATAATGAAATTTTAAAATAATAAATATCTATCCTCAGACTATAAGGACTCACCACTAAACTCTGCTGCTGAAAATCTGAACTGATAAGTACGATTAGGAACCCGTGTGTTTGAACCTATGATATAAGACATCATAGTGCAAGAGAAAAGTATGTATCAGTACTTTGAATATAATGGTATGCTAAGTGAGGTAGGCTGATATGCAAGGGTTCATATGCATGAACAATATATGACTAAATAGCATGAATACAACTGAATAAGAGTATATATATAACTGAAATTGATGAAACACTGATTATGCAATACTGTGCACCTATCTACATATATTGTGCCTGAGATGATAGTAACACTAGATGCTGAGTTCTGGTAACTGAGTGACTGATAACTGTATTAGTGATAGTTGGGTGACTATGTTTGACAGTCTTGATTCTGTAGCACTGAACTGATTTGTATACTGAGTTAGGTGTCTGTGTCTGACAGTCCTGATTCTACAAAACTGAACTGAGTTCTATACTGAGTTGGGTGTCTGTGTCTGACAGTCCTAATTTTGTAGAACTGAATTGAGTTCTAAACTGAGACTAAAATTGAAACTGTGGGAAGTAATCATCTAACCAACAATCCCCAAATCTAAGTTTATAGGGGTCCAACCTATGACCTCAGTTGGAAGAATGCTAGTGGATGACCCCTGAGATTAGTCCTAAACTAGTGGGTGATCCCTGAGTATGTCAGTCCTATCTAACGGGTGACATCTCATAACCTACGCTGGCTACGTAGTTTAGGAACTTAGGGATTACTTCTAGGGACCCAGTCCTAGCTAACGGGTGAGACCCCATCCCTAGGCTCGCTAGGTGTTGAATCCTACTCCCAACTAAAAGACTCTGAACTGAGTATACTGAACAGGACTGGACTGATACTTGAGATTATTGAGTTTTTCTAAGTTCTGTAACTGACTGAGAGTACACCGATCATGACATAACTAAGATTCTATAGCTGACATTGGCTCTAGGTACACAGCTAAATTTTTAGGTATTAGATACCCCCAGGACTCAATAACATGAAAAGTAAAGCATATCATAATCTTGAAAGCATTATAATTTTCATAATTCATTAATAGAGACATTTCATCAAACACTTGTAAGAAATAAGCTTGCACATATGCTAGCATATCATGATTTCCCCATTTAATCCACATGAGCAATTTATCAAATACTTGGGGAACATATTCTATGCACATAATACTAATCAACATGTAGGCATCATGATTTCCAATCCCAACTTATAAATTCAAGGGAATTAACATGAATCCAAATAATACTACACACTTGACAAATAAATTTACATGAATCTTGTAATAAATCATGAATTAGAAACCCACATAACATTATAATCATGAATACAATAAAACCTAACATGAAATTTATGAAATCAATAAACTTAAAGTTTGAAAGAGATTCTTGAACTCCAAGGGTGGAAGGAAACCCTTGGATGAACACCTAACATACCTTGGTGCTTGAATCCGTGAAGATTGATGATGCGTTCTTGAATCTTGAATTTGAAATTAGATCCCCTAGGGTTTGTTGAGAAAATTAAGTGGGAGGTGACAAAAAAATCTTTAAATTAAAAATAGTGACAACTTTAACCAGCTAAGGTCAAAGCTTCATTTAAATTGTGGTTAAGTTAATTGGGGTGTAAAGTGTAATTTTTAAAAACTTTTTAATTTTTTAAAAATTTCTTCAACTCCAAATTTCAAATTTTAAAGTTTCCCCCCTTTTCTTATCTTTCAATCTTTCTTCTTCTTTTTCTTTCTCCGCATCTTCTTCTTATTTTTTCCTCTCTCTATAGATTTTTCTCTTCTTCCATCTTCTCTTCTTTTTATTTCTCTTTTCATTTCGTTCTTCTTTTTTTAATTTTCATGGACTATTTAAAAAAAATTGAAAAGTTTGAAAAGAAATTTTTTGGTTTCTTTTAAAAATGAATGAAGAAATAATTTAGTAAATTCAGCAACTACGAGAGTTATTTCAGCAACCACGAGAGTTACTTCAGTAACTACGGTAATTGTTGTAGCAACTACTATTAGTTATTGTATTACAAAAATTATCGAAGTTGCTACAGCAGCTTTGATACTTAATTTCTGAAAAAAGATCTGATTAGAGGAGGAGATCATACAAAAAAAGTGATATTTATGGTAAAAATGAAGGTGGTGGTGCTGGTGGTGACGCCGAGTGAGAAGATGACATTTGTTGTGGTACTGATAGTGACAGTGGTAGAGGATAAACAAGAAAAAAAGGCGATAGTTATGTAGATGGAGGAAATAATGGTGAATTTGGAAGAGGTTGCAATGGTAGTGATAGTGATAGTGGAGGAAGGGGAGGTGGCGGCGACAGAGGCAACAAAAAAGATGCAAAGGAAGATTGGTGGTGATGGTGTAGGGATCTTTGTGTAAATATGGGATAGGGATCTCTGTGTAAATAATAAAACTTAAGGGTTTTAAAATTAGTGTCATTAACACTAATTTTAAAATTGTCACCTCTACTCAATATTTAAAACTTGTGTCATTGTTTTTTAGTTTTAAAATTTTTTTGTCATCCTTAATTAATTTGCCCGAGTTTGTTCTTAAGAAGATTTTTAGAGAGAATGAGTTTTTTAGCCCTAAGAATGACTTAATTTTGTGTTTTCGGACTAAATAGAAGTGGAATTAAGACCCATTTACCCCTCTGGACGCGGAATTAAAAGAGCAAAAATCGTGCCCAGTAACACGCAGGCCGACGCTCTGCATCGATGAGGTCGACGCTATGGCCATCATGCCGCTCCAAGTCCACTTCGGCTCACTAAAATTTGACACTGGAAACTGGGAAAAACATTTATCGACGCGATAGGTGATGCGGCACATCGAGATCACGTCGATCCACTGGTTTGGACTCCCAAACTTGAATCAAACAAGGTCAAAAAAATCTAAAACTTGTTCGATAACAACTACTGACATTCCTGATCATGAATCAACCTAAAAATTAATATTTAAAGGTCGTAAGTGTCATGAAATAGGATTGCCAACTTACAAAGGCTAAAATACTTCTAAGTATAAAGACTTAGCTGAAATTTTTTCTAAGTATAGGACCCCTTATCAAGCTCTAGTGGCTGAGTTGAGCTTAGAATTTTATGGGGACTTACACCTTAAGATGTGTGATATATGGCAAGAACATTGAGCAATTCTAATCTCTTTTATTTTACCCATAATTTATTTGCGACATACTTCTCTATCACCCCATTACTTATTTCATGCTCCACACTGCTATATATCGATATGTATCTTCAATTGCAAATTCATGTTACCATGATAAATTAGTTTTCTGTAAACAATTTCAAACAATACAAAACTTTAAAAATAAAGCAAATTATACTATTTTCTTCAATAGAATTGAAAATTTCTTGCAACAAGAATGTCGATATGTAATTTTGATGGACTGTAAGAAGCTAAAAATTCCAGGGAACAACAACATTTGCATAGAAATATGCTACGCCGTAATAGATATGCGCAAATGTCATCGGAAAGAAAATAATTACTTCTGTCACAATAGTAAGCGTCTTTTGCAACAGTCAAATAATATGAGGTTGTTATTGGAAGCTGAAAGTCATGAAGAACCCTCAAGTTTCAGCTCAATTCCCACTCCTCCATCACCTAGAGATGAAGGTTAGACACCTAAATATTCTTTTACTCCCGCTTTTAAATGTATACCTATATTTTAGTGCGTAGATTGATGTACTTAGTATGTAAATTGATGTACTATATTTACACAACTTACTCTTTCACCACTTTGTAGGACATGAAAAACATGCCTATTGCTCCAGCTATACTTCCCTGCCCAAACATTCAACTCAGTTAGGCCAATAGATTCCAAAAAAATATCTAAACTATCTTTGCCTCTTGTGTATCACTACCATTCTGTCGGTCATTACTAGACGTGAAAAAAGACAATATGTTTCTTTGCAAGTGCTCTGTTAATAGTTAACCAATAAAAAAGGTGTATTGTGTTAACATATTTCTGTGAAAATTACTTAACAAGAAAGTTTCTATATAGCAAAAGTGAAGAAGATTTCTGATGTTTATGCCTTTTATTTGTAAGTTTGTAAGAAAAATTCTAACTTTAATTGGTATATTTTTCTTGCCACAGGAATGTCGACAAACAGTTTTGATGGACTGCAAGAAGCTAAAAATTCCAAGGAACAACGGCGTCAGCATTTTAATATGCTACACCATAATAGATATGCGCAAATGTCACCTGAAAGAAAACAACTACTTCTGTCACAACAACAAGCTGAACAGTCAAATACTACGAGGTCATTATCGAAAGTTGAAAGTCATGACGACTAAAGTTTTGGCTCAATTCCAACTCCTCCATCACTTACATATGAAGTTCACAAACCTAAATATTCTTTTACTCCTGCTTTGACATGTATACATGAAAAACTTGCCCATTGCTCCAGCTATACTTCCCGGCCCAAACATTCAGCTCAGATAGGCCAGTAGTTTGCAAAAAATATCTAAAATCCCACTACCATTCTATCGGTCATTACTAGATGAGAAAAAAGAAAATATGTTTCTTTCCAGTTCTTTGTTAATAGTTAACCAATAAAAGAAATATGTTGTGTTAAAATATTTCTGTGAAAATTACTTAACGAGAAAGTTTCTATATGGAGAAAGTGAAGAAAGTGAAGAAGATTTTTGATGTTTATACCTTTTATTTGTAATTTTGTAAGAAAATTCTAACTTAAACTGGTATATTCTTCTTGTTCCTTGGAATTTTTAGCTTCTTGCAACAGGAATGTAGACAAGCAATTTTGATGGACTGCAAGAAGCTAAAAATTCCAAGGAACAATAGTGTTTGCATAGAAATATGCTATGTCGTAAAAGATATACACAAATATCACCGGAAAGAAAACAACTACTTCTGTCACAATAGCAAGCTAGAAGAGTTAAATCAAAAAAACATCTGCTTTTGGAACAATCAAATAATACAAGGTCATTATCAAAAGTTGAAAGTCATAACGATGACTCAAGTTTCGGCTCAATTCCCACTCCTCCATCGCCTAGAGATGAAGGTTAGAGACCTAAATATTCTTTTACTCTTGCTTTGACATGTATACATATATCTTCGTACGTAGATTGATGTACTACATTTATGTAACTTTCTGTCCAATTACTTTGTAGGACATGCTTCTACAACCACACAGACAACTACCTTGTAACGATTCGAGACTACCCCTAGTCACCACACGGTGCTTACGATCTTGAAGGACCATAAGCTAACCCATAACTGATATCTACTGTGAGCACTGGATAATAATACTAAAATAAAAAATGACAACGAAAAGGGGATTCATTAGCTCATTATTTAGTATGAATCAATGAAATGATAGAATCCATAAAGAATATTCAACTGTGAGAAAATAATTTAAAAAAATGAAAGTTGAGAGGATAAAGGAATAAAAAAAAAGGTTGAGAAAACCTAAAAAAACTAAAAATAAAAATCAAAGTATGCGGAATTAGGATAAAATGCCATAAGGTTCAAATTTTAAAATACTAATAAAATATAAAATCTGAAATAACAATCCATAAAACTAAATACTATCTAAAAAATCTAGTATGAAAGCCTCTAATCAGAACTGTTTGAAAGTGGAGTTGAAGGGACAATCCCCCAACTAACTCCATTTACTGAAATACTGAAACTACTAAAATAATGAAGTAAAATAATATCCTCGAATGATAAGGACTCACTGCTAAATCTATTGTTGGCTGAATCTAAATTTGACTATGCGCGGTTAGGAACCTGAAAGTCTGAACCTATGATATGAGACATCATAGCGCAAGAGAAAGTATATGTCAGTACGTGGAATGCACTGATATGCTACATGAGGTAAGGCTAAATGCAAGGGTTCGTATGCATGAACAATAACTAACTGAATGATATAGAGTAACCGAACGTGAGAGTACATGAATAACGAAAACTACTATCAATACTGGGTATGTAATCTGTGCATGTAAATATACTGTAACTGAGCTTTTCTAAAGTTAAGTACTGAGTTCTGATACTGAGTAATTGATAATATGTGATTACTGATACTGATTGACTGCATCTGATAGTCTTGACTCTATAAAACTGAATTGAGTTCTATACTGAAGACTGAAACTAAAACTGTGGGAGGTAATCATCTAACAAACATGCCCCAAATATGCTAAGATAACTGAGCTGGGGTCCAATCTGTAACTCTAATTGGAAGGGTGTTAGCACCATGCCACGAGTACTAACAACTATTGTGGAGTCAGTCCTAACTAACGAGTGACCCTTGAGATCAGTCCTAAGCTAGCGGGTGATCCCTGAGTATGTCAGTCCTATCTAATGGGTGACATCTAATAATCTACGCTAGCTACGTAGTTCTAGAACTTAGGGATTGTTTCTAGGGACCTAGTCCTAACTAACGGGTGAGACCCCATCCCTAGGCTCACACGGTGCTGAATCCTACTTCCAACTGAAAGACACTGAACTGAGTATACTGAACTGGACTAGACTAATATAGAGTTTACTGAATTTTCCTGAGTTTTGTAACTGGCTGAGTTCTACTGATCGTGACATGACTGATACTATTCTGTCACTGACACTGGCTCTAGGTAAACAGCTAAATTATCGGGTATTAAATACCCCCAGGACTCGATAGCATGAAAAGTAAAGCAAAGCATGATTTTGAATAACATAATAATGAACACTTGGTCATAATTCATCTATAGAGACATTTTATCAAACACTTGCAATGCATTAACTTGCACATGAATGGGGAATACATGTTAGTATGCTATAATGGCATTATTTCATGCTCATAGACAATTTATCAAACACATGGGAGGCATTCTTGTTTTACAAAATCATAAACACTTAGGATAAATATGGTTATAACAATCAACTTGCAA
The DNA here is from genome assembly GCA_030864225.1 of Capsicum baccatum var. pendulum. Taxonomy (NCBI): domain Eukaryota; kingdom Viridiplantae; phylum Streptophyta; class Magnoliopsida; order Solanales; family Solanaceae; genus Capsicum; species Capsicum baccatum. The sequence continues at coordinate 254,270,281 of CM061559.1, read as the reverse complement.
ATTAAAGGGTTTATCATGGATATCATGTAAATCAACTCATACTAGGAACAATTCTTGAAACTTGGAATTTAAATCATAGATAACACATAAGCATGGCAATTACAATGCCCAAACTTGAAAATTCATGGATTACAACATGGGGATTACTCAATTCAATATACACACTATTCAATTTCATGAAATCTACCATTAATCATGGATTTAAAACAAAATAAATGTCAAAACATGAATATAATCAAATTTCATACATGTAAATCCTGAATCATGAATCTTGAAGTTTTAAAAATGGATTCTTGGACTCTATGGGTAAAAGGGACCCAAAGATGAACACCTAACATACCTTATCTTGTGAGTTTCTTGAAGTTCCTGGTGAATCCTTGAACTTTGTGCTTGATCTCTTGAACTAAGGTTTTTGCCTCTTGAGAGAGAATGGTTTAATTTGGGGGAAAATTGGGTGAATAATGAAGTAACTAGGTTACCTAAAGGTGAATTTCATGTTAAAGGCTGACTGGGGTGAGGGGAAAAAGACTTTAATGCCCTCAGATTCAAAACTAGAAATTACTAAAAAAAAATTATTTTGGCACCCGATGCGACGTGGTGTTATCGCGTCGTGTCACTGAAAAATGGAAAACCAGGAACTGGATTGGTAACGCGATGCAGCACCATCACTGTGTCTTTCTGGATGCGATTTTGGTCCTTGGCGCGATGCGGTGAAATTGCGTTGCCTCACTAGAAATTGATAATTGTGAACTAGGTCTATGGCGTGATGTGCTAATATCGTAGAGAAATACTGGAATTGGCGATTGTCATTTGGTCATGCTTCGTGACGCGCTACTGGCCTAAATTATAGTGTTTAACGGTAGAAACTTAAAATAGCCATAATTCTTACCCGATTATCAGATTTAGGCAAATTTTATATCGTTGGAAAGCTAATTCAATTTCCTACACAATGGAAGGCTCTAAACTGAAATATACTGAGTATTTAAAAAAATTTGTATGAAATTACTCTTGTACTAAGACTTAAATTAAGCTAGAAAAATATGGGGTATTACATATCTGCACCTCTATCTTTGAAGTAGGTAAGTTAAGTGGAATCAAAGATTTATGACTAATTTTATGCACACTATGTTTTTGACTACTGACTTTGGAATACTAGGATCAACCTCACAGAGATGCGAAGCAGCAGAAAAGTACTAATCTGTTGCAACAGATTACTCATCTGTTGGATTTGTATTATAGTGTTGTAACATGAATCCAACATATGGGTCATCTGTTGCAGCAGATTAGTCATATGTTGCAACAGATTACTCACTTGTTGTAATAAATGACTTATATATTAGATTCATATTGCAGGTTCTATCCATTGTAGCAGTAGCAAATATACCAATTAAAAAAATTGAACAAAAACTAGAATTATACTTACAAAATCACCTATGAAGTAATGTCCAAGTGATATACGAACAAAATTTAACCTAAACAAATTCTAAAAATTTTCAACAAGGGCACAACGAATAAGTAAAACACATGAAAAATTTTATGAAACAGGTAAAGAAGACAAAAATAGTGTATCATACATCAAATGCAACAGGATCGAGGGGACAAACGTTTGAGTTCTCCTAAAAATATTTAAGTTCCCTAGTATTTTAATTGCTTTCTAATAGATAAACCATCTATTATAACAAATTTTCTATCTTTTTGATAATTTCCAACAGATGAATCGTTTGTTGCAATATGTTAGTCATCTGTTGATTCAAATTAAGCAATTATTAGTAATAACAAAATTGATTTAGCTAAAATTAAAGACAAGTCTTTAAGACAATGGGACAAACATTTGAGTTCTCCTAAAAATATTTGAGTTCCCTGGTATTTTAATTATTTTCCAACAGATCACCTATTTGTTGCAACAAGTTAGTCATCCGTTGCAATAAATGCTTATAACAGGTTAGTCATTTGTTGATTCAAATTAAGCAATTATTAGTAATAATTAAATTTATTTAACTAAAATTGAAGATAAGACCTTAGACAAGGGGGAAAACGTTTGAGTTCTCCTAAAAAACATTTGAGCTTTAGTATTTTAAATTGTTTTTCAACACATATTTTGTTTATTTAGTAATTTTCAACAGATAAGTCATATGTTGCAACAACTTAGTCATCTGTTGCAACAGATGTCTATATCTGTTTGATAATTTTTAATAGATGAATTAGTTGTTGCAACAAGTGAGTCATTTGTTTCAACAGATGTCTATATCTGTTTGGTCATTTTCAGCAGATGTTTTTATTTGTTTGGTTATTTCCAACAGATTATTCACCTGTTGTAACATGTTAGTCATCTATTGATTCACATTAAGTCATTATTAGTAATAACTAAATTGATTACTAAAATAAAATATGAATTAATAAGTTCAATTACAGTTTCAATTAATCTCATGGTAATTACACGATGAACTAAGTATGTTCGTCCTGAGTAGAGTGATCAATTGACCAATTTTATTTGAAATGATTCAAACTAAGTCATTATTAGAAATAACTATATTAATTTAACTAAAACTAAAGATGAATTAGTAAGTTCAATTACGATTTCAATTAATTTCATAGTAATTACATGATCAATTAAGTGTTTCGTACTAAGTAAAATGATTAATTGACAAATTTTATGTGAAATAATTCAAATTAAACCATTATTAGAAATAACTACATTGATTTAACTAAAATTAAAGATGAATTAGTAAGTTCAATTATGATTTCAATTAATCTCAGTAATTAAATGATCAAACAAGTGTTTCATCCTTAGTAGAATAATTAATTGACCAATTTTATTTTAAATGATTCAAATTAAGCCATTATTAGTAATAACTATGTTGATTTAACTAAAATTAAACATGAATTAATGAGTTCACTTACAATTTCAATTAATTTTATCGTAATTACATGATTAACTAAGAGTATTTGTCCCGAGTAGAGTGATCAATCGACCAATTTTATTTGAAATAATTCAAATTAAGATATTATTAGTAATAACTAAATTGATTTAACTAAAATTAAAGATAAACTTACAATTTCAATTAATCTCATAGTAATTAAATTATCAACTAAGTGTATTCATAATGATTAGAGTGATCAATTGACCAATTTTATTTGAAATGAATCAAATTAAGCTAGTATTCGTAATAACTAAATTGATATAACTAAAATTAAAGATAAGTTGATAAGTTCACTTACAATTTCAATTAATCTCATAGTAATTACATGATCAACTATGTGTATTCGTCTCGAGGAGAGTGATCAATCGACCAGTTTTATTTCAAATGATTCAAATTAAGTCATTACAACAACAACAAAAAAAAAAAAAAACAATAACAACAACAACAACAAACCCAGTGTATTCCCACATAGTGAGGTCTGGGGCGGGTAAGATATACGCAGTCTACTACCTCCGGAGAAGTAGCAAGGTTGTTTCCGATAAACCCCCAGCTCAAGATAAGATAAGTCATCAAAAATGTACACAAAGCATGAAAAAATATGGCATGACATAAATACGCCACCTATAAGGAGTAGATTCAAATTAAGTCATTATTAGTAATAAATAAATTGCTTTTGACTAAATTAAAGATGAATTGATAAGTTCACTTACAATTTTAATTAATGTATTAGTCCTTAATGGAATGATCAATTGATAAATTTTATTTAAAATGATTCAAATTAAGCAATTATTAGTAATAACTAAATTGATTTAACTAAAATTAAAGACAAGACCTTAGACAAGGGGACAAACATTTGAGTTCTCTTCAAAACATCTGACCTTTAATATTTTAAATTATTTTTCAACATATATCCTATATGTTTGATAATTTTCAACAGATGAGTCATCTGTTACAATAACTTAGTCATCTGTTGCAGCAGATGTCTATATTTATTTGATAATTTTTAATAGATCAGTCATTTATTGCAACAGGTTAGTCATCTGTTGCAACGTATGTCTATATTTTTTTGGTCATTTCCAACATATGTCTTTATCTGTTTGGTCATTTCCAACAGATGTTTTTTTCTGTTTAGTCATTTTCAACATATTACTCATCTTTTGCAACATGTTAGTCATCTATTGATCCATATTAAGCCATTATATTAGTAATAACTAAATTTATTTAACTAGAATTAAACATGAATTAATAAGTTCAATTACAGTTTCAATTAATCTCATGGTAATTACACTATCAACTAAGTGTGTTCATCCTGAGTAGAGTGATCAATTGACCAGTTTTATTTGAAATGATTAAAACCAAACCATAATTAGAAATAACTATATTTATTTAACTAAAATCAAAGATAAATTAGTAAGTTGACTTACAATTTCAATTAATTTTATAGTAATTACATGATCAATTAAGTGTTTCGTCTTAAGTAGAATGATCAATTGACCAATTTTATTTTAAATAATTAAAATCAAGCAATTATTAGTAATAATTAAATTAATTTAACTAAAATTAAAGATGAATTGATAATTTTAATTACGATTTCAATTAATCTCATAGTTAGTAATTACATGATCATCTAAGTGTATTCATCTTGAGTAAAGTGTTAATTGACCAATTTTATTTGAAATGATTCAAATTAAGATATTATTAGTAATAACTACATTGATATAACTAAAATTAAAGATGAATTTATAAGTTCAATTATGGTTTCAATTATTCTCATATTAATTACATGATCATCTTAGTGTGTTCGTTCTGAGTAGAGTGATCAATTGACTAATTTTATTGGAAATGATTCAAATTAAGCCATTATTATTAATAGCCAAATTGATTTAATAATTACAATGTCAATTAATCTAATAGTAATTATATGATCATTTAAATGTATAACCTATTGCAACAGATTTAATCTGTTGCAACAGATGAGTCATCTGTTGAAAATTATCAATCATATATACACATATGTTGCAATAGATTAGTCATCTGTTGTAACAAATGTCTTTATCTGTCGGTCATTTCCAACATATGACCAATCTGTTGCAACATATGACTTTATCTGTTTGTTATTTCCAACAGATTACTAATCTTTTGCAATAGGTGACTAATTTGTTGCAGCAGATGTCTTTATCTGTTTCGTCATTTTCAAAAGATTACTCATCTTTTGCAACATCTTAGTCATCTATTGATTCATATTAAGCCATTATATTAGTAATAACTAAATTGATTTAACTAGTGTTAATAAGTTCAATTACTGTTTCAATTAATCTCATGGTAATTACATGATCAACTAAGTGTGTTCATCCTGGGTAAAGTGATCAATTAATCAATTTTATTTGAAATGATTCAAACCAAGCCATAATTAGAAATAACTATATTGATTTAAGTAAAATTAAAGATGAATTAGTAAGTTCACTTACAATTTCAATTAATTTTATAGTAATTACATGATCAACTAAGTGTTTCGTCTTAAGTAGAATGGTCAATTGACCAATTTGATTTGAAATAATTAAAATTAAGTAATTATTAATAATAACTAAATAGATTTAACTAAAATTAAAAATGAATTAATAATTTAATTACGATTTCAATTAATCTCATAGTCATTACATGATCATCTAAGTGTATTCGTCTTGAGTAAAGTGTTAATTGACCAATTTTATTTGAAATAATTCAAATTAAGACATTATTAGTAATAACAACATTGATTTAACTAAAATTAAAGATGATAAGTTCAATTACGATTTCAATTAATGTCACACCCCTTTTTCGTAATCCAAAAAACATAATGGTTATAATTTAATGTTCGAAAGAGTTTTATTATTTAAGTGACAAGAAATGAAAATTTGTTTCGAAAAAGAATTATTAACATTTTTTATTCAGAGTCGCCACTTGGCATAATCTGGTGTGCCAAGTCACCATTGGAAAATCCTTTTCAAAACCATTTGACTCTTTAAACTGGTTTGCGAGCAGAGATTCCGGGTAAGGAATTCTGTTGACCGAGGGGAAGGTGTTAGGCACCTCTCGATCCCGTGGTTCAACCACGGTCGCTTGGTAAAGTGTATCGACTATTTTTTGGCACTAAGAAATGTATAAACCACACAAAAGCACGCAAAATAATCAAACAAAAACAAAACAATCCAAAATGTAAAGTCCAGTCCAATTATACAATCCAAAAATAAAAAATACAAAAATATAAATCCTATTCTAAACTACATCTAGACTAAGCTCCAATGCCTTACCCGATGTCGCGGGCCTTTATACGATTATTTTTCAAGTACCAGATACCTTGGGGCATTCCCCAAATAAATCAATACAAGTACTTTGGGGCATTCCCCGGCCAAATGATACAAAGGATCCCAACACAATATAGCTAAAAAAACCATTCAATCACACAACTCAAATATTCCAGCAATCCACAATCCCTAAATTCGCCTACCCAACCTACATTTACCTATCTGAGCTCGATCACGTTCATGTTTATCCCAAATTGAACAAAATAACAACCAACCAAAATTTAACTATACAACTTTTATCAACTTTTAATTCCACCCCAAATTTCTTTCTTGTATAAAATTTCCACGATTAACAAACCATTTCAACAATAAAAAAGAGAACAGGTTAAAGAAATGGACCTCAATATCGACTTTTGTTTATAATAACGTTAAGGAAGCCTAAATCAAAAGCCCGAATAGAAAACCTCAACAACGACGAAATCCCTCACTCGGTATAGAGAAAGAAAAATCCGATAGTGAAAACAACACTAAGATTGAGACCAAGCAGCGTCCAAATTCCAGATTCAGTAGAAAAACCAACGGTTCCAAACAGTGCAGCCACGAATAGGTATGTCAGTACGCGATTTCTATAAGAGTAAAACGATGAATCCAAGCACGATTTGAAAAACGAAACACTAAGATTGACGAACCCAAAACCTCAATTCACACGACAGAAGATCGAACCCAGTGAGGCCTGAGTTCCGATGAAATCAGGCAGAGGCGGAAAACGACGGACCCCAGGTGGACTCCAGCAGGTTTCACTATTTCTGGCCAGATTCAGCATCGAAGACCTTGATTCTTGAATTTTCAATGAATATGTCAAGGTATGATTCCCCTTATATGCATTTTGTGTGGTATATATATATATATATATATATATATATATATATATATATATATATATATATATATATATATATATATATATATATATATATATATATATTTATCTAAAGGAAGAAGAAGAAGATAATGATAAGATGAAGGGAGTAAGAAATGGAAAGGGAATGGAGGTGTATCTATGGTGGTTTTCGTGAGTTCATCCGAAGAAGAAAGAAAATTTTAGTGTATATGTTATTGTATATGTGCCTTTCGTGTATTCCAGGAAAAAAAATGAAGAAAAATTGGATCCTCTGTTATTGTGAGGAAGAAACTAAAGAAATCATCATCCGGTTCTTGGTATTTTTTTTAATGTGTATCAATGGAATATCCATCCGCATATGGTCCCTTTGTATGTGTATATATGATGTGAGGTGAGGGTGGGGTAGTGAGGTCAGGTAGGTGGGGTCACGTGGGGTAAGGGGGTAGGGTGTGATGTGGTTTATTTTGATTGGATGGGTTGTTAAGATAAGATGTAGGGGTTAGTATAGGATAGGATTTGTTAGGGAGTTTGTTACTTTTTTGTATTTTGTGAGGGTATAATAACATGGGTGAGGGTACACGGTAGGATAAAAATGGGTAAAAGTGAATAAAAATTGAACTTTAAGAGGACGAAATCACGTGTCTACAATTAACATGTTGTAATAGATGAGTAATCTGTTGGAAAAGACCAAACAGTTAAATACATTTGTTGAAAATGATCAAACATATATAGACATCTGTTGCAACAGATGACTAACCTGTTGCAATAGCTAACTCATCTATTGAAAATTATCCAATAAATATAGATATCTGTTGCAACATATGACTAAATTGTTGCAACATATAACTCATCTATTGGAAATTATTAAATAGACAAGATATATGTGAACTCAGAACCAAAATGAGCCACAGAATTTAAAAAGTGACCAAAATAGGTCACCTATTTAAAAAGTTACCAAAATAGGCTAAACGTAATAATTTATTACGTTTTCTATTTTTTTCTTATCGATCAACTAACGGAGTTGACTTTTACAAAAACGTAAAAATTTCTTAAGTTTTACATTTTTTTTGTAAAACGTAAGAAATTCTTACATTTTATAAAAAAAAACATAAAACGTAAGAATCTCTTACGTTTTACACAATGACCGAGGAAAAAACTGCAGTGAATTATCAAATCAATTAAAAAGATACTAAAAATGAGTTGTTCAACATAACAAAAAGTTATGTTCTTAACTTTTTTATAGCAGTGGTCCCCTACCCATAATTTCTTTTTCTATAAATATCCCATAACTTCTACTTTTTTCTCTTTTTACATATGATAATTATGAATTTTTTGATTAGATAAATTTATTTATATTTTACATGTAGTTTAAATAATTTATTTTTTCCTCTGTGTAATAAATTTTTACGTTTTACATAAAAAAATTAAAAAATAGTAGTATCAATTACCTCATTAACTTAACAATTTTCTAATATTTATTCTATATCAAAAAATAATCACTTCTATCCTTAATTATCCGAAAAAAATTATACGTTTGAGTTTTCCTCTACTCCAAAATAGTGAAATATTGAATTATCGTCGACCAAAAATGCTACTATATACAAGAATTATATTTTTTTGGTGTGTTAAAAATATGAAATTAATTTTTTCAGATAGTGATTCTTTGTAGTTTTCGATTAGTGTTTCGATTAGGATAATGAGGAGACTCACATGCACAAATACGTTTCATATTATAATTAATGGAGTAAAAAATCATAATTTAATTTAGGAACACTCCTAAATTAATATAAGAAAATATATTTTTTTAGGAACACTCCTAAAAAAATATAATTCTTGTATATAGTAGTATATTTGATCGACGATAATTCAACATTTCACTATTTTGGAGTAGAGGAAAACTCAAAAGTATAATTTTTTTTAAAGAGAAATCGGATAATTAAGGATAGAAGTAATTATTTTTTTATATAGAATAAATATAATAAAATTGTTAAGTTAATGAGGTAATTGATACTTCTTTTTTTAAAATTTTTTAATGTAAAACGTAAAAATTTATTAGAAAAAATAAATTATTTGAACTACATGTAAAATATAAATAAATTTAACTAATAAAAAAATTCATAATTATCATACGTAAAAACAGGAAAAACTAGAATTGATGGGACATTTGTGAAAAAAGAAATTGTGGGTGGGGGACCACTGCTATAAAAATGTTAAGAACGTAACTTTTTGTTACGTTGAACAACTCTTTTTTTAGTACCTTTTTAATTAATTTGATAATTCATTGTATTTTTTTCTCGGTTATCGTGTAAAACATAAGAAATTCTTGCATTTTTGTAAAAGTCAACTTCGATAGTTGACCGTTAAGAAAAAAGTATAAAGCATAATAAATTATTACGTTTAAACTATTTTGGTAATTTTTTAAATAGGTGGTCTATTTTGGTCACTTTTTTAATTTTGTGGCTCATTTTGGTTCCGAGCTCGATATATGTTGAAAAGCAATTTAAAATACTAATGGTCAAATGTTTTTAGCAGAATTCAAACATTTGTCCCCTTGTCTAAGGTCTTGTATTAAAGACTTGTCTTCAATTTTAATTAAAGTAATTTAGTTATTATTAATAATTGCTTAATTTGAATAAACAAATGACTAACCTATTATAAATATCTGTTGCAATAGATGACTAACTTGTTGCAACAAATAGATAATCTGTTGGAAAATAATTAAAATACTGAGGAACTCAAATATTTTTAGGAGAACACAAACGTTTGTCACATTGTCCTAGAGACGTCTTTAATTTTAGCTAAATCAATTTAGTTATTACTAATATTGCTTAATTTGAATCAACAAATGACTAGCATGTTGCATTAGATGATTCATCTGTTGGAAATTATCAAACAAATAGAAAATCTGTTGTAACAGATGGGTCAACTATTAGAAAGAAATTAAAATATTAGGAAACTTAAACGTTTTTAGGAGAACACAAATGTTTTTCCCCTCGATCCTTTTGCATTTGATGTATGGTATATTATTTTTGTCTTCTTTACTTGTTTCATGAAATTTTTCATGTGTTTTACTTATTCGTTGTGCCCCTTGTTGAAATTTTTTTAAAAAAATTTAGGTCAAATTTTGTTTGTATATCACTTGGACATTACTTCATAGCTTATTTTGTAAGTAAAATTATAATTTTTGTTGAATTTTTTATTTGGTGTATCTGCTACTGCTATAATGGATAGAACCTGTAATATGAATCCAACATATGAATCATTTATTGCAACAAGTGAGTAATATATTGCAATATATGACTAATCTATTGCAACAGATGACCCATATGTTGGATTCATATTACAACACTATAAAACGAATCCAACAAATGTGTAATCTGTTGCAACAGATTAGTCATATATGTTGCAACAGATGTGTAATCTGTTGCAACAAATTAGTCATATATGTTGCAACAGATTACTCATTTGTTGCAATAGATTAGTCATATATGTTGCAACAGATTACTCATTTGTTGCAATAAATTAGTCATATATGTTGCAACAGATTAGTCATATATGTTGCAACAAATACTCATCTGTTGAATTCACATTATATATTTTATCCATTATTAAAAAACAACAGTAGCAGATACATCCAGATGAGAAATTCAACTAAAAAATAACAAACATTAAAAAAAATAACAAAAAACATAAAAAAAAAATAACAAATTCCAACAAATCAAGTTCTTCATTTTCGTCATAACTTAAAAGCCTTAACTTTTTACTTGTGAAAATCGAAAAGAAACGATGAAGAACTCGAAGTTATTGTCGTCGGAGAATATTGTCACGTCGACTGACGGTTGAAAGTAAAAAAGGAACGGTCAAGAACTCAAAACTAATTATTGCCAGAGGTTGAAGTTGCACAAGATTGAAGGGAGAAATTTGAAAAGTTGTTGGATGGAAGAAGTTAGAGAGAGAAACTATCGACAGAAAGAGAGAGAGATTGATTTGCAGAGGGAGGGAAGTTTTGTGGGTGTGGGTTAATTTATATTTTTCAAAAGATTAGAAAGTTTAGAAAATATTAATCAAGTCCACAATTAACCTAATCAAGTTTTTTAATTATGTTTGACCCTTTAAATTGGTCAATGTCACCAATCCTTCATTTAAGACTTAAAAGACACATTTCCTTCAATTTTTTCATCAAGTTAATTCATGCAACAACTCTATTATTTTTGTCAAAATAATTTTTTTTTCTTATATTATTTGATAATTTATCGTGTTTGACTCAATTTGTTAATTATGATTGAAAATTCTGTGAAACGCTCTCTCTCGAACGGTCACCTTTAACATTTAACACTCACCTTCACGCTCCACCCCAATTGAACGGCAGCTTCTAACGCCGGCGACGGCGTCGATTGAGCCGGAAAAGGTAAGGTTGAACCTCTCTCCCACCCCAGATCTCCCTCACCCCCAGTTCCTCTTTGTACTCGCCCCTCCTCCCTCCTCCATAAATTTCCTTCCTATTCTGTCACTTCAGTCGTCGGTGGAACTACGATTCCCGCCGACTCAATCCCGACAACAGGAAGGGGTTTCACCTGCGGCAAAATAGGTAGGTCAAATAGGTGGTTTGGGTTAAAAGACATCCAGATCCCGACAAAATTGTAGAAGGCTCTCCGGCATTACTCCGGCGACTCTCCAGCGACACTTCAGAAACGTACCAGTAGTTCTTTTACTAGCGACCTTACTCCAACAATGATTTTTAACATCAAATTGATGGAACCAGCAGCTAGCAGGCGTACCGGTGACATCTATACTTTTAGGCATTTAGCCACTTCAGTCAGTTTTTTATTTCCTATATATTATTTTGTTGTCGTGTCCCTGTCTCTTGTTACGGCTTCTGTTTTGCTTTTTTGCATCCTTCTTGTTGCTTGTGTGGGCAGTAGTGTCTGGCTGCTTTGTTTGGAGATTGTTGTTGAGTTGTGTTCCGGATTAGTACATCGCTTGGTTTAGTATTAATTTGGGGTAGACTTTTTCCGCGATTATTCCATCTACTTTACTTGTACCTTTTTTTTCCTGTTATTACTTTATTACGATCGTTGTTTGCAATCTTGTGGAGTTGTAGCTGTAGGATTTGATGGCAAGATAGGGTCATGTCCGAGGGGGTCCAAGGGGGAGGGAGGGAGGGCTATTTTGGGGGTGGGGGGAAAGAAAAGGCGGGGAAGTAGAGGCAAGGTTTGGAGTTTGGGGTAGTAGAGGAAGGCATGTTGCTGGAGTTGATAGGCTGAGGGTTGGGTTTTGGAATATAGGGACTCTTCAGGGTAAGTCTATAGAGCTGGTGAAGATTCTTAGAAAGAGGAGAATCAATATTGTGTGTGTGCAGGAGACTGGGTGGGTAGGGTCTAAGGCAAGGGATATAGATGGTTATAAGTTATGGTACTCTGGTAGCGAGAGACATAAGAATGAAGTTGGCATCTTAGTGGATGAAGAGCTTAGAGGGCAGGTAGTGGACGTTAAGAGGATCAACGATAGTTTAATGACTGTTAAGTTGGTTATTGGGCAGTTTACCCTGAATGTGTGTAGTGTTTATGCACCACAGGTGGAATTGGATGGGGGGAGAAGTTGTAGTTTTAGGAGGCTTTGGATGAGGTGGTGAGAGGAGTGCCTAGTTCTTAGAAGATTGTTGTAGCGGAGAACTTCAATGGGCACATTAGGTCGTTACCGGGAGGCTTTGATGATGTGCATGGTGGTTTTGGTTTCGGAGAGAAGAACAACGAGGGAGCTACTCTGTTGGATTTTGCGAGGTCTTTTGGGTTGGTAGTGGTGAATTCAAACTTTTTGAAGAAGGACGATCACCTGATTATCTTTCAAAGCGCGATTGCCAAGACCCAAATTGACTTTTTGCTGCTTAGGAAAGAGGATAGGGTGTTGTGTAAGGACTGTAAAGTCATATCAAGTGAGAATATTTCAACTCAACATAGGCTTTTGGTAATGGACTTGGGTATAAAGTGAGATAAGAAGAGAAGGCGCAAGGAGGGTAGACCTAGAATTAAGTGGGGCAGTTTAACGTCGGCGACTGCGCGGGTAATAGAAGAGAAGATGGCGGGAATAAAGGTGTGGGAGTGTAGGGGAGATATGGATGATATGTGGGATAGGGTGGTTAGGTGCATCAAGGATACTGCTAATGAGGTGTTGGGTATTTCTAGGGGCCGGGCGGGCCACCGTCAGGGGGATTGGTGGTGGAATAAAGAAGTTAAGAAGAAATTAGAGGTGAAGAAGAGGGAATATGCTTAGTTGGTTGAGAGTAAAGATGAAGAAGAGAAGCGGGACAATAGGAAGGAGTACAAGATAGCAAGGAAGGAGGCTAGGTAGCAGTTACGGCGGCTAAGATGACAACTTTTGAGAGCTTGTATACTGGGTTGGAGGCGAAAGAAGGGAAAAGAGGTTGTTTAGGCTTTCTAAGGCTAGGGAGGGGAAGGATCATGACCTCGACCAGGTGAAGTGCATTAAGGGGGAGGATGGTGGAGTGTTGGTGGAGGACGGGCTCATTAAGATGAGATGGTAGTCGTTTTTTAATAGGTTATTGAATGACAAGGGGATAGAGCTATTGTGTTAGGGGATCTGGAGCACTTTAAGGAGTGTCATGATTTTAGGTATTATAGACGCTTTAAGGTAGAGGAGGTCAAATAGGCGGTTCGCAGGATGCGTAGAGGTAGGGCGACGTGGCCTGATGAGATTTCAGTGGATTTTTGGAAGTTTTCTAGCGAGACCGGCTTGCGATGGTTGATTATTTTGTTTAACGGCATTTTCAAGTCGGCAAAAATGCCCGAGGCTTAGAGATGGAGTACTATGATCCCGTTATATAAGAACAAGGACGACATTCAGAGTTGCAACAACTATAGGGGGATAAAGTTATTGAGCCACACTATGAAGATTTGGGAGAGAGTCATCGAGTTGAGGTTAAAGAGGTTAGTGACTATCTTGGAGAACCAGTTTGGATTTATGCCCGAGCGCTCGACGACAAAGGCAATTGATCTGGTGCAGAGATTGGTAGAACAGTAGAGGGAAAGGAAGAAGGACCTACACATGGTGTTTATCGACTTGTAGAAGGCGTACGACAAAGTCCCTAGGGTGGTTCTTTGGAGATGCTTTGAGGTGAGTGGGGTATCGATGGCGTATATCAGAGCAATCAAGGACATGTATGATGGAGCTAAGACATAGGTTAGGATGGCGGGAGGAGATTCAGAGCATTTCCCTATCTTGATAGGGCTGCATCAGGGATCTACTCTTAGCCCGTTTTTGTTTGCTTTGATGTTGGATATGTTAACGCCGCGTATTTAAGGAGAGGTGCCTTGGTGTATGCTTTTTGAAGACGATGTAGTTTTGATTGATGAGACGCGGGGAAGTGTGAATGATAAACTAGAGGTGTGGCGACAGACCCTTGAGTTTAAAGGGTTCAGGTTGAGTAGGACTAAGACATAGTATTTGGAATGCAAGTTTAATGACTTGCGGCAGGAGAACGACGTAGTAGTAAGGTTGGATTCCCAGGCGGTGTGCAAGAGGGGTTGTTTCAAGTATCTCGGGTCCATGATTTAGGGAAATGGTGAGATTGACGAGGATGTCTCCCACCGTATTGGGGCGGGATGGATAAATTGGAAGCTCGCCTCAAGGGTGTTGTGTGTTAGGAAGGTGCCATCCGAGCTTAAAGGCAAATTCTATAGGGTGGCAGTTCGTCCAACCATGTTGCATGGAGTGGAGTATTGGCCAGTCAAAAACTCTCACATCCAAAAATTGAAGGTGGCAGAAATGCGGATGTTGCATTGGATGTGTGGGCTTACTAGGGGTGATTGAGTTCGGAATGAGACCATTCGGGAAAAAGTTGGAGTGGCTTCGGTGGAGGACAAGATTCGGGAAGTTCGATTGAGATGGTTCGGGCATGTGATGAGGAGGGGCACGGATTCTACGGTTCGTAGGTGTGAGCGGCTAGCATTGGATGGATTCAGGCGGGGTAGGGGTAGGCCGAAGAAATACTAGAAAAAGGTGATTAGGCAGTACATGGAGCAGTTGCAGCTCACTGAGGACATGACCCTAGATAGGAAGATCTGGAGGACGCGAATCAGGATAGAAGGTTAGTGATAGTTTGGTTCATTGAGGTAGGGCAATACTGGATGGGTGTACTTTTCTTGTTATGCCACATTGTTGCATGCCTTATTACGTATTTGTTTACTATTCTTTGTTTATTATCCTTTGTGGGTGGATTAGTTATGTCTTTTCATCTTTTCCCATGCTTTATTTTGGATTTAATTTGTATCTCATGTCGTGAGCTGGGGGTCTATCGGAAACAGCCTCTCTACCTCATTGGAGGTAGTGGTATGGACTGCATATATCTTACCCTCCCCAGACCCCACTATGTGGGAATACATTGGGTTTTTTGTTGTTGTTGTGACTCAATTTGTTAATTGTATGCATGCATCTTGATTACTTTCATGAGGTACTCATTACCCTCCACCGATACAGGTATCGGACAATCCAATATATATATACTAGTTTAGGTGTACGCGCCTTGTGCGTGTACCTCACTTTAATGAGTTCAAACATTACATTAAATAGGATATTTGTTTAAATAATTAAATTTAATATTTTTGAGTATGTAAAGATGGAGAATTTATTTATTAAACCTAATTTTTACCAAAAATATTTTTAAATTTCGATCGACATTCATCTACCATATGTAAGTTGCAACAAAATAATACAATGATAGAGACATCAAAATAATACAATTAAATCTAATCTTAACATACAAACTTTTTCTCAAAGTCATCTGGCACTCATCTACCACCTATAAACAGTAACAAAATAATATGATAATAGAGATATCAAAATAATACAATTAAACCTAACCTTTACATAAAAAAATTCCTCAAAGCCGATCAACATTTATCTATAATCGATAAACTGCTACAAAATAATACGATAAATGTGATATCAAAACAATACAATTAAACTTAAATTTTACACAAAAAAAAATTCTCAAACCCGATCAAGATTCATCTATGAACTGTAAACTACCACAAAATAACAAACTAATAGAGATATTCCGATAATACAATTAAACCTAACCTTACCTAAGAAAGTTTTTCAAATCGGACCCACATTCATCTAGCATATGTAAATTAAAATAAAATAATAAGATAATAAATATATCAAAACAATACAATTCGATTTTGATCAAACTAATTCTTGTCTGAGCGAAAAATTTGACCCTAAAAATGATTTTGAATGAAAACAAAGAAGATATACACACACACACATGTTGAATTCTATTATATTGACAAAAACAATGAAGAAGTTGAGGGTTAGAAAATCAAACATCCACCAATCTAGACATGCAATCGAATCAAGTTAGATGAGCATCAATCATATTCTCCCAATAGGCAAACCGGTTTGTTCTCTAGTTTAACGCAAATCTCAATATTTATAAAAGTATTTCCTTAATAGAGTCTTATTTTAGGAGTATTTTTCTAATTGAACAGTAGAAAGAAAAATATTAATTAATTCTTTTACCATAAATTTTACAAGTCCCATATATTTTAGGAAGTCTAGTAGAAAGGAAATTATTAACTAATTTTCCTACCATATATTTTAGGAATCTAATTAATATAATAAAAATAATTAAATAATAATTAAAAATAGTGAAAAGACAGTTTTGTCTAAAGAAGGGTCTTTTATATATTATATTATATTATCTATAATCTATATCTATATCTATAATATATTAAAAGTGTGAAAACCCTTAGAAAAGTGATTTGAACTTTTTACCCTTCATTAAAAGACCATTCTTTAGATAAAACTGTCTTTTCACTATTTTCTTTAATTATTATTTAATTATTTTTATTATATTAAATAGACTCCTAAAATATATGAAAGGAAAATCAATTAATATTTTTCCTTAGACTGTTCAATTAGAAAAATACTCATAAAATAAAACTCTATTAAGAAAATACTTTTATAAATATTGAGATGCACGTTAAACTACCGAAGAAATCAATTTTAGGAAAATATGATTGATGCCCATCTAACTTAATCCGGTTGCATGTCTAGATTAGTGGATGCTTAATTTTCTAACCTCAACTTCTTCACTGTTTTTGTCAACATAATAGAATTCAACGTGTGTATATATATATCTTCTTGTTTTCATTCAAGTCATTCTTTCGAGTCAAAATTTTTGCTCACACAAGAATTATTTTCATCAAAATTGAAGCTTTGTGATCACTATTGTATTATTTTGTTTTAGTTTACAGGTCGTAGACAAATTTACAGGTGATAGATGAATGTCGGTCAACTTTGAGGATTTTTCTATGTAAAGATAAGATTTAATTGTATTGTTTTTATATCTCTATTTTGAGAATTTTTTTTGTGTAAAGGTTAAGTTTAGTTGTATTATTCTGATATCTCTATTATCGTAGTATTTTGCTATAGTTTATAGATGGTAAATGAGTGTCATACGGCTTTGAGAAAATTTTGCGTAATTATATTGTTTTGATGTCTCTATCATTGTATTGTTTTGTTGTAGTTTATAGGTGGTAGATGAATGTCGATCGACTTTGATAATTTTTTTTTGGTAAAGGTTAGATTTAATTAATTAAATCCTTCAAAAGATGTTGAACTTTATTATTGTATTTATCTTTGTTATTTGAATAAATATTTGAACTCAATAAAGTAAGGTACACGCACGAGGCGCATATACTTGTTTCCCAACCAAACGACCCCTAAGTGGTGAAGGTGTGGTGTAGATTGTGGGGGCCGTGGTGGGGATGGGGGTGGAGGTGAAAATAAGGTGTGTTAAAGGATAGAAAGGACTTATGGAACTTATTTTTTCTAATTTCACAAAAAGATAATATTATATTATATTATATATTATATTATATTATATATTATATTATATATATATATATATTTACTTTTTTGGTTTCCCATCCGGTATCCGATACCCGCATTGAAGCTCGACTAATTCGGATTCGTGCCGGGTAAGGCTCCATTCGGAGGGTAGCGCTCCCAACAGAGTTTTCTCTGTGCCCAGGGTCGAACCCTCGACCTCTGGTTAAGAGTGGAGCATCCCCATCCCCTGCACCACAACCCATGTTGGTATATATATATATCAAATTGGTGAAAACATATTTTTGCACACACGGATCTATACGATTTAGAATCAATGAAATTCATAAAAAGTATATATATTATTTTTGCATATTTGTATTTGAAATTGAGTCAAAAATTTTGATGAACTCCGTTAAAATCACATAACTCATTCTAAGTCAGTAATTTTGATTTTGATTTTATATATGTATTTACAGGAATTCTCAAGGAATCCATTGATGAAACATCTTCCTACGATTTACCAGCCCATGTAATTCTCTCTCTCTCTTAAAAAACAAGTGTAAACCACATAAATCCCATGTAATATGAAAGTATTTACAGAAAATTTCTTTAGGTTTTCTCTCCCTATTTTACAAAATATACTTATACATTCGTGAGATGTATGACAAAACTGTTTTTCCTACAATCAAGGAAAGAGCTATCAGAAAATATCTTTCAAATCCTTAAATTACTCCATTAAATACATATATCCTTAAACTACTCCATTAAATACCTATAATTAAGTAGTGTATGAGTTAATGTAGTAACTAAAATTTAAATTTCAAAAAAACTCTTAAACATTACTATTAATTTTCATACCTATTGATATACGTTCTTGAGAAAAAAAGTGATGTCATTATTGTTTCTGAAAGTATTAACTTTCTGAAATTGATTGCTACAATCGCCATGGAATTGGATCTCGACGAAGTACGCAAAAAATTGAAGTGATTAAATCGAGTTTGAAAGAGAAACAGGGATTGTAGTTTGTATAGAAGGTAGTGAATATGATTTGATTGTGTTACGGTTGTTGTAGCAAAGGTATGATATATAAGTGTTGTCTTTATTTGTTGATGGTTTAATGTATGGTAATATGCTATCAGACGTTTTGAAAAAAGTTCATGTTTTGAAGTTGGGTTCTGGAGAATTTAATCATAAAATTCCAAATGTATGACATATGATTATACATTCGAGTGAATGTATAATGAAACTGTGTCAGGCCCAAATTTTTTATTTTTACTGAAATTATAACTTGTAGAACTTTTGTATAATACAATGACTCGGTGTAAAAATTTGATGCAGATATGTACTGCACTGTCGTAACATAGACTGCAAGTGGGTGTTGAAGGCGTCTTGTATGAATCATTCGGAAATATTTTTGATAAAAAAATTTGATTCGAGGTATACTTACAGTCTTAGCGATAGAGTTGCTGAATAATTTGGTTGCGACAACAGATTTTGTGAGTGAATTTACAGCACCAAAATTAATTAATCACAAGAGAATACACACACCAGCGGACATAATTGAAGAAATGAAGATTGTTTACGGAGTTTATATTAACTACATGAAAGTTTGACGCGCAAAAGAGAAGGCGATTGCGATGCTTAGGGATGGACCAACAGATGGATATCGAAAAATGCCCCGTTATATCTATATGTTGAACCAAATGTATCTGGAATCGCACATTCGGATGCATAAGACATTACATAACGAGTTTAAATACTTGTTTATTGCCTTACATCCCATGATAAGGGGTTTTGAATTTTGTTAACCTATTGTGGGTGTGTATATACTATGTAATTTGGTAACTATTATAGTAAATAGTTGTTGAAAATTAATGTGTATTACACAATTAGACATTAAACTTTCATATATAAGTAATGCATGATATACTATTATACTTTATTAACATGCATGATGTTTTATTGACAACAATGACTTTTAACTGGCCACATGTATTATTTTTTATTTAAACAACATAAGAAATGGCAGACTTATGTAACATAATTCGTGAAAATTTAAGTTGCCTTTTTCATTTTGTTTTATGTGTATGGTTATAGATTATACTTTTGTATAAATGTATGATACATTCACAAAGTATTTAATATAAAAAATACATTAAAAGTATGTTAATAATATATGATATAGTGTTATAGTTTTTAAATATGTATGATATTAAATATTTTCTTTATTTTCTATTAAGTCATGAACGTTTAACAACATGTATGATGTTATGTAATACATAAGTTTTAACGTATGAGACACTTGTTTAATGTATTATTAACTTA
Source organism: Capsicum baccatum var. pendulum (assembly GCA_030864225.1). Taxonomy (NCBI): domain Eukaryota; kingdom Viridiplantae; phylum Streptophyta; class Magnoliopsida; order Solanales; family Solanaceae; genus Capsicum; species Capsicum baccatum. Next base: position 254,249,996 of record CM061559.1, on the reverse strand, counting down.
TAACATAATTTACCTACAACTAAAAATTCAATATGTTGATATACAATAACACATTATTTTGTAATTTAATTTTATACGTTATATATAATAAAATGTAAGGCAAACTTAATAACTACCAAACTATATTAGTAACATTACAATATAGTGTAAGTAATTGCAAAACATTTCTTCAGAAGATATGTATGTATAGTAAAAATAAGGACATCCATAAAATGTGAATTAACATTCAAAAAGTAACATTGCAACCATTTAACATAAAAAAATTTGGTATTTCAATGACGACTATTATAAAAAAAAAAATCTACTCTAAAGTAACAAGTGCACTTTCACCAATTGTTTGGAGATAACTATTCATCGGCCGAGGAGGATCCTCATTATCACTCGTGTACCCTTCTTTTGCCTTTGTCATTCCGTAATGCCATAGTAATGAAGCATAGCGTGCACATTCAGTTCCAGCATCAAACCCATATGAATAGACTTGTTGGCCTTCACTTAATATTTCTGCATAGGCAGACACAAAGACGCCACAATCTCTGATGTAAAGAAAAAACGATGAAGTAACAGTCCGTTCAATAATTATAACATCGCTATACATGTAAAAAAAAATCAAATTTACTTAAACGGTTCAATCGATATTTCATGTCTTGAAAAAATAAAATTAGGCCCTAATTACACAACAGTTACACATGCGTGATGATAACTAATACATTTAAAAAAAATAAATCAGACCATAGTTAAACAAAAGTTAGACATGTATGAGGGTAACTTATGCATTTAAATAATAAACTGTAGTAATGTATAATGTCATAATACACAATTTCACCTTAAATATGTATGACCTATAAGCTTGTTAGATTGTATAATATCACCTTTCAAAATAAGTAATGTATAATGACTGATATATTATAACTTATACATTATAATGTAATATTTCATAATGTATAATATCACACTATTAAGTGCAAAACTTTGTCTAAAATAAGAATGTATAATGTCACCTTATACAATATTAAAAAGTGTAAAACTTTGGCCAAAATAAGAATGTATAATGTCACCTTATACAGTAGTCAAACAGTCACAACGTATAATTCCACTTATTACAATAACTGTCTCTTTTATGCACATTTCTTATTGTATAATATAATTGAATATCAAGCAGAAGACTAATATTATACATTAGTCTGATAAATAAAGTAATGTATAATCAAATAATATAAATGTATAATATCAAATATGCCAGGAACAAAACCAACGAAAATATTTTGTTCTTGAACATCTAACTGACTAAGTCCTAAACTAAAGTTAGGACAAGAATTCATTATCAAATTTATACTACATTGATTAAGCGAGCAACTATAAATAAGAAATTCAAAGATCTGACTTATATTATATGAAAAAAAACTGGAAAAAATCAACTAACAAACTAGAATGGGATTGCAAAATAAGGTAATTTCATAAAAATCAACATGCAACCAAACAAGAATCCGAATAAGAACTAACAACTTTAAAACAAATAATACAAAGACCTGACTTTTAATAATTGAAAAAAAATGATATTATCGAACTATCACACTGAAATGAATTTGCAAAAGCAATTAATTTCATAAAAATAAACATGCAACCAAAAATCGAACCAAATTGTGATTTGGTAAAGTTGAAAAAAAAAATAGTGAATAAAATCAGTAAGTTCAATAAATGTTTGATAACTTACAAATTGATAACCTCTAAATATACGATTGCTTGAATTTGAGCGTGAAAAAAGGTATTCGATAATGGAGGAATAATCAGTTGTTTAATGGATAAAACAAGAGAGCAAATATGATAAAGAGAGAGAAAGTAAAGAATTATTAAATGAGAGGAAAAAAGGGAGCAAATATGGAAAGGAGAAAGAAAGTAAAAAATTATTTAATGGGAGAAAAAAGGAAGCAAATATGGGAAAGAAAGAGAAAGTAAAGATGCAGATCTTTTTTTGGATGTATAAGAGGAATGAGAGGAAAAATAAAAAAAATAAGAAATTTTAGTAATAACTTTGAAATTTATGTAATTACTTTGTAAATATGAGATATATTGTAATAATATAAAGTTACCTGTAAATATTAGAAAAAACAATCATTAATAGAGTTAATTAATGATGAAATTAGGTAGGTGGTCATGCATTCTTCAGAAAAATATAATTACTTAATTATATTATATCACAGATTGACGTAGCAATGGATGATGCAGAGTTTTCTATGACAAGAAGAATGGATTTGGCTTTAGACTATTTACCTCCCAAGAAATATCCACCAAAATCAAATCGTTGAATAATATTTCTTTCATGAAATTAAGAGAATTTTATTATATTTTTTTAATACTATCCTTAACATTAAATGATTAAATAAAGTATATTTACTCAAATTTATATTTTCAAAATATAATTAATAAGGTTAATTTGGTAAAATAAATTTCTAACTAATATTTTTTTAATAAGTGTGTCAAGTTTATAGGGGACAACTAATATAAAACAGAGGGGGCATTAATTATAGTATTTCTTGTTGTCTCTTATTTTTTTCATGCATGCAGTTCTTAATTCGTATCATATTATAATTCTCTTAATGTTATTTTCTTAAATATTTATAATAAAAAGTGACATATTTAAGTTTATATTAGGAGTTTGAAGGTATGTGTTTCTCTCTTAAATTTCATTTTTAGCTGAAGTTAGTTGATCTAATTCTCCTAATTAAGTAATGTTTTGTTTATTTGAATTTCTTCTGTTTCTTTTTATATCTATATCTATATCTATAATATATTAAAAGTGTGAAGACCTTTAGAAAAGTGATTTGAACTTTTTGCCCTTTATTAAAAGATTCTGCAATAGACAAAACTGTATTTTCATTATTTTTCTAATATTTAAAACTTCAAATTCATTTAAATTTAGTTATCAAACCTATCCTTTTTTGAATTATATACCTTAAATTTTAGACTTTTAAATTAATGAAAATATTACCTTAACTAAATCTTTAAAAGAAAGTCAATTAATTGAAAATTTTCAATGGCCAATTACGTGAGCAATTAATATTGTAGTACAACTTACCTAAAATATCACTGTTTTAAAGTTTCTCAAAAATAATATATATATATATATATATATATATATATATATATATATATATATATATATGAAAATCTCTCTCTCTATATATAATATAATATTATATAATATATTAAAAGTGTGTAAATCCTTAAAAAAGTGATTCGAATTTTTCACCATTCTCTAAAACACTCCCCTTTAGACAAAATCAGCTTTTTACTATTTTTTAAATTATAATTATGCATAAATACAAATAATATATATTTTTGAAAAAATAAAAACCACCATTATTAAAAGAGTCCTAATTATAGTACCTTATATTTGGCAAATAAATATAAATTTGTCAAATTTGAAATAAAATTCAACATATACGCTAAAATAATAAATTTGTCCTATTTTTGGACAGTTTCTTTATTTTTGAAAAAAAAAAGGTCTAAAAATATGTATAAATTGTTTTAAACTTGAATTCAACGTGTGTGTATATATGTGTATATAAATATATATAGCTTTTTCTACTTTTACTATATTTTTTTTATTTTATTTTCATTCAAGTCTTCCTTTAGGATCAAAATTTTCTCACAGGCAAAAATTGAAAGGTTAGTTTTAATTGCATTATTTGATATCTTTATTATCGTATTGTTTTATTTTAATTTACAGATAATAGATGAATGTCGGTCGGCTTTGATGATTTATTTTAGGCAAAAGGTTTAACTATGTTGTTTTAATATCTCTATTAGTGTGTATTGTTTTGTGATAGATTACAGGTTGTAGATGATAGTTTACAGGTTGTAGACGGATGTCGGTCAACTTTGAGGAATTTTTGTGTGTATAGGTTAGATTTAATTGTTATATTTTGATATATCTTTTATCGTATTAATTTGTTATAATTTACAGGTAGTAGATAAATGTCGACTGACTTCAAGTTTTTTTTTAAGGTAAAGATTAGGATTAATTGTATTGTTTTGATATCTTTGATTAAAAAAAAATTGTATAAAGGTTAAGTCTAGATGTATTGTTTTGATATCACTATTATCATATTATTTTGTTGTAGTTTAAAGGTGGCAGATTAATGTCTGTCGGTTCTAAAGAATTTTTTTTATAAAGGTTAGATTTAATTGCATTGTTTTTATATATCTTTATCATCGTGTTGTTTTGTCGTAGTTTATAGGTGGTAGATAAATATCGACCGGCTTTGAGAATTTTTTGATAAAAGGTTAGGTTTAATTAAATAAATTCTCCATCTTTACATATTTAAAAGATGTTAAATTTAATTATTATACTCATCTTTATCAATTTAAATAAATATCCTATTTAGTGTAATATTTGAATTTCATTAAAATGAGATACACACGCAAAACGCTTATACCTAAACTAGTTTAATCAAAAGGTAAACAAGTCAAACACCTTTGTGTCGTTGTGATTGTACAATGATGGTTAATGGTAATTCTATGGTGCGTTCACATATTTTATGTCATGACGGTGATTATTGATAATAAAGATATCGTAAATGGTAAAAATTTACATTCAATTACAAAAATATTTAAGTAAATGATATTATTTTAAGGTTCTTTACAAAATTAGAACGAAGCAAATTTATTTATACTGAGAATAAGTGACTATAAACAAAAGAATAATTGAATTAGGCAGAATCATTTTCTTTTAATTCACAACGACAACCAGGGGCGGCTAAGAAATAGGCGCCCGCTATTTAAGGTGCCTCATTTTTTATAATAATATATTATAGATTTTGCTTTAAAAAAATAAATATTATTTATAAAAAAAATAATTTATTTTTATATAAAAGGAAAGAATTATTAGAAATTCATATATCGAGAGTATTATGTCTCAAGAAAGATTAATTATATTATTACTTAAAAAAGAAATAATTAGAAAAAATCAATTATATAATTTTAAAAATAGAGTTAGTAAAAAAAAAATATTTTTCTTAAATATTTAAGGCCTCCATTTGATTTTCGCCTTAGGCCACCAATATGCTTGAGCCGCCCCTAACAACAACAACAACAACAAAAAACCCAGTGTATTCCCACAAAGTGAGGTCTGGGGAGAGTAAAATATAAAAACATATATGTATATCTTTTTTTTTTCGGTAGAGAGGAGCATAACTCATAGATTAAACATAGTTGTTACAAAAATAGGTTTTGAGGGCCTGGATGGTCCCTTAAAAGCCTATAATCAGTAGCATCGATTACAGAAGAGACATGGCATGCTGCAACCTTTCTAGGATAACTAGTTCCTAGTTTATCTGCTTCCAGTAGATTATTTATGGACAGCGGTGGATCTGTTAAGATTTGCATTTGGTCAAAACGTGGCTCCCCTCCCCTAGATTTGGCTAGTGCATCAGCGACCTTGTTCTGCTCTCTGGATATGTACTTCAGTATTGGGTTGCCTAGCCTCTGGATTAAGTACCTGCATTCGGAGATGATATTGCAATAGCCAAGATGGTTAGCATGGATCATATTAATAGCAGTAGTTGAATCTGAATTGATTTCAAGAGGAAACAAATTTCTAGAGAGGGCTAATCTTAGCCTTTCTAAGATGACTAAAAGTTCAGCCTGCTGAGCATCAATATGTGGGAGATCTTTAGTATATCCCAGGGTCCAGTTTCCCTCGTGATCTCTAAAGACACCACCCAGCTTACCAGGGCCTGGTTAGGAAGTAACACTCGCGTCAGTGTTGAGTTTGAGCATACCTTGCTGAGGGGGTTCCCAGGAGAGGAAGATGATGGAGGTAGGCTTGGTGTATTTGGGAGGGTTTCCAATGGTTAAGGTATACTCATTTGCGAGAGCTATGGTTTGTTCAATAGATGTTTTATCAACTTTGTTATTGAACAAATTTCGGTTCCTGTTTAGCCAAATATTCCACAAGCAGAAAGGTAAAATGATGTCCCATGAGTACCAGGAGTTGAAGGGTTTATTTCCCAGGGCTTTCCAGGTGTCCACCTAGTTATGGTTATTGAGGTTGACAGAATTGAAGGAGGCAATTAAGGTGCTTTTGGAGGCAATCCCGTCCCAGAAAGTTATACCTTTTGGACATTAGAAGAAGATATTGAAGATATCTTCTTCCATGTTTGTGCAAGACTTGCAGTGCGGTGAGACCCCCATACCAAGCTTATTTAAGTAGCCCCCAGTTGGTAATCTGTTATGGTTTAGGAGCCACAAGAAGGTTTTTATTTTGGGAGGTATGTTAAGTTTCCAAACCCAGAGATAATCTTTAGTAATCTCAGAGTTGCGGCAGATTATTTCGGGTTGGAGAGATTTCAGGGCACTACTGAGGGTGAATTTTCCATCAGTGGAGGAATGCTAGATGAGTTTATCCTCTTGATCAGTTGTTAAGGGGATATAACAGTTGAGGATGATGGTAAAGAGGTCTTGGGGGAGCATAAAGGATATGGCACTAAGATCCTAAGTTCCTTGACTGTGGACAGCATCAAAGGTTAGGTAGTCTTCACCCTTGTTTAAGGGGCCTGTTACGCAGCTCCTGATGGACTGGTGGTTGGGGATCCATTTTTCTAAGAAGAATCTGACTCTATTCCCTTTAAAAATAGTCCATCTATGGTGTTCTGAACATAATGCCCAGCCTTCCTTAATGCATTTCCAAGTTCTTGAGCATGCCTTTTGGGTAAGGCTTCTATGATGGTTTCTACAATATTTGTTGTAGAGAGTTTTACCCCAAAGGGATTGGGTATTTTTGTACATTCTCCATGCCAGGTTGGCATGGACAGCTTTGTTTCTTATTTCATATTTTTAGAGGCACAGACCTCCTCTCTCTTTGGACAAAGAAACAGTTTCCCAGCCAAGCAAGTGAAGTTTTTTCCTATCAACAGTGGTACCCTAGATAAAATTCCTTTGGATTTGGTTAATGATTTTTGAGATTTTGTCAAGAAGTTTGATGAATTGCATGACATGGGAGGGTATGGAAGCAAGGGTAGATTTGGTGAGTACCAGCCTCCCAGCCATAGATAACATGTTGATTTTTCATCCAACAAGTTTTTTCTACATGTTACCTATGATGAACTGGAAATCACTATTTGTAGGTTTGGCATGAAAGATTGGAAACCCCAAGTATTTTCCAAAGGAGTCACTAGGGTTGATTTTAAGAATGGCAGAGAATGAGGAAATGGTAGCGTCTTTGCAGTTGTAGGAGAACACCACTGAGGACTTGGTTTGGTTTATCTTTTGGCCTGAATGGTTACAAAAGGCACTAAGAACATGGTTGATAGTCTGGCAAGCTGCAGGATTGGCTTTGAAAAGTAAAGTAAGGTCATCAACAAAGAAAAGATATGATATAGAAGGGCCATAGTGGGAGATGTTGATAGGATGCCATTATTTATTGAGAACTTGAGAGTCTATGACCCTAGAGAGTCTTTCCATGCAAAGAATAAAGAGATAGGGGGGAAGGTGGTCCCTTGTCTAATGTTTTCAGTTGGTCTGAATTCTTTAAACTTAGAGCCATTAATGAGAATGGAGATGGAAGTGGTACAGACACAGGACATAATGAGTTTGATAAGAGGCCGGGGAAAAGCAAAGTATTGGAGGGCATCTTTGATAAAGGACCACTCTAATCTGTCAAATGTTTTTTCCAAGTCAATTTTCAATATCATGTTGCCCTATTTCCCTTTCATCTTTATAAAATGGGTTATGAATTTCTGGATGATAATGGCATGGTCAACTGCCTTTCTGTTGGCTAGGAAGCTGGCCTGACTGGGGCTAATGATTTTGGGGAGGAAGGGTTTTAGCCTGAAGATAATGATTTTGGTGATTAATTTGTACAAGGTATTTCATAGGCCAATGGGCCTATAATTTTTTATAGACACAGCATTAGGGCATTTGGGGATTAGACACAGGAGAGTTTTGTTCACTGAGGGGTCCATAGTGCTGGAATTGAAGGTTTCATGGCAGAAATCCTTAATCTTGTGCTGCACTATAGCCCAGTATTTCTAGAAAAATATAGGCTGGATGCCATCAGGACCAGGATCCTTTAGGGGGATGAAGAAGTTGATAGCTTTGGTAATCTCAGTATCTCTTAGGGGAGAGGTTAGAAGAGACTGGTCAGTGGTGGTCAGGGTGTTGGAGGGCAGGATTTGGGTGGTGGGGTAAGGTGAGTTAGGGGAGGCTAGAGGGTTATTAGTGTAAAGGGTGGAGAAGAAGTAAGTGATATGAGTCACTATGTCAGCTTGGTTTTTAACCCAATTTGCAGCCTCATCCTTTAAGTTAAGAATTTTGTTTCTTCTTCTTCTGTTAAGGGTAGAGGCATAGAAGAATCTGGTGTTGGAGTCTCCCTGATGGAGCCAGTTTATTCTTGATTTTGTTCTCCAGAAATCTTGTTCAAACTTGAGCAAGTTGTCATAATCTGAAAGAAGGTCACTCTCAAGGTTCTGTAAGAAAGGGCTAGAGGTATAGTGGTGGGACATTTGAATTCCTTCAATTCTAGCCTTCAGTCTTTTCATTTTATGAAAGATGTTTCCAAAAACCTCTTTATTCTAAATAGTATAATTTTATTGAAGGTTGCTGATGGCTTTCAGAATAGGGTGAGGGTGGTCAAAAGAAAGGTGGACCACCCCTTCAAAGCTGGGGTGTCTAGTCCATATAGGTTTTATTCTAAAGGGTTGTTGGTAGAGGGTTGATTCAGATTAGAGAGACTAACCAGCATAGGGCAGTGGTCAGAATGGGTTCTGGGTAGGTGAGTGATGCAGGTGTTAGAGCATTTAAGAATCCAATAGTTATTTGCAGGTCATCTATCAAGTCTCTCAAGGATGCGACTACCTATTTTCCTATTCCTTTTGTTAGTCCAATTACTACCCTTGAAGCCTAGGTCTACTAGACCACTCAGGTTTATGCAGTTCCAGAAAAGGTTTGCTCTGTGGGGGTTTATATTGTTTCTACTATACTTCTCTTTGGCTTGGAGGACTTCATTGAAGTCACCCCCTATGAACTACTCAGAATTGTGGCTCCTTGCCAAAGTAGTGATGTTATCCCATAAAACAACGCTGGTGGGGAAGTCAGGGCTAGCATACACAGCAGTAAAGAACCAAGTATGAGAGGAATAAAGTACCTTAACTCCGGTTTAGATGAATTACTGAGTAATGGAGACATCTTCAAGCTTGAGGATATTGTCCTTCCACATGACCACCATCCCACCAGCTCTGCCAATGGCAGGAGATTGGATTTGGTCATCAAAACCCAGCTCAGAGGTGATGCCTTTGTGTTCAGCCATTTTTGTTTCAAGCAGAACAAGCATGGCAGGGTTATGAAGTTTCACTAGGGAGGTACATTGCCTCCTGAAGGTAGCACTGTGGGCCCCTCTAATATTCCATATGATGAAGTTGATCATTTGATGCGTTGGATTGGAGGGATGATGATAACAGTCTTCTCTTTTCCCTGAGTTAATGGGGGGTTGGGTGTCTTAAATAGTCTCATTATTATCCTAGGTGGGTTCAGGTCTAGCATGCTCTTCAGGGTCAGAGAGAAGGCCATTGAGGTCTTTGGATAGAGCACTATATGGCTTCTCTTGTTGGTTTTTTGAACTCCTTTTGAAAGTAGTACTCTAGGAGAAAAGTCTCTGGGGATTGATCTCCAAGGTTTCCAAAAATCTCTTCTAGTTTCTAGTTTCATTGTTTCAGGTTTTTGAGATTGGAGCTTCCCTCTTATTCTTAGTTTTTTTCCTACTTTCCTGGAGATAATGGCATTTGGTGGCTCATGAGAGGACCCATCAGGTTCCAAGGGATGAAGGAGAGGCCCAGAAGAGTGACATTGGAAGTTTGAGTTGGGAAGAAGGGTAGGTTCTGAAATATTTGGGTTAGGAGTTGGTTGTGATCCTGAGTGTGAAGGTGCATAAAGTCCATGGATGCTTTTGTCTGCATGAGAGTACATCCACAACTGGTTGCCCAGTTGGTGGACTGAGTGGTCTATTGCTTCCTTCACCAAATTGTCTAGGTAGTGGGTATCCTGCAGGGTTAGTATCGCATGTTGATCTCCAATGTAGGCATTGAGGGTTAGAGGAAAGTTTTGCAACAGTAGTTCCAACCAAGAGGTTGGTGAGTGATCTAGGGAAGAAGGTGTTATCACCAGAAATATGAGGTTCTTTGGTGTGAAAGCTTGTTGAGTTTTGTCCATCGGTATTTTGGTGGTGTCAGGAATGGAGGGGTTAGGTAGGTTCTTACCACTTTTAGAAGGAGGAAGGAGGTTGGTAAGGGGGGATTTAAGGGATATGACCCCAGTGGTCATATCGTAGTTGGGGGATCATTAGGACTATTTTCAGGGGAGTTATTAGTGTCCATTAAATGGGTTGATCCCTCAGGGGGGCATTGGGTTTAATGGACATGACCTTAAGGGTCTTATCTGCTATAGTAGGAGGCTGAACATTCTTTTCCACAGGAATGTTTTCACTTAACACATTAAATCTATTGTCTATGGCTTGGGATCGCCTTTGGTCCACAGATATGGTATCTGTCAAGTTAGAAAGAGAAATATGATGTTCCCTGTCTATCTGTGATGTAGTATTTGATTTTACTCCGTTCGCCGGCCTAAGTGGGTCGACAGATCTCTTAGGTGGCTGAGAAAGGGGAGTCGATCTCTTGGAGTTTTTGTGAATAGAGTTATTTGGGTGTGGGTACTTACCTGGCCGTGCTTCCGAGTGTTGAGTCTGGTCTGGGAATTTGTTTTTCTGGGATCTTTTTTTAGGAAAGCTTACTAGTTTCCACATATCCTCCTCTTTGTCTAGCAAGGTAAGAGAAATAGTGGTCGTGGCTGACGAACTTGCAACTGGAGATGTTTGTGGTGGTGGCGTGAAGGTACAGTTTTTTAGCGTGTGACCTACCCTGCCGTAACCCACACATAGGACGCCATCACCTTCATATTCTACTAACTGCATGTAATCTCCGATTGTAATAGCTTTCTTCACTGGTTCCCCTAATGGAATCTGGATACAAATGCGCGCGTATCTCCCTCGAAGGGCTGACGACGTGCACGAGTCGATTCGGAGTAGGGAGCCCAGATGATTACCAATTTTTTTGAGGATCTGCCGGTCGTAGAGCTCAGTGGGTAGCTGTGGTAGCCTAACCCAGATAGCGGTATGGGTCATCGTTGAAATGGAAAGCACAAAACTTGGTTTCCAGGTAATCACAGACAGAAACCCCTCCACGTTGAACCTCGGTCCTCCATGCAAAGTTGTAGTCTTGTTCTCCTCCATGTTGAATTTAGCCGTGTAGAATCCATGACCTAAATCGATTAAAGTGAGTGGTTCCGATGGCTTCCATAGATCCGTTATTTTGGATCTGAGTAATTGGTAGGAGATTTTCCTCCCCATGAGTTTTACTATTACTGAGTTTCGCCAAAGGAGGTAAATTCTTTCCTTTTCAAGATCTGACAGTTAATTTGAAGTTCCATCAGATGAGAGTTCCTTTCCCCGAGTTAAAATGGTGGTATTGTAAGATTGGTTAAGTTCTTTGGGTTGATATGCTAAGATATCTTTGAAGGAAAGTTTTTGGACTGCAGCATCTTCCATGATGGTGTCGTCATTGTGAGGCAGATCCGGTGGATCTGGTGGTGCCGATGTTAATAGTGGTGTCGTCATTTCAACATGCATATCTAAGTACATATCATGAATTCTTCGCTATTGTATTTCTTTTACATATTTATTTAATTTCTGATATGCCTTATTTTAGACAAGGGTCTACGAAAATAATCTCTCACGTCTCAAATTAAAAATAAGACCACGTATCATCCTTTTTAATCTCATTTTTGGGATTTAATTTATACAGAATATATTATTATTTGAGTACAAAAGAAATATACAACAACAACAACAATAAATCCAGTGTATTCCCACAAGTGAGGTCTGGGAAGGATAAAATGTACGCATCTATACCGCTACCTCCAAAGAAGCAGAGAGGTTATTTCCGATAGACCCCCGACTCAAGATAATACAAATGAAATATATAATGTGCAATATGTAATAATAATGAAATAAATATTTGAATTTCTTTCAACTGTTATAAAAAAAATAGAATACAAATTGAAACAGTTATTTTCAATCAATTATATATAACTTACCTTTTACCTCGTCGTTCCTTTTTTACTTATCATATTTTTTTATTTTTAGAGTTAAACGATATAAATTTTAATTTTAAAAATTAATCAAATCAACTCTCAGAATCAATTCTCAACAAAGACGATATACACTGGGTAATTTCTTCCCATCTGTTGTGATTGATATACCATAAAACTAGTTGGGATTTTGTGGAATTAGCCGAAGTACGCTTAAATTGGACCGAACACCACAGTTATCAAAAAAAAAAAAAAAGTTAACTCTCAAAAAACAAAATATAAAATCAAAAGAGTACAAAGTTTTCACTTTTTTTTTTTACTAGAATTGAAAATTTATGCAAGTTGATTCGCATACCTCGATTATTAAAAAAAAAAAAAACTCTCGAAAAAAAAAATATTATAACCCGTGAGGGTGCAAGTTTTCACTTTTTATTTTTTTAGAAACTGAAAATTCATTTTATTTAAAATTCTCAGTTCTGCGGCGTCATTTGGAAACTACTCATTGATTTGTTTGTCGGTGAAGTTCATTTCCCGGCGATCTATTTTTCCGGCGAAATCCTCGGCGATCTCTTTCTCCGGCGACATCGAGCTGTAAGTTCCCTTCTCTTTGCCTTTTTTCCTTTCTCTTAACGAGCAAAAAAAAAAGAAAAATTGAGATCCGAGTAATATTGCATTGGAATAATGCTAATCAATTTTTACCCTTTGCCCATATTAATGATATTCATTGAGCGTATGAATGAATATTGTAATTGTAATTATTTACATTTAATGTATACTATTAATTGTAGAGGTAAAATGGGAAAAATTAATTAATTCTATCCTGAGTTAGTAGGTGATCGACTAATATGGGATACTTATTTCTAGTAAGATGACCAACTAAAATGAGAGGGGGATGGAGAGAGTAGCAAAATATAGCGTCATGAATTACAAATCATTTACCAAATCATAATAATTATCCATACAGCACAAATCGTGGTGTTTTTTTTTTTTTTTTTTTAACTTGCACCGGGTGTCCGAGACTCTTCGAGCCCTGACTAATCCGGGGGTGCACAGACCCTCAGCAAGGAGTCTCCCGCAAGTGCACCATGGGTAATTCAGGGTTTCACCCAGTCCGATGACCCTTAGAAATTGTTTGCACCCAGCGGGTATCGAACTTGGGGACCTTGAAAGGGAGCACCCCAAAGCTCAAGCCAATTACCACCAGGCCAACCCCTGAGGGTTAGCACAAATCGTGGTGTTTGTGCTAGCTTTTACGCATGTTGAGTAATTCTATGTGATTTATTGCACCTCCTAGTGGCAACAAGTATTATGTAACTATGTCTGGCTAGAACAAATGCGAAGAAGTTATTTACTCCCTCGTTTCAAAATAAGTGTCACCTAAGCAAAAAATATTTGTCAAAATATTAGTGTCACATTAGGAATCCAAGACAATATATAGTAATGTTTTTCCAACTATACCTTTATTCTCCATCTTCTTATTACAAGATGCGGGAAGTGAGGTTGAGATGGTTTGGGCATGTGATGATGAGGCGCATGGATGCCCCAGTTCGGAGGTGTGAGAGACTCGCTATGGACAGTTTTAGATGGGGTAGAGGTAGGCCGAAGAAACATCGAAGGGAAGTGATTCGGCATGACATGACATGACCCTTGATAGGAAGGTGTGACAGATGCGGATTAGGGTAGAGGTTAAGTGGGTCGAAGTGCGTCCTTACTAGTAGGGTGGAGTGCTTTGTTTTTCGATACATGTGTCTTGTAGTTTCTTATTTGTGGTGTTTTGGTAATGTTTGAGATTTCGGATAGATAGTTGATAGTATTACTCGGTGGTGGCTTTTTTCTTTTATTATTTAGTGGTGTATTACATCATTTTGTTGTTTATTTTTATGTTTTCTGTTTGTTATATTGTTATTTGTCATGAGTCGGGGTCTATCGAAAACAACCTCTCTCTACTTTATCTGAGGTAGTGGTATGGATTGAATACACTTTACCCTCCCCAGACCCCACTTTGTGGGAATACACTGGGTATGTTGTTGTCGTTGTTGTTTCTTATTACTCCCTCCGTCCCATTTTAGTCGGGCACTTTCCATTTTACACGGTACGTACGAAATCATAAGTAAGATGGTTATTTTTACTAACTTATATTGAGGGATATCAAGATCATTTGTGGAAAATATACTCACATTAATTTTTTTAGGCTTCCAAAAAATATTAATATAGGATAAAATGAAAAAAATTTAATTAGTTGTGTCTTGATTTAGTTAATGGACAAGTAATTTGAGACATGTAGTTATAGTAAAGTGACCACTAAAATGCGACAGAGGAAGTTGTGTTCAATTTGCTGGTAACATATATTAATTAGGGGTAATTTAGTAAATTAAACATTGTATTTATTGATTTCTTAGTAGATGTGATTTTTGCTTAAGGTGACACTTATTTTGAGACGAAAGGAGTAGTGTTTTTGTCTCTACTGGAATTTGAACCTAAGACCTCATAGTTCTCAAACTACTTGTTGATTTGCTTTGGAATATCCACCCCTTTGATCCAAACCATTCTATCCACACTAGTCTTTGGAGTTAATGCAGTATGTTAGAGCGCTTATAATTTTCTTCAGCAACAAATAGTTAATATCTCAACAACAACAACAAACCCAGTGTATTCCCACCTAGTGGGGTCTGGGGGGTAAGATGTACGCAGTCCATACCTCTACCTCTAAGGAAGTAGAAAGGCTGTTTCCGATAGACCCCCGGCTCAAGACACGAGATACCACACAAATACATAGTAAAGCCCAAAACAAGATTTCATAACATAAATACGGCACCCATAAGTAATAGAAAACAGAGGAAAGCACCTAGATTCGTCATAAAACATGGAACACGGAATCATAACAAGAATAATACCCCCACCAAATAATTCCCTACACTAGCGACCCAAACTGGCCCTAGTCTTCTGCCCTAATTCGCGTCCTCCAGACCTTCCTATCTAGGGTCATGTCCTCGGTGAGCTGTAACTGCTCCATGTCCCGCCTAATCACCTCACCCCAGTACTTCTTCGGCCTACCCCTACCCCGCCTAAAACCATCCAACGCTAGCCTCTCACACCTACGAACCGGGGCATCCATGCCCCTCCTCTTCACGTGTCCGAACCAGCTCAATCGGACTTCCTGCATCTTGCACTCCACTGGAGTCACACCAACCTTCTCCCTGATAGTCTCATTCCGAACTCTATCCCCTCGAGTCAGCCCACACATCCAGCGCAATATCCGCATTTCTGCCACCTTCATTTTTTGGATGTGGGAGTTCTTAACTGTCCAACACTCCGCTCCATACAACATGGACGGACGGACTACCACCCTGTAGAATTTGCCTTTAAGCTTGGGCGTCACCTTCTTATCACACAACACCCCCGACGCGAGCTTCCACTTCATCCATCCCGCCCCAATACGGTGCGAGACATCCTCATCAATCTCCCCGTTGCCTTGGATCACGGACCCGAGATACTTGAAACTATCCCTCTTATATACCTCCTGTGATTCCAGCTTTACTACCACCTCATTCTCCATCCTCATGTCATTAAACTTGCATTCCAAATACTCTGTCTTGCTTCTGCTCAACCTTTACCCTTTAGACTCAAGAGTTTGTCTCCACACCTCTAATTTGTCATTCACACCCCCTTGAGTCTCATCAACCAGAACTACATCGTCTGCAAAAAGCATACACCAAGGCACCTCCCCTTGAATACGCCGCGTCAACACATCCATCACCAAAGCAAACAAAAAGGGACTAAGAGTAGATCCCTGATGCAATCCTGTCAAGACAGTGAAATGCTCTGAGTCTCCTCCCGCCGTCCT